>OX421496.1:37137184-37789684 GCA_949126835.1 Anisus vortex
AACTCTTCCTCACTTAAATCCAAATCACGCTGCAAGTCATCCTTGTCAACTTACTCTGACAAAGGATGGTCCTCATCGAAAACGAGGGACACGCATCATTCCTATAATGATATCTCTTGTTGAACAGTTATCGCCAGGCTGGAAGTGAAATAATGTGATTGGGGTTTTAACTGGCTGGCTTTACTCTTTAAATATCCGTCGTATTTTGTAAAGGATCGCTTGCCTTTTAATATTGTTTATTGCTCTGCAGGTCATTCTCACGGGCGCGAGTGACCTCTATTTCGACCAACCGTACGAGGTGGACCCGCTGGAGCCAGGGCTGACCTGGGCCAGCAGACGCTTATTCACGAAGGGCATCTACTCCTTCGTGCCGGAGAGCGCCTTCTCAAGCATGGCGACCTCTCCTGGGCAGAAGTGCGCAGACGGCGAAGACTGTACTGGAAACAAACTGGACAACTTTGAAGGTAAATATAATGTAGAAATAGCAAAATGAACATAATTTTCTTAGAATCTGTCAGGTATGGGAAACCCCCGGAAAGCTTTTCGCGTATGAAGTGCTGAAAATATTCTGTGGCACACTTAGCGTAGGTAAAATTGACAAAACTGGTTTTGGTAAAATGTACAGTTGTATCTACATATTTCCTTTCTGAATTATACTATCTAAATTTTCTTTGCTAAATATGTATAAAATGTGTTTATTGAATATGTATGATTGTTGTTTGTTGAATTAGCATTAATGTTGTTTGTTGAATATACATAAAGAAGTTTAGTGAGATGTATGAATGTTGTTTGTTGAATATGTATGAATGTTGTTTGTTGAATATGTATGAATGTATTTTATTAAATATGTATGAATTTTGTATGTTGAATATGTATGAATATTGTTTGCAACACATGTATGAATGTAGTTTATTAAAAATATTGACAAGTCATAATGAGGCTTGACCTTTTCAGTTGCATGCATCCATGAACTTCCGGTTTACATCCGGCAACACATTTAAAATAATGTTTTCTGCTTGTTTCAAGTATATCTTTTGCTGGAGTTTGACAATTTATTTCAACCTTGACGCCCAGTTCTGGTCTTTTCAAAATATACAACTGCTACAAGATTAGTTATGAAGAATCCGTTTTAACATCAAAAGTGAGTGTGCGATAATTAATAGTCGACGTTCACAATCCATCCTTTTCTTTCGGCAACATCTTTTGGAAATGAAGTAAAATTGTATTCCCTTCCTTTTTTCTTACTAGCAGAACAACCCGGTAAGCAGCACACAGGCATGTTATTTTCAGTAAACAAACGAATAGGACCGGAAGTGTTAGTGTACGTCAACCTTTTAGGTTCACCGTGCATGCATAATCATTATGACTTGTCAATAAGAATGTTCTTTGTTAAATGGGTGTGAACGTTGTTGGCTTAATATTAATACATGATGTTTGTTTAGTATAATATGAACGTTGATTGTATTTAATTGAAAAATATTTGTAGTTTCAATATGTCTGTTTGTTCAGGTATACAAGGCACACTGTTTGGTGAGCTGATTCGATCGCAAGACATTATGGACTACATGATCATTCCTAGAGTGATCGCCCTTGCAGAGCGCGCCTGGCGACAAGGTAGAGTATACCTCTTTCTATTGGTTGGTTTAAACTTAGGGAGGTGATGATTTACATTGGCACTGGCCGTTAGTCCATCTTTTTCATCACTCGGGAGTTTTCTCTTAAGGAAAACCCAACACTTCTATATTTTTTGTTAATCTTCTATCCACGCAGCCCCTTGGATGAGCATGAAAGATCCAAACGATGTATTGCAAGCGACCGACTCTGCATGGGTAGATTTCGCTAACACCATAGGCTATCGAGAGCTTGCCAGATTGGATGCATTGGGCTTCAAATACCGAGTCCCGCCGCCTGGTGCCATGTAAGATTTTACAATAAAAAATACAGTCCAGTTATCTCCGATGTCTATTTAGAAACGGTATTTTTTTAATTTGTGTTTTTTTACCTTCATGTCTTCTTGGGAGTTTTATTAGAAATATGTGCTGTATTTTTTAGTCACAACCAACTAGTTTTTTGTTAGTTTTTTATGTTATATTGTTTTATTGTGCTTTTAACTTTAGCAATTTTACTAATGGTGTTACACTTATTAGCTTATTCACTCGTATTTAGCCTATCATTTATAAGGGGGTCTATTAATCGCTTACCAAGCCAGCTGGCGGATAGAAAAAAAATGACCTTTAGATATTATTGGTATTGCAAAGTAAAGTATCAGTCGGACCAGATTCATCATAGGGCCAGCACAATGCCCAGCCGCCTTTACCTTACCCCAAGTAATGTCAGGTACCCATCAGAGCTGGGTAGACTCAAGGACACCTACCAGTCCCGAGGACAAATCCCAGCCTTCACTAGGATTCAAACCCAGTACCTTGGGTACACCAGGTCGGCCACTGTGAGGCACAGAAGTATTCTTGCAGCGTTTTAAACAGAGATCTATTAAACATAAACAAATATACAGACAAGGATATGGAAATGGATTGGCCACACCTTCAGAAAACTGGCATACATCATCATTAGGAAAGCCCTCTCTTGGAATCCTCTGAGCCGAGATGAGAAGACGTTGGTCGTCGAGAAACACCTGGAGGCGACGCATTGAAGCTGACGCAAAAACAATAGTGTGCTGTTTGGGCCAGATAAGAATAACGCGATATTCTGAAGTGCTGCGCACTAGTTCTATGCCCTTGCATTTCAGGCTCGTTAGCTTGGGATAGCAGTAACAGAGACAACGCAAAGTCGAAACAAAAAAAATGAAAATTGCTGACTTGCAAAAGACCGTGGAGATGAAAGGCTATAGAAGCACATCCACGAAGAAAAGCAGACTAATCTGGGTGAAAACGGGCCAATTTGGCGCAAAATATGTTGCCATGCAAGCATTTTGTTTCTTTTTATAATTTAAGGGACAATGTAGCTTGCGGTAGCACGTTCGCCTGGTGTACCGAAGGCCCTGGGTCTGGAAGGTGTTCCTGAGTCTACCCTACCTGGCATTGGTTGGGGCAAAGTAAAGGTTGTTGGGCATTGTGCTTGCATGCTTCACATGCCGATTATAGATCGATTTGGTCCGAAGGAATTACTTTTTTTAAAACTTACACTGTAGACTGCTGGCACTTTTCTGGATAGAAAGATTCCTAGTTTTGTAATGTATCCTTGTCGTAGCCTATTGTAATTTTTGAGAGAATCTTCTGATGGTTTTCTTGTCATGTAAACTATTGCAGCGTAATTTTTGTTTTATAAACGATTAGTTAGTTAAACCAATATACTTTTATATTCATGTATGTTTGTCTCTAATTTTACTTTCTCCCAGAATAACTGACGGTGTCTTGCACACGGCCACTGAGTTCCCTGGCCTGGTGGTGGAGATGTCTCGGAATGGCACTGGTGTCTGGATAATAGTTGATTCCGGTCACACCAAAGTGGCCCCAGGGGAACTAATTAACCTCAGAACCCGGTAAGTGACCCTGCCTTGTCCATTGATCTGAAAGTCTGAAACAGCACAAGGAAATGAATATGGTGGAACATCAAAGTGACAGAATACCGTCATAAATAGTCGCAGCTTTTTTACTTTTAAAAACCCTTCTATATACTATTTTTTAAAAGTGTAGATTTTAGTTTATGTGTATTTATATGGCTGATAAAACAGTGCTACCGTGGAATGCAAAGGGATTGTGAAACCAGCACGATTCTCCCAGCCCTAATGTCAGTTTACATCTAAGAGGCGGGTAGACTTGGGAACACCATGGTGGTTTTAGCAGGATTCAAACCTGGCTAGAATCCTGTTGAAGACTAGGATTTGTTCCCGGGTCTGGAAGGTGTCCCTGTCTCTACCTGACATTAGTTGGGGTAAAGCAAAGACTGCTGGGCATTGTACCGGCCACGTAATGCACTAGTATGACGTGCCCTACAGAAACCGGTAAACGCTGCTTCATCGAATCTATGGATCAATTTGTGTCTGACGGGATTAATTTACTACTTTATAGTTAAAAGTGTATTCTTTGAAATGTAGCTTAAAAAAGATCTGGCTATTTAGTACTTTTAGGTATTTAACTATTCAACCATTTATCTCCCATTATCGGATCTTTACATATACTTAAATTGGCAGACACTTGACGTATTACCAACAGAAAAAAAAAAATTCAACCAATCAATAAAATAAGAGTTATTGTTTAAAAAACAACAACTGACTTCTACAAATTAAGGCCAGGTCCATAGCAAAGTAAATAGAACAGGCGATTCTAAATGAATTATTATTTATATAAGCATTCCTTTGACTAACAGTGTTGTATACACTTCAACACAATCTCATTGTTATAAATTTGTTCACCATTATATAATAAATAGATGCTGTGTTTAAAGGAGACGAAAATGGTCCATATATTTTGTTTTTTGTAAACACTATTACGATGTTTGTGATTTGTAACACTTTATATCTCTCTTACCCCAGCTAATGACTTCTGTCTTTTATAATTGCAGATCCGCCAACAGAAACCGTTACAGCAAAATCGTTACCTTGGTGAATAGGTAGCTTGTAGCGGATTTTAAAGAAAAGGTTATAAAGTAAATCTATATGCATTCGGATTCATGTATAGCGGGTTTTCTGTTTGTTTTAACAGATAGCTATGGAAGTTGGTTTTCTCTTTTTTTCTCTTTTATGGTTAACAAATTGTTCCCATGATTTGTTAAAGTTGGGGCTTTGATTTGTTTTTCTTTGTCACTTCTTTGTATTCTATTGGTTGAATTATTTAACTAGGTGGCTGTCTATTGGTTGAACTATTTAAAAATATGGGGTTGTCTATTGGTTGAATCAATTGGTAGTCTGCGGTCTAATGGCTAAAACATTTAGTTTCGTAGCTTTCTATTGGTTAAATTAATTGAATTCGTAGCTGTCTATTGGTTGAATCGTTTAGTAGGTAGCTTTCTATTGGTTAATGAAAAAGGAACTGTCTATGTGTTCAATAGTTCACATATGGGAGTTTGTTCGTTTGTTTGTTTTTTGTTTTTTTCATAGTAGAAGGGTGGGAACTATTTACTCATAGATATCATGTTCACAGCTTGGCTGAAACCTTAATAACATATTTTGATTTTGTGCATCTAAACATCCACCCTGACACCTGGTGGCGTAATTCAAGGGTGTCAAACTAGGATGAAGGCATGTGCCATTTTATCACTTAAGAAATGTGTCAATGCCCCCCCCCCCCCCACACACACACAACCCGAACCTAGTAAACAAAAAAACGCTTCATGCATCTTAACTCCTTTTTACTACGTATCACTAATAGTGTGCCAATTTACAATAAAGACTCTAATTATCTGTGTAATTTTATTACAGCTAATATTGAAATAATGGTTTATTAACTACAGCTGTGTTTACTTACTCAAATCAGATTTTTTAAATTAGTATGTTACGTATATAAAATTATAAATGAAATTTGATGTGTATCAGAACTAGCTGTCTGAATTTTACGAATATTACATTTTTTGTAAGCTTACTAGTGGGCCCCAAAAATCCACTTCGGGCACGCGTGTTTGAGACCTCTGGTGTAATGGCTGTTATATAAGAACATAACATTTACTTCCTTATTGTCATGTGAATGCTGATAAAAAAAAATTTGTTATATTAGATCCAATAGTTTATATATGCTAAATTATAAACAACTTAATATCATGCATGGGATGTTGTGAAAACAGTTTTCCATTCCATTTCACCTTTCGCCATGTCTTTACACACAAATGAGAACCTGGTTCATATACTTCCAGTTGATTAGCCCGTTTTTCCCGTTTCCTAATTCAATCTCGCTGAATTTACTAAGTGACTACTTTATATTATCAATGTATTGTTGTAAATATGTATATAAGGCTGTTGTTGTTCTAAAATGGAGAATGGTTTTTTATTTTATTTTTTTATTTCAATTGTGTTGTTTGTAAATATGTCGGATTAGAAATATTTTTAAATACATGTTATAAGCATTGTAAATGAGAACGCATCTGTGATATTTTAAAATGATTTAAATGAATGTTCGCTAAACAAAGATGACTAGTTTTTTTACTAATATGGATTATGGGGCGCCTTGGCCGATCGGAAGCGCGTTCGGCTGGCGTGCGGCAGCGCGTTCGGCTGGCGTGCGGCAGCGCGTTCGGCTGGCGTGCGGAAGCGCGTTCGGCTGGCGTGCGGAAGCGCGTTCGGCTGGCGTGCGGAAGCGCGTTCGGCTGGCGTGCGGAAGCGCGTTCGGCTGGCGTGCGGAAGCGCGTTTGGCTGGCGTGCGGAAGCGCGTTTGGCTGGCGTGCGGACGCGCGTTCGGCTGGCGTGCGGAAGCGCGTTCGGCTGGCGTACTGAAGATCTTGGGATGACATCTTGGTGAAGGATAGTTTGGGTTCTCGTGTCTCGTGGAGGATGTCACTGAGCTTACCCAGCTCTGATGGGTACCTGACTTTAGATGATGTAAAGGCGACTGGGAATCGTGCCGGCCACACAAGCCCCTAGTATGCCGTGGCCACAGAAACTGGCGAACACTGCTTCACCGGCCACTATGGATCACTTACTTTTCTCTTTATTGTGCGTTAAACTAAATCACGATTTCCCTTTTTCGTAAGACAGTACTTGTTTTAATTTTTTGTGTGCATTATATTAAGATCGCGTGTCAAGATAATCGCTGTCAATAGAGTGTTTAGTTAAATGTAGCCTTCGTCATTGGACCAGTCTTGGAAAAGCTCATTGAAAATGCGTTAAATTAATAGGGGGCGGAATGGTCCATTAGATTACATTAATGATGACTCGATTGCTCAGGGTTCAAATCCATGTATTTGTTTGGGTTAATAATTTTCTTAGTCTTGTAAACCACCTCCCAATAAAGGCACTATTCAGGTATAAAAACCTGACGATTAGTTTGATAAAATGGCTGGGTACCTTATGCTCTGGCCAGGTAAACTTACTGAACGAAGTGGTTATTCGGACTCGATAGACTTAGTAATTGATAACAAAATGAATGAAAGGTTTAATGAAATAAACAGACAGCACTAGTTAGTATCGTGTAGTTTATAGGGTAGGGATGGCTTTGTAGTATTTTTGTAATAGTATCGTTTAGATTTTATAGTATAAAATAGATTAGGGATAGATTAGCTGGTAGTATTTTTTGTGCTATTTCTTATAAAATGTTGAATAAATTACAATATATTTTGAGTTTTTCCCCATTTTTATAGGTTCTAAGGAATTCTGACTGTAAAATGGGTCTAAATAGCCGCAACCTTACTGAAAACTAAATATCGAAAAAAAACTTATTTTTTCAATGCAGTATGTTTTCATAGGTATTTTTTATTGTTTACATTATGTTTTCAATATGTAATCACATTTTAACAATATGTTATTATTATGTATTCTCATTGTTATAAGTACATTATTTTTATGGCCATAAAAAGCCATTGAAATGAAATAATATAACGAAGAAAGATTAATAAAATCTGTGTATGTATGTTTGTGTGCTGGTTATGAGTAAACTATGCATAATCTATATGTACGTTTATTGAATATTATAACTAAATTATGTTTAAATTAGGCTATGTCTATAATTTATGCCATGAATCAAAAGCCCACATAATATAATACATCACGCATGTATTAAAGCAAAACTATAATAGCCTTGAATATAGAGATGTATAAATATTGATGATACGATAATGACAATTTCAGTTTTACATTTCAATTGTAAAGATGTTTTTACTTGCAAGAGTCATTCTAAAATTAACATTCCACGTGTTGTATTGCCCATGAGTCTGTATTTGTTTCAATTTTTAACGTTGTTTGACAATGTATTTATCTATTGTTGTTTGACAATGTATTTATCTATTGTTGTGTTTTGTTTTCAACTGATCAACGAGAACCAAAATTTGAGATTATTACATGTTTTTAAAATTATGGCGATACATTAAATTGAAAGTCTAAAACATTGATGGTTCCTTGTTGTTGTTGTTTTCTGAAAATCTTTTTATCTTTTATTCTACATTCCCATTCTTTCTCCCTGTCATTCCTTTTCTCTCCCTCCTTCCCCCCCCCCCTCATTTCTCTATTCCATCCACACATCATTAATTTATACTTTTTCAGAAGGAAAAAACAACAACAGCTAGGTAGATATTGCCTTAAAAAGATTTATAAACTTATTTTTAAATACATGTACACAAACTTTAAAAAATACCAGTTCAAATTTCAAAGTGATATACCTATATACCTATTCATAACAAATTAAAGTTTTGAATAACCCTTTCCGGGCCACTGGTACTTATAAGTCAATCTAAATTAAAGGCATTTTATTCAGGTCGGGTAACTCTGAAAATGTTAATTCTCATTGTTATTGATAGAGTGACGTTCCTTGCAGACTTCCGGCCTTGTCATTTGCCATTTTACATATCGTGGTACTTTTTAAAGAAATTCTTGTGAGTTGAAGCTCATTTTTAGCAGAACCATATTTTGCAGGTAAATAAAAAATGTAAAACTTTTTTTAAATTCTATTAAAATATGTGAATAATTTTTTTTAGAAATCTTATTCAATTCATTTGTATTAATAGACATAAAATAATGTTTTAGATTACTCGCATCATGCTCTAAATATAGTTTATACGACTGGTACTTATTAGAACCACGTAGGATTTCCAGCTTCACTGGTTGATAATAGGAAAGCTATATTTTTGTCATATCTCTTTAAATATATTTAAAGTAATATGTGACAATGACATATATTGATATATTTTTTTATTAATTACATATTTCTTTTCCAAAATTTATTTTAATAATACATATTTGGCCAAATAAAAGCTTATAAAATGTATTATTTTTACATGTTTTTAAAATTATTATATAACTTGTGTATCAACTTTTTGCATAAAATTGGGTTTTAAATTCAAGGCACCTAATTAAATAAGATAGTATTGTGTTTTTATCCCAGTATGCCAAATTTATGTGATATACAAAATATATTTACAAAATATTAGTTTCATGTTTATAAATTTTGTTTATATTTTAGAAGTTTATAATTGCTATATATTGCTATATTGTAAACAATTTCTACAGAGCAATGTCAGAACACGGCCCCAGTTGCTCACGCAGAGAACGTGGTACAACAAAAATGAGGCTCATATTTTACTTGAAAATTTGCCTGATAATTTATCTGACGAGGAGTCCGATTCAGACGAAGAATATATTCAATGTGATCCTAAATCTTCAACGACACAGTAAGCAGTATTGAATTGTTTTAGTAAAATAATTAAAATGTATAGACCTGAATTGAGCAAGTGATTTGTATTACTATAATTGTTCAAAATAGTTACATATAAATCTTATATTTTACATACTAATTTTAAAATTTTATTTTTAATTTAAGATCTGCACAAGATGACTCTTCATCCGATATCAGTGAAGCTGACAATCCTCTACCCATAAGAGATCGTATTTGGAGAAAAAAAGAGAAGGGAGATTCATCCAATGAATTTATAAAACATGAAGGTTAGATTCACTTTATATATTTTTTTTAATAGGAATTTAGTAGAATAAAAAAATGTCTTTTCATATTTTTTTCTGTTTTACAAAAAGTTAATTATTATGAATATAACAATTTCATTTGTTTATATTTACATCATATAGGTCCCTAAACCAACAATTTGTCAAACTTTGATGTCAGTCGTATCCAGAGTATTGATGAGAGCATGGTACTCTTCAAGGAAAGGTCTAGTATAAAACAATACTGTCCGATGAAACCCATCAAAAGAGGTTTTAAACTCTGGGTGCGATCTGACATGGATGGATATATAAGCAAACTAGATGTATATACCAAGGCAAGGGAACAGGCTCAGTGGCAGGTTTCGAACTGGGTGAAAACGTGATTCTCAATCTTATTGAAGATCTCAAAGGTGGAAATCATCAAGTTTAGTTTGACAATTATTTCACCTCCATACCTCTTCTTGAACAAATGAAAGAATTTTCAGTTTTTGGTTGTGGAACCATTCGAATGAATAGGAGAGGACTTCCAGTGGGTTTGAAAGAAGATAAAAAGATGGCTAGAGGTGAATTTGATTTTAGGACAAGCTCTAACGGAATTCTTGTTATTAAATGAATGGATAATAAAGGTGTTCTAGTAGCATCTAATTTTCACTCTTCTGAAGCATCAGTTGTTAAAAGAACACAAAAGGATGGGAATGAAGAAGAATTTGTCTGTCCACTAGCGGTAAAGGAGTACAATATGTACATGGGTGGAGTGGACAAGGCAGACATGCTAATAGCTGCTTATGGACTTAATAGAAAAGCAAAGAAATGGTGGCACAGTTGTCTTTTGGACTTATTGACAGAACTGTTGTCAATGCTTAAGAATTGTTTTTAACTTTTTCATGATATAAATGAGTGATATGTGACTTTGTTATTGTTATCTAATTAGATCAGCTTTATTGTTATAACATGCTTTATATATTATTCTTGGCATGAATTTTTAATATAAAAAAGTAATTAAAAGTCTGAAACTTCATTTATGACCTTTTTTGTCATTAAAGTTCAATACATGTTATTAAAATATATGAGCATTGTACTTTAAACATATTGGTACTTAAAGGTACCGCTTGTGGAAATCTTTCGTGGTACTCAAAACTACCGCATTCGGACACACCCCTCAAAAACAAATTTTGTGTAAAATTTTAATAGCATTGTTCATCTACCTCCATTTCAAGCATATACTACAAATATTTAAAAAAAAATTCAATCCTAACCACCTTTGGTCCTGAAAGGGATAAACAAAGGAACAAGAAAGCGCTTATAAATATTTATTGTTTATTGGATAGGCCTACACTGTGTTTGTTTTTTTATCTAATTTAAACCTCATAGTTTTTGTTGTTCTTGAATGTTTTATTTATATCCAGTGCTTAAAAAAACTATTTATAATAAATAAAATAGATTAAAAAAAACTGCGAGCGCTAAAGGCATTAATTCATGCTTTTAACAAGGTTTATAATATAATACAATAACATTGATAAAATAAGATAAGATAAGATTTCTTTATTGATCCAAACAAATGGAAATGTGTCCTGATTACAGATGTTTTGTCTTTCAGCATATTTTAAACAAAATAAAATAATTCTTTTTTTACAAGCACAGAAATATACTTATACTTATAAAATAGACAAGCGCACACACAATCACACAATTTATCATGCAAGAAATAGTTCATTGGTAGTCAGCTATTGTATTCTGGATGACAGAAGTCTTGACGATATATTTCTTCTTGCTTATGGCAGATAGTATGGCCGGAGGCTGACGCACAATAATTCTTCGTCTGGTGTGCATATTCTTCTTTTGTTGTAATGCAATTGGTATTGCAATATTGTTTCTTTATATAATTAGCCAGCCATCTAACTTGACCAGCCGCCACTGTTGACGGGTCTGTCTGAGCGAAGCAGATAAAATGTCTACAGACATATTCCTTCTCTACGGCCACATTTACTTCGCCTTGTTAGTGTAAAGACATGTTTATTTGTTGTCATTTTTATCCAAGATGGCGGTTCGTTCAATAGTATGGACACTAATAATGTAAAATAGTTTCGTGTAAGTTCGGTTCTTCACATAAAAAGTATAGGAACAATACTTTCCCTTATACAAACTACTAACATACTTTAAGAATATGAAATAAGATGGTAGAAAAGCTGAAAAACGGCACATCGTAATCAGGTCGCCTGCAGAGCAGCGCCCCAGAAGTGCCACTAATTCATGTTCTTGTTGTTTTTAAAGTAAGTATCACTTAGTCTATAGTGTATAATATCAGCAGGAAATGTAAACAAAAATAAGGTAGAGAAGTTGATAGCCTATATTATAAAATTACCAACTATGACATAGTATTAGGTAAAGTTGATTGTAATGTTGTATCTTTAAAAAAAAAAAAAATTGTGTATTTTCAGCATCAGGCATAAATGTATACGATATACTTTTTAATAAGCGATGATATTCATCAGGAGTTCTCAGCCCATGATTCAAAGACCCTGTCTAAAAGACAACAAATGATTACAAGGAGATCCATTATCACAATGGTCGAATTTGTTTTTACCTTACTCTTAAATTATTTTAGCAAATGTTTAATCAATTTCGTTAGGAAAAGGCCTTGCTGTTTTTATTTTAGAAATATAATTAATTATCTAATAAAATACCTGGAAAGATGTAGAGAAAACTAAGACAACGGCACATGTTAAATTATGTGATGAATAATAATTAAAAATTCCGATTGAAATACATCACCTTACATTAGAGACCACTTGAAGAAAATAAACTCATACCGAAGGGACGTTTTTCAGGGGAACAAAAGAAACAAAGCATGAGTCATTAAAACCTATATTTAACAATTTTGTTAAAATAACAGCCGGGGTAAAGATTCAATATAATTGTTTTTCTACAAGAGTAGCTAAAAAATAACGTCCCGTCATTTAAAAATTTCAAATAGTTCCGAGCTGTGGATTTCACCCCTCCCTCCCCTGCAATAAAACACATTTTAAGTACAGATAATGAACGAATTACTTGAAAGTATTTTGTATAAATGATTTTATTAGCATTCAAATGCTGAATACACATTATTATTATGAAATAGTTAGCGTGCTTTTAACCTAAAAAACATATTCAGTTGGTCATTTATGTGTTGAGCTGTAGGTCTATATTATGTCTGTCTGAGATCAAAGAATAAAGACATTGTGGAAGAGTTTCTTTCAGTAATTACAGTAACATGTTTTACAAAATACAAGAAACGTGTTCAGCCAATGGACTGCCGTTTTGGGGCGGTCAGGTGACTAAGCATGGCTGGCGCTCTCTTCGTTCTCTTCAACTTCCGGCAGCTTGTTTAAGCTCGTCGTGCTGGAGAGCGGGTCGTCCAGCGACGTGTGGGTGGTGGAGATGTACGTGGCCACGACAGGTTTCGGCGTTGGCACCCCGTCCCCGTCGGGGTCCTGGGGCGCCGCGTGAGAGAGGCTGGCCTCGGAACGAGTCGACGGGGGCTTACCTGCAAAAAAAATTACTTTATTGCTTAGTAGTGGAAGCTCACTGGGATATAAAATAGAACTAAACCACACACATTGTTAATTTTTATGTTGTTACAATTCCTAGTTCTAAACAAGTTTTTTTAATACTTCTATCAGATTCTTCGTAGTTATTCGTATATTTTTCAAGCATTCTTTCCAAATGCATTACTTTTTATTGGTGCGGGAATGAGTTTCTATTATAGCTTTTTATCTCATCGCATTGAATCAAGTGTCGTGATAAAAGGTGTAGATGTTTAAAGCTGAATGAAAGCTAGCTTTTAGGTTAGGCCAGGAGCACTGACTTTAATAGCCATGAAAGATAAAATTTGCTATATCGACTAAAACCAAAGAAAATTTGACTTGATTATAAAGCATAATATTAACTATCGTTGTTTGTTGTTTATAAGCTATAACATTGTTTCTTTTTTAGAACTTTTCCATTGGTATTAACAGCCAGCCTGGAAAGGTTTTTATTATAATTTTTAAAATGTAGAAAAAAAATGTACTTTATTTCCTGTAAGAATTTTTTTTCTTTTAGGTTATCTCTTCTATAAAAGAAAACATTACTATCTCATGAGATGGTTTTTGTCTTGGTTTCAATCTGCATGGCATTATTTCGAGTTAAATGGCTATTATAACAGGCTAGAGCCAATTCAAAAAAGAGGCTCATTACTTGTGAATATTCACAACTGACAAGAGTAACAGCAATAGTTCAATCAATATACCTAGAAACACTAGAGGACAGAAGGGCAAAGAGTAAAGTAGTAATAATACATAAGACATTAAACTCTAATTTAGCAATACAACCCAATAACAATGTATTATAATGCTCAGATAGATATAGAGATAAAAACACTTTTTTTTTATTCCATATGCAAGAAAAATGGCATTTGAGTAGTCTATCTTCCCGAGTGGCATCCAGGCATGGAATGGGTTGCCCGAATAAACCAACAACTCAACATCATTTAAAACAATCAAAATGCAAGACTAGACTCAAACCACGGATAGCGTAGTGCAAAATAATCTTCTCCTTTATAGAAGGAAAGTGTCTGTAATATATAAGAAATATGTAAAAGACAAATTTGAACCAAATTTGTATTGTCAAAAAACATGACCTTATCATGAAATATTATTTTATCTTTTATATTACAGACGCTCCTTCTATAAAGAAGATTAAAGCGTCCTACGCTCATCCGTGGTCCGAGTCTAGTCTTCTGTTAGTGTTTTAAACAATGTTAAGTTACTGGTTTTCCTGTTTTTTTCAGGCAACGCATTCCATGCCAGGATGCCACTTGGGAAGAAAGAGTACTTATTTGCATTTTTTCTCGTATAAGGGATAAGGAAGGTGTTTTTGTCCTTATGTTTATCTGAGCAGATATCACCTAAATTACCTTTAGGTGTATGTTTTTGTGAGGTCCAGCTACGGTCAGTCTGAGCCGGTAGTTGGTAGCTGTCCTTGTGGCCGTCGTTCACACGGCTGTACGAAGCTTTGCTGCTGCCTAAAGCTGTCAGCGTCGGACCTGAAATGTAAAATTCAGTATAGTCGGTGACAGAGAGGACAGAGATGATATGCGGGAAGGAGGCAAAAGACAGAGACCCAGGAAATTTACTCCATCGTCCTTTTTTAGGACGAGCGGGTAAAATAGCATTAATTAATGCCAAATAAATGGGCCGTCTTGCTGCTGAGAGTTAACACCCTTGCCCAAGATTGACTTGTATAAGGGGCAAGGGTGTTAACTCTCAGCAGCAATACGGCCCATTAGTATATACTTGACTAAAGTGCCACGATATAAAAAAAGATGAACATGATAATGCCTTTAAAAGACAATATTTCTAGACTCGCCAAGTATCTGTCGGACCGGATATTGATCCATGGGGCCGGTGAAGTAGCGTTCACCAGTTTCTGTGGCCACGGCATACTAGCAGTCCCTCAGTATACAAATGATGTATGTTTGTAAAATATAAACGTATAACACTCGTGGTAGTTCTTTGGGTTTTTTTTTTTTAAGTGTAGCAAGTATCTTAAAACAACGGTACTGATTGAACTCTTACCTGCTTTGTTTTTACTATTAAAAGAGTTATCTTTCTTGGTTTCCTTTTTTGAAACTGAAAGTAAAATTGTTTATCAAGACTAATATGATTATTTCTCATTATGAAAGAAAAAATACATAAAGTTTGTCCCTTTCTATTTGACTATGTACTTCAAAACAAACGTTTAATATGTAATAAAACAAAAACAAATATGTAGATTATTAATGATCAAGAAAGCAAAGTTTAAGACAAACTTGTTAACGTTACAATAGAGACGGTTTGGTGATGTAGTTTTTTTTAAATCGCAGATCTCTATAAAAGATCTCTTTTATACACATGTTTTTATATAACATTACATTGTCTATAAACTATATAGAACAAGAACATGATAACATATATAAAATGAACAGGCGAAACGTACCTAAAATCTCCCGCTCTTTATCTCTGTAAAGAATATAATATTAGGATGTTATCGTTATAAATATAGGCAGTTTAGATCAATATATAGGCATATATATATATATATATATATATACAAATATATATATATATATATATATATATATATATATATATAGTTACAAAATATAGTTATATAAAACTATGCAAAATAAATAAAACATTGCAAATTATATAAATATATAAATAATTGAGAAATTGAAGTTATATTTTAATGTAAATTATAGACAAAGAATAAAATATTGATACTTCGCTCAAGTAGTAAAGTAAGACTTCTAACAGTTGTTACTTATAGCCGTCTATTCAAGACACGACACCAATTATAACTATAGTCTCGCTATCATTAGTTCTCAACAGTCTTTCATGGGTGTTTTGAAGACATTTCCTTTTAAACCTAAATAAAATGTCTATTATTTAAAACCGAACCAGACTTCAGTCCAAGTTACGGGATCTTAGGTCCAGAACGTAGTGAGAAAGAAGTGGGTACAAGTGGGTACAAGACCCTGTCACACTGTCACGTCGTATGCTAGGTACCCGCCTGCACATGAACTACACTACCCACTCCCCAGGATAAATTTCTCTCGCTCATTAACGAGGCGGTATTACCTTGTTTACCTGCACTTTCAACCCGATAGTACAAATGTCACATTAGAGGCCTAGTCAACCTGACACCAGGCTTGGCGAGACGGGTATTGTTCCGCCTATTTTTTCCTCCTCATCGAGTTTCGGTAAGTTTTCACCCGTACCATGATCCTCGAATGCGCATTTGGAAGCGTATCGGTGGTTTACGCACTTAGCCAGCTTTAGGACCACATGACGATCAACCAAAGCTGTGCCTGCCTTCTCTCAACCCCCCGTTTTCATCTTCACCCTACTCTTAAACATATAAATTGAAGGCATAGAGCAAAACTCTGCTTACGGTTTTCTACGGCAGACTAGACAATACACCAGGGTGGCTATAATGGCTGCTATGATGATGAGGCCGGCGATGGCAGCGAAGACAATGAGGACGATCATTTCCGTAGACAGGCTGCTGTCCGAGGTCTGGTCTGTGTACGGCGCCACTTTTGTCACGGAGACGCTGCTTAGGGCGCCGACAGGCGTGCCGTCCTTATCGGCTTGGAGTGCCTGAAAAATTATGTTTATAATATCTAAATATGTGTATGTGTGTGTGTGTGTAGATCCATATATATAAGAGAGAGAGAGGGGCCGAAAGATAGTATATAGTTAGATATAATATGAGGTAATAAATAAAGAGATATTTACATAAATGTACAATTCTTATATTATTTTATAGAAACAAATATGTTTTAAAAAAAATACAATTCCAGACTTAGTGGAAGTGTATCTATGTATACGCATATTGAGTTGATCAATGCACAGCACATTATTGAATTAAGCAGGCAGGCGTAGGTAAGTAGATAGTAATGCTAGTATATATACAGCGACAAGTCGTTACTTACTGACAGTATTTCCGACTGCGTCAGGAAGTCTTTGCTGGAGTCAACGTTGTCAATGGTGTCGGAGGCACTGTCTTTGAGAACCACTATCAACGCCGCTGATCTGAAGAAAATTAATAATTTTTTTAATGATTTTTTCACCTTTCGCCCCATTAGAAAATTTCAGAAAATTAGAACAACTCCGTTGCATTTTTTTGCAGCAATTTTAAAGTAGATATTTCGAGCATCGTTACAATGAAATTTAACTACCCTTAAAAACTGTTTTTTGTCATGATCATTTACATGTAATGTTTGTTAATTGAACGCAAACCTTTCCTCCTTAATTTTCTACTTTTAAAACAGAGTAAGCGGTTGACAATGAATTTTATGTGTTGATAAATGCCTTGCTACCTGTAATACGTTTATTTTTAATTATTTTTGTTCGATAAAATGACAGGAAGTATGTCCATTAGCCTTCCGAAGAAGGTCCGGTTGCCCAAAAAGAAACTCGGGGGAACATGTCGATCACATACGTTTAAAAAGAATTACTCAATGCGCAACAATAAAATGTAATTTAAATAAACAAATTTCACCAGAACTGATTTTAGATTGTTGTGGCAACGGACAGAGCTCGCTGGAGAACTCTCGTTGCCCGATGCGCCGAACGCCGCGGATGGATCTAAATCTAAGTAAGTGCTGGAAAATATGGGGGCTGAAAGTTCAAAAATGTGACGGGACGTGGGTGAATCAGCTTTCCGAAGATCTGGTTGGTCGGTTGGTCACCAGAAACAAAGTTCCGCAAAGTTAATATCAAGGCAATTTTAAAAGTTCGCATATTTCTTTTAAATTAAATTATTTGCTTTTAAGTTTTGTTTTTTGTAAATGCTGCGTATCAAATTTTATTGAGAACAAAACAAAGATAGCGGATTGTAAACAGATCATAACTTACTCTGCTGCCAGCAGGCGTCTCCTTGTTGTACCAGTTGTAGTTGACTGGATGTCCCAGATTTTCACCTTATACGGAGCTTGGAACTGGGATTGTAGTTTCGTCAATAGCGCATCCCTATACGTAAATAGTATGTCAAACAGAATAAAAAATGTTTCAATATTTATAGGAGATTAAAGCTAAAATTTGTGATTATATAAGTTGTTCTAAAATTTGCCCTTGCACATAGAAAAGAAAAATGTTTTTATCTCTTTGACTTCCTGAGTATTGTATTAGTATATCTTGTCAAATTTCTAAAATAATAGATATCTTTCTTTTGCTAATTAACCTTCTTTCCCTAATATGTTTTTAATTTCGCTGATTATCTATCTTAATGTGTTAACTAGTTTGGTTCAAATATTATATTTATTAGAATAAGCTTTTAGGACCTACATTTTTTTTCTAAATTTGTTCTAAGTTTGTAAAATAAATGTTTTTATTTGTTCATAGTTCCAGACAGGTAAAGCACATTTGAGTACCTAACAGCGTTTTAATGTTATGTTATTGTTATACTTGTAAGAATGTCTTGATGTAAAACCGTATGTCTTATGTTATTACTTCATGAACAATGGGGATTCCATAATTTCCCCATATCTAATATCAAAAATTGAGAACACAATCTTTGTTTAAATAAAAATTATTTTTATATATCAATTTAAAATAAATGTAGATTCTTTGCTTTATTTCGTGATACTCTTAAGTTTGAAGAACGAACACTTTATTGTGTGCATAAACACATCTCTAGACTTCTACCTTTGTAAACCATCTTGTTTTTGTGTGTTAGCGTGTGTGTGTGTGTGTGTGCGTGTTTGTATAGGTGGAATATTTCAATATTATGTAAACCTCTATAAGTAACTGTTTTGTGGTATCTTACTACTGTTTACTTACATTTGAAATTCAAAAGAAAATTATTGAAATAATTGGTGAAAAAGGTGATTATTAATGTTTTCATGGAAGTACTCACAAGGCCACGTTTACACAGGTATGTTAGTTGGGGAAAAGTAAAGACGGCTGGGGAATGTGCTGCGAACACAATCCCCCTCGTATGCCGTAGCTATAGAAACTTGTCAGCGCTCCTTCCCATGCCCTATTTTATAGACCCAAATGTTTTGACGGGGGTTACTTATCTACCATTGTAGAAAATACTTACTTATCGATCCTCAGAGTTGCTTCATCCTTGCTCGTAACCACAGCAACCAAATGTTTGTCTTTGTTAAAGGTGTCCAACCGTATCAGGCCCATCAGCGATTTAGTCTGGCTGGACTCGGTGGTGGTCAGCACGACCCACTGGAAGTAGCGACCATTTTCCTTGATCGTTTCCTTCAGGTTGACGGTAACTATTCCAGCTCTGGAAAGCAGAGAGGACAGACAGACAGACACACAATGTGAATCGTGGTAGGCAGGATTGCAGGGATGTTAATACATATTTGTATAGTACATTTACACAGGCTGTACATGAAATGGAAACTCTCTAGACAATATTCGTGTATGTTCGAAATTATTTGCCTTGATACTTACAAAACAAAAGATCTAATTCACAGAAATATATTTTTTGTAACTGTCCACACAAGACTGTCCACACAAGACTGTCCACACAAGACTGTCCACACAAGACTGTCCACACAAGACTGTCCACACAAGTGTTAAGGGGTTTTATTTATACATCGAGCCCATGCGAAGCACAACACCCATTACTAAAGGTCCCGCGTTTTGATTCTCTTTGAATGCCAAGATTTGTTCCGGGTCTTCCCAGTTTTGATGTGTACCTGACAATAGTGGAAAAGTAAAGGCGGTCGGACACTGTGCTGGCGCCACAATTCCCTAGTATGCCGAGGCCATGGAAAATTACGAACGCTGCTTTTGTCGGGCAACGATCAGCATATTGTCACGTGATGAATTCGCGTTAAAGTTAACCCTTCCCGTACCGACCTACTTCTATCTATGCTGCCTTCAGTTCCGCTATATACGCGCCCGGGACTGTGAGGGTTAACATATTATAAATACAGCCCTGTAACAACAGACTCCTTTTGGAGAAGTGAAAGAAAGGTAGTCCAAGCACAGAAAGAATAGACACTGAAAGAGAGCGGTCATTTCTGGGCAAGGATCAGCATATTCTCACGTGATCAACAGACGTGGAGAGACTTTGCTGTGCCAAGGATTGTGACGGACAATATTGACAATTAACATGTTGGCGATCAAGTATACCAAGCTCCATTGATTCCTTCAAGAAGAACTTAAAAACTCATTATTTCAATATTTATCTCAGTTAACATGCTTTAGAGCCCCACTGACTAACTTATATGTTAGGTCGGTTATTTTGTTTTAGTTGTTTGATTTGTTCTATGTTTGTAATGTTTTGAATCATCATTTAGTTGTTTTTCTTATCTCTTGGCCTATAGATTGTACCTGTGTTCTTTAATTGTTATGTTAAATGCGCTCTGAGCTTACAATATGTTTGTTGGCAGCGCTATACAAATGTCATTATTATTATTATTATTACCAGAGTTTACCCCATATGCCGGTCATAAAGTAGAAATACAAAACTAACCTGGTCACGACAAAGTCAATGTTTGGGAAACGCATAAGTTCATTGGTGAATAGAGCATTGGGCGTGAGGAATGAAGGCGTGAAAAGACGAATACTTAGAAGTGTGCATTGTTGATCAAAGATGTTAATGACGATAAAAATAAATTACAATAATGGATATTTAAAAAAAAAATAAAGTATATTTAAAAAAAAGTAAAGTTCCCTTCGAACCCAAAAAATTGGTCACAGGGCGGGTGAAGCAGCGTTCTCTATTTTCTGTGGCCTCGGCATACTAGGGGATATGTGGTCTGCATTATACCCAGTCGCCTTTACTTTACCCCAACTAATGTCAGGTACCTATGGGTAGACCCAGGTACACCCTCCAGACCCGGGCTACAAATCCGGGCCTTCACCAGGATTCGAGCCCAAAACCTACGGAACACCAATCGAACGCGCTGCCAGTTCCACCACCGTGCTCAACCATTGTTCTATTCAACCCACTTACAACCCACTTGTATGTGTGAGTATTATTATTAATATGTAAGTGGTGTCACGATTCTGGAATTAAATCGTAACCTTATTAGCACTCATGGATAGATCATAGCGCAGAAGTAGTGTAGAACTAGAAACATAGGTTAGCGTAGAGTTAGATTAGGGAGTAGAAAAAGTAGCCTGGAGCTATTACCCTCTCCCTCTCTCACGCAATAGGAACACCCCAACCACCCTCTCCTCACCTCTCTTTAACCCTCTCTACACTCTGTCATTCCCGAATTCAGAGTTGCTACTTGATTCAGCCAATTGGTATTACACTATTTGTATGTGTGATTGTATGTGTGTGTATTCTTTAATGTATGTATATATATATATATATATATATATATATTCTATTATGCTGTCAATTATGATTCATGTTGTATTTGGATAGTAACTACTCATTTATTTTGCTAAACTCAGCATACACGTAAAACCCCCACCCACCTGTAGACACCCCCACCCACCTGTAGACACCCCCACCCACTGCTACACCTTTTTCATTATCTATCTCTTCGTCCCCTACTCAGCGCCCGTGGGCATAGCCCTTGATCCACTCGTCGTAGTGACATCTGGAGCGAAACGTCTCGCACATACGTAAGCGCACATCAAGGGAGATAAGTCATTATCTTATCCTTTGTATCTCCGTATACGTCTACCCACCCCCCCTTTTCCCCTGGGCCCCACCCCGCAAAAGTCGGCGGTACTAATTGTTCACCTACA
This sequence comes from Anisus vortex, assembly GCA_949126835.1. Taxonomy (NCBI): domain Eukaryota; kingdom Metazoa; phylum Mollusca; class Gastropoda; family Planorbidae; genus Anisus; species Anisus vortex. The sequence goes on from OX421496.1 coordinate 37,158,953, forward strand.
TCCACTCCTAAATTCCCCCCCCCCCCAATAGTCAATCCTTTATGCAAGTATATTTCAAACCAGCCAACCAGAACATATGTAATTCTAAACTAATGTAGCTATCCAATCAAATTGACCACTGATCACGTGACTAAAATGCACGAAAGCGGGCTTAACTAGTTTCAGGACACTTTGGCTCAAGCGTGAGGAGGAGAAGGTTGTTCGATTCTAGCCTCGACTTATTCAGTTCGTTCCATAGGATATACCGCCTGCATGTGTATAGATAGATATTTTGTCAGTCTAAGTATTTTCATGAACACAGCTTCGTTTGCCTATTGAATTGGATAACCTTGCAGTACCATGTGTTGAGTGTTAAATGAAGCCTGTGCAAATTCATATATGTATCTTGCCATTGAGTGAAGAATTGAAATGATAATAAACACCTGAACTTAACCAGCGATTTATTTGCCTACTTAGAACTATTTGTTGTGTCCGTCATAATATCTAACGAGCCAGAGAGAGAAATAATAATTATTCCAGGGCGATTACAGTCACGGCAATTCATACCCCACGACGACCTGCCACTACTATCCCACTCACCTACGACTCCGCACCCCTCTCATCGCCCAACTTCTGCCAGGTTGATGTCCTAATCGTAAACACATCCTGACAAGTGGGTTGAATAGAACAATGGTTGAACAGTTCTCGAGCACTAGTATAACGTAAGTACAATTGTGTTTTCTACAAACAAATAATTACCTAGACACATTGAAGACGTTGTAACCCACAGATGTTGTTTCATTTTTTCGGTTAACAGTGGGATCCAAACCAAAGTCTTCTGGGAGTAAACTGCAGACAACATCACCTCTAACAACGTCGTGTGGAAACTCGTGGGATATGAAATACGTGGTGTTGAAACCTGAGAAGATGTAACGTGAATCGCGTTTTTTTTTTCAGGATAACTCAGAAACGAGAAAATTATTAAATACTGAAACGACCACCCCAAAACTGTTTTATCATACTACAGAGGAGACTAAATTTCACGTTTGCAAATCAATTCGTTGAGCCAAATTTTAGCAACGTGTCTTCATTGTACTATTGGAAAATATGGGAATAAATCCATAATAACAAAATTGGCTTTTAATACATATATAGAGAGAAATTTCTTTCTAAATGGAAAAGCTCATGCGAATGACATCAAAATAGTTATTGGATCTTAATATAGATCTAGGCCTAGTCTCCATATTTTTCTATTTATTTTATTTATCATAAAATTGGATCATGAAAGTTTTCTTTTAGTTTGTTTAGTAAGGTTCATATGATATACTATGTTAGCCGTAAAAGTAGTATATAGGCTATTAATTTAGAGTTTCCAGACTGCCAAGTCGCCATCTGTTTAGGTTTACAACTGTATAAGTCGCATAGAAAATATATTTTTACGATGGATGTGGTTGTGCGTGTGATTATATTGTGCATGCGTACGTGCGAGCGTAAGTGCGAGTGTGTGTGTTTGTGTGTGTATGAGTTTGTGTGTGTTGAATATGCATGTGTATGTGTGTGTGTGTGTGTGTGAGTATGTGAATGTGTGTGAGTATGTGAATGTGTGTGAGTATGTGAATGTGTGTGAGTATGTGAATGTGTGTGAGTATGTGAATGTGTGTGAGTATGTGAATGTGTGTGAGTATGTGAATGTGTGTGAGTATGTGAATGTGTGTGAGTATGTGAATGTGTGTGAGTATGTGAATGTGTGTGAGTATGTGTGTGTGTGAGTATGTGAATGTGTGTGACTATGTGAAGGTGTGTGAGAATGTGAATGTGTGTGAGTAAGTGTGTGTGTTTGAGTATGTGAATGTGTGTGAGTATGTGTGTGTGTGTGAGTATGTGAATGTGTGTGACTATGTGAATGTGTGTGAGAATGTGAATGTGTGTGAATATGTGAATGTGTATGAGTATGTGAATGTGTGTGAGTATGTGTGTGTGTGTGAGTATGTGTGTGTGTGTGTGAGTATGTGAATGTGTGTGAGTATGTGTGTGTGTGTGAGTATGTGTGTGTGTGAGTATGTGAATGTGTGTGAGTATGTGAATGTGTGTGAGTATGTGTTTGTGTGAGTATGTGTGTGTGTGTGAGTATGTGAATATGTGTGAGTATGTGAATGTGTGTGAGTATGTGAATGTGTGTGAGTATGTCAATGAGTGTGAGTATGTGAATGTGTGTGAGTATGTGAGTGTGTGTGACTATGTGAATGTGTGTGAGTATGTGTGTGTGTGAGTATGTGAATGTGTGGGACTATGTGAATGTGTGTGACTATGTGAATGTGTGTGAGTATTTGTGTGTGTGAGTATGTGTGTGTGTGTGAGTATATGTGTGAGTATGTGTGTGAGTATGTGTGTGTGTGTGTGAGTATGTGTGTGTGTTAGTATGTGAATGTGTGTGAGTATGTGTGTGTGTGTGAGTATGTGTGTGTGTGTGAGTATGTGAATGTGTGTGAGTATTAGAATGTGTCTGAAAATGTGAATGTGTGTGATTATGTGAATGTGTGACTATGTGAATGTGTGTGAGTATGTGAATGTGTGTGAGTATGTGTGTGTGTGAGTATGTAAATGTGTGTGACTATGTGAAGGTGTGTGAGAATGTGAATGTCTGTGAGTATGTGTGTGTGTGAGTATGTCAATGTGTGTGAGTATGTGTGTGTGTGTGAGTATGTGAATGTGTGTGACTATGTGAATGTGTGTGAGAATGTGAATGTGTGTGAGTATGTGAATGTGTATGAGTATGTGAATGTGTGTGAGTATGTGTGTGTGTGTGAGTATGTGTGTGTGTGTGAGTATGTGAATGTGTGTGAGTATGTGTGTGTGTGTGAGTATGTGAGTGTGTGTGTGAGTATGTGAATGTGTGTGAGTATGTGAATGTGTGTGAGTATGTGTTTGTGTGAGTATGTGTGTGTGTGTGAGTATGTGAATGTGTGTGAGTATGTGAATGTGTGTGAGTATGTGAATGTGTGTGAGTATGTTAATGTGTGTGACTATGTATGTGTGTGACTATGTGAATGTGTGTGAGTATGTGTGTGTGTGAGTATGTGAATGTGTGGGACTATGTGAATGTGTGTGACTATGTGAATGTGTGTGAGTATTTGTGTGTGTGAGTATGTGTGTGTGTGTGAGTATATGTGTGAGTATGTGTGTGAGTATGTGTGTGTGTGTGTGAGTATGTGTGTGTGTTAGTATGTGAATGTGTGTGAGTATGTGTGTGTGTGTGAGTATGTGTGTGTGTGTGAGTATGTGAATGTGTGTGAGTATTAGAATGTGTCTGAAAATGTGAATGTGTGTGATTATGTGAATGTGTGTGACTATGTGAATGTGTGTGAGTATGTGAATGTGTGTGAGTATGTGTGTGTGTGAGTATGTAAATGTGTGTGACTATGTGAAGGTGTGTGAGAATGTGAATGTCTGTGAGTATGTGTGTGTGTGAGTATGTCAATGTGTGTGAGTATGTGTGTGTGTGTGAGTATGTGAATGTGTGTGACTATGTGAATGTGTGTGAGAATGTGAATGTGTGTGAGTATGTGAATGTGTATGAGTATGTGAATGTGTGTGAGTATGTGTGTGTGTGTGAGTATGTGTGTGTGTGTGAGTATGTGAATGTGTGTGAGTATGTGTGTGTGTGTGAGTATGTGAGTGTGTGTGTGAGTATGTGAATGTGTGTGAGTATGTGAATGTGTGTGAGTATGTGTTTGTGTGAGTATGTGTGTGTGTGTGAGTATGTGAATGTGTGTGAGTATGTGAATGTGTGTGAGTATGTGAATGTGTGTGAGTATGTTAATGTGTGTGACTATGTATGTGTGTGACTATGTGAATGTGTGTGAGTATGTAAATGTGTGTGAGTATGTGAATGTGTGTGAGTATGTGAATGTGTGTGAGTATGTGAATTTGTGTGAGTAAATCGATGGCTACAAATTTACCGTGCACGGTGATGTTTTCCTTGACGTCGTCCACTACAATGTTCACAGTGATTGTGGCAGAATACTTCGGTGAGCCATTGTCCGTAGCGATGACCTCCAGATTCATGGCGGACACTGTATCGTAGTCTATGGTGGTCTTCAGTGAGAGCTCGCCCGTGGAGCTGTCCACCTTGAAATAGGTTCCGCCCAGTGTGGAACTGCTGGAGATTGTGTAGGTCATCTTGCTGTTATCGTTGCCTGGTTCATCCGCGTCTGTTGCCGTTACTTGACCAACTGTGTATCCTGGATTTAACCTCTCCAGAACATGGTAGGTGACCAGGCTGCTGCTGAACTTTGGGACGTTGTCGTTTTTGTCTGCGACCTTGACGTTGACTGTCTGTTGATGGTTGGGAAAAAACAACAGGGAATTAAAATAAGTATTTGTATTTAGAGTTATGACAATGTCGATTATAAAAAAAAACAACTAGCAAAACGTTTTTTTTTTTACTCAAAACATTACCATGATGTAGAGTATTGTAAAGCATAGGAATCAAGCTTATAGACCCGCGGGCTACATCTGGCACGAAATACAAATATATATTCGGCCCCCTAAGGAATTTAAATAAGTATTTACAAAATTTTTTAATTATCCAATGAGCAATTAATGCTTATCCAGTTAGACTCGCAACCTTAGGTGTTAAGTTTTGCCCCCACCCCCCGAAAATTAGCTTACATCAGAAATTGTGACGTTTCGACCTCTGCACCAAGCACTGTAATATTTGCCCATGTGTCACATGGGCCACTTTGACTCACAGACCTCACACTGTATGATGACTGGTCACGCGAGATAATGATTTACTACTCCTATTGGCGGAAATCGAATTGTTTAAGAGCACATCTACTTAATTGACTATTGTTAACAGCACATCTACTTAATTGTTTTACTCACAAAAGTGTCATTTATTGTTCCCGAGAGGGTCCACCTGGCGATCAAAAGCTGATAAAAACCGTAGTCTTCCCTGTCCAGTATTCTTGTGGTCTCCAAGTGGGCAGTCTTGTTCACAGTAAAACTATTTAAGTAGTTACCGCCCCTGAAAGGAAATGAAAATGTTTGTTTTAGACTAGTTCGTTTTAGACTAGTTCGTTTTAGACTAGTTCGTTTTAGACTAGTTCGTTTTAGACTAGTTAGTTTTAGACTAGTTCGTTTTAGACTAGTTAGTTTTAGACTAGTTCGTTTTAGACTAGTTCGTTTTAGACTAGTTAGTTTTAAACTAGTTCGTTTTAGACTAGTTTGCTTTAGACTAGTTAGTTTTAGATTATTTAGTTTTAGACTCGTTAGTTTTAGACTAGTTAGTTTTAGACTAGTTTGTTTTAGACTTTTTCGTTTTAGACTAGTTAGTCTTAGACTAGTTTGTTTTAGACTAGTTTGTTTTAGACTAGTTTGTTTTAGACTAGTTTGTTTTAGACTAGTTTGTTTTAGACTAGTTAGTCTTAGACTAGTTAGTTTTAGACTAGTTAGATTTAGATTCGTTTGTTTTAGACTAGTTTGTTTTAGACTAGTTTGTTTTAGACTAGTTTGTTTTAGACTAGTTTGTTTTAGACTAGTTTGTTTTAGACTAGTTAGTTTTAGACTATGTTAGTTTTAGACTAGTTAGTTTTAGACTAGTTAGTTTTAGACTAGTTTGTTTTAGACTAGTTAGTTTTAGACTAGTTAGTTTTAGACTAGTTTTTTTTTTTCTTGTTTTGTTTTTTTCTTATATTTCAGGCAACACATTATTTGAACGAACTGACTTTAATTTGTGTTGCACATGGAGTCTTTCTGAAAATTGTATTTGATTACTGTTATGTACTTCTTAATAATTATACTACTTAAATATGTAATTGAATGCTTTATGTATAATTACAAGTTAGCTTTTAAACTTCTTTCTGGGGGAAGAGGGGTTCTAAATTTATTAGATGTAATATTCACTTGCAATGAGCCTCAATATCCTTTTTGAATTTCTATAACGTCTTTAAATATTTTTTTCTATTGTTGACGATCGTAGTTAGAAGATGAAATGCAGGCCAGGTTACTTGAAAGTAATATAAAATATACGTAAAATTAGGTAAGTAAAATGTCAACACTTACTCAATTGTGTACTTCACTACAGCGTTCTCCCCCAAGACACGTCCTGCTAACGTGCCCGCCGGCTCATTTTCAAATACTGTAAGCTGTGCGGTGAGGCTAAGCACGGGCTTGACGACTATGCTGACCACAATTGTTCCACTCAGGGGAGGGAACCCAATATCAACGGCCGTCACCGTCAGGCTGTAGAATCCGGACTCGGTCAGCAAGGACCTGGCCGTCTTCAACTGCCCGCTGCTGGTGTCGATGGAGAACAGGCCCTTGTCGTTGCCGTCGTGGATGAAGTAGTAGAATTGGCTGTTCGAGCTGACGTCACCGTCTGACGCCGAGACCTTGTACACTGACGTCAGAGGAAGGGTGTCCGCAGAGATGTTCAGCTCGACCCTGGAAGGCGTAAATGTCGGCGCCTGGTCGTTGACGTCTGTCACACTGATAAGCACGCTGGCATTGGAGTATAGAGGTGGGCTACCTCCGTCTTCGGCTTTCACTGTTAAGCCGTAACCTGCTGCTGATTCGAAGTCCAAACCGGCTTTAACGTACAGCGCCCCAGTGCTGGGGTTTATGTCGAATTTGCTAGTCCCGTTGCCGGAGATAATGGAGTATTTGATAGCCCCTAGTGAACCAGAGTCAAGGTCTGATGCCTTGGCGAATAGAAAGTCTGTATTCAAGGGAAACGACTCCGGTAAAGAAACAGTGTAGACAGAACTGGTGAACGCTGGGGGGTGGTTGTTGAAGTCTGTGACGTAGATGAAGACGATCGCTGATGACGTCTTGCTGGTCGTCCCGGCGTTGTCGATAGCTGTGACGTAGAAGCTGTAGCTTTTCGCCTGTGAGAACTCCAGCAGGCTGTTCACCGTGATCAGACCAGTAATGGGGTTGATTTTGAAAGGGACGCCCGACTTAATCGAGAAGGTAACGTTTCCGAACTGCCCAACATCGTTATCGGTGGCAGAGACTTGACCGACGCTGCTTCCGACCACGGCCGTCTCGTTGACTGTCCAATTGTAAACATCCGAACTGAACTGCGGACTGTACAGATTGACCTGTAGAACGGTTATGTTGACCAGAATAGTGCTGTTTAAAGACGGTTGGTGTCGGTTCTGGGCGAGTGCACGAAGGGAGAAGAAGGATGTATTGGCGTATTTCAGTGGAGACACAAGCTGGATTTTCCCTGCGTACGGTTCTATGAAAAAGTACTTGTAGGGATCGCCACTTACGATGGAGTAGAGGAGGTCTCCATTAGCGCCTTCTGTTGCCAAATTATTAACAGCATCGAGATCCTTGACCAAACTTCCAACTGATAGCGTTTCATTCACGACCACGGGAACAAAGTCATCTGCGTCAAAAGCAGGTTGTTTGAACTCTGGCTCAATAAGAACATAGACATGGGCAGAGGAGCTTCTGGCTGGACTTCCTTTGTCAGTCGCGGTCACTGTAAGTACGTATTTGTCCTGAACATTCGCGTACAATACGGCGTTTGCAGTTATATTGAAGCCTGTAATTTTAAATCTGTTGCTGGAGTCCCCGGACGTAATGGCCAAGGTCAAAGCTCCATTTAGACCGGCGTCTTTATCTGTGACTTGCAACAGGCCGATGTTGGAATTGGCCACCGTCCCGTGAGGTACGGAGAAGACGTAGTTGGAGGGGTCAAAGACTGGATCGTTGTCGTTGACATCCGTTACTGTAACCGTGACCGTCGTCGTGGCAGACTGACCAATCGAGTTGGTCAAGTTAACGCAGAAGGTGTGTGTGGGTAGCGTCTCTCTGTCTAGAGGGTTGAACAGATACACCTCCCCAGTGTGATCGTTAATGAAAAATTTGCTTATCACGCTCTCGTTATAGATGGCGTACATTAAATCCGACCCGCGGTCAGAATCTGACCCATTGATGATAAGAATTCTAGAACCGACGGGTGTGTCTTCAGGGAGGGTAATGCTGACGGATCCTCCTGCTGGCGTGATGGTCGGTTTCGACTCGTCGACGTTGTCTATTCTCACGAAGAGAATCGTTGAGCTGTTCAGGGACGGGTTGCCCCCATCCTTGACACACAAGACGAGCGTGTACGAGGGCGTCTTCTCGTGATCAAACGGTTTAACGGCTGTGAGATTTCCAGTGTTGGCGTTGTAGTCGAACACATTGTCCGGATCCCCAGAACACTTGTAGTAGCTCAGCGTGGAGTTGTTCCCCAGATCTTTATCCGAGGCTGCATAGACCCCAATAAAATGAGGGATGGAGACGGTCTCGAGGAAGGGCTGTGCATTGTACGAAGTGCCGTAGCTTGGAACGTTATCGTTGAAGTCGTCCACAAGAATGGTAATCGTTTTCGGAATGGATTTGCCTGCGGCTGTGGCGGTTACTACCAGGGTGTAGACATCGTTTGTTTCCCTGTCTAAAGGTTTGGCCACGCTGACCACACCACTCAGCTGGTTGACGCTGAAGACACTACTTCCGTTTCCACCAGTAATGCTGTAGTGCACTTGTTCATATGTCCCTTCGGCCTTAACGGTGACAATAGGGTCAGTCACGTTGGCCATCTCGTTGACGCGAACATAGCCGATGGGAAAGTTTGTGAACGAAAGAGTATTGTCCCTTGTGAGCTCAACTGTCAGCGTCGTAGACTTAATGGGTGAAATCTTGTCGGATACTTCCACTTGCAAATAGTATACGCCCGCAGGGGGTGGGGTGGCCAGAATTAATGAGCCATTAGTTAGGTCTAGGAAAAAGATACTACTAGTGTTACCGCTCTTTATTACGTACTTAAAACTTTGCGAGCTTGCGTCAGCATCCTTGCATTGAATAGAGCCAATGAAAGCGGTGACGTTTACGTTGCTGAAATCAGAGCTGCCGACATATTTGCAGACTGGTGGATTATCGTTGACGTCCTGAACCACAACGCGCAGGGTCATGTTTGAGGACAGTTTGTTTGTCGCGGACTGATCAGTGGCAATAATCGTAAGATTGTATTCTGTAGTTCCCGCATCCGCATCGAGACCTACCCCGACGCGTAGTATTCCGGTTTCTCGTTCCAAGATGAACGGGACCTTATCGTTAAGGAGAAAATAATTGATCGTGGCGTCCAGACCAATGGTATCGTTATCTCTGGTAGTAAACTGAATGACCGATGTGCCTGAAACATAGTGTTCAATGTTTTCATGTAAGATAAGCTAATCATACTAATGTTATATACCTTATTCATAAACTAACAAAACCTCTAAAATATTGGAATAGAAAGGCATAACAATATGGAATCGATATGCTCTTTTTAACGAAGAACACTTTTAAAAGTCTAAATTCTAAATAATCATTCAGAATTATTAAAATTACTAAATATGGATAAGAAATGTCCAACTTGATCCATAGGGCGGGCGAAGCAACGTCCATCCGTTTCCGTAGCCACGGCATACTAGGAGATTGTGGGTCCAGCACAATGCACAGCCGCCTTTACTTTTTCTAACTAATGTCAGATGCAAAATCAGAGCTAAGTAGAATCTGATATTCCCTCCAGACCCGGGAACGAATCGTAGTCAGTCCTCACCAAAATTCGAACCAGGGACTTTCAGATCGTCAGCTGACCGCTGTGACTCTCGGCCACCGGCTCTCGGTCATATCCACGTCATTAATGCGTCATACAGGCCTTTTTTGCCTTCTGTTTTCAAATTGCGCGCCACACAGTTTGTTTAAAACATTATTTTTGCGCACTGCAGTGTGCCACGTCAGCTACTACAGCTGGATGACAGCGTCACCTGGTGACGTCACACTTAACTACTCACCCGGTGCCTCGTCTTCAAGGACATACTTTGGGTCGGGATAACTTCCGGTAAACTCGGGATTGTAGTTGTTGACCGGAAGTACGTTGATGTAGACGTAGGTGTCCGAGGTCCTACTTGGGCTCCCTTTATCCATTGCCTGCACTGAGACCAGATAGTTCTGTTCAGTCTTGTAGTCAAGACTACCAACGAGGGTCACTTCACCGCTGCTCGCAGCAACATTGAACGGAGAACCTGTGGATAAAGTGTTTTAAATGACTGTTAGTTTCGTGGATATTACTCAACTGCGGATTACCATTAATTTACTTTACTGAAAATTAGAATGTATAGATACAAGAGAGATAGATCAAGAGAGGGAAAGAGCGAGAGATCGGGGAGAGGTAGAGAGAGACAGGGAACCAAGACAGGAAATAAATTATTCAATACTAGATTTATTTAGACTATTTATTTGTTATATTTGCTATATTAATTAAATTTGTTCTGGTTTTTTTTTTTTAAGATTCATTTACAATAACGCAAAACAAAATAAATGTTAAGTGTACATGTCATTTGTGGCGCCCCAACCGTCCAAAAGACTACGGGATATTTAGGATGTAGGTAGGATGGGTGGGGGAGAGAAAGGAGCGACGGATTAGCTTGCTTGAAAGCATAGTTTGATGGAGAGATAAGTGAATATGTAGAATAATAGATCTATATAATTGCAATGCATGAAAGGAGAGACAGGAACGTATGGATAGGTATATAACAGAGATAATAAAGGAAAATAGATAAATTATAGAATCTTAGATATGTAAATATCTAGATAGAGTGAAAGATAGGTATCTTGACAGACACACAGAACGATAAATTAAAAGATATAAAGAAAAAAATATTTAGATATAAAGGTAGATAAAAAGAAAGATAGAAAAATAGCTAATTAGAAATAAAGATAGTCAGACAGATAACTATTAATATATTAAATTTTATAGACAGATATATTAATGATAGATAGATAGATAAATAGATAGATAGATAGATAGATAGATAGATAGGTAGATAGATAGATAGATAGATAGATAGATAGATAGATAGATAGATAGATAGATAGATAGATAGATAGATAGATAGATAGATAGATGTTTAGTTTACCTTTAGGCATAAAGTAAGTTATGAGTGCATTGTCCCCAGCATCGGCGTCTGTAGCTGTTACATTCAATACAAAATGGCCCGCTGTTGCGTTTTCCTGAATGCTGCCTGCAAAAACAGTCTGAAAAAAAGTATAGCCTATTACTATTTTTACTCTCTTTCTTTTAACTCGTACTGTCTGTCTGTCTGCTTGCTTGTCTGTCTGCTTGCTTGATAGCAAAATTTGCATCGATTTTTCGACCACTTCCCGTCGTCCAATCGAGCTGAAAATTGGGCAACAGACTTGTCCCGACTAACAATACATTCTATCAAATTTTCAGCATCATAGCCTTTGGAATAGTCACGAATTCCTTCGACCAATTTGCGAATCGAAGAGTATATTTCATGTCAAACATGGCTGTCTCTACCGGAAGAGACGGAAGTAAAGACTTTTTCGGATTTGTTCGTTTTTACGAAATAAATAGATTGAAAACGACACAATGTAGCCGAAACAAAGCGAGTTATCTTTTTATGTTTTTTGCGGGCCAAAGCTAGAAAAAAAAAGGATGCGCAAAATTCAAGTGTGGAAATTCATAAGGTATGATATCACTTATATTTATTTTAATCTATCAAAATATAAATTAAATATAAACTTAGTTTACAAAGAAAGGGAGTATAATAAAAACTGTGTTTTTATGGGTTAGTTTATATCAAATGCATTTAGTTATTAGCGTAAATTGATTAGTTAAAAGATCAAATGTAAGCCCCCTCCCCAACTATTTCCTACATAACATTAAAATATAATCAACAAAACTTGAATCTCAAGAATCAACAGCCAAGATAAGAAATAACTAGCTTTACTATTTATGACCTTATACTTCATCTAGCGACAGAAAAGGGGGCAACATATACATATATTTATATACATGTATGTAGTCAATATATATTTCCAGTACCCAGTACGCGTTTTCCTGCACCTCCTGACACATTCTGGAAAGTCCATTAACAGGAAAAACTAGTAATTTAATTAACATCATTTAAAACATTAAGAAAGATGCAAGACTAGACTCGGACCACGGATGAGCGTAGTGCGCTTTAATCTTCTTTATAGAAGGGGCGTCTGTAATGTATAAGATAAGATAAGGTAGCACCTTCTGCACCATAACTTATGTAAGGCATGCGTAGATGTAGTAGTTGTTGTTGGTGTTTTCTAGAGTGTTAAAGAAGCTTTTTATTATCAACCAGTCTGGTATACATCTTTTCTTCAATATTTTAATCATTGTAAATAAGTTCGAGTATTAAGTTCTTTAAGCATTTATCGAGTGGCTTGAGTGTATTATTTCACATTGAACCTAGACCGACAGCAGAATACCCGGGAGAAAATAATAAATACACATAATTTATGAACAATTTATTTGCAAACAATTTCAAGACCATGTTAGTTTAAACATATTATGTATATTTTTTTCATTTATTTTATTCCATTGATACCAAACAGTATTTAAATACAGGTGTAAACGTGATTTTTACCTCAGTAAATTCTGGCGCGTGATTGTTGGCTTGCTTTATGTCAATAGAGATTGTCGTCTTGTTAAATTTGGCGGTTTCATTTGACGAGTACACGAGAACATCACATTTCACTTGTGGAGCATCCTTGAAAATCAGAACAGAATTTACCCTAATTGTTCCTGGCAATGATTGAAACGAAAATTGAGATGTCAGATCTTTGATAGTGTTAAATATTGTTTTATTATAGTGTTAAATACAGATTTATGATAGTAGCAAATATAGATTTATGATGCACATTAAAAACTGATTGTCTGATTCTGCCAAATACATATTTCTGATTGTGTTAGAGTCAGATTTCCGATAGAGTTAAATATTGTTGATTACTAATTTCTGTATACACTAATAGGGATACATCCAAATTATACATGTAACAGTGAGACTATAACTTTACTGTAGTTGTGCATTAGTCATTCTTCATAAGTATGGAGTGTTGATTTGAGTTTGTGCACCCATGGGATGGATCTCCACCATTTCTGCAGTGTTAGCCATGACTCAGTAACCCTATATACAAGAGACAGGCTATCCTGCAACTCGGACAAGGAAATATAGAGAACAAACATGGTGTCGGGTTGGGGCAGACTTAGCATTTTTACTATCCTTGGGCATCTCTATTCTCTTCGGCTACGAATCTGATCTTTCACTCTCCAATATGAAGCTTGAAGTGTTAGGAACTCCTTCAATTAATTATGTACCAAGACCGGATTTAGCACTTCCCAATATCTTCATCAATAGCCTTCAGATCGCGCTTGCGGAAAGTGTATTAGTACATTGACTAGAAGGTAAACTGACGCGACTCTATGGCGTATTAAACACTTCACTAATAGGTTAATGGTACAGAAGTATAATTCAATACTCTTACCTCTAACAGAGCCAAATTATTATAATTCAATGCTCTTATCTCTAACAGAGTCAATTATAATTCAATACTCTTACTTCTAACAGAGTCAATTATAATTCAATACTCTTACCTCTAACAGAGTCAATTATAATTCAATACTCTTACCTCTAACAGAGCCAATAGTAAATCAATACTCTTACTTCTAACAGAGTCAATTATAATTCAATACTCTAACCTCTAATAGAGTCAATAATAATTCAATACTCTTACCTCTAACAGAGTCAATTATAATTCAATACTCTTACCACTAACAGAGCCAATAGTAAATCAATACTCTTACCTAAAAAGAGCCAATTATAATTCAATACTCTTATCTCTAACAGAGTCAATTATAATTCATTACACTTACTTTAACATAGTCAATTATAACTCAATACTCTTACCTCTAACAGAGTCAATTAAAATTCAATACTCCTACCTCTAACAGAGCCAATTGTAAGTAAATACTCTTACCTCTAACAGAGTCAATTGTAAACCAACTCTTTGTGCAAGCAGTTAATTCATAAGTCATCTTTGAGAAAAATGAACCCGGCGAGTCGGCATCAGAGGCATTGACTTGCATTACAAACTGGCCAATCGGAGCGTTCTCGTCGATGGCTGAAATAAAGGGGGAGAAGATTTCTTTCGATTAATTGAAAAGAATAAACATCTAGGTAATGTAATATTCAATTTATGCTTATCCATATTCATTGAAGAGAACTTGGTGCGTGATTTTATGTATATGCTTGTGTTTGATGTGTATCTTGTTTTGTCTTCTTAGACCGTTTCATTAGGTTTGCCAAATGTGTGGGTTGAAGTCGTGCGATATGCGAGCCTAGAAGATGTGTGGAGATATGGCTAGGTGAGCTCAGTCCTGATCAGTAATGATTTTCAAAAGTGTGCTCAGCATAATATTTATGTGTGTTGCTATTCAATGGTGTGCTCCACATATTATGTGTGTTGATTTTCAAAATGTGCTCAACATTATGAATGTTCCTTTTTGAAGGTCTGCACAGCACAAGTATGTTGATATTTAAAGGTCTACCCAACAAAAGTGTGCTGATAAGCGTGCTCGTGTATTATACGACCCTATCTGTCCACTGATTCTGCAAAGACACTGGCAGTCGCCCTGATTCTCTCTCGTATCCACTATTGTAACGCCCTGCTAGCCGGCCTGCTCGAAGACAAAATCGCCAAGCTACAGCGAATACAGAACAGTACTGCGCGTTTGGTTAGGCGCAAGTCAAAACGAGACTCGGGGATCGCCCTTTTACGCTCGCTCCATTGCCTCCCCGTGAAAGCCATAATTGAGTATAAATTGACGATACTTTGCCATCAGTGCATTTTTAACAACGAGTTTCCGTCCTATCTCAAAGAACAAATAACACCATATGTCCCTCAAAAAAACGCTTTGTTCTGCCAACTCATCGCTTCTGGAAGAGCCCCATTACTCTCTGACGACCGTTAGCCTTAGAGCCTTCTCGGTATCTGGACCGAAGGTGTGGAATCTACTTCCCATTCAACTCAGGCAAACAAGCTCTACTATTACTTTCAAAAAGAACTTAAAAAGTCATTATTTCAATGTTTACTTTAAATAACATTCAACATGCTTTAGACCCCTACTGTCTTACTTATGGGATGGGTTGGTTTATGCTACGTTTATCTGATTTGTCTTTTGTTTAAATCATTAATTACCACTGTCACCTAGCCTAGAGTAATATTCGTGTTCTCGGTTGTATGTTAAACGCGCTCTGAGCTTACAGAGCTATGTTTGTTAGTAGCGCTATACAAATATTATTATTATTATTATCCACTAAACAAATAACAACAAACAATACTTACATGCGCTATATGGAGGGATCACCACTGGTACTTCATCATCCACATCGATGACCCACAGCCTGAAGGTCACAGTTGTACTTAGAACCGTCGTTGAACCTTCGTCTGACACTAACACCAGCATGGCCAAAGAGCGGTCATTCTTCTCGTAGTCTATCCCTGCTGTAATACTTATTTTCCCTGTGTCGCTAATATTGAGAAGCGATTTAGTATCAGCTGTAAGACAAACATTTTCATGCTGTTAGTATTTTGTATTCTCGTGTGGAGTTTCTGATCTCCCATTGGGCGCCTCCCCGGGTGGCGGATAGGGGAATGTCCACCAGATATGGTAGGTACTGGGGAAATCAAATACCCAGGGCGGACAAAAATCAGAAACTGCTGCCTTGCAGGAAGTGGGTGGAACCACAAAGGCTAGGGTTCCCATCCTAAAATTAAGGGAAGCTCCCCGGATAGCTGTGAGGGGCATCCCCCCCCCAGATGCTTGTACACAGGGCTATCAACCCTGTCACATCAAAAAAACTATGTTATAAAAACGCGACAAGAAGGAAAACTAAAGACATTTCGGTCCTGGGAGAGGATAGATTCCCAGTTGAGGAATATGTGACGCCGAGTGGTGAAAACCAGAATCTGGAAGCTACTAGGCCGACCTCCATCATCTCCACCAGGGCCACTGCCACAATTGGAACTTGGAACGTGCGTACAATGTACCAGACAGACAAGACTGCGCAAGTAGCGGCCGAGATGAGAAACAATAACCTCGACATACTTGGGATTAGTGAAGCAAGATGGACTGGCTCTGGACAGAGGAGGCTTATCTCAGGAGAGTTGCTGCTTTACTCAGGCCACGAGGATGAAGATGCACCACACAGGGAGTGGCCTTGATGCTATCAAAGACATCCCAAAGAGCGCTCATCGGATGGGAGGCGCATGGGCCCAGAATCCTGACAGCATCCTTATGAACGAAGAAGCGAAGCATCAACCTAGATGTTGTTCAGTGCTACGCACCAACCAATGAGAGTGAAGAGGAGGAAAAGGATGCCTTTTATGACTCAATTCTAGCTGTGGTCCAGGGTCGTCCCAGGAAGAACATCATCATCCTCATGGGGGACTTCAATGCCAAGATTGGTAGCGACAACACAGGCTATGAAGTGACCATGGGGAAGCAAGAAATGGGTGAAATGAACGACAACAAGCAGAAACAGGATAAGTTCAAAATCACTCTTTCTAACAAGTTCCAAGTCTTACGTGAAATGCTAGACGAAGAGTCCATTGATGAAAAAGAAAGCAGTCCGGTCAACATGTCAAGAAGTGTTGGGGAGCATAAAACATGGGCACAAAGAATGGATAATAGCGGAGACACTGAACACAATAGAAGAGAGGAAAAGGAAGAAGGCAGAATTGAACATCAGCCGCACACGTGCACAAAAAACCAAGTCCCAAAGAGAGTTTGCAGAAGCCAAAAGGATTGTAAAGAAAAACATCAAGACAGACAAAAAGAATTTTGTAGACATGCTTGCCAAAGAGGCAGAAGATGCAGCATACCAGGGGAATATGCGGTAACTGTTCGCTACCATCAAGAAACTATCTGGGAAATTCGCAAAGCCAGAGAGACCAGTGAAGGACAAAGATAATAAACACATACCAAACGAGGAGCAACAGAGAGGTAGATGGAAGGAACACTTTGAAGAGCTCCTAAACAGGCCAGAACCAAGGAACCCAACAGATATACAGCCAGCTGACAACCACCTGTTAATTGACTGCAACACACCCACCAAGAAAGAGATACGCATGTCCATCAAAAAACTTAGAAATGGCAAGGCTTCTGGACCTAATGGCATACCAGCAGAGGCACTCAAAATTGACGCAGAAACCAGTGTGGAGATGCTATACTCCCTGTTCATGAAGATCTGGGAGGAGGGCCAGGTACCTTCTGAGTGGAAGGAGGGATACCTCATCAAAATCCCAAAGAAGGGCGGCCTAAGCTCTTGCACTAACTACATAGGGATCACCTTACTGCGATCTAAGCTCTTGCTCTAACTACAGAGGGATCACCTTACTGCTACCCAACAGCAGATGCAGGAGAATATTAGCAATGTTGCAGCCACTTCTGCAAGTATTGGTCTTAATATACACGAAGGGTAGAGAAAGGTCCTCAAAGTCAATGCCACCAGTACGGCACCCATTATACTGGAAGAAGAAGCACTAGAATAAGTTGAGAGTTTTGTCTATCTTGGCAGCATTGTGGACAAGCAATGAGGGACAGATGCTGATGTAAAAACAAGGGTTGGAACGGCCTTCCAACAACTCAGGAATATCTGGGTCTCCAGACACCTGAGAAACAACCAAAAGATCAGGATCTTCAACACCATGGTGAAACCTGTGCTGCTGTATGGAGCTGAAACCTGAAGAACCACGGCCACGAATAAAAAGAAACTACAGTCCTTTATAAAAAACTGTTTAAGAAGGATTCTTGGGATTCATGGGCCAGACAGGATTAGCAACCTGAAGCTGTGGCAGCGGACCAAGCAAAAACCAGTAGAACAAGAGACACGGTAGCCGAGCGGCAGCGCGTTCGACTGGCGATCCAAGGGTCCTGGGTTCGAATCCTGGTGCAGGCTAGGATTTTTTCCCAGGATTTGAGGGTGTCCCTGAGTCTACCCAGCTCTGATGGGTACCTGACTTTAGTTGGGGTAAAGTAAAGGCGGCTGTGCATAGTGCTGGCCACACAATCACCTAGTATGCCGTGGCCACGGAAACTGGTGAACGCTGCTTCACCGGCCCTATGGACCAATTTGGTCTGACGGGATACTTTACTTTAAGAGATCCTCGAGAGAAGATGGCGATGGATTGGCCATACACTCCGAAAACCTGCTTCCAGCACAACAAGGCATGCCCTGAACTTGAACCCTCAGGGAAAACGGAAAAGAGGTCGACCGAGGAACACTTGGCGCAGAGATGTAGAAGCAGATAACAAGGAATTCGGCCTTACTTGGGGGAAGCTGGAGATACTGGCCCAGGATAGAGATGCCTGGGGGACCCTTGTTGGCGGCCTATGTCCTAGGAAGGACCACAGACGTCGATAATCGGCGCCTGTTCCTCAAGGACGAGAAGGCAGAAGAAGTCTTTTGTATCACATAAAATCAATGATAATTTTATATAGAAGCAATTTAGTTTATGGTTACCTTTACATTTGAAAGCTTAGGAAAAATACAAATCTATTTTTTTTTAACTTACTTTCAGACTTCGCGTGTTGGAAGATAATGAGCTTTGATTGATTTTTAGAGAGATAGATTGATATTTTCTACACTACACATAAGCCACTTACGTTGAATGATTGTATACTTTAATGTACTACTTATTGCGTCAGCGTCGGTGCAGTTTAGACTTGCAAAAGGTGTATTGGGTAGTAGAGTCTCTGGCTCGCTCACTGTTATATTATATGAGGAACATTCCTAAAAAAATGAAAATTTCGTTACTGGTTCAGCATTATTGAGTTATTTGTAAAATATATATTGTATATATATTAACAGAGAATACAATATAGATTCAAAACACTGACAGACAGCCTTGTTATAGATAGATATCTTGATTGATAGTTATATAGATTGATTGATGAGTTTATTGGTTAAAAGATAGATAGATATATCAAGTAGAAAGTTAGATTTACAAAACAGATAAGCTAAATAGATAGTTGGATTGATAAAGCAGATAAATAGTGTTACAAAAGTTTTATTTCCATAATTATATTGGTTCTATTATTATTAACTAAAGTTAAAATGAAATAATCTTAAACCCGAAATGTTTCCGTGTTAGGAATAAAACATGTATATGTCTAGACACTACGTCATAGCATTAAAATACGTCATATGCACGAGGGTTGAATATCGTTAGTTTAGTTCTAGCTTGGGCGCTAATGTGTGAGGACTGTTTTTGACCACTTTCTTAAAGATAAGATTACGGCTTAGTACGATATAGAAGAATCTCAACTGATTAAGTTTCATCATATAATATCATAATCATCGTATTCTGTGTTACTGTTATATTTATCATCTCAACTTGTTGGAATAAAATTGTGTTCAATCATTCAAACAGGATTGTGGATTTCCTCTATATTAAGGTACAATTTATCTAAATCATTTCATACACAAAAGATTAACATCAAACGAGTCAAATAAACATCAAATCTAATTGAATAACATCAATACAAATTCTTATACAACCTTGTGAGATCCAAGATGGATGTGAATCAACAGAATATATAATAATACATTACTAAAAATATCATCATACGTCAGTAGCTGATTTCGCACGTGACAATAGATAGATTGAAAAAAGATAAACTATATACATATATTAATAAACAAACAAAACATTACAAAGGTAGAATGATGGATTGATAAATAGATAGATATGTATTTAATAGATAGGTAGATAGATAGATAGATAGATAGATAGATAGATATATAGATAGATAGATAGATAGATAGATAGATAGTTAGACATTTAATAGATAGATATAAAGATGGGTAGTTCGATGGACACATAGATAGATAAATAAATATAATGATACATTGATAGAAAGTTAGATGGATAGATATATGGAGTGGTAGATTGTTAGATTGATAGTTAGATAAGATTAGATACATAGATTGATTGGTCGATAATTTGATATGTAGATTGATTGAATGATTGATTGACTAAGAGGTACATAGATTGATAAATAAGTAGGTAGAGTGTTAAGTAAATAGATAATTGCTAGAAATGTATATACTTAGATAGGTAGATGTATGGATGCATGGAGTAATGAATGGATGGATTCTTGGATTGATGGATGGATTACTGTATGGATGTATTTATGTATACTGACAGATTGACTCACCGGTTCGTTGTCATTGACATTTGTCACATACACCGTGATGGTGGTAGAACTGGTGAGTGACTTGGGATCTCCCAGTGCTATGTCGTACGCCTGTAGTGTTAATGTATATGTTTGTGGTTGCTTTTCGAAGTCCAAGGTCTTGACAAGGATCAACTCACATGTCTTGCTGTCAATACTGAAGATGCCATCGGGATCACCAGCTACAACAAACAACAGTACATTAACAACTAAGAAAATCTGTGTCTCCTAACCTGAATTTTTATCCCTTTTAAAAATATATTTATATTTCCAGATCCTTCTCTGATTTTGCGGCACACCAATTTCCACTTTCTCTCAAGCAATCTTTTCATTTTTGGCCCATGCATTTGGCAGTCTAATCATTTTTGGCCCATGAATTTGGCAGACTATTCATTTTTCGTTCAAGCATTTGGAAGCCTATTCATTTTTGTTCCAAACATTTGGCAGCCTTTTCATTTTTTTTTTCAAGCATTAGGCAGTCTTTTCATTTTTCTAAAAAAGTTTTGATGTCCAAAAAAAATTCATTAAAAAAATATTTTTTTTGTAATTAAACATAGCTCAAAACGAAAATGGGTTTTTAAAGTGACATAATAAAATATTTACATATATATTTAATGTGTTTTAAATCTTAGAAAATTGTCTTTTAACATTCGGAAAGATTTTTAATATCGTGTCTTTATCGCCCGAAGTTTTAAGACGTAGCTCTATGCACACCCTCCTAGAGTAGGTACATTAGGTAAAACTTGTCTTCGGGTTTGTTGGAACTGACCTGTGATCCGCACGAAATAGATCTCGTGACCAGATCCGGGGAGGTCCTCGTCGGACACATTACAAACCGTCATCATCCTGCCTGGTAGGCTGTCTTCCGGTATCGAGAACGAGGCGTTGGTTTCGATGATGTTGGGGGCTTTGTCGTTGATAGGCTCTATGACAACTAGAATGTTGACCACGTAAGGCTCAGAAATACTGTCATTGACAGAAACCGCCATCTGAAAAAGAACGAAAAGTTTGTTTGTTTTTTCTTTACTAATTTTTTTTATATGATTTACAATAAATAGTTTAATTTGCCATGGTTGACTTTGTGAGCTGCAGTGTTTCCATAACTTTTTGTTTATCTCCGGAACCCTAGATCTACACTTTTTTTTATCTACGGAACACTAGGTCTACTTTTTTATCTACGGAACACTAGATCTACACTTTTTTTATCTACGGAACACTAGATCTACTTTTTTATCTACGGAACACTAGATCTACTTTTTTATCTACTGAACACTAGATCTACTTTTTTATCTACTGAACACTAGATCTACTTTTTTATCTACGGAACACTAGATCTACTTTTTTATCTACGGAACACTAGATCTACTTTTTTATCTACTGAACACTAGATCTACTTTTTATCTACGGAACACTAGATCTACTTTTTTTATCCACGGAACACTTGATCTACTTTTTTATCTACGGAACACTAGATCTACTTTTTTATCTACTGAACACTAGATCTACTTTTTTATCTACGGAACACTAGATCTACTTTTTTATCTACGGAACACTAGATCTACTTTTTTATCTACTGAACACTAGATCTACTTTTTATCTACGGAACACTAGATCTACTTTTTTTATCCACGGAACACTTGATCTACTTTTTTATCTACGGAACACTAGATCTACTTTTTTATCTACGGAACACTAGATCTACTTTTTTATCTACTGAACACTAGATCTACTTTTTTATCTACGGAACACTAGATCTACTTTTTTATCTACGGAACACTAGATCTACTTTTTTATCTACGGAACACTAGATCTACTTTTTTATCTACGGAACACTAGATCTACTTTTTTATCTACGGAACACTAGATCTACACCTTTTTTTATCTACGGAACACTAGATCTACTTTTTTATCTACAGAACACTAGATCTACTTTTTTATCTACTGAACACTAGATCTACTTTTTTATCTACGGAACACTAGATCTACTTTTTTATCTACGGAACACTAGATCTACTTTTTTATCTACGGAACACTAGATCTACTT
Organism: Anisus vortex; assembly: GCA_949126835.1. Taxonomy (NCBI): domain Eukaryota; kingdom Metazoa; phylum Mollusca; class Gastropoda; family Planorbidae; genus Anisus; species Anisus vortex. Next base: position 37,181,092 of record OX421496.1, read on the forward strand.
TTTTATCTACGGAACACTAGATCTACTTTTTTATCTACGGAACACTAGATCTACACCTTTTTTATCTACGGAACACTAGATCTACTTTTTTATCTACGGAACACTAGATCTACTTTTTTATCTACGGAACACTAGATCTACTTTTTTTATATACGGAACCCTAGATCTACTTTTTTATCTACGGAACACTAGATCTACTTTTTTATCTACGGAACACTAGATCTACTTTTTTATCTACGGAACACTAGATCTACTTTTTTATCTACGGAACACTAGATCTACTTTTAAAAAAAAAATTAATCTACGGAACCCTAGGGCTACAATTTGTTTTATCTGACACTCTACATTACAATTTCTTTGGGAAACCCTATAACTAAATAAAAAAATAAGAAAGTTAATATTATTTATTTCAACCTTTAGTGAATTAACAGATTTTCTACTAGACTACAAAGTTAATTCAAATGCAAACAAACTTTTTTATTTCTTGGTCAACCTTTAGTAATCTTTCTTTAACTTTTCTGAATTGAAAATTTGAGGGGAAAAAATCGAAAAACAAAGATATTCCTTAAGTAAAACTTAAATTTTGACAATATTTTATAATCACTAGAACTTTAAAGATTTCTCAAGAAACTATCTTTTCGTGCGGAACCCCAATTGGAAATCACTGTTCTGTGGAAGTTATTCCTTTAAGAGTGGCAGTCGGCTTATATTATTAAAAGAATTGTTAGCACTAAATGCTAAAGAAAATTATAGAAATTCAGCTTATTGTAAAAATTGTGCCATGACCACTGAGTTTGACACCATTCTTTTTACAAGATGGATTACTAAAATTTAAACCTCCAAATAATAGGCATGATAATGTACCGATTCGCAATTCTCAACTGCCAGGCATTCATTCGCTTTAATTTCGGCATTAGGTTCAACAATTGTTTACGGATTTTTTCACTGAGCTGTTTTGAACCCTTCCCGTACCGACCTACTTCTATCTATGCTGCCTTCAGTTCCGCTATATACGCGCCCGGGACTGTAAGGGTTAAGCCAACAAAGAGGGCGCTTACACTTAACGTTACATAAAATGTTCTAAATATGTAGCTGACGTTGAACAGTTAGCGAATAGCATTCAAGGTCCAGGCACACATTTTGTTTTAATATGTTAATAAATGTAAGATGCTTATATACTAGCATTATATAGTGTAATAATGATGCGATTATTTACACCTTTAAATAAATAAATAAACTCATTTAATCGAATTAAGCAATGCAGGAAAAGTTGAACGCAACATAATGGTAGGCCTATACCTCTAATTACATAATATAATGAATACCATTATACTAAATTTGTGTGAAGAAATTCTAATGGGCCGTATTGCTGCTGAGAGTTAACTCCCTTGACCATTTTACAATTACGGTATATAAGATTGACTTGTATAAGGGGCAAGGGTGTTAACTCTCAGCAGCAATCTTTACAATACGGTATATAAGATTGACTTGTATAAGGGGCAAGGGTGTTAACTCTCAGCAGCAATACGGCCCATTAATAAACACTAGTTGCATTACAAAACATAACTTGTTTGGCATCACTAGAATCAAATTTATAAACTTTAATTTAGTTAAAAGGTGATAATCAGCTTGTTTTAGCTGAGTTAATATTGTATGATTCTTCTGTTTTCTTTAAAAAAAATAGTATAAAAAATTAATTTTAGAAAGAATAAATTTTTTTTAAAGAGACTGGAAAACTTAAGAAATACAATATGACTAAACATTTTTATATGTACATTTTTGAACATTATATTAACTACCCATGTTGTCATTAACGGCATTTGTAAATAAAATGCAAAGTAATTTTTAAAACAACCGATTTAAAAGTGCACTGGAAAGTTGAAAAAAAAACAAAAAAACTTAAGAACGTTTCAATTTGAGCATTTGTTAATTAGTAGAGAGACAAATAATCGTGTGTTTGTATGTTACATCAATTATTTCGCAAAGTTTAAAAAATGATGGTGCGACGCAGACATGTTCGATGGCTAGCCAAAACAATGACGCAGCATGCCTCAAAAAACATTTACACGGAAAGCAATAATTATTGTTATCTCAAATGACAATATAGAACATTCTGATAAGGTCAACAATTGATAGCCTGTTATAAACATTATTATTTAATTAAAATAGAAAAGTAATTATTGTCAAGCTATAATATTGTAAAATAAACCTCAATTTAAATATCGGATCTTTAGAGTTTTTAACTTCATCAAAAAGTAAAAGGTTTTTAAAAACCTTTATTTTTTTCCAAAAGGTTGGCTAGGGGGAAACACTCTTCTCCCCTTTTCTTTCCTTCCTTGGCTACGCCTATGCAGCTTAGCCCCACTTACCACAAACGGCCCCCTATATTGAGTGTCTGGAAAGTAGAACTCCTCAGCGTTGGGGCTGTTTTTCCATATGAGCTCGCCAGTGGGATCAAGCTGGAAGATGTTGGCGAGGTAACCATCGGTGTCGTTGAAGAACTTGTAGACCAGCGGGTCGTTGTCAAAGTCCGTACAGGACAGTGATATATTTAGAGCCAGGGCAGCCGTGACGTTCTCTTGGACGTTGATTCTGAGCAGTTCTGGTGTGCAGCTAGGCTTGGTATTGGCCGAAACTGTTGGAGGAGATAAATGCAGTCATGACCGTGTAAGATGTAGGCAGCATTGTGGAGTTAAGCGGTGAACAATTTAGGCAATGTGTGGTTTAGAGATTTAGACTATTAGCCATTTATACAATGTGTATCTTAGGCAATGTGTGCTTTGATGATTGTGTGATTTAGGCAATGTGTGGTTTAGACTACGTTTGATTTAAACAGCGTGTGCTTTATGCACTTTGTTTATTTAGGCAACTTGGAATTCAGGCTGTGTGTGATTTAGACATTTTGTGTTTTAGGCAGTGTGGAATTATTGGGGCAATATGTGCTTTAGGTAATATGCTATTTAGGCAACATAAAATTCAGGTAGTGTGTGCTTTATACAATTTAGGCAGTGTCTGCTTTAGACATTATATGTAATTTAGGCAATGTGCCCTTATGCATTGTGTGAAATGGCCAATCTGTAATCTGTTAGTCTTTATAATCTTTTCATAAAGAGATACACATAAATATATAAAGAAATAATTACATTTCTTTAAACGTCTGTGGACATTTTATATCCATTTAGTCTCATATAGACACAAATTATCCTATAATTTACGGGCTTTATTTATAAGGAGAAGATTATAAGTAAAAAGGTACCAATCGGGCCAGACTGATCATATATGGTTAACTAGCGTTCACCAGTTTCTGTGGCCAGTACAATGCCCAGCTACCTTTACTTTACCCCAAATAATGTCAGGTACCCATCAGAGCTGGGTAGACTCAGGGACACCCTCAAGTCCCTGGAAAAAATCCTAGCCTCCACCAAGATTCGAGCCCAGGACCATCGGATCGCCAGTCGAACGCGCTGCCGCTCGGCAACCGTGGTCCATAAGAATATTATAACGACTTAAGAATGTCTTTGATTCAAGCCTAGTCAGGATTTCTGTTATGATTTTCAAATTATTTTAAGTAGTTGGGTTTCCTTAATCGTTCAGGCAACCCATTCCGAGGCCTGTATTGATTGCTATTCGAGAACTTGTATGAAACGTTCATTGAATATGACATAAGAAGAAAGTTTGTATCTCACTGACTGTTTGTGTACTTTATGCGCTAATTGTGTTGTACTTTTAAAGTTGGATTGTAGCGTTGAATATAGATCTAGTAGTACTATCTTCGTCTTATTCTACTTTCCTTGATGTGTTTGTAGATATAGCGATTTTATAACACTTGTTGAACACTTGTTGGGTGGTGGTTTTATCTTGCAATAAATCAAGCCGCTATTTGGCGTTTCGTCTAAAGTAGTCTAAACGGTTTTTAAATGTTTTCTTTAGTCAATGTATCCCGGTACTGGGGGGGGGGGGGCATATTTTAACATAGGTCTAACTAATGTGAAAAAACATTCTCGTTTTATGTTCTTATTACATATATAAAAAATATATTGTATAATGACTAATGTCTTCGTTGAATTATATAAAACTACTTTGTCAAGAAAGTGATTTCATGAAAATGTTATTTTATTCCGTCTGTGCATTTTTTAGAGTTTCCATGAATAGAATAATTTCTTTATTTTCTTTAAAATACCATAAATGAAATGAACACGTAAAATCAACACATTTATGGAGTGAAAGTGATAGAGATAGGGAGAGAGAGGGAGGGGGAGAGAGAAAGTAAGAAAAAGAGGGGAACGGGAAAGTTATAGAACGATATATATATATTATAACTAGTTTCTTTCTCTCTTTCTCTCCCCTATCTTTCTTTTACTCTGTCTTTCACTTGGTGTCGCTCTCTGAGAGAGTAAGAGAGACAGAAAGCTAGAGATCTGATGGCATCAACTAATCAATTCATCTCCATTTTTTTTTCTCTATTGTCTTTTGTTACTAAAGACTTTTTTTGTAGAGTTCCAGTTCACTATTTTGAGTTATTAGTTCGCGTAACTGAATTAGCATGGTATATAAAACAACAATAACAACATCAAAACAATACAATTTCTTGTATTATTTATTATCTGCACCACCACCCCCCTCAGCCCAAAACCTTATTATGTATTCGACACTTATAATGATCAAAGGTTGTAACAATTCTGTATTTGATCGGAAGAACATTTGTTTTGACAACAAATGAAAAATAAAAAATATATTTCTTTGTAAAGTAATAGTCATTACTTTATAACACACTTACCTGTAGAAAAGACAGCAAAAACTGACAATAACACATATAGCCAGTTCATCTTGTTTGTCTCTGTTGGTAAACTCTCCTAGACAAATGAAGAACTTAAACAAAAGAATGTTTAATTTGTTTCTCTTTCTTTATCACTTATAAATTGTTCATCAAATGTAATAATAGTAGAACAAAAAAAATGTAGACTTTATGATAGAAATGTAAAAATTGTAAACACCGGTCTACATAGTAAATAATATTCAACCATCCGGTATCGCTTAATCTAGCGTGTAATGATAACGATTGGAAATCGATGTGTCCCTACCTAGCTGTTTGATTGGATTCCAGTTCCAGAACTGAGATCTCTAAGCGACAGGTTATTTAAACATACACTGTGTGTACCTGAGAAAGTGAGAAAAAGGTGTGTTTTTTAAAATCTAATCACCGCGCCTGTACTTGCCCACCTGTGCTAAGAATCATAATTTATTTTCTCTTCTCAATTTTTTTTTAAACCTGCCCTTTCACCTGATTGTGTATTGATTTTTTATTGACGTAGCTAAGGTTCCATTGATATCGGCGAGTTAAGTTTATCGTTTCGCCTCTCTCGCTCTCTCTCTCTCTTCTGTAGGGTAGAACTGGCTAATCGATAAAGTGAAATGGAGAAAAAGAAAGCATTGTGGTCTTTGTATAGTGAGGAGAGGGAGTGTTCAAGAAAGAGAGAGAGATAATGGGAGAGGAAGCGAGAGAGTGTAAAATAGAGAGGGGGAGTGTGTAGGTGCCAGAGAGAAAGAGAGAGTATGTTTAAGAGAGAGAAAGAGAGAGAGATTGTGATTGGTTGAAAGAGAAGTGGAGAACAAGATAGAATGAAAGAGTGAAAGAGGAAGAAAATATTAGAAAGAGGTAGCGAGTGAGAAGTAAAGCAGTTGAGAGAGAAAGTTGGAGAGAAAAACAGAGAGGGTGAGAGTCTGTGTGATAGAGAGAGAGGGAGCGGAGAAAAAGAGAAATAAGTGGTAAAGAGAGGCATGAAAGAAAGAGAGGGATCGGGAGAGTGAGGGAGAGTTAGGAAAGGAGAAAGGGAAGAGAGAGAAGGATAAATAAGGGGGAGGGAGGAAGGGGGAGAGATAAAGATAGGGCGTGAGAGCAGAAAAAGATAATTTTAAAAAGAGGGGACGCTAGAAAGGTAGATAGAAAGGATTAGAGACTGAAATAGATTAGTGTGAGAGAGTGAAAGAGAGATGGATAGAGAGACCCTGCGTAAAAGATATAGTTACAAAAAGAGAGGGGAGATACAAAATTAAGGGTAAATAGATAAAGTGGGAGGTGGTGAATAAGAGAGAGAGAGGGATAGAGAGAGAGAGACATAAAGTTTGGCAGGATATAATGTTTTCAAACACTCCCTTATCTGCCAGCCACGTGACATAAAAAATTGCAGATCAGACTGGTGTAAGAATATGAAGTGGTTAAACGACTGTGTGCCACTCTACCTGCACGACCTGAAACTCTGTATGTCTATGTTAGTAAATTAAGTTGTAGTTTTTTTGTTTTTTTTCTTTGTTAGTTTTTTCCCCCCAAAAATTGTGTTATAAACTAAATTATCCCCCCTGAATTTTCTTTTAGGATACCTTTAATTAATAAATTTTTTATTACTTTCATTTTATTACTAATATTGGTTTTACTATTATTGTTCAATTTATTATTCACAAATGCTATAATTTTCTTATGTTTTTGACTATGCCTTTATTGTACCTATGTACTATGTGGCAAATAAAATATTGTATTGTATTATTGTATAAAAAAAATATTGTATTGTATTGGCATCAAAGAACCATACTGTCTATTTATCTACCAACGGCTGTCAATCATATGTGCAACCGGATCAATGAAATATTCTCTGTTTTGTCAATATCCCTGCCCCAATGATCTTTTGCAAGACAAAGGCCCTTTGAGGCCACGAGACAAAATGATTGGGTTATACCAGTGGAAAAATCGTTTTGGCCTTCTTGTTTTTTTTTTTAAACAGCTCTGAAAAAAGACACCTTTTGATGCATTCATTTTATTAGAGTCTTTGAAATACGTAATTCTAAAAATAGGGAATTACCTGTATCGCCTACGTCATCTCCGTGAATTTGCCAGAATTGAATGAATGGAGTAAATATTTTAGATAAATAACTTTTTCACGTTCATTTTAATTTCTTGTTTGTTTGTTTTCTTCTACAAGACACTAGTGTTGCATAGTCGTAAGGCCCGAATAGTATCCTAGCAAACATATAAACATTGATAACTCCAGGGAGTAGCGTAACTATTTTAGGGGAGAGAGGGGAGAAGATCGTCCCAGGCACCAATGTTTGGATAGGCGCAAAGCTGACACTTTTGTTTCTTTTAAACCTCTATGTACGTTAACTTACTAATAAATGAAAACTAACACTTTAATTAAAAAGGCGCCCATTTTCTTTATTTACGCCACTGACACCAGGCTGGGATAAATTTAATAAAGCCATGTATAGTGTGCAGCATAAACAAAATGTATAGGTACACACATAGATGACACTTGCTTAGTGAATAAGTAAACAAACATGCAAACAGTTTTAGAAACTCCAGGCTTGATCATGATATATTCGATAGAGCTATACATAGTTTATTGGGAACGGTGGACGAGCGGGAGCGCGGTCGACCGGCGATCCGAAGGGTCTGGGTTCGAATCCTGGTTCAGGCTAGGATTTGTTCCCGGGAATCGAGGGTGCCCCCTAAGTCCACCCAGCTCTGATGGGTACCTGACACTAGCTATGGTAAAGTAAAGGCGGCAGGGCATTGGTGCTGGCCACACATCCTCTCGCATGCCGCGGCAACTGAAACTGGTGAACGCTGCTTCACCAGCCCTATGATCAGTTTGGTCCAAAGGGTACTTTACTTTACTTTATACATAATTTGGTCATTGATTTGTGAGTAAAAATGTTGGTGAAGTGTAATGTCCATTTTAATGCTCTGTGCGTTGAATAAAATATATAATTATATTTAAACCGCCATTTTAGAATGATGTCCCTTTGAAATGCTTTCACGTTAGGGTGTTTATCGGGACTGGGTGTTCTCGTACTGCGAAATATTGTATACTTTTTTTATTATATACTTTTTTTTTACTGTCTGGTATTTTTTTTCTTTTGATAGTATTATTGTTTATTTTATATTATGGATAAGAATTCAGCAGCTTAACAACAACAATTTATATGCATGTTCCAGGGCCAGGCAACCGTAAACTTAAAAAAAACAACAGCAAAAAAAACTAAATAACGAAAGAAACGTTCTCACTACAGTTTTTATTGTAATATTGTTTGTTATTTTTTTCTTTCTCTTTTAACACAAAACATTGTTATCATCCGTTTCTCCGTCATTTCGACGGGCATGACTCTCAGTATCTAAATAATTTTCTATTCTTAAGTCTACTGTCCAGGTAATGGGCTCACTTGGAAACAATTCGCCCAAGCCACTCAATGAAAGTTTAAATCATACAGTTCTCAACGGGGGGGGGGGGGGGGCGTTATCGCCACCCAGGGTAGTGGTGAGAATCTCTAAGGGGGGGGGGAGGCGCTGACGTTGCTGGAGGCGGTAAGGGGCGGAGGAGGGTACGTGGGCATAATTTTTAAAGTGTTTATTATGTGTTGGAATTATAGTAACTTTAATCTTTATATTTGTTGGTTTAGAGACAAATAATTAATCGAATGTTCTACTAATGACTTATATTTTCCAAATTTATAATTCTGCCCTATATGTAATAAACCTTGACCTATTACTATATTTAGACAGTTTCCGAGAAAGGCGGGGAAGGGTGATTATATTATAGTAGGTGTAATTTGAAATAGATCGCAAGGAGTACTAAATATCTGATATCACCCAACAGTACATATGATACCAATAAACAATAGATCTACTAATTGTTTTTACAGAAAAAAGTTGATGCTCAAGCCAGTAGTATGAATTTTGGGTATAGATCTGTTTCAGATTGGTTTGATTTTAATTTGAATATAATAATGTAAGTAGCGCTGTAGCCAAAGGCATAGGATATTTATAGAGAAATTCCTATCTATTAATTAAAATTAACTTGTTTGTGATTATCATCTTATTTTGTGCATTCATAGCAAATAAAAATTTTCGTTACTATATTTATACTTTCAATTTAAGTTCCTATAATTGTTCATGTTATTGTCATTAAATTTATCTAATGCCATTTTAGTAACTGTAAATTTTGCTCTCGGTGCAAAACCGATTTTAATTTGAATAAAATTTTCTTTACCTAGAATTTTACAACGGGTAGGCGGTATAGATGAGTAGTAATCATACAAACTGGGTAGTTATTGTTATGTTTAAAAATGTACATATAAATGCTTTAGTCATTAAACATTATTATTAATTTTCAGCTATATATTACAGCTTCATTTTCCTAAGGTTATAATTTATTTTTCATAAAGAAAACAAAACATATTATAAATATAAACGTAAAGTAAACGGGTTAATTATCTCCCCTTAATTAAATTACAGTTTCCAAATTTGATTCCAATTGCCAAACAAGTTAGTCTATGACGTCTATGTTTTGTAATATAACTAATCTTACTTAATAATTACTATTTCTTTATAAAAAAAACAGCATTATGGTATTCATTTCAAATATTAATCAGAGGTATAAAATTAACTTACGTTAAACAGTTGTAAATAAACATTTTGTGCACTAATTGTTTGTGGATTTAATGATTGTATTTTTTAAACATGAATAATTACAACAATTACAAAATATAATGCTAGTAAAAAAGCCTCTTATGTTTATTTAAAATAAATAAAACAAGTCAATAATTTGTAGTATAATTAATTATAAAATTAAATTAGAGAAATTTTCCATTTACGAGTACAGTTAATTTAGGTCAGCACTTTTTAGACAGTCACTGTTGACAACAAAGCTTTCTACAAAATCTTGTAAGTACACGTGTATTTTTGATATCAAATACTGATTATTTCTAGCATATAAAAAATATGAATGTTGTAATTATTACTTAAACTCATAGTATATATGTTTTTATTTGGTGTTTATCATCTTAGCTTGATAAAAAAACATACAAAATGGTATGTTGCCAGATGGCTACAGTGCATCTATGTGGTAAATTATTTGTGTTTCATATTTTGTTGCCATATGGCAACATACAATATATTTCCTTTACATGACATATTTGATAAATATATTATGTTTACATTAGTTTCATTTTATTAATTATAGCTTATATTAGTATTAATAATTGTATATTATTGTTTCTATCAAATTAAAATTATATTTAGGTTAATTTTACAATGTTATCTATTGTAAATACTCAAAATCAATAGATAGTGGTTCACCATAGATAGTATACAAGTCTTATATTTTATTGTAGAATAATCTCATTCTTGTATTTCTTTCTCTAGAGTTTGTATAACAACAGTCAAGGACACAGCAAGTTTTGATGAATAAAAATATACAGATATAGGCCTACACATTTTTATTATTCCCATAGGATTCTTATGATAGCCGCAGTATTCTTAGGAGATCGTGGTAGAGATGAAACTTGGTTACTCAAGTCCCGAGAAAAACAAAAAATATCTGCATCTTCAAGAAATTGGCTTTCACTTCCCTAAGTTGAGAAAATTAGTTGAGATTACTCTTAGGGCTTGGAGAGCAAACACCATTGTATAGAACAAGGTAGAACATGACCGTGAAGGTTTGAACCGTTGCCCAGTTAACCCACAAGACAGGGCACTAGAAATGCATGCTGTGAACAATCTCATCTGCTTCCCTGCAGTTTCCACAATGGGTCCAGGTGGGACCTAAACATATTGGCAGAGTCACGTTTGAAACTGGGCATTTGTAGTACGGTACCGGGTATGTTCCCTTCTGCTTAGGTTCCGCAATGGATACGCTCGATCGGGTCATTTTATATAATGTATATAATAATACTGTTCAGTCACTGATGGTTTGATCTACAGGAACTCTCCAATGAGCATGAATTGCAAGGGCCAAGTGCCAGAAATTCAACCATGACTAAGAAGTTGGGTAACATGTCATCAGGGACATTTGCATGACATAGTATCCACTTGAGTCACCAACACCCAATGACATAGTATCCACTAGAGAGTCACCACCACCCAATGACATAGTATCCACTAGAGAGTCACTGCTACCCTGTTTCGAAGGATAATGTTTGAAATGATCAGTAGTGTACAAGTGTATTGAATGGGCCAAGTATCCAGACTTTTGATGACTTTTAGGACTGAGAGTGCATCACTGAAGTTTGGGATATTAGCTTCCGCCCATGACACATTCTCTGATTCTCAAACATTGTCAGAAGATAAGAATTTTCAAAAATGACATGGGAGAAACACACTGTGCATCTCAGATATCAAAAATCAAATTGTTTTAGACAGTTCTACCAGCATTGTGGTTTTATCTACAAAAATAAATATAATTTCTTAGATTCATACTTTTTTTTTTTTTTTTAAATCCTTCTAACTAATATTTTTATCTTTTACAGCATCATTTGTATGTGTTTATGCTTTTTTTTTTAAGTTCTATCTTTTGTAATGTATTTATTAAAATTTTTCTTGTCAAAAGGCATTTAAAAGAATCATTTATTTACAATTTTTTTTTGTTTTTATGTCTTTATTTTACTTGTAGTCTAATGTTTTTACCATATAGACGCAGTGTTGCCATATGGCAACATACCATCAAAATCATTATTTAAAAAAAAATAAAAAAAATTTCAAATTACTTTTATTTAACTCCAATACATGTATTATATACTATCGGATATTTTTTTTTTCTATAAAAACCTAAATGGCGTAAAAGAGGGTTAAGAAGTTGTAATTTTTATTGTTTAAAGTGCTTACGGTATACAAATATTTTATTAAACAGATCTGAAAAGTTTAGCAGTTGTTGACAATGGGTTTGGAGATGGCCCGGAAAAAAAGAAGGGCTGTAAAACTATAGTCCTATTTCCGTTATTAATTAGTGACCCTATTCCGAATATATACATAGCCTAAATTATTTGAAAGTAAATTTTATTTCAAACATATTATATTTATACTGTGTCAAATTTTATGGTAGCCATATTTTTTTATTAATAAACAGTGGATTAGTTTAGTGTTTCTCTTGGCTGGAACAACTCTGAATGGGATATTTTTCTCATTCTTTTGTAAAGATACGAACTTTTATTAGGTTGATCGTCGGGGGAATGGGAAGGGCGCCGTTTTAATTAGAACGGACTCAAGGACGATGCAGTGATACACCGTCCAGGAGTCAAATGCTGAGATTGCTGTCTTGGAGCCGAATATGCAATAATTGCAGCAGACTATGCATTTTGTGCAGGCAAGGTATGAGGAAGTCATCTTAGCTCCAATCTCTGGCCGTGGCTAGCCGCATGCTGGGTTCCCTTGGTCCATTCGTGTTCCCATTCCGAACTTCCATTTGCATCACCCCTCGAGTAGTGCAGTGCCCGCCTCGTATTCATGTGATGTTTTCTGGAGAGGCGTTGGACTAGCAGATTTTGTCTGTCGAGGGGGTGTCTATTGTGCTCGAGTGCAAATGGTTCTTTAATTTTGTTTTAAATATTCTGAAAGATGGAATTTATGTAATCAAGTCAAATTTATATTTTTTTGGATCAATAAAGTAATCTTATCTTATCTTAAAGCAGACACATCACCTCAAGACCGCCTTTGATACAGTGGCGTAGCTAGGGGAGGGGGAGGGGGGTCCAAATTCGAAAGTCCCCCCGGGCCCCTACTTCAGGGGGGCCCCCAAAGATTGTTTTTTCTCATGTCATAATGTTGAATATCAAAATGCAGGGGCCCCTAAAGAGGCCAAGCCCCACGGGCGCCCAAATCCTATCAACGGCACTGCTTTGAAACCAGCCGTATCAGGACAATGACTATATACCTTTACTGGCGTCGCACCGCGACCTTTTCAGGCTAAGAAGTCCGGTATCCACTCTAGGGTGACCTTCACTCTGTGCCTAGAGATCTGATATAAAATAGCCGATAGCGTACGAGAGCGTCGCTCGGCCTTGAGCACTGAAAGTGCATTAGTGAAGGTTATAATACCACTTCCGAACCATCCTCGAACCTTTCCCGATTGCCTCGATGGCATGTCTGATGGCCTCCATCTCTGCGCCGTATCTGAAGATTGCATTACGAGGACCTGACAATTCTTCTCTCTGGGTACCCACCCGTAAGAACTGGACAGGCGATCCGCACCCAGCACGTGACACTATCCCCTAATCACAGACATTATTTATAGAAAGTTAATGGCGACTGGACATTGTGCTGACAACAATCCCATAGTATACCGAGGCCACGGAAACAGGTTATGTGCAATTATTTAAACAAATAACTCATTGAATTATGCCCACCAATGGAGACAACTGCGTAACAAACGACATTTAGATATTTTTCACTTAGTTGTTTCCCCTGTTGTCTGATTAGATCCAAGTAGGATTTGTATTTCATTTAGCGTGCCAACAGCCTAAAAGTCAATCTGAGCTACCATATTTCTTTTCCATCATTTTAAATTCATATGACGTCGTAGCAGGACAAAGAACAAAAGCAAAGACGATTTACAGACGTCAACACAAAACTGTCATATGTCACGAAACTAAGAAAAAAAAATGTTCACCTAAGCCAGGGGGCGGAAACCCATGGTTCGCGAGCCAGATGTGGCGCTTTTGATGGCTGTATCTGGCTCGCAGACAAATTTGTTCTATTTTTAAAAAAATGTTTTTTTTTAGACTTTTTGATCTACATATTAATTGCATATCAATATTTCATTCTACAAATAAGCTAAAGTCTACTGCAGCTCAGCATCAGAAGAATTCAGAGACATAGCTATTTTACTTTTAGTGTTGAAATTACACAAAATGCACACATTTACTTGAATTTTTAGTTTTAAACATAATATATGGCTCTCACAGAATTACTTTTCAAAATATGTGGTATCCAGTATCGATGGCTCTCTCAGACAAAAAGGTTCCCGACCCCAGAACCAGGTACCTGTGATTTGGATACGCGGGTAGGCCTAACCCGGTTTTGTAAAAAAAAATTGGAAACCCGATTAGGATAAGGCCCTTAAAACCCAGTTCAGTTTTGAAAGAACGAAAATTTTCAACCAAAATTTTTCAACACACCAAAACATACAACTGTCTTTAAATTAAAAAAAAAAAAATAAAGATTTTAAATTCATATAAAATTATAACTGTCAATCCTGACTTATATGGCATAGCCAAGTAACTAGATTTTAAAATACCGTACGTCAAACGTAAAAAATAAAATTAAGAAAGTACATTTTTAAGCCATTTCATATAGATCTAGATCTCATTTTTAAAATATATAACGTTTTGTGATTATCATCATTTTTTTGTGTGCATTGTATGCATATCAAAATTTGTATTATTCAACTTTCACAATTTTTTTAAATGTCTTAGCAATTTGTATTAATAAGTTACAATTAAATTCTAGCAACTTTCAACAAATGATCTGATATTATAGTGATCTAAGCCTCACTGAGACACGGTTATAAGCTTGACATATTATATTCAGGACAAATTAATAATGGAAAAGAAGCTTTTGTAGTCATACAAACTGGGTAGCTAATGTAATGTTTCAAAATGGTGCATAGAAAATTTTCAAATGCATGGCATCGATATTATTTTTAACCATGTTTTTATTATTAAATCATTTTAAAAATTATAAATTTTATTCCTTTATTATTTTAATAAATAGAAAAAAAATAGAGAAATATTAACGGAAAAAAAAACGAACTTATTATATACCTGTACCAAAATCAAAATTGTATTTGGATTTTAGTGATGCCAAACAAACTATGTTTTGTAATAAAACTAATAAGCTTATTTATAAATATTATTTCTTTTACTAATCCAGTATTATGGTATTTCATTTCAAGATTTAATTAGAGGTTTAAAATTATTTGAAGTTAAACAGTTGTTAATAAACTTTTCCTGCATTGTAAGGAATATGTTTTTAAAACTTTAATAATCACAGCACCTACCCGTACATATTAAAATGCTAGTATATAAAAATCTTATACATTGTCATATTAACATAATAAAACAAACAAATAAATGTGTTTTAGAAATAATTATATTTGAACTCGTTTGCATGTATCAATTAATGTGCGCGTTCGCTCTACTTTTATCTTTTGGTTCAAGCTGCTGCAGCATACAAAGAGATCAGTAACACTTGAAGCTACTAAAAAATGACTAAATGTGTACCTGACATTGAACAATTAGCGAATAGCATTCAAAGAAAAGGCTCTCATTAATTGATACAGACTAATTACATTCAAACGAGTTTTTCTGTTCAACTTCCTTAATTAAGCATATTATAATTAATTCTAGAACAAATGTATTTGTTTTATTAATTTAATAAATATAAGATGCTTAAATACTAACTATACATAATGTAATTCTTCTAATTATATTTATTATATTTTGTTAATCCTTACATTGACTTAAACAATGCATTAAAAGTTTATTTAGAAATTTCATCGTAAACTAATTTAATACCTCTTATAATTATTACCATTATACTAGATTTGTACAAAAGAATAATAAAGAACAAATAATAGTTATCGCATATTACAAAACATAAATTATTTAGACTCAAATTTGTAAACTTTCTTTTTTTTTAAGGGAGATAATTAACTCGTTTACTTTGCGTTAATATTTCTATTATATTTCTTTTGTCATTTATAAAATAATATATCACGTACATATTTTTTTATAACTTAGAAATAATCAAGTTATTTAAAGAGGGATGAAAATTATATAAATACTTCTATAATATTAAAACTAAATATTTTATATATACATTTTTAACTACCGCATTATTTACCCTGGTTGTATGATTACTAGCTCATCGATTTCTTCATTGTCCATTGTTATCTCATCTAAAATTCGGTTAACAGTTAGGAGCACTCTGGCTTCCCCACACAACGTGTAGATCTTCTCCACCTTGTGCGATTAGATATTTCCCACAGGTGTGTGGGAAGTCTTAGTCACCCCCGAGCTACGGCTCTCATCTAAACTTACCCAAAGGAGGGGCAAGGATGTAAGAATCCGACGCGCCTCCTAATGGAAAAAAAAATAGACTATAATATACATGGACCACTTGCTTTAGTTTTTTATGCTATTATCTTCTTTTTTTGCAATTCCCGATTCTAAATGAAGTAATTGTTATACAAGTTCCGTTTTATTAAATCGCATTTTTTTTTATACTTTAAATGAATACTTGTAGGCCTATTAATCCTATTATCATTGGCTATAATAAGATGGACCACCTGCTCTATTTTTAGAGCTTATGATCTTTTTCCGTGCGCATACAACACTGATCTATAAATGTTTCCGCTCTGTACAACTTTCGATTTATATTTTTCATTGAGAAAATCATAGCGATTAAATAAAACGGAACTTGTATATTGTTACGAAAGTAGTTTTATTTCCATAGTTATATTGGTTCTATTAATATTAATTAAAGTTCAAAAGAAATAATTTTAAATCCGAAATGTTTCCGAGTTAAGAATAAAACATGTATATATGTCTAGACACTACGTCATAGCATCAAAATGTGTCATACGTCGCACGAGGGTTGGAGATCGTTAGAGTTCTAGCTTGGGCGCTGTTTGTGTGAAGACCGTTCTTGACCACTCTCTTAAAGAGATATTATTACGGCTTATTATTATATAAAGGAATCTCAACTGATTTAAGTTTATCCTATACCCTTGGTACCTGTATTCTGTGTTGCTGCTCTATTCATATTTTCAACTTGTTGGAATAATATGTGATTACTATTTTCAAACAGGATTGTGGATTTCCTCTATATTAAGGTATAGTTTACCTAATTTATCTAATAAAACTTAACACACATCCTACGAGCCAATTAAATCTAAAAATCTACAAAAATATTGCCAATACTAATTCTTGTACAACCTTGTGGGATCCAAGAGGGATGTGAATCAAAAGGATGTATTAATATTACATTCCTAAAAATATTATCATACGTCAGTAGCTATTTCGCACGTGACAATATCAATAACTTTATTTCCTGTATTTACGTTATTTAGAATCGCGAATTCCGAACATCAGTGTTTCAAGTCATCATATAGCAGAAATACTAAAGCAAGCGGTCCATGTATATTATAGTCTATGGTAAGGAGTGTTAAATAGGTTGAGATTTAAATCTGAAGCACTGAACTATAAAAAAAAATGGATTAGGCACGGAAGTAACATTCTTGAAGACAAAATAAAACGGCTTTCACGTGACTGTCACTTATCTATGAAATTATATTTCCTAAAAACTGACCTGTAAATACATTTCAAGTGACAGACTTCCTTTTTATCGTATGGATTCGTTCTAATCATAAATAATTTATTCCTGTAACTCGCTTATTTAGATAAGTTAATAGTGGGAAAGGGAAATTCATTTTGGCTTCTATTTGCGCATACACATTTAATATGGAGGCGCTATCCATTCTTTTTATAGATCAGTGATCTGTACCCATTTATGCTAGCAAGCAGATTATGAACAGCAGTTAGTTGCTAGAATTTACTGATGAATTTTTTTTAATTTATATTTCGGCAGCGCTATACAAATAGAATTATTTTAAAAATAATTATTGTGAAAGTGTTGAATAAATTTCTAGCTATAAAATGCAAAAAGAAATATTAAAACATTATTCTTTTCACATTATAAACGCCTTCACAATTTTCTTCCTTTTTATTTTACGTTTCATATATTTTCATTGTGCAAAGAAACAATCTAATAATTATTATTAGGTCAGTTGTTTTTGTTGTGTTGTGCAAAAATGTGGCTCTTACAAACGGAACCGGGTTTTATGTGCCTATCAGAATTGACAAATCCTGCAACTACTGGGCCTACCCAAGTACCAGATTCTCAGGTATCCCTTCTGGGCCTACCCATGTACCAGATTCTCAGGTATCCTTTCTGGACCTACCCAAGTATCCGATTCTCAGGTACCCCTTCTAGACCTACCCAGGAACCAGATTCTCAGGTACCCCTTCTAGATCTACCCAAGTACCAGATTCCCAGGTATCCCTTCTGGGCCTACCCAAGTACCAGATTCTCAGGTATCCCTTCTGGGCCTACCCAAGTACCAGATTCTCAGGTATCTCTTCTGGACCTACCCAAGTACCAGATTCTCAGGTATCCCTTCTGGACCTACCCAAGTACCAGATTCTCAGGTATCCTTTCTGGACCTACCCAAGTACCAGATTCTCAGGTATCCCTTCTGGACCTACCCAAGTACCAGATTCTCAGGTATCCCTTCTGGACCTACCCAAATATCCGATTCTCAGGTGTCCGGTTTCTGGAATCCTCGGGTGAAAGTGATTTTTTTAATTATCATAATATAAAACTTTTGCATTGTTTCCTTGTAAAGTGCCTTTGCTTTTGGTATTGTTTTATTAACAAAGTAAAAAATATGTTAGATAAGGTTGACATTTAGGTGGGCTACTTTGGCACTTTATTATCAAAATGTTGCCGATCCTTGGTCTATAGCTTAAAACAAATTTCAGCCTGTAAATTATTATTCAAAGTTTACAAAGAAGGTCTTTCGTGGCATTTTATATGCATTTCTTTCCTTTTTTAAATCAAGCAAACCTTTTTTTTATTCACGACCTAGTTTAAAAAAATATTTTTTAAGTTGCCTCCCTTTATTTTTAAATTTTTCTCCCTTGACCGATGCATGTCAAAGTTGGTCAATAATTTTCGAGGCCGTGCCTAGCACCATGGCTGCAATGCTTTATAGTTTTGAACGCGACAAAAAAGGAATAGACAATAGACGGCAGAATCAATACAATTTTCCAAGAAACTTTTTTTTCAGTGTTAACCCTTACAGTCCCGGGCGCGTATATAGCGGAACTGAAGGCAGCATATATAGAAGTAGGTCGGTACGGGAAGGGTTAATAGAAGATTGTAGTGAGTGTAGGCAGGTCTCACATTGAAAGTGTCTGTGACAGTAAGAGAGACATGTCTGACTGACCAGTGTGTTGTTATAATGTATTATTATGACATAAACTTTACAGAGCTATTATGAACTTCGGTATATTTATGTTGATTGGCCTGATTGCTCCCCCCCCCCCTCTTGTTGCTGTCGTGTTTTAATATGGCTGGACTTACTGCTGTGTTGAATATCTTTGAGCATCGTGATTGGCCGAGTGAATCGATTGAATGGTTCAAGGTTAAATGGGTCTATATAAAGAATGTGCTATTAGGTATAAGGAAGTTGTGATACCGAGTTGAGCCTTGAGTGGAATATAATATCTATTACAGTACTATTACAGTGTCTCTCAATTATTAAGTGCACTTATTAAATCTCGTTTCTTTGCTCGTTATTGACTGTGTGAATTTACGGTGAATCTGTGTCTGTTTATACCCATGAATGTGTTTCTGTGCATTTGTCCTCTAGGTCATAGACTGGCGCCTGTAGTATTCTAGTATTCTAATCAGGTGCCAACAAAATGGATTCACAGTTGACGTCATATGTTTGAATGTAAATAAATTAATAGGCGCGCAAGGCATTCATTTGGCACACTAGGAAGTTCGTTTTTTCTTTTCATAAATAATTTCCAGCGGCGTTGGAAAATGCAAATTTTGATAAGTGGTCGAATCAAGGTTACTGTATGAAGGCTAGAAATTGAGTGAAATGCAACAGAGTAAATTACGGATCAAAGTTCTTTCTTCCAGGTGAAGATTTCAAGCATGAACAAGACCAGGTAATTTATGTAATTAAGTGTAAAAATAACAAAGTGTTAAGTACAATTTTAATGGCAGGTAAGTACAGCATGGAACCAGTATTAAAGGTGGAATCAGATGAATGGATGTACAATTATTTAGCAATATGATAAATACGACAACACTGGACTTGCAAGGGTCAAACCAAGACCACCATAAGTACGATGGTCTTGGTCAAACCAATCCATTCCGCGGCAATTCTTTCCAAGACATGGAGCGCAAACGCAAAACAGTACAATTACCATGTGGACCTATTTTTTATCTTTCAAAGCGAATTGCGGCGTAAGATGAAGACAGCCAAATTCTCGCTTATAATATTTTCAGAACACATTTAATGAGCGTCTCTTTTAGTTGTTTTCTTAAAGTAACGCATGAATGAATATGAATTCGTTAATTCAATTTATACGTTCAGATGATCTAGTTCCTTCGAATTATATGTTAATTATGTTAATTTAGCTCATTTAAATTATATCTAAAGTTAAACTAGTTCTTTAGAATTATATTGGTTGAACTAGTTTATTCAAATCATATGTTAAGTTCAGTAAGTTGAATCAAAAAATAATTTAGCTTCATTCCAATTACACGTTAATATTAATCAATTCATTCAAAGTAGGCTATATTGAACTACTTCATTAAAATGAAATGTTAAGTTTAACAAGCGCATTCAAATTATATGTTTAGTAGAATTAGTTCATTCTCAATATCTTAATATGAATTATCACCTCACTACCCCATAAGACTTGGGTTGGTCGTTGACATATCATTGTTGACTGATTTATTATATCACGATTGGATATTTAGGGGCTACTTAATGACAAGCTGGTCTTGTCTTTTATATCGTCCTTCCTCCAATCATCTGTCTTCTCTTCCTTCTTCCTTCCTTGCACTGTGCAATGCAGAATCGTATTTGCACTGCCTTCAGATCCTGCTACGTGCCCATACCTTCACAGTTTCCTGCTCTTTGGGTGAGCAGTTCCTTGCATGGACCGAACACGATATTTTGTGAAATGCTCCGTGCATGTGGTTTTTCAGAACCTTGTGGAAGCGTCTCGGTTCTAAGGCCCTGACCCTTCTATATACACCTGCTGTGAGCGCCCGGGCTTTTGCATCCGTACACGAAAATTGACGTCGCCTTTAGAGAGATTTAGATTTGCCTGATGCTCTTTAATTAGCTCAGCGTTGCCATTGTCTGTGCCCTCCTGGCTTTAAGCTTTTAAATGGAAATATGACTCCAAGATACTTGATGCTAGAAACATCCTTGAGCCTTATGTCTGCTCAACTGTGTTTTGGCTACGAGTTCAATTTTATTTCTTTTGCCATGACCTTCTTCTTATTGCCGTTGATTTCCGTGACATATCCTCACCGCTGTTTTCTCCAAATTTTCAGATGAGATCTTTCAGCTCTTTTCCATTGCCCGCTTGGCCATCGATAAGGCGCAGGTTGGGGAAGGTTTCCCAACCGAGTCTGATCCAACGTGAGTCTCCAGCACATCTGTTATGATCTTTTCCAGAAGGATGTTAAGATGGATGGGGGAGAGTATACGCACCTATCTTGACTCCTACTTTACTGTTGAATACTGTGCTGGTTGCTGTGTTGTTCAGACATTTGAAGACTTCTATGAGATTACAATTGCTATTGAATTTGTGCATGGTTACCCACACTGCTGCATGCTTGTCAAACTCTTTGTAAAAGTCTATAAAAGCATTAAAGCGATTCCTCTGGTGCAGAAGAAGTTTATCACGTAACTCTTGCAGGTTGAAGATTATTCTGTTTTTATTATTTCTTTATTGCTCTAAAATTAAATTAATGAATGAAAATCAGTTTAAGTTTTAAGTATAATAGTTACAAAAGTTATTTTAAGTTATATGTTGAGTTTATTAAATGTTCCAACCAGCTTGGCATTGAAATTATTAGACTTAACATTTCAGAGTTATTTTCTATCACTGAACAGTAGCTATATCGTATACTGGCTAATATAATATTTATTAAGAAACAAATGACACTTTAAAAGTCAAGATAAACTAGGTGATTTCAAAAGTACAAGTTCACAATGCACAACCTGCGACCTGTCAGCTTTACTTGTCAAGACTTCTTTTAATCTCTTCCATTGACGCTTGACTCGAACTAAATCGATTCTATTTTGCTACTCGTATATACTAGAGGAGTTCTATAGAGGATTTGAGAAAGAAGGTTGGCAGGTAAAAGGACGGGTCCTTTTCGCGCACACTCTTTAATTGTAAAAAAAATTTCAGTAAATAAAATTGATCAAAAATGTATTTGGGTTAGTTCAATTCCCCTGAATATTTCGATATCATTTTTGATAGACACTTCTTCAATTCTTAAATATCCTGAGTTTATTACGACTTTTAGAATATACACGGATAGTGTGATAGATATGGTTATGTAGATAGATCATACAACACATAGATCATACAACATATAGATCATACAACATATAGATCATACAACATATAGATCATACAACATATAGATCATACAACATATAGATCATACAACATATAGATCATACAACATATAGATCATACAACATATAGATCATACAACATATAGATCATACAACATATAGATCATACAACATATAGATCATACATTATATAGATCATACAACATATAGATCATACAACATATAGATCATACAACATATAGATCATACAACATATAGATCATACAACATATAGATCATAAAACATATAGATCATACAACATATAGATCATACAACATATAGATCATACAACATATAGATCATACAACATATAGATCATACAACATATAGATCATACAACATATAGATGGAAAAAGGATAAAATACAGATAGAGAAGTAGGTATCTAAATAGATAAATAGTTATAAAGAGTTATACATACAGTATACGCAAATATATAGATACAATTATGGATAGATAGATGGATAATAGATAGATAGATAAATAGATAGATAGATAGATGAATAGATTGATAGATAGATAGATAGATAGATAGATAGATAGATAGATAGATAGATAGATAGATAGATAGATAGATAGATAGATAAATAGATAAATAGATTAGATAGATTAGATTAGATAGATAAATAGATTAGTTGATTGAATCATTGATTGATATTTTTAATTTGATTGATAGATAAATAAATAGACAAATAACAGAAAATTGTAAATATTAGAACAATAATAGTTTCTATAAGCACCACAGCAATTATCAATGAGAATTCTACCTCTGCTAAGGGTTGACCTCCGTTTACATGTATCTAGTGACCAAAATAATTCTTAAAGATGTCATCAAAGCTTTGTCTACAAAAGGATCCCAATGACGTCATTTGTATAGAAATGCCCAGACAGGTTTGGGCACCACACTAGTTCGAGAATACACCAGTATAGCCCTAACGTAAAACTTTATGATCTTCTATAGTAGTCCATTCCCAGTCTAGGTTTAATCCTATAACTATACACTTTACAACACATATTATCCCCAAATCATTTTGATAAGATTTCTACTTCAGTGTATCGTCATATTGTTCAACAAACGCAGGGATCTCAAACCCGCGGGCCGCATGCAGCCCTACAAGTGGATTTTCGTACAGTAAGCTTCCAAAAAATTTACTATTCGTGAAACGTAGTTTGTACTCACTGTTTGTTACTATGTAAGTAATAATAATGATAGTTCACTTTGGTATAATTCTTTATATCTAATTAGTAAATGAGCATATTATTAGTGATAAGTAGTAAAATGAGTTAAGATGTATAAAGTGTTTTTTGTTTACTAGGGTCGGGTTGCTGGGGGAGGGGGGCTGCGGGGACATGTCTTCGTCCGAGTTTGAGATCCCTGAACGTCTTAGGGAAAGACAGAAATTCTATTACGTCGTTCAGAAATTGTTCACTCAAGCCATTAACCCTTCCCGTACCGACCTACTTTCCCATGCATACCTTCAGTCCCGCTATATACGCGCCCGGGACTGTAAGGGTTAACAAATTTTGTTTTACAACTTTCGCACCCACACATTTGATCTATTTTATAAAAATGTGTAAACAAATACCGACTTGAGAGGAGGGTATTGTGGTATTGAAATAATTCAATGAAATGAACAGTCATTAACTCCTCTTTATTCTATCGATTTGTAATAAAAAAAAAACATTAAGACTGTATAACGTTTTGATTTTATAAATGTATGTTTTCGATCATAAATTAGACCAGAGTTATGTCCAACATAACATACATATACGCACAGATCACATACAACAGGGCTGTAGTATTTCCCATACAACGCGATCCCATTGATCGGCTGCAACAAATATTTCAATGAGCTCCTTTACACTGTGGACAAAACGCCAGAACATTTTTCTGTTCTTACATTTATTTTGGCAGTGGAAAGGGGGCAACGGGGGCGGGGCTTGGTGACCAAATAAAATAAAGGCTAAATCTGGACAAAAATTTGACGGATCTTTCTTTATTTTTTTATTAGAGCTTTTTTTTTAAAGCTTGTACCCCGGATTTTTTTATCGCAAGTCTATTTAATTTGTACTTTTGCATATACAAAAAAAAATGTATACTGGAATGGTTCCTTTAAACCTTTTCTCACCCATAAGTATAAATATTAAAAAGTGTATTATCCTTCTTGCAATAATTGAATGAGTTGCTCCCCACCAAGCCGGTCAATAAAAAAATTGAAAAGAAATTGTAAAAAAAAAAAATTGAATTTATATGTGTATGGAAAAATCTGTTCGTGAGGTTTAAATCTCTGAATATTTGTGTTTAATGGTTTCAGTTTTATGACTGCACATTTTGGTTTAACTTTTTTTTTATTTCTGTCTGTTTAAAGCATTTATTCTATTATAATAGATGTTGGACATTAAAATGTTAGTTGTTTTTTGATGAAATTTGTATCAAAGAAAGAATCGAAGAATCGGATTTAGTGTTGCAAGGCATGCAATAAAAAGGGATTTTAATGAAAAGTGACGAACGTGACGTATATTCTGTTTTAGTTACACCGTCTTACATGATTTTGTGTTAATGTCTTCTTCTTTTCTTAATTTATATTTCGACCTGGGACTTGGACTTATTATTCTGTGTTTTAGTTTAGATCCATTTTTTTCTTAAAGGTAGGACACACGTCTGTGATCGTCAGTTTGTGGTGGTTTTATTTTATTTCGTACATATTATTTGATTCAGAGTTGACAAAAGAAATCGTAATTTCTTGTATTTTTTTTATTGTATAGGATAGATAGATACATGCCAGTAATTAAAACTGTGATATTAAATTTTATATATATATTCAAGTATAAAGTCGTCAAATAAATGATTATATATATATATATTAATATGTTTAAAAAAAATTTGTTGACAACATTTATATGAAATAATAAATATATCAGGAGAGATTGCAGTAAACAAAGAGAAACAGTGTGATAATAAAGAGAAATATTTCAGAGAACTTTTATTTATACTGTGATTTTGGATTTGAACGGAAAAAAACAAGAGAAGTTCACACATTGTCAGCAAGTATGCGATATACATATTTAATAATATAACTGATCTTTAAAAATGTATTTTTCCAGTTATTTTAAAGTTAGAGCTTTCGTTTATAAATGTGACAACAAAAGAAACTTATATTAATTATTATATAGCCTATGTACCTGAAAATATATTTTAATTTGGCGTTTATTATATCATCAATATAATGTATGTTCAATGAAATGAATGAATTTATTTAAAAGTTGAGACTTATTACGTAATGTAGTATAGGCTACTCATGATGATAGATAAGTATTTGTATACTACATAAATTTATGTCTAAACATTTTTTGTCTTGGTATTTCGTTTTAAGTGTAATTTAAGTTGAATAAAGCATCTGAACGCAGCACACACTAAAATATTAGAACACATGTTTGTGCGTATATACAGTTATCTACACATACATAGATACCAACACGCATACAAACATAAACACATAATAATATACATACATTATTACTAACACACACATACAATGATACGAACACAAAAATATAAACACACAAACAAATACTTACATATACATGTACAA
This sequence comes from Anisus vortex, assembly GCA_949126835.1. Taxonomy (NCBI): domain Eukaryota; kingdom Metazoa; phylum Mollusca; class Gastropoda; family Planorbidae; genus Anisus; species Anisus vortex. The sequence goes on from OX421496.1 coordinate 37,206,734, forward strand.
AAAATATATACATCTACAAACATATCCGCTTACCTACAAACACACATGCATTAATGCACACATAACCACGCATAGTTACGCCAATACATACAAACACGCCTACAGCAATCATAGAAACTTGCACAGAAAGACACACTCAAATTACATGACATTCATACACTTCTACCTTACTATTAGGCCTATAGTTAATTTATGCCATCCAGACTTAGATTGACGTATTGAATTATTTTAATCAGGACAAAAATATATTTATAATTTCCCGCTAGCTTAGAGAATCACATTGATTTGTATGAAGCTTGGATCTTTTTTTATCTCCAGAAAACTCCACAATGTAGTGACTACTTGAACATTGAACCTAAACAATACAATCACCCTTCTAATACAGTACACAACTTATAGTGAAATGAAGAAAGATGTTCTAAATATTGTATATCTTATACTGGTCTTATCGGCTATCTTCTATTATACTGGTAAGTCAGTTCGCTTTATTATGCATTATTAAAAGCTAAATGTAACACAAACTTTGGTGTATTTGTTTTTGTTATTTTAACGAAGAGGATGGTTTACTGACCAACGTTTTAAAAGACCTGTGAGTAGTTCCATAATATTTTACATTATCTACTAAAATAACCAGTTTTTTCAATTTTAAAATATTTCAACTTTTTATTTAAAATATATAACCAGTTTTTCAATTTTAAAATATTTAAACTTTTTATTTAAAATATATAACCAGTTTTTCCAATTAAAAAATATTTCAACTTTTTATTTAAAAAGATCTAGTTTTTTATTTTTAATATGCAGCTTTTTCAAAAACGGAATTTTATAAAAAAATAAATAATGGATATAGTAATTATCTATATCTAAGCACAAACCTGAAATATAATATTTATATTGCTTGATATGTATAGCCTTTGAAAGCATCTTTATCAACAATTTGTTGTTTCAATTGATGGATGACAAACTTTTAATCTAATTAAATAACCTTCATTTCAAGGAGAAAATTAATAACTAAAAAAATATTTTCTTGCATTTGTCCTATTATAAAAAAAAAACTCTTAGTTAATTTTGAATGTTGTTTCCTTGTGTCAAAATCTTCGCAAATTTAGTGCGAAACTCCAATTTTCTAATACTAATAGAAATAAAAACTGTTTATAAAGTAGAGGAATATTTTTATAGGAATATTTCTGCTTGTTGATAAATAATATTGAAAGTTATGCATGTTTAGTGCCCATTACTAAAACAACCAATATAAAATATCTACCGGGAATTTTAAAATACTGTTCATACATAAGCATGTCGTTACCTTGCTAGGTAGCCATCAAGATAGATAGATAGATAGATAGATAGATAGATAGATAGATAGATAGATAAATAGATAGATAGATAGATAGATAGATAGATAGATAGATAGATAGATAGATAGATAGATAGATAGATAGATAGATAGATAGATAAATGGCTAATATTAGTGTCAATAAATTAAAATTGTGTTAATTATCCAATCCAAAGTAGAAAGCTACTGATTTTAACTGAGTGTAAGTTGCTGATGTAGTTTATTAAGGGATAGCTGACTGTAGAACAGTAGTGGGCAATTACTTTTCTTGGTGGGCAGCATTGTCACAATGGCTACAGGATCACCAACTTACAAAGATATTGTTTAGGCTTAGTTTCTGATCTATCGATTTAAATGTATTGATTACCATTAAACGCTTTTTATCGTTTTACTTCATTTTTTTTTTAGCTAAAATGTTTTTACTACCACTACTATTCTTATTTAACCAAAAAAACAAAAAACAAATATGTAACAAGTATTGCAAAGATAAGATTTTCATTCCGTAACTCTTGAGGGCACTCGGCGGCCGGATGTAATAGAGTGGCGGGCCGTATCCGGCCTGTGGGTCGTATTTCGCCCACACTTATTGGAGACGGATTTAAAAATTAGCACTGAACAAGAAAGTGTTATTTAACCCAAAAAAAACAACACAAATATGTAACAAGTATTGCATAGATAAGATTTTCATTCCGTAACTCTTGGTGGCACTCGCGGGCCGGATGTAATAGAGTGGCGGGCTGTATCTGGCCTGTGGGTCGTATTTCGCCCGCCTCTACTGTAGACGGATTTAAATTTAGCACTGAACCAGAAAGTGTTTACTTTAGTATTTCATGAAAACTTTTTTCTATCTTTTTTTTTTTTAATTATTGATATTTTATATGCCTTTGACTTTCCAAGATGGCGCCAATTCACGTCCGGTGTGCTCCACAAGCTACTATTCGGCCAATGTTATGGAAGGCACCAAGAAGCCCGCCAGTGTCATAAACGTCTCGTGCTCTGACCCAGATAACGACGTGCTCACCTACTCTTTCGACATCAACGGCGGCGGAAACTTTGACAACACCTTCACGTTGAACTCCAGCACCGGGGAACTCAAGCTGAACAAAGCCGCCGACGCTGAACAAATTGATTTTGCTACCAAGCTTTACTCGTACCCTTTTACGGTAATATTTAACTTTAAAAACTGTTGTTGTTTTTTTCTTCATGTCAGATTTCTTTCACTGATAAAATGGCATTTTGTGAATGGCCGTCTGAATTTCGTGTATGCCAATGTATTTACGCGCGCTTTCTTGAGGATGCATGCACATGAAATAAACGTTATGGTGGACCTATGAGCCATTATGTCTCTAAATATCGCAATATTTACAATTACAGTAGAAGTTCATTAGTCCGGCATCCAACAGTCCGGAATGCCCGATAGTCCGGCATCGCTCCAGAAAATTGTAAAAATGTTGGTTTTCTCCAAATGTGTGTCTTTTAAGCAAATAAAAACGCTCGAGAGCTATTCGGAAGTTTTCGGGGTAGTTCGGGATTATCCGGAAGCGCTCGGTATTGATCGGAAACAATTAGCGGCCGGCTAATCTCAGCTGTCACAACAAATACATGTGCAGTGCAGCACAGTTAATTAATCACGAAGCGTCTTCGCCATTTTTTTTTTGCGTTATTTTGTGTCCTTTCACATCGCAGTAAACTGTGTCTCAGTACTCTCTACTGTAATACAGTACATGTACATCTGTATTGACGTACGTAACTTTTGAAACTGTTTATAAACAAAGTGAGTTTCGTTCTAACTGTACAGTGACCATGTTTTCAAAACCTAAGCCTTTGAGTTCAAAAAGAGAGAAACAGAAAACATGTAACACTGACTCTCAATAAGAAACTAGAAAAAGGTGAAAAGAGAAATGTTTTAATGAATGAGTTTATTATTGGCTCATCAACTATTTATGACATTAAAAAAAAAGAAAGATGAACAAGAACTAACCGATGAAGACATTATCAACAGTGTAGTAAACCCTCATCCTACTCAAAATCTTGAAGAAAGTGACTCAGATGCCGAAACGGAAGAAAAGGAAAATATCAGCTGGGCAGAAGCTGCAGAATCACTTAATAAGTTCATCTTTTTTGCTGAGGCTAGTACTAGCTACAGTGCTTCAGAAATTATTGATTTCCATATCATTAGAAATAAATTTTACACTAAACGCCAAAAGTCAAGAAAACAAAAAGACATGACTTTTTAAATCTCAGTGAAATATGTTTTACAGTACGTGTACATACATTATATGAAATGTAAAAAAAAAACGTGTATTTGCATACTGTATTTTTAATTTAATTATTAACCTAATTGTTCTTATAATTACGATTTATGTATGTAGGCCTATATAGTTTATAAAAAACAAAGTACATTAACATTTGTTTTACGGCAAAGCCTACACTAAAAAGAAAGGGCACCGTCCGATAGACCGGAATGTTCGGTAGTCCGGCACCGAACGTGCCGGATTATCGGACTTCTACTACGAGCTATTTCTAATTATTTGTTGTTTAGGTATTGAACTATTGCCAATTAATTGGAATCTAAGTAACGAACTATAATCCAATTTCTGGTCTCTAAGTATCAAATACTTTACCATAATGTGATTTCTCTCTATATATATATATATTATATATCTCTCCACCTAACTCTTACTTTGTGTAAATATACATAAATACATATATAATTGAAGTGAGTTTGTGTATATATACATAAATACATATATAATTGAAGTGAGTTTGTGTATATATACGCCGGGTGAAAAAAAAAACAGCACTGTATAAGGTGCAGATAAAAATTGCATAAACTACAATTAAAAGAAAGCTATAAATCTAATATTTTAATTATTTTTTGTACTGAAGACTTTTAGGAAAGTAATCATATCATATCATATACAAGCCGGTATATGCCCGGTCCTCCGAACCGGCTAAAAGTTATGTTTACATACACTCTAACTACTCAAGCATTTATAATGAGATTGCCCGCATGACCTACGACATGAATTTAAACGTGAGGTAATTTTTTATTTGCCCGCTACAACATGAATTACCCGTTAAAATCATTACTCATCACCCATTATAACAATTACAAAATTGCCCGCTATAAATTACGACGCAAATTAAAACATAAATATATTTTGTTCTATTCATTGATAAAGAACATTCGACAGTACTTTTATTTTTTTTAATGATTGTTTGATATATTTTTTTACTACAAACATTAAGTCGCAGACCTATGTTGTGTTGTTTTTGTTTATTTGCTATTTATTTATTTATTGTTGCTTTGGAAGCAAACTTAGAATTAAATTTTCTATTCAACATGTAAAACAATAACAAATGAAACCCATATGAAATAATGTTTATAAAACGTATACGACACGAATTAAAACTTTAAAAAGTTAGTTCCGGCAATTTGAACATTGCCCGGCAAATTAAACATTGCCCGGTAATTTAAACATTGCCCGGTAATTTAAACATTGCCCGGTATTATAAACATTGCCCGGTAATTTAAACATTGCCCGGTAATTTAAACATTGCCCGGTAATTTAAACATTGCCCGGTAATTTAAACATTGCCCGGTAATTTAAACATTGCCCGGTAATTTAAACATTGCCCGGTAATTTAAACATTGCCCGGTATTATAAACATTGCCCGGTAATATAAACATTGCCCGGTAATTTAAACATTGCCCGGTAATTTAAACATTGCCCGGTAATTTAAACATCGCCCGGTAATTTAAACATTGCCTGGTAATTTAAACATTGCCCGGTAATTTAAACATTGCCCGGTATTATAAACATTGCCCGGTAATTTAAACATTGCCCGGTAATTTAAACATTGCCCGGTAATTTAAACAATGGCCGTTACCAAGGCGATAAGCCTAAAGGTGCCCAGTTCTCGGAACTGGATAAAATAACCCATGTAGTTATAAGCAATAGTCTTAAGCTGGGATAAAGTATTTTTCGGATATTAAGCCATTTAAATATTGCATTCTACAAATTACGACGCAAATTAAAACAAAATTTTATTCCCTTCTTAAACGCATAAATACGCAAAATTTGATGCAGCCATATAATTATAAGCTTAAATATAGAGTGTAACCAGGACCACTGCGTTTAAATAAGCTTAGTGAGGCGTCGGTATTACTTCCCGAAACAGAAAAAAAATGCTAAATCTATTTGCTTTGTCCTATGTTTGTAAAGTTTTAAATTATTAATTAGCTTTAAGTCATGTATTCACAGTGTAATGTATAAAAGTAGTGATAGATTAAGAAAATCAACTACAGTATTGGTAGTGTAAAGAATTTATGTTGTTTACGGCACGTAGGCAATTTAAACATGAAGAAAATTTATTCCCGTCATTGAGTTGAGATAATAAAATCCATGCACATAGTTTGATGACGTCAATTTAAACATGAATGAAAAATGTCCCTTCATTGCTATAAAATCCATGCGCAAAGATTGATGACGTCATAAAAATAATCTCTGCGCATCCTTTTTTTTCTAACTTTGTGACGAAAAACTATAAAAAGTTGTACTGGCAAAGACAATGTGAATCAAAAGTTGTGTTTTTTTCGCGTTTTTTGACCAAACTGACCACTGCGGTCATTTTAATTTTTTTAAAACCTTGACAGTGTTCACCGCCGTAACGCAAAGAATATTTGTAGCAAATTTCACGTTTTTATGTCCAGTATTTAAAAAGATTATGCGGTATGTACATACCCAGCCAGCCAGCCAGCCAGCCAGCCAGCCACATATTCCTTTTGAGATTTATATATATACTAGCCGGTATGTGCCCGGTCCTCCGAACCGGCTAAAAGTTATGTTTACATACACTCTAACTACTCAAGCAGTTATAATGAGATTGCCCTCACGACCTACGACACGAATTTAAACGTGAAGTAATTTTTTATTTGCCCGCTACAACATAAATTACCCGTTAAAATCATTACCCATTACCCATTATAACAGTTAAAAAATTGCCCGCTATAAATTACGACGCAAATTAAAACGTGAATATATTTTGTTCTATTCATTGATAAAGAACATTCGACAGTACTTTTATAAAAAAAAAAATGATTGTTTGATATATTTTTTTACGACAAACATTAAGTCGCAGACCTATGTTGTGTTGTTTTTGTTATTTGCTATTTATTTTTTTATTGTTGCTTTGGAAGCAAACTTAGAATTAATTTTTCCATTCAACATGTAAAACAATAACAAATGAAACCAATAAGAAACAAAGAAGAAACTTAAAAAAAAAAAAATTGTGTTCAATGTAATCGCATAATGATCTTTTACATACACTTTATCTACCCATGGAGTTATAATGAGATTGCCCGCTACACAGTTAATATATACGGCAATTAATAAAACCCTGCCCGTTAAAAAGTTTATCGATGTATACGTCACAAATTTAAATGTGAATGACATTTTGTACGCCCGCTAAAACCGAAACGAACTGAAACGTGAAATATTTCCCGCTAGAAACGAACTGAAACGTGAAATATTTCCCGCTAGAAACGAATTGAAACGTGAAATATTTCCAGCTAGAAAGATTTTAATGCGTATACGCCCGCTTCAAACTAATTGAAAAAGCTAAAAGTTATGTTTACATACACTCTTACTACTCAAGCAGTTATAATGAGATTGCACGCAACAACTACAAAGTTTATATTTCGTATACGACGCAAATTAAAACGTGAATATATTTTGTTCTAATCATTCATAAAGTACATTAGCAAAGGTTGAAGCGAAGTTAATTAAAATGAATACGCAAAATTCGATGACGCCATAAAAAAAAAGACAACCAGCTATCCCTGCGCAAATTTTGTAGACGTCATCCTGAAAAAAATCTCAACGCCATCCTTTTTTTTATTTTCTTAGCGCGATCGATCGAAAAACTATAAAAAGTTGGAACGGCAAATTCAACATGAACCCAAAATATGTCGTTTTATTCGCGTTTTTTGACCAAACTGACCACTGCGGTCATTTAAATTTTTTTAAAACCTTGACAGTGTTCACCGCCGTAACGCAAAGAATATTTGTAGCAAATTTCACGTTTTTATGTCCAGTATTTAAAAAGATTATGCGGTATGTACATACCCAGCCAGCCAGCCAGCCACATACATACATATTCCTTTTGAGATTTATATATATGATATGATATGATATGATATATGATATATGATATGATATGATATGATATATCCCGCTACATAGTTTATAAGACGTATACGATACAAATTAAAACTTTCAAACGTTGAGCTCGGCAATTTAAACATTGCCTGGCAATTGAAAAATTTCCCGCTACAAAGTTTATAAGACGTATACACAGAATAGGTATAGAACAGAATGCACAATCCCTATATACGCAGTCACTAAAAGTTACCATTTTCCGCAATGCAGCGGTCGCTAGAGACGCTACTATAGTAAAATGAGAAATGATATCTACGTTTGCCATAAATATATACAATATATATAGGGCCTACATTATCTTTCATTATAGGCTTACTTTTATATAAATCTGACTTAATTACCCATTTTGTTTTGAACATTATATGATTAGGCCAATATGATGTATAAATATTTTTATTGCCCGGTACTGATTTGAAAAAAAAAATGGCTTAGACGTAGCTCGGTAACGGTAACTAAATTGCTGCGGCTACCGGTACATAAATATATATACTTTTTAAACCAAAATAAACTTTTAAAATTATGAAGGGAAATAGGCATATAATTCATAATGAGTTAATATAAAGTTGTTTATGCTGTTGATTACCCTTTATAGAGTCAGGAAAGCCATGCAGTTTGACATGCTCTTTTTTACGATAATCAGTCGTTTTCGCATCATTGTTGTAGTTTATTACACAACCGTTTATGCACATTTTGCCTGAAATATTAGCTTTGGGTGTTCGAACTTGTAGATTTGAAGAAAAGGACGTTGTAGGCTAAATAAGCATAAATATAGAGTGTAACCAGGACCGCTGCGTTTAAATAGGCTTAGTATGGCGTCGGTATTACTGCCCAAAACAGAAATAAAATGCGATTGCGCATTCTGTTTTATACCTATTCTGTGGACATATACAACACGAATAAAAACGTGAAGGAATTTTGTATTTGCCAGATACAACGTAAGATACCCATTAAAACCATTAATCATTACCCATTATAACAATTAAAAAATATCCCGCTATAAATTACGACGCAAATTAAAACGTGAATATATTTTGTTCTATTCATTCATAAAGTACATTAGCAAAGGTTGAAGCAAAGTTAATTTTAAATGAATACGCAAAATTTGATGATGTCATAACGAAAAGCCGGCTAGCTATCTCTGCTCAAACTTTGATGACGTCATCCTGAAAAAAATCTCAACGCCATCCTTTTTTTTATTTTTTTAGCGCGATCGATCGAAAAACTATAAAAAGTTGGAACGGCAATTTTAACATGAACATGTTGAATTTGCCGTTCCAACTTTTTATAGTTTTTCGATCAATCGCGCTAAAAAAATAAGACAAAAGGACGCGTAGAGATTATTTTTATATGACGTCATCAAAGTTTGCGCAGGGATAGCTGGTTGTCTTTTTTTTTATGGCGTCATCGAATTTTGCGTATTCATTTTAATTAACTTCGCTTCAACCTTTACTAATGTACTTTATGAATGAATAGAACAAAATATATTCACGTTTTAATTTGCGTCGTAATTTATAGCGGGATATTTTTTAATTGTTATAATGGGTAATGATTAATGGTTTTAATGGGTATCTTACGTTGTATCTGGCAAATACAAAATTCCTTCACGTTTTTAATCGTGTTGTATATGTCCACAGAATAGGTATAAAACAGAATGCGCAATCGCATTTTATTTCTGTTTTGGGCAGTAATACCGACGCCATACTAAGCCTATTTAAACGCAGCGGTCCTGGTTACACTCTATATTTATGCTTATTTAGCCTACAACGTCCTTTTCTTCAAATCTACAAGTTCGAACACCCAAAGCTAATATTTCAGGCAAAATGTGCATAAACGGTTGTGTAATAAACTACAACAATGATGCGAAAACGACTAATTATCGTAAAAAAGAGCATGTCAAACTGCATGGCTTTCCTGACTCCATAAAGGATAAACAACAGCATAAACAACCTCATATTAACTCATTATGAATTATATGCCTATTTCCCTTCATAATTTTAAAAGTTTATTTTGGTTTAAAAAGTATATATATATATTTATGTACCGGTAGCCGCAGCAATTTAGTTACCGGTACCGAGCTACGTCTAAGCCATTTTTTTTTCAAATCAGTACCGGGCAATAAAAATATTTATACATCATATTGGCCTAATCATATAATGTTGAAAACAAAATGGGTAATTAAAACAAATTTATATAAAAGTAAGCCTATAATGAAAGATAATGTAGGCCATATATATATTTATGGCAGACGTAGATATCATTTCTCATTTTACTATTATGTAATATTATAGTAGCGTCTCTAGCGACCGCTGCATTGCGGAAAATGGTAACTTTTAGTGACTGAGTATATAGGGATTGTGCATTCTGTTCTATACCTATTCTGTGTATACGTCTTATAAACTTTGTAGCGGGAAATTTTTCAATTGCCAGGCAATGTTTAAATTGCCGAGCTCAGCGTTTTAAAGTTTTAATTTGTATCGTATACGTCTTATAAACTATGTAGCGGGAAATTTTTATATTGCCGGGCAATGTTTAAATTTGCCGGACCAACTTTTTAAAGTTTTAATTCATGTCGTATACGTTGTATAAACTATGATTCATATCGGTTTCAGTTGTTATTGTTTTTCCTGTTGAATTTAAAATTTAATTCTAGGTTTGCTTCCAAAGCAACAATAAAAAAATAGCAAATAACACCAAAAAAAAAAAAAAAAAACTATTGATCTACGACTAATGTTGTAGCAAAAAAATATATCAAACAATAATTTTCGAATTAACAGTACTTTTTAAAAGACACGTGAGTTCTGTTTTACCGAAAGAGTTTAATTACCCAATAAACTCACAAAATTCGATCATAGTGGTCATACTTTGAGCAAGAAATAATAAAAAAATTATTATTATTTGTTTTTCCTTTTTAGTTGTATATTGAATTGGTGTATATTAAAGTGTGCAAAACAAAAATAAATTAAAAAAATACTGACCACAAAAAAAAAATACTACTTTATGTATGTTGCAAAAACAAAACTAAAAAACTATAATGTGTCAAGCATATTCTAAAAAAAAGCCCGTTCGAAGAATCGGGCACATGCCGGCTTGTATATATATAAATCTCAAAAGGAATATGTATGTGGCTGGCTGGGTATGTACATACCGCATAATCTTTTTAAATACTGGACATAAAAACGTGAAATTTGCTACAAATATTCTTTGCGTTACGGCGGTGAACACTGTCAAGGTTTTAAGAAAATTAAAATGACCGCAGTGGTCAGTTTGGTCAAAAAACGCGAAAAAAACACAACTTTTGATTCACATTGTCTTTGCCAGTACAACTTTTTATAGTTTTTCGTCAGAAAGTTAGAAAAAAAAGGATGCGCTGAGATTATTTTTATGACGTCATCAATCTTTGCGCATGGATTTTATAGCAATGAAGGGACATTTTTCATTCATGTTTAAATTGACGTCATCAAACTATGTGCATGGATTTTATTATCTCAACTCAATGACGGGAACAAATTTTCTTCATGTTTAAATTGTCTACGTGCCGTAAACAACATAAATTCTTTACACTACCAATACTGTAGTTGATTTTCTTAATCTATCACTACTTTAATACTTTACACTGTGAATACATGACTTAAAGCTAATTAATAATTTAAAACTTTAAGCAAATAGATTTAGCATTTTTTTTCTGTTTCGGGAAGTAATACCGACGCATTACTAAGCTTATTTAAACGCAGTGGTCCTGGTTACACTCTATATTTAAGCTTATAATTATATGGCGTCATCAAATTTTGCGTATTTATGCGTTTAAGAAGGGAACAAAATTTTGTTTTAATTTGCGTCGTAATTTGTAGAATGCAATATTTAAATGGTTTAAGTTACCGGAAAATACTTTATCCCCGCTTAAGACTGTTGCTTATAACTCCATGGGTTATTTTATCCAGTTCCGAGAACTGGGCACCTTTAGGCTTTTTCGCCTTGGTAACGGCCATTGTTTAAATTACCGGGCAATGTTTAAATTACCGGGCAATGTTTATAATACCGGGCAATGTTTAAATTACCGGGCAATGTTTAAATTACCGGGCAATGTTTAAATTACCGGGCAATGTTTATATTACCGGGCAATGTTTAATTTGCCGGGCAATGTTCAAATTGCCGGAACTAACTTTTTAAAGTTTTAATTCGTGTCGTATACGTTTTATAAACATTATTTCATATGGGTTTCATTTGTTATTGTTTTACATGTTGAATAGAAAATTTAATTCTAAGTTTGCTTCCAAAGCAACAATAAATAATAAAAAAGCAAATAAACAAAAACAACACAACATAGGTCTGCGACTTAATGTTTGTCGTAAAAAAATAGATCAAACAATCATTAAAAAAAATAAAAGTACTGTCGAATAGAACAAAATATATTCATGTTTTAATTTGCGTCGTAATTTATAGCGGGCAATTTTGTAATTGTTATAATGGGTGATGAGTAATGATTTTAACGGGTAAGTCATGTTGTAGCGGGCAAATAAAAAATTAACTCACGTTTAAATTCGTGTCGTAGGTCATGCAGGCAATCTCATTATAACTGGCTGAGTAGTTAGAGTGTATGTAAACATAACTTTTAGCCGGTTCGGAGGACCGGGCAAATACCGGCTTGTGATATATATAAATCTCAAAAGGAATATGTATGTGGCTGGCTGGGTATGTACATACCGCATAATCTTTTTAACTACTGGACATAAAAACGTGAAATTTGCGACAAATATTCTTTGCGTTACGGCGGTGAACACTGTCAAGGTTTAAAAAAAATTAAAATGACCGCAGTGGTCAGTTTGGTCAAAAAACGCGAATAAAACGACATATTTTGGGTTCATGTTGAATTTGCCGTTCCAACTTTTTATAGTTTTTCGATCGATCGCGCTAAGAAAATAAAAAAAAGGATGGCGTTGAGATTTTTTTCAGGATGACGTCATCAAAGTTTGTGCAGTGATAGCTGGTTGTCTTTTTTTTTATGGCGTCATCGAATTTTGCGTATTCATTTTAATTAACTTCGCTTCAATCTTTGCTAATGTACTTTATGAATGAATAGAACAAAATATAATCACGTTTTAATTTGCGTCGTAATTTATAGCGGGATATTTTTAAATTGTTATAATGGGTAATGATTAATGGTTTTAATGGGTATCTTACGTTGTATCTGGCAAATAAAAAATTCCTTCACGTTTTTATTCGTGTTGTATATGTCCACAGAATAGGTATAAAACAGAATGCGCAATCGCATTTTATTTCTGTTTTGGGCAGTAATACCGACGCCATACTAAGCTTATTTAAACGCAGCGGTCCTGGTTACACTCTATATTTATGCTTATTTAGCCTACAACGTCCTTTTCTTCAAATCTACAAGTTCGAACACCCAAAGCTAATATTTCAGGCAAAATGTGCATAAACGGTTTTGTAATAAACTACAACAATGATGCGAAAACGACTGATTATCCTAAAAAAGAGCATGTCAAACTGCATGGCTTTCCTGACTCCATAAAGGATAAACAACAGCATAAACAACCTCATATTAACTCATTATGAATTATATGCCTATTTCCCTTCATAATTTTAAAAGTTTATTTTGGTTTAAAAAGTATATTTATTTATGTACCGGTAGCCGTAGCAATTTAGTTACCGGTACCGAGCTACGTCTAAGCCATTTTTTTTTCAAATCAGTACCGGGTAATACATATTTTTACATCATATTGGCCTAATCATATAATGTTCAAAACAAAATGGGTAATTAAGTCAAATTTATATAAAAGTAAGCCTATAATGAAAGATAATGTAGGCCCTATATATATTGTATATATTTATGGCAGACGTAGATATCCTTTCACATTTTACTATAGTAGCGTCTCTAGCGACCGCTGCATTGCGGAAAATGGTAACTTTTAGTGACTGCGTATATAGGGATTGTGCATTCTGTTCTATACCTATTCTGTGTATACGTCTTATAAACTTTGTAGCGGGAAATTTGTCAATTGCCAGGCAATGTTTAAATTGCCGAGCTCAACGTTTTAAAGTTTTAATTTGTATCGTATACGTCTTATAAACTATGTAGCGGGAAATTTTTATATTGCCGGGCAATGTTTAAATTTACCGGACCAACTTTTTAAAGTTTTAATTCATGTCGTATACGTTGTATAAACTACGATTCATATCGGTTTCAGTTGTTATTGTTTTTCCTGTTGAATTTAAAATTTAATTCTAAGTTTGCTTCCAAAGCAACAATAAATAAATAGCAAATAACACCAACAAAAACAAAAAAAAAGCAAAAATAAATAAATATTGATCTACGACTAATGTTGTAGCAAAAAAATATATCAAACAATCATTTTCGAATTAACAGTACTTTTTAAAAGACATGTGAGTTCTGTTTTACAGAAAGAGTTTAATTACCCAATAAACTCACAAAATTCGATCATAGTGGTCATACTTTGAGCAAGAAATAAAAAAAAAAAATTATTATTTGTTTTTCCTTTTTAGTTGTATATTGAATTGGTGTATAATAAAGTGTGCAAAACAAAAATAAATTAAAAAAATACTGACCACAAAAAAAAAAATACTACTTTATGTATGTTGCAAAAACAAAACTAAAAAACTATAATGTGTCAAGCATATTCTAAAAAAAAAGCCCGTTCGAAGAATCGGGCACATATCGGCTTGTATATATATAAATCTCAAAAGGAATATGTGGCTGGCTGGCTGGGTATGTACATACCGCATAATCTTTTTAAATACTGGACATAAAAACGTGAAATTTGCTACAAATATTCTTTGCGTTACGGCGGTGAACACTGTCAAGGTTTAAAAAAAATTAAAATGACCGCAGTGGTCAGTTTGGTCAAAAAACGCGAAAAAAACACAACTTTTGATTCACATTGTCTTTGCCAGTACAACTTTTTATAGTTTTTCGTCACAAAGTTAGAAAAAAAAGGATGCGCTGAGATTATTTTTATGACGTCATCAAAGTTTGCGCATGGATTTTTTAGCGATGAAGGGACATTTTTCATTCATGTTTAAATTGACGTCATCAAACTATGTGCATGGATTTTTATCTCAATGATGAGAACAAATTTTCTTCATGTTTAAATTGCCTACGTGCCGTAGCCTAAACAACATAAATTCTTTACACTACCAATACTGTAGTTGATTTTCTTAATCTATCACTACTTTAATACTTTACACTGTGAATACATGACTTAAAGCTAATTAATAATTTAAAACTTTACAAACAAAGGGCAAAGCAAATAGATTTAGCATTTTTTTTCTGTTTCGGGAAGTAATACCGACGCATTACTAAGCTTATTTAAACGCAGTGGTCCTGGTTACACTCTATATTTAAGCTTATAATTATATGGCGTCATCAAATTTTGCGTATTTATGCGTTTAAGAAGGGAACCAAATTTTGTTTTAATTTGCGTCGTAATTTGTAGAATGCAATATTTAAATGGTTTAAGTTACCGGAAAAGACTATTGCTAATAACTCCATGGGTTATTTTATACAGTTCCGAGAACTGGGCACCTTTAGGCTTATCGCCTTGGTAACGGCCATTGTTTAAATTACCGGGCAATGTTTAAATTACCGGGCAATGTTTATAATACCGGGCAATGTTTAAATTACCGGGCAATGTTTAAATTACCGGGCAATGTTTATAATACCGGGCAATGTTTAAATTACCGGGCAATGTTTAAATTACCGGGCAATGTTTAAATTACCGGGCAATGCTTAATTACCGGGCAATGTTTAAATTACCGGGCAATGTTTAAATTACCGGGCAATGTTTAATTACCGGGCAATGTTTAAATTACCGGGCAATGTTTATAATACCGGGCAATGTTTAAATTACCGGGCAATGTTTATAATACCGGGCAATGTTTAAATTACCGGGCAATGTTTAAATTACCGGGCAATGTTTAAATTACCGGGCAATGTTTAATTACCGGGCAATGTTTAAATTACCGGGCAATGTTTATAATACCGGGTAATGTTTAAATTACCGGGCAATGTTTAAATTACCGGGCAATGTTTAAATTACCGGGCAATGTTTATATTACCGGGCAATGTTCAAATTGCCGGAACTAACTTTTTAAAGTTTTAATTCGTGTCGTATACGTTTTATAAACATTATTTCATATGGGTTTCATTTGTTATTTTTTTACATGTTGAATAGAAAATTTAATTCTAAGTTTGCTTCCAAAGCAACAATAAATAAATAAATAGCAAATAAACAAAAACAACACAACATAGGTCTGCGACTTAATGTTTGTCGTAAAAAAAAAATATCAAACAATCATTAAAAAAAATAAAAGTACTGTCGAATGTTCTTAATCAATGAATAGAACAAAATATATTCATGTTTTAATTTGCGTCGTAATTTATAGCGGTCAATTTTGTAATTGTTATAATGGGTGATGAGTAATGATTTTAACGGGTAATTCATGTTGTAGCGGGCAAATAAAAAATTACCTCACGTTTAAATTCGTGTCGTAGGTCATGCGGGCAATCTCATTATAACTGCCTGAGTAGTTAGAGTGTATGTAAACATAACTTTTAGCCGGTTCGGAGGACCGGGCACATAACGGCTTGTATATATATAAATCTCAAAAGGAATATGTGGCTGGCTGGCTGGCTGGCTGGCTGGCTGGGTATGTACATACCGCATAATCTTTTTAAATACTGGACATAAAAACGTGAAATTTGCTACAAATATTCTTTGCGTTACGGCGGTGAACACTGTCAAGGTTTTAAAAAAATTAAAATGACCGCAGTGGTCAGTTTGGTCAAAAAACGCGAATAAAACGACATATTTTGGGTTCATGTTAAAATTGCCGTTCCAACTTTTTATAGTTTTTCGATCGATCGCGCTAAAAAATTAAAAAAAAGGATGGCGTTGAGATTTTTTTCAGGATGACGTCATCAAAGTTTGCGCAGAGATAGCTAGCCGGCTTTTCGTTATGACGTCATCAAATTTTGCGTATTCATTTAAAATTAACTTTGCTTCAACCTTTGCTAATGTACTTTATGAATGAATAGAACAAAATATATTCACGTTTTCATTTGCGTCGTAATTTATAGCGGGATATTTTTAAATTGTTATAATGGGTAATGATTAATGGTTTTAATGGGTATCTTACGTTGTATCTGGCAAATACAAAATTCCTTCACGTTTTTATTCGTGTTGTATATGTCCACAGAATAGGTATAAAACAGAATGCACAATCGCATTTTATTTCTGTTTTGGGCAGTAATACCGACGCCATACTAAGCTTATTTAAACGCAGCGGTCCTGGTTACACTCTATATTTATGCTTATTTAGCCTACAACGTCCTTTTCTTCAAATCTACAAGTTCGAACACCCAAAGCTAATATTTCAGGCAAAATGTGCATAAACGGTTGTGTAATAAACTACAACAATGATGCGAAAACGACTGATTATCGTAAAAAAGAGCATGTCAAACTGCATGGCTTTCATGACTCCATAAAGGATAAACAACAGCATAAACAACCTCATATTAACTCATTATGAATAGTATGCCTATTTCCCTTCATAATTTTAAAAGTTTATTTTGGTTTAAAAAGTATATATATTTATGTACCGGTAGCCGCAGCAATTTAGTTACCGGTACCGAGCTACGTCTAAGCCATTTTTTTTTCAAATCAGTACCGGGTAATAAATATTTTTACATCATATTGGCCTAATCATATAATGTTCAAAACAAAATTGGGTAATTAAGTCAAATTTATATAAAAGTAAGCCTATAATGAAAGATAATGTAGGCCCTATATATATTGTATATATTTATGGCAGACGTAGATATCATTTCTCATTTTACTATAGTAGCGTCTCTAGCAACCGCTGCATTGCGGAAAATGGTAACTTTTAGTGAGTGCGTATATAGGGATTGTGCATTCTGTTCTATACCTATTCTGTGTATACGTCTTATAAACTTTGTAGCGGGAAATTGTTCAATTGCCAGGCAATGTTTAAATTGCCGAGCTCAACGTTTTAAAGTTTTAATTTATATCGTATACGTCTTATAAACTATGTAGCGGGAAATTTTTATATTGCCGGGCAATGTTTAAATTTGCCGGACCAACTTTTTAAAGTTTTAATTCATGTCGTATACGTCTTATAAACTATGATTCATATCGGTTTCAGTTGTTATTGTTTTTCCTGTTGAATTTAAAATTTAATTCTAAGTTTGCTTCCAAAGCAACAATAAATAAATAGCAAATAACACCAACAAAAACAAAAAAAAATAAAAAAATATTGATCTACGACGAATGTTGTAGCAAACAAATATATCAAACAATCATTTTCGAATTAACAGTACTTTTTTAAAAGACATGTGAGTTCTGTTTTACAGAAAGAGTTTAATTACCCAATAAACTCACAAAATTCGATCATAGTGGTCATACTTTGAGCAAGAAATAAAAAAAAATTATTATTATTGGTTTTTCCTTTTTAGTTGTATATTGAATTGGTGTATAATAAAGTGTGCAAAACAAAAATAAATTTAAAAAATACTGACCACAAAAAAACAACATACTACTTTATGTATGTTGCAAAAACAAAACTAAAAAACTATAATGTGTCAAGCATATTCTAAAAAAAAGCCCGTTCGAAGAATCGGGCACATAACGGCTTGTTTAATATAAAATTTGAGATCGGGTAAAAAAAATAGAGAAATATTTTTATTTAACAAAAATCCAAATTGCCCGTAAATTTACAATGTCTTTGGTTTTTAAAAGTTTGAAACAAAATTGTAGAAAACAAAAGTATAGTCTAACTGAAGAATCGAGCCCGGGTCGCCCGCATAGCAGTCCGCTACGTTAACCAGTGAGCAAGCGAAGACACGTACATGTCCGCTGTGAAAAATTATTAGACATTATATAGGCCTAGGCTTAAATAGGTCAGTGACACAAACTCATGTGTTTTCAAATGGACCAATGGGGATCCGTGGGGACACAAACACGATCTTTTTATATATATATATATATAGATGTGTGTGTGTTTGTACGCTATAGGCCCCTAGGCCGTTTGACCGATCGGCACAAAAGTTAAATATATAAATTGGAAACGTCCTCCAAAATAAATTTTTATTTCATGACTTATAATCATGAATGTGTTGATTTTATAAATCAAAAAAGTATATCCAGCTATACAAAAACATAAAACCTTACTCCAGAAATGGTCATTTCCTTTCATTTACCATGTTGAACGCGATGTCCTATTGGGTTTTCCCAATTCACTTCTTATCTATTGTTTTTGTTCAAACCTGTTTTTTTTTTTTAAAGTTACGCACCCGCAATTTGACTTTTGTAGGTTGTACTCTTAAAAATACTAGCCTATTACGTAATGTCTATCGAATCATCCGAGTTAGAAACGTCTGCCTGAGACTGCATGCACGTTTTTCCCCTTTTAGATGTTTCCTTTATCCGTTTAAGTAATATAATAATAATAGTAACCAAATCATTTTAATTGTTTAACCGATTCACGTCGCTATTGAGAGCCTACTTTAATAAGCGAATTTATACGAGGTATAAATAATACTAATGATAAAGAACATTATATAATATAAAGAATGATTTTAAAAAATGGTGATAGACAGCTTAATCTTACAAAAATAATAATAATTACTCACTCGATCACGTTTTTGTGTGACTGTATGTGTATAATTGAATGCTTAATAACAATAATATTATTTTTGCAACGTCTTATTTTTTATTAAATGTTGAGAAATATGAGTGTTAAGGTGAATAAAGGGGTGTTACTAAATGTCTAAAAGGTTTTAATAATGTTACAAATCGTAGTCAGATCTTTAAATGATCGTAACAAAAGTTTTTTTTTAAATAACTTTTTAAACGATATCGAAAACCTGATATTATTTATGGTGTAACACATATGTGTAAAAATATCTTATGCTTAACATTTTGTATCTTTCATGTAGATGCGAGTCAGGGTCAATGACAGCGTTAATCCCCCTTTGGTCATCACCATGTTCGTCGCCATCACGGACAAGAACGACTTCACACCGATCATCCTCGGCCTGCCCAAGACAATATCCATTCCCGAGAACACTGCCGTGGGCACGTTGCTCGCTACCGGTACGCTGTGGGACCTCGACTATACAGGTGGAGGCAATGGGGTCGCCTTTGCCCGGATCCAAAGTGAGTGAAAGCGGGGGTGTGTTGGTGTGTTGTAGACGGTGGACAGCAAATAATGACTATAATAAGCAAGACTATATGTAAGGTGTGGGTCCGTCCGTAAACGACCTCACGCACATAAGAAATGCAAAACGGCGAAGGGGGGGGGGGGGTCAAACATTTGTGACAGTACGATTCGAGCGGTACTGGGGTTGTTTTAACAACGTAAAGTAACATAAACAATTTTACTTTTTTTTTAATGGAATTTTCACTCTAAGGGGTTCTACTTCGTAAACTATTGCAATTATACTGCTTACTAGTTTTTATGTCTGTCAAAATGACGGAGAAACGAACGACGACAAATAGTGGTTATTTTTTGGTGGGTTGGGGGGGGGGGGGGGTAATATGGCAATATTTTAATTCTATTTTATCTCATGCACCATAGTCAATATATGTGCTTAATCGTAAAAGTATAATTACTGGTAAATCTTTAATATATTTTTGTATATTATTTTTGTATTGATTAAAAAATGAAATACGCAGTTGTTGTGTTTTTTTAAATGGCGGAATGTACTGGGAGTTCAATACTAATATAGGCCAGTAATGTGCGTCAATTCAATTAAGTTTTAATAAACTATAGTTCAGAATTCCAATACACATATCTGGAGATAAATATCATACCATCCTTATCCTTTTAATACTTATTATAAAAATACAGAAAAGGACTTATTCGTTTTTTTTAAACTGATTTATTCACGGTATAATCACTTGCCAAAAATACTGATTTCATGTCACATGATCAAATTTGCTGTTATAGTTTAAATGTCGTTTATTAGTTTTAGTTGGTATTTTTGTTAGCTAGTGTTGTTTTATTGTTGTTGTATTTTTGTGTGTGTAATTGTTTACTTCACCTGAAAAGGTCAATATTTGAATCACAAAGAAAACTGTTTACAGGTAGATGTATAATAAATAACATTATTTGACCAAATCTAAATAAAGTACATAAAAAAAGCAAAGACGAAGTTCTGCATAGTTTAACAGTATATGTTAATCAGCTTATAACATACTTATAATGGCTTTATTTTGTTGGCATCTTAAATTACTCTTTATCAATAATGTATCTTCTTACCATAAACTGTTTTTTAAGGGCTTTTTTTAACCGTATGTAATCTTCTATCTTCAGGTGGCGACCCTAACGGAACATTCTCCATGGACTACCGAAGGTGTATCCTGATGCTGGTACGCTCCTTGGATTTTGAGACCACTTCAATGTACGTGTTAGTTCTGCAGGCTTATGACATCGGCTTGAATAACAACAACTCCAAGTCATCCAGTGTCACGCTGACAGTATCTGTCACTGACGTCAATGACAATCAGCCAGTGAGTTTTTTGTCTGTCTTCACTAAGTCCTGGGACAAATTCCACTGTTGTTGTTTTTTTATCTTCTTCGACTTATTGCTTAAAACTTGGTCAATAAACTTTATTAACACACAACAGGCGGTACATGTGTTACAATGCGGCCAGTCATGACTTTTAAAGAGCATCT
This sequence comes from Anisus vortex, assembly GCA_949126835.1. Taxonomy (NCBI): domain Eukaryota; kingdom Metazoa; phylum Mollusca; class Gastropoda; family Planorbidae; genus Anisus; species Anisus vortex. Next base: position 37,228,022 of record OX421496.1, read on the forward strand.
AAAGGCAGTTTTTTATAATTTATTGTATGAATAGTGTAAATAAATGTTTAGAATTTCGTATCTGGTTGTATCAAATTCCTTTTATGGCGCAATGACGAGAAACGTTCCACACCCATGTTCTAAACACTCCAAACACACCAATCAACTTTATAGACAATAAAAAAAAATTGGTTTTCAATACTGAAAGCAATAAAGTACTTATATGAATGAATTTAAAAAATGCATTAAAAAAAATGAAAATCTAATTCACAAATATAGCAACACTCTTTAACAAGGAAAAGGGGGGAGGGTGCAGATATCATTTTAAAGGGAAAATTATCGGCCACTAGGACCAAAGATATCAAATTACAATTCGGGGTCATTGCTCTTCTTGGTCTATTGGAACTAGGTTAACCCTTACAGTCCCGGGCGCGTACATAGCAGAACTGAAGGCAGCATAGATAGAAGTAGGTCGGTACGGGAAGGGTTAAGCTTCCGTCGATGAAAACCGTTGCGATCAATGAAAAACAAAAAATCAAGGAAAGGACCTACGACTGTACTAATTGAAATGAAGGAGAATTCTGCGGAGCATTTATATAATTGAAATAGTATTTTATACTAGTGCCCGCGTTTTTCTGTCTAAATCGTCTTATCCATGGCTGTTATTATATTGTAAATTGTAGTATCTGTGATGTTTAATTTCATTCTTCTATTCTTGAATTGGTTTGTGAAATTTGGAGAAATTTTAAATCAACCCTTGACCATTGACAGTAAATTCATATTGCAAAGCCTTTCCTACCTCGCCCCACCTCTTATAATCGAAAACGTAAATAATTGTCCAACATGCTTCCTATTCAAGACATTCCATTTTCCTTATGCTATTGACGTTTATATTTATGATTCTTTCAGACATGCACTGCATATAACTTAATTCGTGATGTTGACGAGATGGTCAGCCTGGGGTCAGTGCTAGCCCAACTAAACTGCACGGACAAAGAGTCGAAAAGCTCACTTAACTACGCAATAACCAGTCGAGTCCGTGAGTACATAATAAAATCTTAGTTCTTTGTTTCACAACTTGTTTCAATCTAGAGTGGCTCGCTGGAATAGTATATGCTGCTGACGCGGTATTTGTATATATTGAGGGAGTACTAGATTCCGAACTATGGACAAGTGTAGAACCGCAAACATTCTTATCAGATCATCAAAATGTTCTTTCCCCATCAGTCCAATCTTGTAGAATTCCTACATTGGTGTTAATTTTTCATTGTCACATTATCAAATCTAAGCTTTAAAAAAAAAAATCAAGACTATTCAATGTCTCAATAAAAACTTCATTGTCTTCAATTATACTCTAGGTCTGTTTATAAATTCATTATGCCCCCCACGCACCTCCCCCCCCCCCTCCTTGTTTTGCCTTAGTTTCTTCTCAAGATCTGCCAAGACCCTTGGGAAATGTGTAGCAAAAAAAAAACGCAAAAGAAAAGCTCCTTAAGAAATCAATACTCATTCAGAGCTATATTTTTTTTTGTCCAGGTTGATTTCAAAAGTTAATGACCTACTCTATATGAACCAAATTTCATTTTCTCAATATGTAAAACCTCGCATTCCTAATTCCTCAAGTATTTAGTTTGACGTATGCAAAATAAAAATTGGCTTTCTTCTTTGAACACGTTTGAGCGCTTAGTTCCACATTTTGTTACGGCTCATTGACACGGAAAGTCAAAAAGGTTTACTCTATATGTATAGTGGTATATGAGTGTTAAGACGCCTAGCGTCGTAATAATGACTTTGGCGCACCTGACATATATTTTTTTTAAATTGTGTGACCTCATTCTCTTTTGTTTACAAGACCAGCCCAGCTAACCAACTCAAATCTAAACTCCACATAGCCCCTTCTCAATGGTTTGCTTATAAACATGTTTGCAAAATTGATACAACCTCCCTCCTACCCACTCCTTTCCCAATGCCCCAAAACAGGACTGTGTGTGTGTTGAAAGTCCATATGTATACGCTACCTATAGGTCCACCAATCCTCTACCTACACGTTTAATCTCCCCCTGAAACAGATCGGTGGATCAATTGAATCATTGCTGAGACGTACAGCGTGGGATTACCCTTTCTGGTATTGTTTTATTTGTTGTGTTCTTTCCGCTAGGCGTGGCTTGCTGTAATAACACGAGCATTGTATGGCAGCGTTAATGTGGGGGCCAAAAAGAAACACCTTTAGCTCCCCACAAATCCTACATATAAATATATACTATCATTTTCAAATATTACTGATTTTATTTTCAATAAGACATCAATATTCATTTTGTGTATTGGTTATATGATGATGAAAAATATTTTCTTAATTGTGGCAATATGTGAGGCCGGCCGAAACCAAATAATATACCTAATAATATAAATTGACTTTCGGCCGAAACCGAAGCCGAATCCAAACATTTAATTACACCTTCGTCAGAAACCGAAAGATAAACCGAAAACGCCAAACAAAAGATTTTAAACGACTGCACAGTAATGCCACAATTATTTTTTTTTACATTCTTTGAGGTGATAAAATAATTCGTTTATTTATTAACTTCAATTTTCTACTTCACACAGATTAATTTGTAACAGTTTAATTAAACGAAATTATCAATAAACAAAGTTATAGATGAAGCACTAGCGTTTAAACATAGAATCAAATAGATTAGTAAAAAGATTAGAAATTCCATTTGGGTGATATTGGATTCCAACTAAATTGTGTAGTATCACTAGATAAATCAGTAAATAGTACAACAATTACGAAAAGAATGCTAAAAATCAAAGATGTAATGAAAGTCCTATTCACGTCAACCTCAAAAATTCTGGATAGAAATAACGTGTAAAGAATTAAAGATCAACTTTGGGCCCTGTGAAATGGACGTTCATGCCTCCTGATCAAAGTAAAAGTAATTAGTAAAAATATTTGTCACAACTTTGTCTACATCTAAGATTGGGCCGAATTGACATGCACCGTCACACATAAAACCTGGTATGGCATTAAACTCAAACTTAGAATTGCACTTCATATGTTTAATGTCATTAGGGCTTATACCAATTTCTTATTCTATATGCCAGGGTTCGGCAACCTTTTGATTATAGTGTGCCGAAGTAAAATTTCTTATACATTAAGCGTGCCAGCCTCCAAGTCATCCTGCTATTCTGTGAGTCTTCCGCGTTCCATTGATAATTGCTCTGCGTGCCAAGTCTGAAACGCGTTTTGTAGGTTGCCGACCCCTGCTATATGCCATGACTATTTCATACAAAGTGTATTTCTTCCCGAGTGGCGTTTAAGAAGAGAATTACACAGAAACCTAACACCTTAAGTAGTATAATCTAATAATAAGCTTATAAATAATAATAATACTTGTATAGCGCATATCCCGTTGGGAACAGTTCTATGCGCTGTCAACAGTCACAGACAGAGTACAGACAACGAATAAAAGACTAGAATCAACCTAAATAGAGGATACATGCGTAGAACGTAAAAAAAAAATTCTGCTTAAATTAACGTCTGTAACATATATTGCACATAAATTCCTTTTCCAATTAGAATTCAAATCCTAACAGCCAATGAAAAGGTTGACAAAAAAATAATGCTAGTGAAAGATCAAAGTAAACCACACACAAGAAACGTCAGAGTTTCATTTCTTGCATAATTAGCCGTGAGTGGCAGTAGAAATCAGTACCAGTCTTGCAAGGTTCCAGCATCCCAAGTGTTAACTGACACGCGACGTGACTCATTCAACCTATTAACACATATATTAATAATATAATCATCATCAGTCCGTACACTGATTACATTGACGTGCATTCACGATATTATTTCAAGACGATATGAGATAAAAGTTAACTCACTACTCACACCACGAACGCAGGGTTAAGTTTCTACTTTGACTTGTAGGGTTAAGTTTCTACTATGACTTGTTTCACTGTTGAAAGTCTGGCTATGTTTTGTGTTTTCTTAAGTATATATTTTATAAGTATATGTTACGGGTGCCCTTTCTCTATTGTTGCGTCATACCCTTATCCATGGTTTGAGATTAGTCTTGCATAAAGAATTAAACAACCCTTAAACAGTTATATCTATAAAACCTTCATATGCATTTTTTGTTGGCTTTTTTTTTCGTTCAAAACTTTTGAATTTATCCGAAAAGTATCATTAGCCTACAGACAATTTTGAATTGCACAAAAGCAAAAGTTCAAATATTTAGGCCTATGTGCCAAGTTTTAGCTCGAAAGGTTGAAAGGGAGTTGGTCTAATTTCCTTCAGAGCGTTTTGATGGCTGTCACAAAGTCACAAGTTTGGTCAAATCTCAGTTTCGTCACTAAGCCGTCTGTAAACAATAGGCCAAATCTGGAAACGGAGGAAATTCGAGGCAATTATTTTCATTTAATTCATGGTAAATCAAATTAATTCGATCCAGTCACTTTTGAAATACATACCAAAAAAAAAAAAATACAAAACTAAATAGGATAAATGTAGACTAGGGGTCGGCAACCTACGAAACGCGTGCCAAACTTGGCACACAGAGCAATTTGCAGTAGCACGCGGAAGATTTACAAAATGTGAATTCAAGTTACTTTTACCAGAAACTTAGTGCCAGAGCAGGTTGACTTTACAACATTGGCACGCTAAATGAATTAGAAATCCTACTTTGGCACACTATTATAAAAAAAAATGCCGACATCTGATGAAGACTTTATTACTAAAAGCAATTTTCTCTCTGACGATCGTTGGCCGTAAAGCCTTCTCAGTATCCGGTCCGAAGGTGTGGAATCTAGGCCTACTTCCCATTCAACTGAGGCGAACAAGCTCTACTGTCTCTTTCATAAAGAACTTAAAAACTCATTATTTCAATATTTACCTTAGATAACATTTAACATGTTTTAGAAACTTACTGTCTTACTTCTGTTAATGCTACATTTATTTGTTTTGTCTTTTTTTAATCATCAATTTAGCTCTGTCACCTGGCCTATGGTAATATCCGTATTCTTAGTTGAATGTTAAACGCGCTCTGAGCTTACATTATGTTTGTTGGCAGCGCTATACAAATATTATTATTATTATTATTAATTAATAATCAATATAAAAGTATAAAGTGTGAATTAAAAAAACGAGCATGTAACATGACATTTATATTGCTAAACACTCTTTTTGGTGCATGGAAGATGGCGAGGAAGGGGGGCAGGGGTTAGGTATTATTGTACGCTGGAATCTCCCTCCATAATATGGAGCATGGGTGTCAAAGCATTATTTTGGTTCACATCGCTTCTTGGTCGTTTTTTGCACAATGGCCGGCTTTAGATTCAACAAAAACCAAAGCAAACGACAAAAACCGAGACATTTTTTTTTCGGAAAACAAAATATCGACGAATACCGAAACCGACGTAATTCGAAGTCAATGGAATCATGTATATGATTACAGAGGATAAAGGAATTGAGCAATTATTGAATTACATTTTATTAGCTGCTATAGTCTTCATATTTTTTTGTGGGCACAGGTCGTCAAGGTTTAGGACACTGGTTGACCAGATCTGGCCCGTGAGTCTTAGTTTTGAGACCCTGCGTTTGGCCTCTATTTGGCCCTCTAGTGCAGGGGTCGGCAACCTTAGGAACAAACTTGACCCGCAGAATGATTTTCATTGGCACGCGAGAGACCTCCAAGAGGTGTCTTTTATTAATAAAAAAAAAAGCAACAACATTTTCAGGTTTTGAATGAGGAAAACTGTCTGTTGAAGTCGATGTTTCTGAATGATATAGCGACACATTTCAATGAGTTGAACTTGCATTTACAAGGACCACTCGAATGGATTTGCATTGAAACTAGCATATCTTGCCTTGAAATCAACTTCAAAACATTTAACTACATTTACTTCCCCTATATTAAAATAGAAACTCAAAATAACATAGAGTCAGTATTTTGTAAAATAAGTAGACCTAATTCAAAACCACTAATTGTAGGCAGTGTTTACAGACCACCAGACTCAACATCAGAGTACATGACTGATCAGCTGACAAGTATTGAAACTAAATATAAAAATGCTATAATGTGGATAATGGGGGACTTCAACCTCCCTGATATAAATTGGAATAGCTACTCTATAGAAAAACACCAAAACATAAAAGAAATAAATGAAATGTTTATCAATACCATCCAAAATCTAAACTTAAATCAAATTAATAAAAAACCAACAAGAAACCATAATATACTAGATTTATTCTTAACGTACAGACTAGGACTAGTAATAGATTATGAAATAATCCCTGGACTTTTAGATCATGATATCGTCAGAGCAACTTAAAAGCAATAATGGCTGATTCTGTGCCAACAAAACAAACATCAAATAAAATTAACAAATGTTGGTTTGACACTAAACTAAAGAAACTGTGTAAACAAAAAGAAAATCTATTCAAAAAGTTTAAGGCACCTAATTCAATTAGACTACATAAAAAATACCTACAAACTAAACATTTAACTCAGAAACTAAGCAGACAGCTGTAGAATGAATATGTAAACGATGTAATTTCTAAAGATAATAATAAAAACGTATGGTCCTACATTAAATCAAGAAAAATGGACACTACAGGCATAGCTCCACTAAAAGGACAAAACAATAAAACTTATAATGATAATGAAACTAAAGCTAATATCCTAAACACACACACTTTGCATCATCTTTTTCAAATCCAGGTTACAAAGAAATCTTCATAAATTTAAACAAACTAGTAGAGATTGGAAATATAAATGTAGATGAAAAGGGCATTAAACAACTCCTAACCAACTTAAAAGTAAACAAAGCTTCTGGTCCAGATGAAATACCCGCAAGACTGCTTAAAGAACTTACTTACTTACTTACGCCTACTACCCCTCTCGGGGCATAGGCCACCAACAAGGGCTCTCCAGCCATCCCGGTCCCGAGCGAGTCTTTCCAACTGTCCCCATGAATGGCCTGTTCTCTTGACGTCTGCATCCAGGTCTCGGCGCCAGCTGTTACGGGGTCGGCCTCTCTTCCTCTTTCCTTGGGGGTTCCATGATAAGGACTGTCTGGTGATGTTGGATGCTGGTTTTCGGAGTGTGTGCCCCAACCATCTCCATCTTTTTTGCATGATCTCCAGATCGGCTGCCTGTTGCCCTGTGCGACTCCAGAGCTCATCGTTACTGATCATGTCTGGCCAGCGTATATGCATAATCCTCCTGAGACATGAGTTTATGAAAGTCTGGATCTTCTTGGTGTTAGTAGCTGTGGTCCTCCAAGTCTCTGCACCATAGAGTAAGACAGACTTCACGTTTGAGTTGAAGATCTTGAACTTTGTTTTCAGGGATATTTCTCTTGAGCTCCAGATATTCTTAAGTTGGAGGAAGGCTGTCCTGGCCTTGCCAACTCTTGCCCTTACATCAGCATCGGATCCACCCTTCTTATTGACGATGCTGCCTAGATAGGTGAATTCTTCAGTTTCCTCTAGCGCTTCACCATTGAGAGTGATAGGCGATGTGTTTTCTGCGTTGACCTTAAGGAACTTGGTCTTCCCTTTGTGGATGTTGAGGCCAAGGCGAGTAGAGTTTTCCGTCACAATGTTGGTCTTTTCCTGCATCTGTTGCTGAGTATGTGCGAGTAGTGCCAGGTCATCCGCGAAATCTAGATCGTCTAGTTGTGACCATAACGTCCACTGGATGCCATTACGCTTATCCGATGTTGATGTCTTCATTACCCAGTCTATCGCTAGCAGAAACAGAAATGGCGACAGTAAACAGCCTTGTCTCACTCCCGTCCGTACTTGGAATGCCTCTGTTGGGTGGCCTCTGTGGATCACTCTGCATTTCAATCCTTCATAAGAGTTCTTAATTATAGAGGTAATTTTTGTAGGGACCCCATAGTGTCTTAACAGCTTCCAAAGTGATTCCCTGTCTACGCTGTCAAAAGCCTTTTCATAGTCAATAAAGTTGACATATAGGGGGGAATTCCACTCGAGCGACTGCTCCAGGATGATGCGCAGTGTAGCTATTTGGTCAGTGCAGGATCTATCCTTGCGGAAACCAGCTTGCTGATCTCGCAGCTTCGTATCAACAGCAGCCTGCATTCTGCCAAGCAGAATCCTGTTGAACACCTTTCCTGGGATTGATAGTAGGGTAATTCCTCTATAGTTAGAGCAGGTGCTCAAGTTTCCTTTCTTAGGGAGTTTAATGAGTAGTCCCTCTTTCCACTCTGTTGGGACTTGCTCCTCTTCCCAGATCTTTTGGAAGAGGGGGTGTAAGAGCTCTACTGTAGTCTCCACGTCCGCTTTCAGTGCCTCCGCAGGGATATCATCTGGTCCAGGTGCTTTTCCGCTTTTAAGCTTCTTGATGGCTTGGCGTATTTCTTCCTTTGTAGGTGCATTGCAGTCTATCGGGAGGTCTATGTCTGCCGGCTGGATATCAGGTGGGTCTGGTGGAGCTGGCCTGTTGAGTAGCTCTTCAAAGTATTCCACCCATCTTCTCTTTTGTCCTTCGTCATCGATTATCTGCTTTCCTTCTTTATCTTTCACCGGTCTTTCAGGTTTACTAAACTTTCCAGATAACTTCTTGGTGATGGTATACAAGTCTTTCATATTTCCATTTCTGGCTGCTTCCTCCGCTTCTGCAGCTAGAGCATCTGCATAATTCTTTTTGTCGGCTTTGATGCTCTTCTTTACACTCTTGTTTGCTTGTGTGTATTGTTCCTGTGCCTTGGCCTTCTCTGCACGTGTCCGGCTGCTATTTAGTACTGCCTTCATTTCTCTTCTCTGTTCTATTTTCTTCAAAGAGACCGTTGAGATCCATTCCTTGTGGTTGCGTTTCTGTGGGCCCAATACTTCTTGACAAACTGTCTTTATTGTTGTTTCCACTATCCTCCACTCCTTGTCTATTGTTGCTTCCTCTTCATCAATTATTTCTTCTTGCAGGACTTGGAATTTGTTTGCAAGTGCCAGCTTGAATTCCTGGCATTTGGTTGGGTCTCTGAGAAGTATTGTTTTGAACTTCTTTCGCTGGTTTAATTCTACTGCCCAATTCCTTTTAAGTTTAAGCTTGACACGTGCAACAAGAAGGTAGTGGTCTGAGGCCACGTCCGCTCCTCTTCTAACACGTACATCTTGCAGGGACCTCCGGAACTTCTTGGAAATGCAAATATGGTCTATCTGGTTTCCGGTGTGGAGGTCTGGTGAGAGCCAGGTGACTTTGTGTATCTTTCTATGGGGGAAGATGCTACCGCCGATGACAAGGCTGTTTGCAGCACACAGATCTACAAACCTCTCTCCATTGTCACTCATCTCTCCCAACCCCTCTCGACCCATAACCTCTTCGTAACCAGTGTTGTCATCTCCTATTTTAGCGTTAAGGTCTCCAATCAACATGGTTATGTCTCTGCTAGGAAACCTCTGAATGATGCTCTGCAGCCTACCGTAAAATTCATCTTTCGTACAGTCTTCACTATCGTTAGTAGGGGCATAGCACTGAACGAGATTCATGTTGATCTTTTTCCTCTTTGTTCTGAAAGACGCAGTGATGACTCTTGGACCATGTGCCTCCCAACCAATTAGTGCTCCTTGGGCAGCCTTTGAGAGCATGATATCTCCAATCTCTAAAATACTTTTTCAGGCCTCTCTAAACCAGGGCAAAGTGTCCAAAGATTGGAAATTAGCCAATGTAACCCCCCTTTTCAAAAAAAGAGATAAATCTGACCCTGGTAATTATAGACCTGTTTCCCTAACAAGCATAACATGTAAATTACTTGAACATATAATATATAGTAGTATAGTAAATAATCTAGACAAACAATGCACTTTGCCCACTCCAATAAGGCTTCAGGAAAAATAGATCATGTGAGACTCAATTGATAGGCTTAATAGATGACTTGTCTAAATGATTAGATAATCACAACCAAATTGATGCTATATTACTAGATTTTTCAAAAGCATTGAATAAAGTTCATCATTCTAGTCTTCTTAAAAAACTTAAATACTTTGGCATCTCTGGTCCCTTACATCAGTGGATTCAGGACTTTCTTATAGGCAGAGAACAAACAGTTATAATAAATGGCTCTAAGTCATCACCAATAACAGTAAACTCAGGAGTTCCACAAGGAACTGTTCTAGGGCCACTACTATTTCTAATTTACATTAATGATCTGCCGAATTGCACTCAACACAGTAACAAAAGTAAGATTATTTGCCGATGATTGCATAATTTATAGAATAATAAAGACAGGAAAAGATAGTGAACTTCTACAAAAAGACCTAGACGAACTACAAAAATGGGAATCAAACTGGTGTATGTCTTTTCACCCAGAAAAATGCCAACTAATAAGGGTATCCAAGAAAAAGAAACAAATAATAGCAAACTACTTCATTTCTCAAACTAGCAATGCTAAGTATCTAGGAGTAATAATAAATGATAAGTTATCTTGGAACCCTCATATTGGTGAAATAATTAAAAAATCAAAGAAAACATTAGGATTCATAAAAAGGAACTTTTACAAATGTAATAAGAATATAAAACTAAAATGCTATCTCACATTAGTTAGGCCTATACTAGAATATGCAGCATCTGTATGGGGCCCATCAACTAAGGGAAACATTAAAAAAATATAACAAATTCAACAAAGAGCTGCAAGGTTCATAACTAGTGAATATTCTCAATTAAGAAGAGTAACAGTATTAGTCAAATCACTAAATCTAGAAACACTAGAGGACAGAAGGGCAAAGAGTAAAGTAGTAATAATACATAAGGCATAAAACTCTAATTTAGAAATACAACACAATAACAACCTGTTGCAAAGCTCAGATAAACATAAAGACAAAAACACTTTCCTTGTCCCTTATGCGAGAACAAATGCATATAAGTACTCTTTCTTCCCGAGTGGCATTCGGGCATGGAATGGGTTGCCTGAACAAACCAGGAAAACCAATAACTTAACATCATTTAAAACATTAATAAAAAATGCAAGACTCGACTCGGACCACGGATGAGCGTAGGACGCAATAATCTTCTTTATAGAAGGAGCGTCTGTAATGTATAAGATAAGATTAAGGCATCTATTAAAGATATATAGCTGGGCTCTTTCAGAAGTTCATCGAAACACTCAAAGCGGAGTTTTCTAATCATAGGCAAGACTTTGAAATTGAAGAACTCATTTTTTCATACCACATCAAGCCTAAATGGTTTGATATTATTACAACATTCTTAGATATAGAAAAAGGATATTAATTAAATTTTTAAAATTTAAAAACATCCAAATGTGCAAATTTGTGAAAAAAAATCTTGAAGAAAGCTACTTAGGAAAGCCATCTGCTATTCACAACTGCTAAAGGCATTCGCTCTTTTACTTTCAGAGATTTTGGTTCAATTTACACTTGTGAACAGATTTTATCGCACATGAATGCTGTTTTAAGCATAGAAAGAGTTTATTTGACTGAACATGACCGCTAATAAATTATACAGACTATTCTCATTTAAGAGAGTTTTTATGCTCATCTTCTTTAATTAAACATAAATATAAGTAATTCTAAAACAAATTTATTTGTATTAATTAATATTGTATTAATAATTTAATAAATATTAGGGATTTATTTAATAGCACTATATTATGTAATTTCTGTAATTATTAATGTTTAAAATATAAACTACTTGAATGGACAAAACAATATTGCAGGAAATGTTTATTTACTGTTTAAAATATTTTAATCCTTTAATAATTAAATCTTGTAATGAATATCATAATGTAGAATAAAGAAATAATAATTAGTCAGTATTATTTGTTATATTACAATACATAACTTGCTTGGCATCACTATAACATCAACTGTGGAAACGGTTTTTTTAATTAAAGGGAGATAATTAACCCGTTTTATTTGAGCTATTATTTCTAACGTTTCCTTTTTTTTTCTTTTATAAAAATATTAATGGTTTGCAATTTATATCTTTAAACTGTCAAAAGTATGTGAAAACTATATAAATATATTTTATGACTAAAGAGTTTATATGTATATTTTTAAACATCACAATAATTACCCAGTTTGTATGATTACTCCGTATCTATATCACTTAATTGCATTGCTGGATTCGCAAAAAAATACCCAAAACTGTTATAACCTTATAACGAAGCACACTAAATGACTTCTCAGTTAAACTGAGATCAAAATGTAATTAACATATGCTGGTGTTAGATCCTCATCTTGACTAACTAATATTAATGATTAGACAATGATTACCATAACTTTGAAAGGTTAGCAATAACATATTGTATTTGATATAAAGGAAAATAAAAAGGATGATAATCAAAAACACATAAACATATATTAAACGCTTTAGTGATTTTCTCTATATATTATATCCTTTGCTTTAGGCCTTGGTCTTGCTACGGAGTTAAATAAATTGTCCTATGAAAATAATTGTACAAAAGTATAACAGAGCAGGTTGACTTTTAGGCTGTTGGCACGCTGAATGATTTAGAAATCCTAGTTTGGCACACTATTAGCAAAAGTTTGCCGACCCTCGCTCTAGTGGGGCCTGACTCACTCCAGTACTCTTGGACATCAAAGATGGTGAAATGTGCTTGAGCGCTTTGTGGAAGGGTGCATCGTATCTTGCGGCTCCTATGGTGTAATAATATGATCATTTCACTGGCGCTGAGCACACCAACTTCATAGGGGAGTGAGGAAGGGGCGAAACGGTACTGACTCCACATGCCTGGTGTCAGGGCGACCAGGCTATAGTTTTGGTTTCTGTTCAACAAGAGGACAGCGCATAATTTGTTCGATGTGTTGCCGCTTCGTTAACGGTTCAGGGTAGTTTAAAATGTGAACGTGCTCACACGATGTATTAACATGAGACATGCTAAACTTACCCTGTTTCAAGCCTTAATGTTACGACTGACTATATATAGGCTCCACCGATCCTGACTCTTAACACGGTGGGCCTGATTAGCAAATTCTGCCGCTATAAACTCTTTATTCAAACAGTGAAGGTGTTTAAACGTCTGGTTTCTGTGTAGGCTACCTGTAAAACAGTTTTAGAATCGATAATGTCACATACCTGTTTATCCACTTTATCCATACAGCTACCACGGATACAAGGCTGCAGGTCAGCAGCACCACGGGCGCGGTCACCGTGACCGGTGCCCTGGACTACGAAAAGAATGACCGGAAGCTGGAGATCAAGATTCAAGTGTCCGACACGGGCTTCATGAGCACCATAGTGACCGTCGTCTTCAGAGTGACCGATGCAGACGATAACCCTCCTGTGCTGGACACGTTATACGTCGGATGTAAGAAAACACTATTAATACCTTTATTAACGAAAGCAATTCTAACTAAAGTGCTTTATGAACAGGACCCTTGATCTAATGGCTCGTGGTTCGCAGTAACTAGAACCATCTGTAGGTTAAGTCAGATTTTGATATTTTTATTAAACCATTAGGAACATTCATTCAATGATCTATGTAGACCTGCACATACCGATTACTGCAATAAGATTAAAAAAATATATATAAATCAGAATAAATAACATAATTAACATAAATAATATTGTTTTAAGTATACTGAAAGATGGAATTTATGTAATCAAATTTCCATTTATTTTCATCAATAAAGCAATCTTATCTTATAAAATTTTGATACTATATACCCTTTACCCAGAGTTTATAAACTCTGTTTGTGTTATTGAAATTTAATTTTCTATTTTCAACGAATGTTAATTATACGTTTTCTTAATATTTTTCCTTTATAGTGTTGAGACCAATAAAGTAAAATAAATTTAGAACACATTTGTATACGTTTTATATAGCTTTCTTATACAGAAATTATGGATTTGTATCCATTTCAAAGAATTACAATTTTCTATAAGCACTTGAGGCAACTAGACTTGCTGATTAGCAGAAGTTTCCTCTTTCTTTACTTTTTAAATCCAATAAGATTAGAAACTAATAAGATAAGATATTCATTACTTAAGACTATACATGCATATTATTTTAAAAACTTCTGAATTGAAAACAATCCTGACAACTTCAATAAATATATTCAATTTAAATTTATAATATTTTAACTTTTGACCAAAGACTATAATTAGAGGGACCGCTTGCTCTATTTTTAGAGCTTAAATGTTATATGTTATATGCTTCTATGTTCTTTTTCCATGCGCATCCAATAACGCTGCTTTAAATGACTTCTACGCTCCAACATTTGCCTAAATGTTTCCGCTGTAAGCTTATACATCTTTCGATTTTAATTTTTCATTGAGAAGATCATAGCGATTCGAGTCATCAAAAAGCAGAAATATTAATTAAAGCAACCGGTTGTTTTGACTTGGTGTTGTTGTATTTTTGTGTTCTTTTTTTTTTTCGTGCGAATAAATTGTTTTTGTTTATCAATTGTTTGATGTTCATATAATTATTAATATTATTGTTTATCGTGACACCAAAGATATATCGGAGGACGCAAACATCGGTGCCTATGTCCTGACCACCAACGCCACAGATGTCGACTCCCCGAACACCCCTCTCTCCAAAGTCACGTTCGGCTTTGAGAACGGCTGTTCGCAACCTAATTGGTTCAAGATTGATTCCTACACAGGTGGGTTGAATCGATCTATTGATTGTATGCATGAATAAAATAGTTTTGAAACACAGGCTAACTTGGAGAGGAGATGGGCGCCACCAAGTATACCAAGCCCACAGAAAGGACTGATGGATACGCAGTCTTCAAACGACCACAACGGTTAAGGGAGAAAACAAAACTGAGAGCTGGAACACATTCACAAAGAATGTACAGATTGAGAAATACCATATATATATAATATATATTTATATATAACCTCCTTGATGAAATCTATAGTATAAGAATCTATAATTTAGGAGTTGGCAATGTTTTGATAATAACTTGCCAAACATGATTTTAATGCCAATAGCATAGTAGTCATCCTGCGTTTTTCATATTGAAAAGACTTTAACTTCCTTTTCGTTTGTTTTTTATTGCCCCCAGGATCTATTTTTGTCAACTCACTGCTGGACTGGGAGACCGCGCCAAACGTCACATGCAAGGTGTTCGCTTACTCATCCAACCAGTACGCCAAGCGGCGCATCAGTGACGTCGTTATCAAGATAAAAGATGTTAATGACCGGGAGCCAGACTTTACGAAGGTTACTTTTATTTAAGCCAAACTTACGCCGAATTTTAGCACTAAAAGCCAAATGTACGCCAAATTTAGCACAAAATTGTATGGCTGGCAGCGTCATCTTAACTGACGATTAGTTCTTTATTTATTTAGTTAAATTCCATTAAGGTTTACCCTTGATCTATAAGTAGAATGGATATAACCTTTTTAATAAATGTGTTTGTAGGCTACCCATTGAAGTGAGAGAATACAACATTTCATGCTCCTTCACTGATCCAAAAAGACAATTAATATGAAAGCATTACCTATAATTAGAACCTACCTACACCATGAAAAAGGAAAGGATTAAAGAAAACTGTGTTCTTTGGGTTAGCTTAAATTACACAATATTACTTCAAAGAATATAATGATCTTGTTCTATTTTTAGAGCTTAAGTGTTGTTTTTTCCGTGCGCAGCAAAATAACACTGTCTTAAATGACTCCTAAACTTCCCTTAAGATTTTAATCTTAATTTTCCAATGCAAATTACTAAACCGGAAGTCTAGAGGACATGGTGCGATCGGAAATTCCAAGATATCAAATAGCAGAAATATCAAAGCAAGCGGTCTATCTTGTTATAGTCTTTGGTTACTTATGTTTATAATGTATTTGTTTTTCACGTTTCAGTATCTTTTTGAAGGCCATGTGCTAGAGAACTCGCCTTTGGGAATTTCCGTTGCCAACGTCAGTGCTGTTGATCGAGACAGTGGGAATAATGGAATGTTCAATTTCTCCATGCCGCACTGTAAGTATTGCTGTGATGAAATAGTTCTATTACCACCTCGACCTGATAGAAGTATTGTTACATATACAGAACCATTTTGAAAGGTCCTGGGTTCGAATTCTTGTGAAGGCTAGGACTTTGTTTTTACTGGTCTGGATGGTGTCCCTGAGTCTACCCAGCTCTGTAAAGGCGGCTGGGCAGTAGGTGGTGGCCACAAAAATTGATGAACGCTGCTTTACCAGCATTATGTATAAATTGGTCGACCAGGATAGCTTATTTACTATTACGATAGTATTGCAATTTAGAAAGATTATGTTTTAACCATTTAGAAAGATTATCATAATGCCATTTCGAATTATTGTTGTTGTTGTTTTTTTTGCATTTGTAAAATTAAGTTAATTTTCTTTAGATTTAGTAAGATTATGACACTGCCATTTTGAACGATTCTGCTCAAAATTGGCTAAAATTGCTTGATGTCATTTTTAATGACAGCCCTTGGACTTGTTAATGCATCTTATCTCCTTTTGTTATTATTCACCTTGGCTCCTTAAATTTCAGAAAGTTAATTTCAAATTGACTTACATAATATGCTATCTCTTCATTTTAGCCAAACAGTTTATCATCGACCCGATAACAGGAGAGATAACTCTGAATGATTCTATGGACTACGAGGCAGAGATCTCTTACCTCGTTCTGGTTGAAGCCAGAGATTTCGGAATTCCCACTTTCTCATCGCAGACGTACGTTAACATCAAGGTGCTTCCGGTCAACGAGTTTTCGCCTGTCTTTGCCCACCAAGTGGGAACGCAGACCGTGTCGGAAGGAGCTGAAATAGGTTAAAATAAGAAATATATAAATCAACTTCATTTGCCTAGTTTTATATTTGTGGATGACTCGGACCGTTGTTTAGACCTAGTCAATTTGTCTTGATCTATGTCTAGTCTTTCAATTTTATTAATGCTGTGAATGATGTTAAGTTGGTTTTCCTGTTTTGTTCAGACGATCCCCCTCCCTTTCCTCTATGCCCGGATGTCAGATTTTCTTGATTTATCATTTCAAAGCTTTTAGACAGGGACCATTAGATTTTAAGATAAAGTTGAAGCTTTACACTTACAGATATTAAAATATTAACAAGTTAAAAAAACTGTATACATAATACCTGTATACATAATACCTGTATACATAATACCTGTATACATAAAACATGTATACATAATACCTGTATACTTAATACCTGTATACATAATGCCGGTATACATAATACCTGTATACATAATACCTGTATACATAATACCTGTATACATAATTCCTGTATACATAAATCATAATACCTGCATACATAATACCTGTATACATAATACCTGTAAACATAATACTTGTATATATAATACCTGTATAAATAATACCTGTATACATAATACCTGTAGGCTATACATAATACCTGTATACATAATACCTGTATACATAATACCTGTAAGTTTCACAGTGGCTGTGCGTTCTGGGTTTGAAGTCTATAATTTGAGCCCTGGACTAGAGGGTGTCACTGAGTCTACCCAGCTCAGATGGTACTTGAAATTAGTTGAGGTAAAGTAAAGGCGGCTGGGCATTGTGCTGGCTACATAATCCCTTAGTAAGCCTTTGCCACGGAATCTAGCGAAGACTGCTTTACCAGCTCTACTTTACTGTAGGTTTCATCACTGTTTCTCGTGTGTTTGTAAAGTTAGTTGAATAGACATTTGTTTTATTGTGTGTTTTTTTTAATTTTTAAATCCCTAATGAATGTATACTTGACACGCTTTGATTGTTTGTCCAGGTTCCGTACTGGCCACTATACTGGCTACTGATGGAGATCATGGGCTCGATGGTCAGATCGTTTACAGGCTCTTGGACGACACGGTGCCTTTCATCCTTGAGCCTGACAAGGGCGACCTGGTGGTTCGTCTAGGGCTGGACGCAGAGGCGCAGACGCAGTACAACGTAACGGTCATCGCCTCGGACCTGTCCGAGACCAACCCGAAATCAACGAGCATGTCCTTCCTGGTGAACGTCCTTGATGTGAATGACAACCCGCCACGGTGTGAGTTTCCTGAACACGTTCTTCTGAAGTCTCCACCAGCGCTCATCCCATTGGTGAAACTGAACTGCAGTGACGTGGATACCAGCTCCCCGATATTGCGCTACGAGATCTCGGGCGGCAACTCCAACAACGTTTTCAGGGTCGATCCGGCGACAGGGGAGATAAGTCTTCCGGTTGTGGACAACGCCGCCGTGGGTGATTACCAGCTTCTGGTCAAGGTAACAGACAACGGCGTGGACTCAAAGTACACGACCTTCGCACTCGAGGTCAAGCTGGAAATTGATTTGCACTTCATCGACTTTCCGGACTTCCCTGTCCACGTCATCGAGAACGCAGATGTCTTGGAGTCTGTTCTCAACGTCACGGCAACTGGAGCGTACGACGTGGTTAAGTACGAGATTCTTTCCGGAAATGTCAACGGACAGTACATCATCAATAAGTACTCTGGTCACCTAGTTCTGGCCAAGAGCCTAGACAGGGAGACGCTCGACCATTACACGCTGGACATTCGGGCATCTACTCCAAGTGGACAGGTCCTTGTTAAGTCTCTGGACATTACAGTGGATGACTTTAACGATAACGCTCCGACTTTCCCCAATTCTCGCTACGAGCGACGAGTGCTCGAGAGCGTCGCGTTGCCCAAGAGCCTCGGTATCATTACGGCGGTGGATAGAGACAGGGGAAACAACTCTCTCCTGACCTACTACTTTTGCTCCGCGGATTACGATAACATTTTCGGAATTGACGCCGCGACAGGGGAGATAACGATCAAGGGCGCTCTGGACAGCGAGTCGACCCCGGCCTATAACCTTCTACTATGTGTCAAGGACGGAGGAAGCCCAACATTGAGCAGCTCCACGGCTGTCTTCGTTAGCATCGAAAACGAGGACGAGTACAAGCCTTCCATCACACCACCCGAAGGATCAATTAATCTCACGCTTTCTGAAGACACCGCGATCGGCTCCAAAGTTTTAGTTATCAACGGGTCAGATCCCGACCGCGGGTCCGAGCTGAGCTACGAGATCTTCAACGGCGGTCCCTTTTCAAACTTCGCCATAGATGAGCACACGGGTGAGGTGTACCTGGTCTACCCTTTAGACAAAGAGGCGTTGCCCAGCTTCACATTCAGTGTCAGCGTGGCCGATGCGAACGGTCAGTCGGCGGTGGCCACTGTCCTTGTCAATGTCACAGACGTAAATGACAACGATCCTGTTTTTGAACCCCACACCTACGTCTTCGTAGCGTCGCACGGGACGGCGCCTAACACGAAAATAGGGGAATTGATTGTCAAGGACATTGACGCTGGCTTTAACGGCACTCTGGCCTTGTCTATCACTTCCGGTGATCCGAGCGGGTTCTTTGCAATTTCAAGTTTGAGCCTGATGTCGAAAAAACAATTGGACGCAAATAGTCAAAATATTTACTATCTTACAGTGACCGCGACTGATAGTGGAAGTCCTCCGCGTAGCTCTTCGGCGTTTGTTACCGTCAACATTGATCCAGAATTCAAACGGCCATCTTTCGATCCAATCTTACCAAATCACATTTCTTTGCTAGAGGATAAACCCGTAGGTAGCTTGGTAATCGGTGTTAGCGCCACACAGCTTGGAGCCACTGAAGGAGCCGATGGGGATCTCCTCTACACCATCATAAACGGCGATCCCTACGCAAACTTTCGAATAGTACTTTTCGGAGGCGAAATTCAGCTTGTTTCTCCGCTTGAATACGACAGAAAACCTTTTTTTTCCCTTCTTGTGCTCGCCCAGAACCGATACCAGCCGTCTTTAAACAGCACCGTGCTGGTCAACATAACCGTTCTGCAGGTCAATCTCTACAGTCCGCAGTTCAGTTCGGATGTTTACAATTGGACCGTCAACGAGGCGGCTGTGGTTGGAAGCAGCGTTGGTCAAGTCATTGCCACTGATAATGATGTTGGGCAGTTTGGGAAAGTCACCTTCTTGATAAAGTCGGGCGTTCCTTTCCAAGTAAACTCAAGTACGGGTAGCGTCACACTGAACAGCCAGCTGGAGTTCTCACAAACCAAAAGCTACAGCTTCTACGTCACAGCTACCGACGACGCCGGCGCGAGCAGCAAGACGTCATCAGCTGTCGTCTTCGTCTACGTCATAGACTCCAACAATCACGCGCCTGCGTTCGCGAGCTCAACCTACAGTTTAACGTTGCCAGAATCTTTTCCTTTGCAACTGGGATTCCATATTGCCTTGGCTCATGACTCGGACAGTGGATTGTTTGGGGCACTTGAATACAGTATTACCGGGGGCAATACAGGAAATGTCTTTGGCATTGACCAAACCACAGGGGCTATATCTCTTTTGAAAAATGTGGACTTTGAATCGGATAAAACGTTTCACCTAACTGTTCAAGCTAAAGATGGTGGCGACCCTAGACTTAATGGAAACACATCTGTCATTGTTAATGTCAGCGATGTGAATGATAACGCCCCCGTTTTTCCTAGTGGAACAGTGGAACTCAGTGTTCAACAAACACTTCCGGCCCTCAGCTTACTGTACTCGGCGTCGGCCTCGGACAAAGATTCTGGAACAAACGGTGCGTTTAGCTACATCATCGTCGGCGGTAATGATGAAGGCCTGTTCACCATCGACACCCTCAACGGGCAGCTGAGAACAGCGAAGACCCTCATGTCCAGCAGCGGGTTTTACACTCTGACAGTAGCGGGCGTGGATCGGGGCTGGCCTTCCTTGACCGGGACCGTAGTGGTCAGCGTAGCTATCACCCCGGTGACCGGCCTGCCTGTTGATATGTCTGTTGGTGAGAATGAGCCGTCCGGCACCCACGTGGGATACATTCCGCACTCTTCGTCCGTTACTGGATTCAGTCTATCGTAAGTACAATATATTCTATATCATTTGCTTAGCTTTAAATCAATAAACCACTGAGACTAGGCTTTCGTATCCTTAAAGGACTCATCTGTTATGCATAGTCCACTATAGTCGTTCTTACCTATATTACCATTTTACTGCCCACTTCCGATTTCGGTTGTTGAGGTTTTTTACTTTAAGTTTCGTCCTACCAGGATTGGCTGGCTGCCTTTCATAGACTCCACTATGACTCTAGTGGATTATTTTTCTATAGATTGGTCTCGCTCACCTTCGCCTTTGTGGTGGTTAGGGCTTGAATGGCTCCATAAGCTTACTGTTAAGGATGTTGCAAGTGCTCTGTTGGTCAGCCATGCAGTAGACTAGGGAGGGGCAGGGGGGGGGGACATATGTCCCCGGGCGCCACGTTAGGGGGCGCCAAAATGAGTATTAAAACTAATTATTTAATTTTATTTTGATGTAAACTAATGTATCCCAAATACTTTTGCAAGATTGAAATTAGGAGCTCCACAAATATCTTTATTACAAACCAGTTGGCAAGCATGATTTT
Organism: Anisus vortex; assembly: GCA_949126835.1. Taxonomy (NCBI): domain Eukaryota; kingdom Metazoa; phylum Mollusca; class Gastropoda; family Planorbidae; genus Anisus; species Anisus vortex. The sequence goes on from OX421496.1 coordinate 37,249,401, forward strand.
AGCGCCCCCATTGAGCATTAAGGGGCGCCATTCTACTCATAAACAAATAACACATCCACAATGTAGAATTGCTGATGGCGTTTTTTTTAAACAAAGATCAGTTCGGGTTCAAATATTATTCTTCATATACTGAAAGTGGCATCTGGATTTAACAGTTATACAGGTTGAATAATTTCGAGTCGAATATATGATTTTACGTGAGTACAAGAATTGATAACTCTCGGATCTATAGTAATCTATACCCTTTCAGCATAGAGGCAGTCTATCGTCAGTAGCACTAGTAGCAGGTAAACTTTCGATTACTGCGTCATGGTTTAATCTTTAAACGCCGACTAGCAAATGGAGAGGAAGTAAATCGCTCGTGGCTATTATATTCACCAATTAATAAAGCTGCTTCCTGTTTCTGCTGTCTATTGTTTACATCAGGGGTCGGCAACCTATTGCTAACAGTGTGCCAAACTAGGATTGCTAAATCATTCAGCGTGCCAACAGCCTAAAAGTCAACCTGCTCTATTATATATTTTTTAGTTGTCTTTATATGACAATTAATTTAACTCCTTAGCAAGACCAAGGCCAAAAGCAAAGGAGATTTATAGAGAAAATTATTAAAGCGTCTTATATTGAATACAAAATTAACGAGTTTGTGAATATCATTTTTTTTTAAATTTGCATTTACATTAAATACAATAATGTATTACTTAACTTTCACATTCAATTGTAATTAATGTCTAAACATTATCATTTGTTAATGAAGATGAGGATCTAAAACATGCAAAAATTTATTATATTTTGATCTCAGTTTAACTGGGAAGTAGTTTAATGTGATTATATGTTATAAAGGCTGGTAGTAACTATCGTTAAGCGGAATAGATAAGTTGTAATCATACAAATTGGGTAGTTAATTAAATGTTTGAAAATATACATTTACATTCTTCAGTCATATAATACTTATATAATTTTCTGATATTTTATTTTACAGTTTTATCATTTCAAAGTTATAAATTGTAAGCCATTTATTTTTTTAAATTTTTTTTTTAAAAAACAAATTAGAAATATTAGCTCAAATAAAACGGGTTACTTATCTCCCTTTATTTAAAAACGTGTCCACATTTCAAGACATTTGATTCAATAGTGATGCCAAACCAGTTATGTTTTGTAAGACAACGAATATTACTGACTAATTATTATTTCTTTATATAAATCCAACATTATGGTATTCAATACAAGATTTATTTATTAGAGGATTAAAATAGTTTACGTTAAACAGTTGTAAATAAACATTTCCTGCATTAATTGTCTGTCCATTTAAGGAGTCTATATTTTATACATTAATAATTACAGAAATTACATAATATAGTGCTATTAAATAAGTCTCTTATATTTATTAAATTAAAAATATAAATAAATTTGTTTTAGAATTGCTTATATTTATGTTTAATTAAAGAAGATGAGCATAAAAAACTATTTTTAATGTAATTAGTCTGTATCAATTAATGAGTGTATGTCTATGTGACCTCTTTGTATGCTTAAAACAGCTTTCATGTGCGATAAAATCTGTTCACAAGTGTAATTTGAACCAAAAGCTGAAAGTAAAAAAGCGAATGCCTAGCAGTTAAGAATAGCAGGTGACTTTCCTAAGCAGCTTCCTTCCAGATTGTTTCCGCAAATGGGCATATTTGGATGCCCATTTTTATAATGTTTAAAATTCAACTTTCTGCATTTTAAAATCGCCAATATCCCTCCACTTTAAAAAAAAATCTACATTTAAGAAGGTTGTAGTAATTTCAAACCAGTTAGGATTGATGTGGTATGATAAAATGAGTCCATCAATTTGAAAGTCTTGCCTTTGATTAAAAAAACGCCGCTTTGAGTGCTTCGATGTACTTCTTAAAAAGCCCAACTATCTATCTAAATATATTCCTTAATATAGGGATGCACATGAAGTTAAATGTTTTGAAATTGATTTCACGGCAAGATATGTCCAGTTTCAATGCAAATCCATTCCAGTAGACCTTGTAAATGCAAGTTCAACTCACTTAAATGTGTCACTGTGTCATTCAAAAACATCGGCTTCAACGGGCAGTTTTCCTCATTCAGAACAGGAAAATGTTAATATTTTTAATCAATACAATAACACCTACTCTGCGTGCCAAGTTTGGCACGCATGCCTTAGGTTGGCGAGCCCTGGTTTACATCATCAAGTTCAAACTCACAATCTTCATTTGAGTTAACCAATGGTTTCAACAAATGGAGAAAGCCAGAAAAAAACTATTGTCTCATGAATACAGTCTTGGCCACCGTGTGAAACTGGTGTCCGCTGGCGCACGAGCATTCCCATACGTGGGCCCGTCCGCATGGAATGCCCTCCCACTACAGCTTCGACAGAGCCCTAGCTTTGACACCTTCAGGAGCCGGCTGAAGACCCACCTATTCAAGTAGCAGTTTATTATTTTTCATGTATACATTTTTATCTTTTATTAGTTGTCTGTCCGAGAAGGGGCGCAGACTTTGTGTCATGTCCCCGGGCGCCGGTGGCCCTAGCTACGCCACTGAGTAGACCCTGGTGGATTGCCAACCTGTGTAGTGCGTAGCCCTCCGGGAGTACTACAACAAACCATTTTATTGCAAACTGTTGCGCTGGATGTCACCTGATACTATATAATTATAGTCAGATTTTTTCCCTGCTCATCTAAATAAATACTGATGTACTTCTATTAATGCAATAAACAATTTAATATAGCCTAGTTTCCAAGAAATAAAAACTTAAAACATATTTTTATTGGGTATCAGGGGTAAGGGAGACAACTAATATAAGTTAAAGTGTTGACTGTTATTTCAAGTTACTTCTCTTTGATAATGCTAAAAATGTTACAGTAGTGTAACTAATAAGCATTCTCTTTTCTTTTAATCTGTTCCATTATAAATTAGTTGACACCTTTGGTTTTGTATTATAATTTAATTCACCAGTTCGTAAACAAGAAACACATTATTTCCACACAAAAAAAAACGACAACAGTTGCCCCCTTATTTGTATAGCTACTATATTCATTTTATGTTATAGCTTCAACCAAAGACTATAATAAGATGGGCCGCTTGCTCTATTTTTAGAGCCTATATGTCTTTATTGTTTCCGTGCGCAACCAAACAGGCTTTCTAAAATGACTTTTACGCTCATACGATTGCATTAAATGTTTCCGCTGTGTACAACTTTCGATTTTAATCTTAATTTTCCATTGTGAAAATCATAGCGAATTACTAAACCAAAAGTCTAGAGGACAGTGCGATCGAAAATTCCGAAACTAAGTGTTTCAAGTTATCAAATAGGAGAAATATCAAAGCAAGCGGTCCATCTTATTATAGTCTTTGCTTACACTAAGATTATTATGCTTTACGCATATCCAGTAGGCTAATTGAGTCTAGTCCTGTATTTTGACTAAGGTTTTAAAATATCTTTTGCTAGATATGCTAAATATGCACACAAAAACTAGACCCCTTATAACATGCAACCCGTTTAGACAGAGACAATTATGTATATCTTTCAAAATATCTTCCTACGCTTATTGTGGGTTTAGTACAGTTTTGCATTTTGATGAAGGTTTTAATGATGTTGAGTTGTGGTATCCTGGATATCCCATTGATTTCTATTTTAAAATTAATCTTATTTATAAAAAGTTAGGCTACAGTTCTTAGCTCCATCACATACACATATTTTCTTAGCTCCATCATACCCACATATATTCTTAGCTCCATCACATACACATATTTTCTTAGCTCCATCATACCCACATATATTCTTAGCGCCATCATATACACATATATTCTTAGCTCCATCATATACACATATTTTCTTTGCTCCATCATATACACATATTCTCTTAGCCCCGACATAAATACAAATATCTACAAAGTCGAAGAGCCCTCAACTGACCTCAACAGCCACGCCCTAAGAACTCCCATTGCCTTTACGGATATTCATTAAAAGTTCACGTCACATTCGATCCACTTTGAGAGTCAACATTGAGCCGCGGATCATTGGGACACACACACACAGACACACACACACACACACACACACACACACACAAACACGTCAATGCCGCACTCAATTATCGTCTCCCGAGATGTTAAGTCCAAAAAAAATAACTTCGTGTTAAAGTCACTCGCCAAAACTTTAACGCGTTCATTGTACGTGAGTCAATACCGAGGGTAAACTTCGTGCCCCCATCCCGAGTCATGTGTTGACTTAGTGAATGCCCTACTCGCAACAATGCGGAGAGTCCTCTTTAGTCGTCTGTAACTACAAAATAATAAGCCAAAAATAGACTAGAAATCTTTACTATGTCTGTATCACTGAACTTATATAACTTTAATAAGTCGGATTTATCTAATATGCTGAGAAAGATATTAGGAAATAAAAAGAAAAACAAAAGAGTTTACTTGCGGAAATACGTTGGATGATTTTATTTGTACTTTTAACTTACATTCTGTTGTTTATTTTTCTACCTGCAATTTTAGTTTTTAAACTGATAGTACAAAGTGTCAACGCTCATAATCTTGAAAAACCTGGTGTGGCGTACATGTTGTTATGCCTCGAGATATAAAAAAAAAATTGCACAAATATATAATATAGAGATCTATATATTAAAATGTGATAAATAATAATTGAAAAAGTAGCAAAAAAAAGTGGACCATATCGGGGTGATATCGTACGTCTTTTATTTTTCAATACCGAGGATTTTTAAACAAATATTTTGTTCTTTAATTTTTTTGTTTAGAAAATATATTTAATTAATCTAATTGGCCGTATTGCTGTTGAGAGTTAACACCCTTGCCCATTTTACAATTACGGTATATAAGATTGACTTGTATAAGGGGCAAGGGTGTTAACTCTCAGCAGCAATACGGCCCATTGCTACGACTCCACTATTGATAATTCGATAAAATATTAGTTTTTCTAATCGTTTAGGGGTACATAGTGCATCACTTCAGAACTAGCATTCTATTGTTTCCCATTATCCCACCTCAGCTGTGCTCTAATTCCTCCAAAACGTATACCTCCCCCCCCCCCTTTTCTCAACTTTGCACTCCCATCTCCCACTCCATGCACCTTGCAATACAGGCTACTTCAGTGAATACAATTAATATCTTTGTGTGTGTGTGTATTTGAAATGAAATATTAGGTAGCGTCACTTCCTCTATAAATACGCATTAGATATACTTTTTTTTATAGTATGGAGCATTGGCACCAATGGTTGCTTATCTGTGATATAGAGCTAAATGAATTGGAGCATATCAATTATCTATGTTTGGCATACATAATATAATTTTACAAATGATTGAAAACATTACAGACTAATCTTTTTGTTAATAAAAAAAATTTTGAAAATTTTAAATGATCCCGTCAGACGAAATTGTTAATCGGGAATAATAATTCTTTTGATTAAGTGAAATAATTATGCTTCTAATTTCTTAAAACAAATATGCAACATGGTGATTCGGCTTGGAGAAAATGTCATGTTCTCACTGTTTCTCTTAGCCTGACTGACGCTTCTCATATCAAAAGCACTTCCTGTTTGCTGCGACCAATGATTCTAGGTTAATATGGGATCGGGAGTCGAAGTCTTACATCCGCAACTGATAAGCGATCAAAGTGTTCTATATCTATTCTGTTGCTCTGATACTTTGTGTGTGAAGATAATATATTGGGGCACCGAAATGGCGGACTGGGAAGGAAGTGACGTGTTACTTTTCTGTCTCGTTCTGATCACGGTTTTAATTTATTTTGTCAGGGGAGGCAACTACTTGCAGGCATTTACCATCAACAATGCTACTGGGGAAGTGAGGACTACAAAGCCACTGGACAGGGAGGACTATGGCTTTTATCAACTGTCCGTCACATTGTGGGATCACGCCAATGTAGATTCAACAACAGTAAGTGGTCATTAGTGTCTAGTATTTTATTGAATCATTTCACACGTCAATATGTGGGTTGTTCTTGTGTATACGGCTTGAATAGATCGATGTTATACACAGACAGATAGATAGATAGATAGATAGATAGATAGATAGAGGATATAATTGTTAGAGTAGATAGATAGATAGATAGATAGATAGATAGATAGATTGATAGATAGATAGATAGATAGAGGAATTAATTGGTATAGTAGATAGATAGATAGATAGATAGATAGATAGATAGATAGATAGATAGATAGATAGACAGACAGACAGATAGATAGATAGATAGATAGATAGATAGATAGATAGATAGATAGACAGACAGACAGATAGATAGATAGATAGATAGATAGATAGATAGATAGATAGATAGATAGATAGATAGATAGATAGATAGATAGATAGATAGACAGACAGACAGACAGATAGATGGATAGATAGATAGATAGACAGACAGACAGACAGATAGATAGATAGATAGATAGATAGATAGATAGATAGATAGATAGATAGATAGATAGATAGATAGAGGAATTAATTGGTATAGTAGATAGATAGATAGATAGATAGATAGATTGATAGATAGATAGATAGATATATAGATAGAGGAATTAATTGGTATAGTAGATAGATAGATAGATAGATAGATAGATAGATAGATAGATAGATAGATAGATAGATAGATAGATAGATAGATAGATAGATAGATAGATTGATAGATAGATAGATAGATAGATAGATGGATAGAGGAATTAATTGGTATAGTAGATAGATAGATAGATAGATAGATAGATAGATAGATAGATAGATAGACAGATAGATAGACAGACAGACAGACAGATAGACAGACAGACAGACAGACAGACAGACAGACAGATAGATAGATAGATAGATAGATAGATAGATAGATAGATAGATAGATAGATAGATAGATAGATAGATAGATAGATAGATAGATAGATAGATAGATAGATAGATAGATAGATAGATAGATAGAGGGATTGACGGGTGGAGAGTGGAATGGAGGATAAATAGAGGGAAATAGAGAAATAGAGAAAAAAGAAAAAGAGGGAGAGATAGGGGATGATTAATGCACGGACGTGAGGTCGGATGAAGGGCAGGACGGATAAACGGATGGATATACTGATGAACAAATGCATGAAATGACGAATGGATTGATGGTCGAATCAATGGACGGACGGGTGGATGGTCGGATGAATTTCGCAATCAAAGAGTGTACTATATAAATATTATATAATGGATGTCTTTTCTATTGTCAGACTTTAAAAATAAAAGTTTTAGACAAGAACGACAACGCCCCTGAGTTTAGCGCCCCCACACAGACTCTGCAAATTGTTGAAAACATGCCGACCGGATCCAGCCTTGGAAGGGTGACAGCCCACGACATCGACGAGCCGGGACCCAACAGTGACGTCACCTACACCCTGCTGTCATCTCCCGGCAACCAGTTCTTTCTTGTGGACGGCAAGAACGGGGCGCTCAGCCTCAAGCAGAGCATCGACTACGAGACGGTGTCCTCCGTGGTGTTGGAGGTCGTCGCCAAGGACAATGGCTCCCCACAGATGTCGTCAACGGTCACTGTCTTCGTGGTTGTGTACGACGTTCCGGAAACGGTCACCAAGCACGGTACGCACTGACCTATGTATATACATAATCCGACTTTAACTCTAATTGGGGGGGGGGCAAAAATATTATACACCTTAACTTACCTATAAAAGTTAAACAAAATCAGATGAACTATTTCATTTAGATTTTTTAATCTATCATTATTTGTGTGTTTATAAATTATATTCTCTGTCAATGAAAATAGTAGATTGTGTTTATCGGACCACCGAAATAAAAAAATTTAAAGATAAAATGTCTTTTCCTGCGGTTAGTTTACCTGACTGTCAACCGACACGTCGCGGTTTCTATCCCTGCCGCCGACCGATCCCTGCCGCCCTTCAGGAGTTTTGGGCCTAGTGGACGTAATAATCTTCTATCTAGAAGGAATGTCTGTAAAACGTATAAGAAGAAACTGCTCTATTTAGGAGCATATTTTAAAGTCAACCAGAACATACAACCCACATTTATTTCATCGTAGGTTTCAACACGTCATACTTCATATCACATGAGTTTCCTTATGACGCTGTGAAAAGCGATGTCGTCTGCAGTCTGGTTCCAGAAGACTTTGACCTGGATCCAAATCTCAACAGCATCATCGATGTCACGTCTGTTGGAGACAATGTCTTTAGTATATCCAGGTTTGAGAACCTTTTATATACGTACCTCTATGATTTCATTTAAATTGGCGATGTATGACGCTTTTTAGGCGACAACACTTACTATTTTTCTACTATATATACAGTTATTACGATGACATAATGACACATGATGTTCCACAGCTCTGGTGAAGTGAAGGTCAACATGCCCAGCAAGATGTTCGAGCGCGGGCGATACATCCAGTGGATGGTACTGACCGCTTCCGGGAAAGCCGAGTCTCTGGTGGGGCTCCTGCGCCTGGACACTTTCAACAAGGACAAACATCTGGTGGCGGTGGTCACCTCGTTGGACGAGGCTGACCTGAGGGCGAAGATGTAAGTAAGACATTGAAGTGCACGTCATAAGCTATGTGGCTATCAGATATAACTGGCACTGTCATTAGCCCCAAGTTAAACTGCTGAATATGGAAATGTTTGACGGGCGTCTGCTATGGATTGGGGTGTCAAAACGGAGACCTCTTGCCAAATGTCTAGAACAGAGGTCGGGAACCTCTAGGTAATCGTGTGCCAAAGTAGCATTTCTAAATCATTCAGTGTGCCAACAGCCTTCATGTCATCCTGCTCTTTTCATGTAGAAGATACTTGAATTTCATTTTTGGGGGGTTTCTTCGTGTTCAATTTAAAACCTCTCTGCTTGCCAAGTCTGCAAAGCGTGCCGTAGGCTGCCGATCCCTGGTCTAGAATATGTTATTATTTTTTGTATTCATTAACCTAATGAAAATTCAGGTTTTATCCAACGCCTAAAAAGGTTTTTTGGTTTCATAGACACATAAGCCTACTCCCATCCCCTCTTCCGAGAACCACTGGTGGTATTTACGGGGCTGCTGTGGTGCTGTCATATATATTATATCTAGGTGTTGTCATAATGAGTAAAAACAACAACAACAACATCAAACTAATACAAGTAGAAATAGAACTTCTATATAAAAATATAGCTTAACCTTATAGAATTTTCAAACTGAAAAACATTAAACTTATACTGGTAAAATTAGAATTTTTAAAAGAAAAACTGAAGGAATTTGGTTCGATTGTAGGAAGATATTTATTCCCCAAACTAATACATTTCTACAGTGGCTCTTCCCAGTGGCAGTACAACATCCTTTAAACCAGCTTCGTGGCCCAATAAATCGCCTCTACTGGTCTAGCAGCAACTAATAAGAGATATGAGTTTCTACACGATTTTTTTTTATTTCTTATGTCCCGGTATTTTTACAGTAAATGTTTTACACTATGAAATATCGCAACATTATAGTGGATATATTTAGAATACAGTTTTTGACATTAATTAGGACTGTTTTTTTTTTTTAAAGAGCGCCTAAGAATTAGTTTACGACACAATTATCAATATCAGATGAGGTTATCTGCTACAAAAGCTACCAGTTTCTGTACCCACGGCATACTAGGTGATTGTGTGGCCAGCACTGTGTGTGCACAGTCGCCTTTACTTTACCCCCAACTAAGGTCAGGTACCCGGCAGGGCTGGCTAGACTCAGGGACACCCTCCAGACCCAGGACCATCGGTACGTCAGCCGAACGCGCTGCTTCAAGGTCACCGTGCCCCTGCTATTGTATTAGAAATGGAAACAAAAATAGAAATATCAACATTAGGCTAAAGACTGACGATATATTGTATAAAGATAGTACTATAGTATTTACTTTAAACTATTAGCAAAAGTCTTATAAAAGTTATTCTTTCTTCGTTACATAAACCTATCGACAGTGATATCCTAAGACAAGATTTGCAAGCGAAATTTCCCGCCCCCAAAAAGGTAAAAATCTGGCAAGTCCAGGCTACAACATCCATCAGCAACAGAAGGAAATTACTTGCTGCCGAGTAAGTCTTAGCTTAGCTATTCAAATAGTTCATTCAATATTGTTTTTATTAGTAATGTATTCTTTACGTGTTATTCATTATTTTTATTCATTTTTTACTCATTAGCTATTCACCATTTCTTCTCTCTTGTGTTGTGAAAAAAAGAAATATCTATATCAAAATGTTCATTATACATCATTAGCTTTCATTTTCCTTTTCAAGTTCTTTATTTGATCAGCCCATTTGAGTACAAATATTTGTTGCTTTGATATTTAACTTCTCTCTAATCTAGTATTCCTTGAAAAAAAAAAAACACTGTTCAGAATGCGGGAATACAAACTTCTGTAACTACTGCAATTTTTTTTTCGACATTTAGAAGTATTGGTTTTTAGTTTTTGGTATATGGGGAATGATTTTAGAAATTAAATTCGAAAATAATTAACTCGCTTGCAGGTCTGCGGCCTTGACCGTTGTGCTGGCAGACGGCGCGGCAGACGCCCAAAACAACGTGGAAATGGACAAAACTTTCTTGACGCAGTCCGAAATTTTATCAGTAAGTTGCTTTTTACCGGTCACTATTTAATTTTGCTTAGTTACAGTTATTGATAATATGTTTAAAAGTTTATTATTTAAAGAAAAATAAAGAAAAACAATATTGAATTCAATATCACGATTATGAAATGTGAGAAAGTAACACATTTACATTGGATTCTGAAAATTAAATTTTGTTTTATTTTCATACGGATGATGTTGAAAAAAGCATTTAAAACTGAAAATTGCCAAGGACAAAATTGGACCTTGTTAACAGTGTTAAAGTTATAGTGCCTTTTATTTTTAATATATCGGTTACTTTAAAAGTTACAAAAAAAAATGTATTTTTGGGCTGCTTGTTTTTACGGATACCGGATAACACAAAGTACCTTTGAATAAAACGTTTACCTTTATATATATATATATGAGACTAAATGTTGGCATATTGACTCTGTGAATAGTGATGAGAAGACAAGGTAAATTATTTGATTTAAATGTAGGAAACGTATAACTGAAATCACCTTTTTTATTTATATTTTGTACGGCTGGTTCAGTAGCGTAGTTTGTTACAAATGTTTTCGTGTGTCCTTTGTAGTACCTATGGGCAACATCATGGAGTCCTAAGAAACGTGTTTTTCTTGATATTTATTGGACTTGAGTCTTGCAAATACCGCAGTTGGCATTGAAAGTTCCCTTTTCCATCTCTGCCCTTATCAACTGTTGTTACGTTAAACTGTAATGTTGTTGTTGTTTTTTTTTTATTGTGTCTAAACTCATCATGTCTACAGATACTTCAGCAATCGTCCGATGGTACTCCAGTGAGTGGACTGTCCAGCAATGTCCCCGTCACCAAGGTCGTTCCCTACCAGGACACCTCCCAGGACAGCTCTTCACTGGACACTACCGTTATTGTTCTGATCGTCTTCGGCATTCTGGCGGCCATTATTGCAATAGGCATCGCCATCATCGTGACGTATTACTGTTTCAAGAGAAGAAAAATGTGAGCAGAGAAAAAATCTACAAAATTATTTCTGATTATTTTTTATGTTTGTTTTGGGTTTGCTGTGAGAACATACCTCTGTATTGTTTTTGACACTCTTGCAATTAAAGTTATTTAACATAGTGTACTTAGCAGGAAAAAAATACGATAAAGAAACGGTTGGCTAGTAGAGTACAAAAGGTCCCGGGTTCGAATTCTGGCAAAAGCTAGGATTTATTTTTCAGTATAGAGACAGATTTCCTAAGTCTACCCAGCTCTTACATTAGTGTGGGCAACAATAGAGGCGACTGGGCGTTTTTTGGCCACACAATGCCCTATCAAGCCATGGACACGGAGACATGGGAACGCTGCTTCACACGCCCTCTATATCAAATCAGTGTAACGGGATAGACACTGGTTACTGTGTAGAAAAAAAATCTGAAACAGTAATATAAGACTTTTCGACGACGAAGACATGTATCTTTAGGAAATGAAAATCTTTATTAATAAAAGCAAAATTTATGACTTTTTTGAAGCTTAAATTCGGTAATGGGGTATTAACTTATATCGTACTTATTGACTTATAGATTAAATTTTGTACTTATCAGCAAATGGTGGTTAAACTTAACTGTTTAAGTTAGGCTAATATTAAGAGCAGGGTTTGGCAACCTAAGGTAAGCGTGCCAAACTTGGCACGCAGAGCAATTTTCAATGGCACGCGGAAGACTACCAAAAAAAGGGCTATTCAAGTACTTCTACAAGAAGTTGATTGCTAAAGCAGAATGACTTTTAGGCTTTTGGTGCGCTTAATGAATTAGAAATCCTACTTTGGCACACTGTCATCATAAGGTTGCCGACCCCTGGTCTTACATTGATCGTTGTTTTGTTGTTTTTTTATTGTTGTTTTTTTTAATTTAAGGTTTAAGGATACATGTTTATTTGATACATTTTTTAGTACTATATTCATGGTATTCATTTCAGAGAGGAAGATAAACTTGGCTTAGGTAAGTAGAAAACTTGATGGTAAATATTTGAAAGGTTAGTGATAGTAATCATGTAAGCCAGTGAAAAGGGGGAGTTGCATTTGACATATAAACATAAATAAATTATACCTAAAGTGTTTCACATATAATACTGTCAGCGGTGAACCGTAGGCTTTCAACATGAAACAGGATCTTTCATTTGGGTAAATCATTGTTCTGACTAGGACTGTCACTGCAAAGGTCATGAAATCAATTCATATTTAAATTTAGGATTTCCACACAAACTTTTGGACATGGATGCATTGCTACTTTCTGTTTAAAAAAATCTTTTTTTATTGTTAACCTTTGTTTGAATTGTTTTGTTTTCTTCTCAAACTCAATCATTTTTTTGCGTGTAATAAGCTAACTTCTGGTAATAAAAGCCAATATTTAAAGGTAAATTTATAGGAATCCATTATAATGAAATTGGTTCTAGACTATGGATTAATGCCTGTAATTCATGATTTTATAGTCGAATATTGTCTTTTTATGATTGACTTGATTGACATTACCCTAAATGTTATATGCAAAGTGCATAAAAGAGGCTCTATTTCTAATGATTGTCAGAAAAGACACAAATTTACCATTCTGAATGTACACAATTTCCAATAACAAAAGTTTAATGTATCGTAAAGAAAAAAAAAAGAGAAATAAAGTTACATATAATTTATAAGTAAACAATTTTTTGATTGAATGTGTAAATAAATCAACTGTGTTATAATTCTATAACTGTATAACTAGTACAAAGAGATACGACCACACAGTCTTCAGAATCTATGAACCAAGAAAAAAATACGTACACCTCCTTCCCCGAAGATACTGAGATTGATGATCACTTAGATGACTATGATGACTCGTCCAGTATGTTGCTGACCCCTTCTGCGCACAGTCAAGTTACAGGTACATTTAGACTTATAACTGCTCTTGTAGCTAGGTAGATTTAGCACAAGCTTACACACCAAAAAAACACCAGTATAGGCTCAATTACACGAGCAAGTTTTCTAGCTGCTAGTCGGCTAGTTTACTATCTTCCTGGTAAACTAACTCGTGTAATTGAGCCTTATCACAACGACACAGTGCTTTGACGCCTTTACATTAATCTATGGTCTTACTTTCATTAGTACTTGTTAAATAGTGGAATGCATTTCTAAATTGATAACTAAAAAGATAGTATATTATATTTTTATATTTTTATCTCTTTCGCTCTATATGTTGAAGAATTTTTTATATATATTTGACGATAATATGATATGAATTTTTATTACAGAAAAGTCTCACGTTTATATATATATATATATCACTGTTTGTATGATTTTAATATAGGCTATATAACATAATAATTAGCATGTGAACATCATGTAATCGTATTAACTAAACATTGTATAAAGTAACATTGCTTGTACTTGTACCTACTTAGTGCTTTTAGTACTTAGTGTGTTTCTAATATAACTCTGCATGAAACTGTAAACTCCACACACTGCAATAGAATAAACTACACCCTATAGGAGCTAGCACTATAATCTTCAAGCCTGCCAGTATTTTAATCAGCATGAAACGCCTTTGAGCATTTACTAAACCTGTGATAATAAAGTGGCACTCCAGCCATACATTATATCTCTTCTCCGGTTCTAATTCACAGCCAAAGTGGAAAGTCGCTGTCCATCAGCTATGCGGGATATTCCCACTGCTGGCGAGGCCGGAACTATTCGACATACATCCTCAGTTCTAAGCATCGATACTCAGATCTCTGTTCGATACACGCCCAAGTATGGCTTGCGTGCACATAGACGATGCACGTCAGCGTTTGTAACCCGACACTGTGAAGAAATGAAATCGATTCCACAAAAACGAGAAGGGTTTGGCCATTTGGACACTATCATTAATAACCTACACAACGCGCTGGATCATCTGACAAGTGAGGACATAGTCCACGAACCCAGCGTCGACTTGGAGTTCACGAGGCGTTTCTGTTTGTATGCAGTAATCAAGGAAGATATCCGCTGGGTGAGGCGTCAGGCTAAGAAAATAAAACGCTTTGAAGTGATTCCTGAATCAAGCGATAAGAATTTCAAGAGATGCCTCGGTGTAAATCAAAGAAAGTTAAAATATTGCCCTGAAGTAACGCATTTTCCTTCAGAGCTAACCAGTGAAAGTAAAGTTTACAAGAAAAAAAAGCAGAAACAACCTATTACATTGTGTTCACCTGGAAGGCAGTACGCACAGGACCCTGTTGCATTTTCACCATCACCTTTGTTAAAAGATTGTCACTCAGACTTGGCCAAAACGCCTAACGCCGGTGATTGTAGACACACAATTTTTCACAAGTCCCAGGGTCCCCATTTCTGTCACCACCGTCAAGTTAAGCTACCCCGACAAAGTGGCGGAAATGTAAAGATAAGTGATGGCAAGGTGAAAAGGCTTCAGCTGCTTGAAAAGCTTGAAAGAAAACAGATAGATCAGAATATCGAATATCTTCGCTTGCAGAACCCAGAGAATCATTTGGGAGATAGGCTGATTGTTCCAAAGAGAGATAGAAGAGACTGCCACGTTCAGTTTACTTCTTTCGAGGATGTTCAACTGATCCAATCAGCTCTTCTTAAAACTGGTGTATGCTTACCCAAAGATGGTTACCAACTCCAAAGTGGTCAGTTGGATTTTAGCCAGGCGTCCTTCTACTCGTCTCACTTTTTGGAGGACGTCTGCAAGCCCGTTTACCGCCTGCCAATTTTGCCATCGGAGCCGAGGTACGTCAAGTGGCTCAAGAGGCAAAGGAAGCGCTGGAAGCACACTCAGTTTGAGAACACCCCGCTGGGTCAACCTTGGCGGAGTTGCAGCTCAGATTATGAGACTCCCTGGCCATCGAAATACCCGAGATACCTTTCGGCGAGAACCTTCTTCCTCAGACGGCAGGACAAGGTCGTTGTGAGCCCTGAGGAAGTTTTTAACAAGGGCGGACCACTTTACAGGAGCAGACAACTATGTCTTGACAATGAGAACAAAGACATAAGTGAAATAGATGTGTGACTTGGGAAAAGGTGAGAAAGTTCTTAACATTCTCAACATTCAACAAAAAAAAATTAATTAGAAGTATTCAATAGATATGTCTCCGTCAAGGTATCCAATTTAAATTTTGTATGTACATTTGTCCTTGTTTACCAAACCTAGATTGAGGCGTATTAAATCTTGTTGATTTTAAGTTGACTTTTTTTTAAAATATTTTATCACAATATGTTTTTTAATATGCATTTAAATATTAATGTGTACGCTCGCATTAGTCCTACAATAATTACCTATGTCTATCCTGTGTTATTTGTTTGTTGGATTTATCCTTTAAAATAAATGCCACCACGTTACTTGTAATTTCATCAAAAATATTTAGGTTTCTTATTCATTAAGCGTGCCAACAGCTTAAAAGTCATCCTGCTTTAGCACTTAATTTCTTGTAGAAGGCACTTTAATTGCCTTTTTTGTCAGTCTTCTGCGTGCCATTGAAAAAAAATCGCTCTGCGTGACAAGTCTGGCACGCGTGTCGTAGGTTCCCAACCCCTTATATAGAGCATTGTAGCATGTAAAAAAACAACTTAAAGATAGCTTTGTTTCCTTCTTAACAATCTGTCCAACTAGATCTAGTCTACACATCATAAACCCAAACCATGTCTTCTACATAATCGAAATTTCGAAGATTTTGTTGATACATAAACTTGCTTTACGAGTTTTTCCATCGAATCTTGTGTCTAAGTCTAAATATTAAAGCCGCCCTCCCCAAACGCCTCCGGACACCCACGAATGAAATTATCATTTCAACTGTCAAACCCCTCTGATGTTGTTTATTTTAGCCAGCCTATTTTTATTTTGTAAGAGAATTCAATCTTCGTTTAGGCCTTTTATGCATCCGATTTTTTTTTTAATGTAGTGTTTTTCTTTACTGTTTATTTGAATTTAAATTGTGCTCGTTGTATTTGCATTGTATTTCTTTTTTTTTTAAGATCTTATCTAGACTTGAGTTTGTTTAATATTTTTTTTTAAAAAGAACATCTTGTTGTTTTGTAATCTTTCCTCGTCTTATAAGCAAATCATTATTTTGACATGAAATTTCCGAGTTTATTCTTATAACAATAGAGTTAAAATAATATTATTCTTTAAAACTGTAATACACAAATACAGGTAGAGCTAATCTTTTTCTAGATGATTCTGGTACTGTTTCAGACGTGCAACCCTCTGACCGAACAGTGGAAGTGAATAACGTCAAGGGCGCTAACCCCATACAGGCCCAGTACATATCATCGTCGTTTCCCCATCAAGTCGATCCCAGCAGCGAGAGTTTGAGAACCTTGGAGGTGAACAACATGGAACAGCCCAGACCTCTGAAGGCCACTTACATCTCCAGCACGTATACCGCCACTGGCGGACCTCCTCATACCTCAGGGCCCGGTGCGGGCGTGAAAAACATTGACCCGGTAGTAAACACAAAAACTTCCCATAATCCAATCGTTGCTACTTTCATCTCGTCATCGTACGAGCCAACGGTAGATAGCAATGACGGACTACCGGAAGTTGAGGAAATGTCTATAAAGGAGACTTGAGGAAACAAATCTGTGGACGGATTTATTTTTTTTTAATGAATAAATGCAGGATGTAAAACAAAGACAATTATATTCGCTTTCTATAATCAAATGATCATTTACCTTTTTATTTGTTACATT
This sequence comes from Anisus vortex, assembly GCA_949126835.1. Classification (NCBI taxonomy): domain Eukaryota; kingdom Metazoa; phylum Mollusca; class Gastropoda; family Planorbidae; genus Anisus; species Anisus vortex. The sequence continues at coordinate 37,266,689 of OX421496.1, forward strand.
TATCACTCTTGTTATCATTGGTCTTACTCATTAATTTGTCTTTCGCTCGGCTATTTATATTTCAGTCCCTTTTTTGTTGCTCAATCAAGCTCTCTTCTCAAAATAAATTTGTGGTTTACAAACTGTGGATATGTATTGCAAATATATCGCATCCTGTGTAAACCATATTATGACGACAAGATACAACACAGTAGAATTGAATGAAAAGCAGTGTTTACTATGATATAAATGGAGAGACAATAATAAGAGTGGAAGTACTAGCCTGCGCCCCCCTGGCGTTACATAGTCACCGAAAATACTAGAACGTTATTGTGTTTGTGAAGCTTAGAGCTACAACATATTTATTTTCGCATAATATATAGTTTAACATGTTATTATAACTAAGATATTTAAACAGCGCAACTATGAAACGTATCGTTTCTGATCGTCTAATTTAAAGTAAATAGTATGTAATGTCTGAGAAGTTCTAATGTAAAACCTATAATGTCGTCGGCCATTTAAAAAAATGTCGTGGATGGAAAAAAAACGATTTGCGAAAGTTAAATTGGCAGGAATAGAAATTGTAAAGATAATGGCGGATAGTTCTGGGTTTAACGGGAGGGAATGACACTCCACTAGCACCCCCTTAATTAATCAACGCCACTGACATATATCACATGTGAGGTCTGTCAATGTTTTCTCAGTTGTATGAAAAATACGTGATTGCGTTTTTCGTTGCACCAAAAAGAACTTCTACCCCGGGCTAGATATTTAGCATTTGGCAAAATATACCATCTTCTTACTACTAGAGCATCTAGTAAATTTGGAGAGTCCGGGAGAGAGACTATGGACATTTTCCATTTTAGGAATTTATCATAATCCGTGGCCAATAGGCACATTGCGATGGTGCATTATAGTGCAGCAGAACTAGGGTCAGCAAACCAATTGCCTGCATTACATTATAATTTAATTCTTATAAAGGAATCTACTCATTTTAAAAAGAGGAATAATGCTTTTTCCCAAAAAAAAAAAAAGCTGCATCTATGCAAGAACAAAATATTTTACTGTAAGATATTTTTAATTGTAGTGAGTAAATTGTCGTTTGTTGTTTATAATTGTTAATTTTTTTTTATTCTATGATGATGGGGTCAATTTGTTTAGTACTTAGGGCCTATCAGGGACATATTCTGGCTCTGCTTCTACCTCTCGAGAATTGCAATCAGAAGTTACAGAAAAGTGGGCGCGATTTCAATTGACATTAGCAAAAGCAATTGCTGAAAGGGGTAACATTTCCTTATTAGCCTCCAATTCAATATAGAACAACACATTTGGCCATGTACCTGCGCAATGTCAATATGCAATAATAATAAAATAAAACATTATTTAATTTATTACAGATTCTATATAAAATTTCATTGGCTAGTGAACTATTTCCAATTTTTCTTTATATAAATGCATTGTTTATATTATAGCACTCGAATTTTTATATTTTTTTACTAAAAAATGTGAACGACAAATCTTACCTTGACTTCCATTATTATTATTATAATTTCCTCTACCCGTGCATTTCATGAAAAAAAAAGGTTTGATGATAATAAAATTTATTGTAAATATTCAATATCAACTCTTTGTTTTTGCTTTTATCAATTGTACTTACTATACATACATAAATGATATAGAACTATAGAACAATGAATAAAGGGAAACCTCGTTTTGATAGAGGGTCCGGAAATCCGGTTCATTACTTGAGCGCAAAATGTCTGCATTCTTTGTAAAATACATTTGTCGTGAATTATAACGTTTATGCTTTCGCTAATCACATGAACATTAAGTTATCTTAACATATGTTTATTTCCCCCCCAAAAAAGGGGTCTTTGTTATGACAAACAAATTAATTTATAATAAATAGCATGTAGTTGTTTTATTGTGTGCTAACCGGCACTTAGTTAAATTCAAAGTTCTGACTATGCTCTATAAAAGCCTTCATGGTCAATCTCCCAAGTACATCAGATTCATGGTCGAGCTACACACGTCAGAGACAAGAGGACTGAGTTCAAACAAAATCCATCTACAACTCAAGGTCCCAAGCGTAAAAAGTGAAATAAACTTCCGAACACAATTAAACAAGCCGACAATATTATTTACATTTTAAAAACGAAATTAAAAACACACTTTTTCGATTTATTTTAATAACAAATGACTAAATGCAAAGTGCATTCGAAGACTTTGTTATGAATAATGCTATATAAATATGTAATTTGTAATTGGGTATTTAAATATATATGAAAGAAATATTGGAAATGTTCTATGATATAATATATTCTGTGGGTAGATGTGTGGAAAAGGTTTTCATAATATTGGTTCTTTGTCATTGTCAAGTAATCATGTAATTAGATTTAGATTTGTGAATGAGAAGATATCTCTAGTCTGATTGGACCATTGCAAAGTAGGTCACATCACGTGACTGTTTTTTTTTTAGTAGGTCACTTCCTTTGTTGTTTTAATTTCAATGTTTAAAGAGATTCTAAATTTAACCATTTGTAATTTACAAGAATGCAAAATCAAAATTTAGTTAACTTATTATATCCATCGGTATAACAGATGCCTAACGTATGAGGTTACAGATCCTCGACAGAGATTTATGTGCGCTCGTCTGAATATAGGCTTACTCCCTTCACAGTCTCTATAATAGTTTTTTTTTAGATATTATTATGTGTAACTTCCAGGTCCTAATAGAGCATTTGCAATAGGCGTGGCTTAGGTTTCTAGGTCACGTAACTATGTAAATAGAAGCCATGATGGAGACATGGTGGAATAAAATTGTTCTTTACCATGTCTATTTTACACGCAAAAAAATATAAGGAATTTGTTTCCATAAATCTTGATATTTAACTGTGATACTAGTCCTTAGTAGTCCGTCCACGAAGTAAACAAGTTTAAGGCTTTTAAATTTTTCCAATAGCTCTTTTGAAACATTTCACAACATGCCTTATGCTTTACTTTTAGATAGTAAGTTAAGCTAACTTTTACAATCGACATCTTCAATAAATATTCTACACTTAGGGAACCTATTCGATTGATTTTTAATGGTTTAAACTTTAGCTTTGAATGTTAATTTTCATCACATGACCGTGTTTTATATATTTTTAAGTCATATTGTTGAAATGATGATATTTAAAAATAAAACCTTCGCTTAAGCCTATAGTAATACGGCTGCCATTTGTCCCCACTAGACAAAGTAAACAAACAATACGTGCTTTTTGTCACGTGATTACAAATGTTCTATAGGATGACATTATTTTATTTTTATACAATTATTCTTTCTTCTTCTTATCGTGCTCAGACTGCATTGAAAAGTCTGGTACCACCGGGGAGATAAAACTCACCCTTCCTGCCAGGATGATAGAAATACGTTGGCGGATAGATGTTATGCCCATTTTTTGAATGGAGACATTTTTTTAATGGTGCCTTGCAACGTTAGTTCGGCAATATCGCAAAACATATACAAAAAGAGACCACACTCAAGTCTTAGAACAGCATGTTTCGCTATCTACACAATCATTTTTATGATCAAGCGTGACAGCCAAGTGCAGACCAGCAAACTTTTTCTTAATTCTCGGGCATCTACCTATAAAAAGGGCACGGTGGAGTACCGATGGTCCTGGGTTCGAATCCTGGTGAAGAGTAGGATTGGGGGGGTGTCCCCAAGTCTACCCAGCTCTGATGGGTACGTGACAATAGTGACATTGTGCTGGCCACACAATCCCCTAGTATGCCGTGGCCACAGAAACTGGTGAACGCTGCTTTACTGGCCCTATGATCAATTTGGTCTGAGGGTACTTTACTTTTTTATCTACCTATAAAAGGTGAGAGTAGTAAACAATATCCAGTTCTGTCGTTTTAGTGCATTGCTATTCGAAGACATGAGTTACACTAGTCAGTTGGTAAGCTGAAGGACAGATGCAAATTTGATCTTCTATCTTACCTTAACAAAATTCAACACAGCGCAGACGTTATAATACCCTTGACCAACTGGATATAAAATATAATACATGTATAAGTAAAAAAGTACTTGAAAAAAAAATAAACAAAGAAAGAAGAAACGATTGCTATTAAAATACATATCATGCAATTTATTTAAAAATATATGCTCATAAACATAATATTTATTATTATAGAACAGTAACAGCCATATTTAGATTTACTCGTATAATATATTATAATATGATATTAACACAAAGCTATATAATTTGGAAAGCATTTGTTTTTAAATATTGAAATGAATTGCTTGGAGAGTTGTCACCCTCGCTTAACACTCCAGTCTGATTCGGTTTATTGTATTTTTATTGCAACTAAATTTCAACGCTGCAATATGTGTTTAATAACAGGAAGAGTTTCATAAGTGTTCAATTGAAAGGCCATATTATAGAACTAAACGAAAATTTAATGAAAGTTTTGCCCAAGAATAAAAAAATGAAACATGAAACAGCTTGCCTCAGACACTTAGATATTCTGAGACAAAGAGAGTCCTTTAACTTTAAATACATTTTAAAGACCTTTCTCTTTAGCAATGGCTTTTTTTGTATGCCTTCCCTACCCTTACTAGATGAAGCCGGCTGGTCCAGTGGTTAGTTCACCGGACTGTCCACCAAAAACCAACTGACAGGTCGCGGGTGCTAGCCCTGCCACCGACGGATCCCTGTCGCCCTGCAGGAGTTTTGGGCCTAGTGGACGTAATAATCTTCTATCTAGAAGGAACGTCTGTAAACTTATAAGAATACTACTACAACTGAATTGTGAACAAAAGCACACTGAGCAATCTATGCTATAGCACGAAGAGATGCGCTATATAGAATAAATGAGAGTTGGCAACCTACGGCACGCGTTCCATACTTGGCACACAGAGCGGTTTTTAGTGGCAAACGGAAGACCACAAGGATGACAATTCAAGTCTTTTTTTAAAGAAATGAGTAGGATGACTTTTAGGTTGTTGGCACGCTGATTGAATTAGAATTCCTACATTGGTCCACTATTATGGAAACTTCCTAGACTAATTGTAATATTAGGCCTTATATGTGACATTTAGTTTTTTCTTCTACTGCACAAATGCTTAGCGTTAAAACGATGATCCAGCAAGACCAATCCTAACATTTCGAAACACGCAGGTATGTGACGCACTGACTCAGAGCAAACTTTGGGTGCACATTGTCTCCAAACTTGTGACGCCACGATGCGTAATGACTGACCTTTTAGTGAAAATGTAGGTCAACGGAGAAAAAGTACCAAAGAAAATTGATTTGTATCCGAGCTCGCCCGCCCCTCCCCAATGTCAAGATTGAAAGCTAATTTCATGTTATACAAGCTAAAATGCCCGGCGTTGCCCGGGGAAAAAGTACATAGGCACATGTCAAGCCTATATGCCTACCTTTAGCTAAAGATACGAATTTTATAAACATGAGAAGAATCAACTATTTAATTGCCAGTTCAGTTTCCTTAGTGGTAATACACCGGTGGCTAATGTCATTGTTATTTGTTATGTGGTTTAAATTGTGTTTAGATTGGTTCAAATCTATGTTTTTTTTAGAAGTTGATGATGAGTTTTAAATTAGTGGGCAGAGTTTTAGATTCACAAGGGTGACAACGACTTATAAAATATTACGTTACTTATTATAATTTATTATATGAAGGCATGAGGGGGATTTCAATACAGATAAAGACATCGGAGTTTAAAAAAATAATAAATAGAAATAGTCAATAAATATTTATAATAATAAAAAATAATAATATGATATAATATTACAGCATTATGGTAATAATTTGTGGCGATATTCTTTTCATGTACCGTACAAAGTTAACGAGCATTCAAAATCTTCTTCAGTTTTTACTGCCAACTTTAAAGAAAATAAATTAAGTCGCTATATCATATCAACACAAAAAAATGTGGCGTTCCCTCTGTCCCCCACATCCCTCCCTCCCCTTTTCCCTTCCCCCTCAGTTTTCTTTTCTTTTGTCGGTTTCATGGTGCAGGGTCCATTTCGAGGTTGAACGATTGTTTCTTCTGTTGACCTTTACCATGTCACGAAGACGTTAGCTAAGCATCCAAACAATGGCGTATGACCCACTGAAATACGCATTCCGCAGCAACGCTTCGTGTTACGGTAGGGGGGAAGGGGGGGCGAGGGGGTGGGGGTGTGGCATCTTGTTTTCTTTTAAAATCTTTCCATTAGTCCAACTATTTTTAAAAAAAATACAAAAGCAGTTTTAGTTGTAAAAAAAAGTGTTGTTTTTTTTTTTACAATGACATTTTTAACGTTTAGAAAAGAAAATTATAGAAAATAGTGCATTAGGGAAAGCCAACTGTTGGCCTACACATGTGACGTCATTTAGTAGGATAGATATATATACATATATTAGCTCGAATTAGCGCTTTGGCATGCTATTTTTGCACTCATTTCTAATTATAGTTGTGTTTTTTTCAAAAAGAGGCTGTTCAAAACACAATTTATCCTGTACTAAGAACATTAAACAATTTTACTATATTAAATTATCTCTCATGGGATAGAATCCTGGCATTAGATCACTTGGAATACCAAACAGTTAAAATACATTTAAATATATGCTAATCGAATACATATCAATCCTAATTTTCATAAACATTCAACCCAAAATAATATTTAACACAATATGTAATAAACTTCTAACATCAAAAATTATCCCAATACTTAACATAAACATAAAAATGCTAAAATTAAATGTGTATTGCCAAATTATTCAATGTGTAGGCTAACAACAATAAAAAATGTGGTCTAAACATCATTCATCATACAAACATCCTACAATAAAATTTCTTGAGATAGTTTGCGATTCCAATGCGACTTCTAAAGAGTGTTCCCAAGAAACACCGTCGCATTAAAATTGTTCTGCTACTTTTTTTTTTAATAGCGAAAATGAATTGTATTGTTTTTTTTTTTAAAGATGGGTATTGAGCAAGTATCAAGTCGTATTGCGACATTTTAAATGCGTTCAATCAAAGTGAAATAGATTAAGGTTGAAACAATGATAAAGACAAGTTTAATTCATACACAAATATAACTGGAATTAATATTCTAATTAGTGGCGGAATTCATGGTCTTCAAGTTTTTCGATGAAAGGGTAAGGGGGGAAATGTTTATAGAAATCCAAAAGATTGGAAATGGTGGGTGGAGCATACATTTTTGTGATAGGCCTATGGGCCGCCTATGGCCTATAGGTTTATATAAGAAAAAACTAGAGGGGGTAAGATAGACCACTTCTCTTTCCTCCACCCCGCCTTGTACGCACCGATGGCGGTAAATTATTTTGAGAACGGAGATATAGAATGGATTATAAAATAAACCTTTTTTTTTTTTCAAATTGTAGACGGAAAAAATGTAGGGGTAATGTCCTACTTCCACAATAAGAACCCCACTTTATATTCGCCTCTGAATAAATAAAAACGTCATGGCAATATATACATTTTGATTATTTGCTCGGCCAATATTTTATTTATATTGCTTTAGGATTTAAAAAAATGTTATGTACAATCGTTAGAAGGAAAACACGAAATTAACATAAGGGACACAATTCAGACGAGCTTAGAAAAACATTAACATACCATTACACATAGTCATCTCCCCTGAGAATATGCTACATTCCGTTAAAGAATGATGGGGACAATATAGTACGTTATAAATGCACACACACACAATATATGTATTATCAGTTGCTGATGACTTTATGTAGGCAAGCAGACATAAAATATAATTGGTCCAGAGGTAAACATGTGGCGGGGAGTAAAAGTGTCAGGTTCAAATCCAGGGTGAGATAAGTCGTTGTGTCTTAAGTAGTAGCTGGGTACTGTGGCTCTAATGGATACTCTTTGCATCAGCTGTGTGTGCGGAGGGAGGAGGGGGAAGATGGAGCCTATTGTCTATAATAAATATTGTAAAGTATTTGTCATACTACAGCTTTTTTTTGTCAAATCGATCTAGCCCCACAACTTCTAGCTTCTCAGTACAAATATTATTAATGTTCAACTAAGAGATGGCATATTTCATATTACTCACCTACTCAAATATGAAATTCTATTTACAATATATTGTTCCTGATTTCAACAGTTTTTGTACTAGCAAACCTTGAAAATTGTTAAGAAAAAAATTAAATGTTACTTATTCCTCCTATTATCATTTCAACACACACACACACACACACACACACACACACACGACCAGCTGATAATAAAATAGATAGTTACGATAACGAATAAAAAAAATTCTCTAAGATTTACAATGTCAGATTTGTTTACTCTTCAAAGACTATAATAAGAAGAACCGCTTGCTCTATTTTTAGAGCTTATATGTTCTTTTTTTCCCTTGCGCATCCAATAACGCTGTCTTAAATTGCTTCTACGCTCCTACGTTTGCCTAAATGTTTCCGCTATATACAACTTTCAATTTTCATTTTTCAGTGAGAAAATCATAGCGATTAAATAAAACGGAAGTACATAGTACAAAAAAAGAATCGGGAATTCCGAAAAGAAGTAATTCGAGTCATCAAATAGCAGAAATATTAAAGCAAAATTTCATTAAGTTTATAGTCTTTGATTTACTACACAGTGTGTAGTGTACAGCCTTAACTCTGACTAGCCATTCTCTGCGTATTCTCCCTTTACCTCTAGACACAAACAATTCCACTATATCAAGGCAGAAGCATACACCGGACTACACAGTAAGTGATTAAAAGATAGAAATCTGTACAGTGTATAAAGGCTTAAACACGGGTATCCAAGAACAATGATATAGATATAGAATTAATGGCATCATTACCAAGCACCGATTGTTTTCATATAAAATCCCAATCGTATTATATCCACAGTTGTTGTAGTACTGAATCGTATTCAAAAGTTATTTGTTTTAAAGTTAATATGAATACATCCCCTATGTCAGGAATCGGCAACCTAAGGCACGCGTGCCACACTTGGCACGCAGAATCATTTTCAGTGGCATGCGCAAGACTTCCAAAAAGGCAAATTCATGTCTCTTCTACAAGAAATTAGAGTGCTAGAAAAGGATGACTTTTAGGCTGTTGGCACGCCGAATGAATTATAAATCCGACTTTGGCACACGATAATCAAACGGTTGCCGGCCCCTGCCCTATGTTAAGATGAAACGTTATGTTGTCGATATCATAATAAGATTCTTCCTTCGGCATTCTTCCCAACGCCTCATATAATATGATGTGTCTAAATGTCTTTGACTTAAAACAATCCACTTTGACCACTGTGTATATTTTAAACAACGAATGGCACATAGTTTTGAGAAAAAGTTTCAATGCGATCGGGAAAAAAATCTTTCATTTGGGTGCTCCATACAGAAATATATATAAAATAAATTGGTCTAACACAATGTCCACTTTTTACAAATGTTGTTACTTATTTAGATTCCTCTGGAACCACGACCCTTACATGGAATGAAATTAGCAACAGGCTTAAACGTGATTTTCATTGAAAATGTTGACATCAACACACAACTTAACCAGGCTTAATATCAACTTTAAATACCTTTTTTTTTATTGTCCTTTCATTACTGCCGAACAACAAAGTAGTGAAGAATCTGGAATATTGAAAATTAAACCTTTCATAAAAGCCTGAATGAGTTGTTTAAGAATATTGTGATGGCCTGTCCATTCTTCTTGTTTCATTCTTGGGTAAGTAACGGCTGGGATCCACGTGTATGGAGACGCTAACCACTTCTGATTGACCGGGCATGGCCAGCTCCGTCCTGTCACCTCCCCCACCCCCACCGTGGTTCAGTGACAGCGACGACGCAAGGCTGGGCCGGTCTGATCTCTCCCGAGACGACGACGACGTCGTCGAGGCTCTGCTCCAGCCTTGGGCGGGGTGAGAGGAATGCAGGTCAAGGCTGCCGTGTCTGCTGATGTTGCTTCCGGTTGAGCTCCTCGCGCCGTGAATGTCTCTGAAGTCTGTCCGGACGACTCTGGGTGGGGACGTTGAGGAGTTCGACGGTCTGTCCGATCGTATCAGAGGCCCCGATCGGCCATCCCTGCCGTCATCTTTGAAAATCATCATCTTTGAAGTCATCTCGCTTAGGACGGTATCCATCGATGGTCTATCGTCGCGTCGGATCGGCAACGAGGGCGAGGATGATTCAGACGACTCGGAAGAATCCGGAGATTGCCGACCGTTCAATTTTCCGGGAACCGGGAAAGCGAAAACTTCGTCACAGGACACCTGCCTTTCGTGTCTTTCCTTTGAGGAGTGGACATTGTCCGGGTCATTGATGATGGTGTAGCGGCCGTCGATCCACTCAGCGTGGGTTTGTTGCTGTTGGGGCGGCTGCTGTGTATGGCGGTAATCCGTCTCCGTCTCCTGGTTGTACAGGTGGTGTTGTCGCGGCTGGTCATCGAAACCCATTCCGTAGTAGATGGCTTCTTGCGGTGTGATGAAGGCGCTGGCCGCAGTCTGGCCGTAAGATGACCTGGCTAGTACCTCGCTTGGATACCTGTCTCCTCTTATCTGCTCGTTTACCTGTGATGAATAAAAAAAAACGGTTATTAGTAATATAGGTAGATCTTTAAGTAATTTCTTTGTATCGTCCATTATAAGTTATGTGTACCTAGTATTGCCAGACATATGGTTGTCAAGAGATGGACATCGAAAAACAAAAAGGAGGACAAAGGAGGACATTCTGTTTCAATTGAATAGTTTCGCATCCACAATTCGTATCATGTTATTACAAGTGCCATTTAGTAAACATTCAAAGAAACAGATTTGTTAAATAAATAGAAACTCACTGTAGGCTGAAAGGCAGCTTGCTTTTGGGCAACTTTGAAACAGACAAAAAAACACTACAGCTCATGCAAGAGTCTTTAAAAAAAACGGATTATTCTTTTCTTATACAAAAGATCACTTGTATATTCATTATATTTTAACATGGTAATACCAGTTGTTAAACTGTAGGCTAAATAGCATAAAATATTACAAAAGCCGGACATTTGAAAGGTTTTTAGCTTTGCCGGACGGACGGAGGACAATAGTCTTAATCTAATAATATTAAACGAGAAAAAATTGGGGGTATATTTGTTTGTGGGTTTGTTTGTTTGTTTGTGTGTTTGTGTCAGCGTTCTCGAAAACGGGCCCTACGATTTTCGCGAAAACTGTCCTATTGATGTATTCTGGTGAGAAAATGCGTTTTAGATCAATCTCATTTCATTTGAACCTCTGCTTGACCCTCAATTTTGGGAAAAACCACTGACCATTTCTAAAAATAGCTTTTAAATTGGGCTAAAAGAAAAAAAAAGCATGTCATTGGATTCCCCATATAGCGCGATCGCGTTCAATACAACTCTTATGACGTCACAGTCGAGACTACTTTAATTTATTCTCAGCGCTTCGGTAATTCCCGTTTTAAAATCATTTAAATCGTTACCAATTTCGCCGCGCAATGAAATAAAATCAGCATGACATTGTATCATCAATAAAAAAAAAAGTTAAGATATGTTTTAACTTTGTATTTTGCACTCTCCAATTAGTTTTTAATATGCTTCTTTTAAACTGAAAGTGAGCTTTCGTAAACATCTTTTAACTACATGCTCTATACACCACGTGTTTACGATTTGTGGCCATGCATTCTTCTACATATATATTATTATTTGTATTCACGGATACACTAGATAGTTTATGTTTCTGAGATGGGTAAGATTTAAAGCTATTATCAATATCTTTTTTTCTATCGTTTAAATGTATATTTAATTTATGTTCAAAACTAATTTATTTTTGCACTGGTTGATTGTAGTGTTATAAATAGATTAAAAAAATGCCAGACTAGACTAGACTCGGACCACGGATTATAGAAGGAGCGTCTATAATGTATAAAATAAGATAAGATGGGGTAAGATTAGTTTGATAGTTTATATTATGATTGAAAGAGTCCAAATTGATTTAGGCCTAACCCTTACCGATACATCAAACAATTAGGGAACTATTAAAGTTGTGGAATACATTAAAACTTATATCGTTAATTGCATAGTTATGATGGTAAGTAATTTATACAGTCTTTAAAGTTATAACATTTACAACAGTACTTCAGGAAAATGCTTGGCAGACGAAAAAGGAATAATTATATTTTAAACTTGAAAAAGAGAAAGGCATGGACATAAGCCTATGTAGCGCCCCAGGACAAAAGTTTCAGCGACGCACACTTGCATACTGTAACTGCTTCATTTAATACTATATTTAGGTAATATCTGCCGCCACCCCCCCCCCCCCCTAGAAGTGTAGCCCCGAGCATATGCCCCCTCTGCTTCACCCCCCCCCCCTTCTATGTGAGGCCACTGCTGATGATAGTGCAGAAGCAGACATTATTTCAAAAATTATTTCTTGCATAACTTCGGATATAAATGATTCAGTGGATACAAATATAAAACGAAACAGAGCAGCCTAGCTAAGGTGCATTAACAACAATTAAAGAATAAACAAATGTGTAGATTACAGCAACTAGAAAATGAAACTATAGATGAGACAGAAACGAGATTGGATTATCAAAGAAAGCGTAGGACATAACAATTAGAGAAAGAAACTGCAAAAGAACGAGAAAGACAATTGGAAGAAAAAAGAAAGCGGGGGACAAAAAAAAACTAGATAAGGAACTTAAATTCATGTTTCGCATTGGCTTCGTTTAACGTAGATGACGATCGGACAATCAATAGTCACGGAATATACAGCTTCCTAGCAGCAGGACAAGTCTACCAGAAGATGAATATTATGGCAGTAAATCCAACACAAAATGTTAAGGGTGAATTTAAAAGTCCACAATACATACAGATGTACTTCTTAGATTCAGATGACGCCGTCACCGAGCAACTGAAACTTCCACTCAATCATGAAATCAGTCAATCTCTAATTAATTCATTGGAACAAATCATTAGATCAAGCAACTCTCTTGCACAAACTTTTATTATGATGAGAGAAGTGGAAGAAAAGGTCAACCGTCATGCTACTGAAGAAGGACATGCACCACCGTATGTGCGGCTTATTTTCACATCGCCAGAAGGATCCGTATAAAAAAAAATAATGCACCTTTATTGGCGAAGTATGTACTGTCCTTACATTAAATTCAGATCAAATCAATCCAGATAATGAAATGGTGGTTCATAAGCGTGTCCAAAAAAATTTTACTTTGAAGAATTTAGACAGCCGCGTAGAGCCTTTTACTTACTTACCCGCTGTTTTTTTCTAAAGGGAGATTAGGCTTCTCTTTCGATATGCCTATAAAAACGCCTTATGCGAGCCGACAGCACCTTACACGCTTTGAAATGGCCCAGTATTGCTTTTCCACCCCATCTTACCAAAAACCTACATTCTCAAGCTGACTGTGTGTGGTTCCTGATATGCGAGAAATTAAATTCAATACCCTGCATTTTGAGGCCGGCTTTTTCAGCAGTATCTCGTGGATATGTACGTTCGATTAGAACGCGATCGTATTCAGTAGATCAAGAACAATCAAAAGAAGATATATGCTGACAAATACATAGGAGTCACCCGTTTTCTTTAAGATCTGGAAGAAAAGAATAATGCTGATATTGGTGAAAGTATTATTCTACCCTCATCGTTTCCAGGCTTGAATAGAGACTACGGTAAACACTTTGAAGATGCTGTGGCTATTGTTCGCTGTTATGCTCTGCAATTTTGATTAGTCATAAAGAATCTCATTGAAGATGGAGTTGTTCTACTAATAACAGCTTATCAATCAGCATTAATTAAATTATATCACCAAGTAATTGTTCTTTTGACAGCCCTTAAAGCAGAATACAATAGATATTGTAATGAAAAAGAAAAGAGATGACTACAAAATACATTTGTAGGCCCATACCTGATTAAATATACTCCCTGTAAATAGTAGCCTAAATATATGCATGTATCTTATTGTTTACAATTTCTCTATTGTTTTAAAGATCTTTGATGTTAAAGATATGTATCAAATATTCTAACAATATTATTAATTTCACTCTATAAAGACCGATCTCAGATCGGTCACCCCGATATTAGGTACCTAATGCTAGTACATTAATTAAGGTAAGCAGTCATTATAGTTTGCACGATGCTTATATAGACCTGTGATTGTAAACTAAGCTCTCGTTGTGAGCCCCAACTCTAAAGATACTCATCTGTTAATGACATACCGGTATAAATTCAGATATATAATACTACATTCAAAATTTTAATAAGTGTAACAATCGAAATATAAAATTCTCCAATGGTTTACACAAAAGATAATTGTTTAATCCTTTCTAGTATATCAACTTCACAACACAGTATATGTAACCGTCTGGCTTCCTAGCAAGCCAGAGACCAATTCTTCAAATTTATTTATTGAGCTGAAATTCTACATAAATAAAAAGACCGTGTTTGTGTCCCCGCGGATCCACATTGGTCAATTTGAAAACACGTGATCTACAAGCCCAAGCACTGACCTAAAAATTATTTTGTAATTAAATATATTAGACCTACTTATCTTCTCTTATACATTACAGACACTCCTGCTATGAAGAACATTATTACGTCATACGCTCATATTTCCTAAAGAAGAAGCCAATACGACTTTACAAGTGAATACATTGTAGTTTATAAAATGTTTATCTGTAGCGTATAGGCCTACAGGCCTAGATCTATTTAATTTTTCTCCGGGTTTATTTAACGTGACCTTATTATCTCATATTTTACTTTTGTGATCATTTTTGACAGGAGGTTTCCCTAGCGTAGTGTTTAGCCTTTTCGACTGCCTTGCGGGCGGCGTGGGTTTGATTCCCCGCTATGGCTCTATTTTTCTACGTTTTTGTTTAAATTTCCATTAATATTACTTTTTTTTTTAAGATTGTAAGGATTTTATGACTTAAAACTTTCCTAGAATGTTGTCAATAAATAAAATATAATTGATTAATTAGGCCTAGGCTTATATTCTTGACGCACGCGAAAGACGAGTGTTTGATTCTCATCAACAGGGATAGTCTAACTTTTTGTTATTTAAAAAGAGATGCTTTTTTTTTACCCAATTACCATATTTACTTTTAATTACTTTCTTAAATGTTGTCTGTAAATAAATAATAATTTTACCTATTTTTTTAGTAATTATAGCTTTCTTTTCATTGTAGTTCATAAAAATTGTAGGCCTATCTGTAGCTTTAGGACTAAGCCTATGTAAATGTATTTTTTCCCCTAGGGATGCCGGGAAATTAAGCTTTTGGAAGACTTGCCCATATTTAACCCAATTGTAATATTTGTTATTACTTTCCTAAATGTTTTCAAAAAATTATTATTATATTTATAAATTTATTAGATCTAGGTTAGATTATATCTTTCTGTTCATTGTAGTTTATTAAATGTTTATCTAGCTTAGCCTATATACTATAAGCTTATAGGCCTATTTATTTTTTTCGTGGGCAACGTCGGGGAATTTAGCATGTTGATAAATAAATGTGTTAGCGATGACAAGACATTCTATAAAATATTTTACTACCACGACCCCCTCCCCTGATTTTTCATTGCACTTTAAGGTGTATATAGTATCGTCGGCATCCGTCCGTCTCCAAGAGACGATGGTGTAGCTTCACGGCAAAGGTGACCAGCTGCACCGCCGAGAATGGCTGTGGAGGCCAACTCGGGAGTGGCAATCCCTGCCGCACTTCAGGCATTTGAAGGTAGATGGCTGTTGTAAAGGAACCTTCCGCCTCGCTCTTTTCTGGATGGCAGCTTCCATGCGCCCAGTTTCTGCGCGGGATGTGCCACGCCTGACTGCGAGCCTCCAGGTTGGTCGGTCAGAAGCTTGGCATTCCCATGTGTCAAGGTCAATTGAGCTCTCATTCAGGTCTCTTTTGCAAAGGTCCTTGAATCGCAGTTTTGGGCGCCCTATCTTCCGGTGGCCTTCGGCCAGTTCTCCATAGAGGAGGTCTTTAGGAATGCGACCTGCATTCATCCTTTTCACATGGCCGAGCCACCTGAGGCGTTTCTCACTGAGCACAGCGTGAAGGCTGCTCGTGTTGGCTCTCTCCAGCACCTCTGTGTTGGAGACCCTATCCTGCCACTTGATCTGCAGTATTCTCCGTAGGCACCTCATATGGAAGCTGTTGAGTTTCTTCTCGTGCCTCGCGTAGGTGGTCCATGACTCACAGCCGACGACGACGATAAGCTTATAGGCCTATTTATTGTTTTCGTGGGCAACGTCGGGGAATTTAGCATGTTGATAAATAAATGTGTTAGCGATGACAAGACATTCTATAAAATATTTTACTACCACGACCCCCTCCCCTGATTTTTCATTGCACTTTAAGGTGTATATAGTATATATAGTATATAGTAATACTTTATAGTATTAGAATGTGACCTCACTCAAAAACAGACACACAATTCGATCCCTAATGATCAAAAGTAATCTTATTTATATTATAATCGCTTTTTATAATTAACTGTGTATTTTAGTATACATCTAAACTGTCTACACTCGAGGATAAACTCGTAAAACTGGTTACTGTACTTGATTGATTAGTTTGCTCGTTGTTTGAGTTCGATAAAAACAAAATGTTCAACAAGTACAAAAGCCTTCATACAAAAGCATTCAAGCAACCCATTAGTTGCCTCGTGTTGCCATTAAGCAGTACTCTCAAGGAATTGGCGAGTTAATACCAAGTGCTTGAGAATCGGAATGGAACTATTGAGCCACACAAAAAAAAAAAAAAAAAAAAAGACTTTGAAATGAAGTCAATATGTATTGAAACTACAGACATTGAATTCGTGTAAAAAGCCTTGTTGGGATAATAATAATAATAATAATAATATTTGTATAGCGCTGCCAACAATCATAATGTAAGCTCAGAGCACATTAACATACAACTAAGAACACGGACATTACTCTAGGCCAGGTGACAAAGCTAATTGATGATTTTAAAAAAAAGACAAATAAAAAAAATGTAGCATTAACCGACCAAACCCATAAGTAAGACAGTAGGGGTGTAAAGCGTGTTAAATGTTATCTAAGGTAAATATTGAAATAATGAGTTTTTAAGTTCTTTTTGAAAGTAACAGTAGAGCTTGTTCGCCTGAGTCGAATGGGAAGTAGATTCCATACCTTCGGACCGGATACTGAGAAGGCTCTAAGGCCAACGGTCGTCAGAGAGAAACGGGGCTCTTCCAGAAGCGATGAGTCGGCAGAACGAAGTGTTCTTTGCGATACAAAGAAATTAAGTCAAGCTACATGAAAATGGATATCTGGCTACATAGAAAATATTTAGGACTGTGGATACGAAGTGCAAAAGTGATGTGCTGTGATGCTGAGAGAATACTGCATTATTGGACGCCGCAATGGGGGGAAAGGGGAGTAGCAGTAAAATATAAATATAATTAGAACATTTGGAAGACTTGCATCATATGGAGAAGGTTTACCGCACAACCATAAGAATAGAAGAATCCAGACTACACAATAATAATAATAATAACTTTGGAGTAAAGATAGCTGAAGTCCAACTATGTTTAAAATGAAATTCCTAAAAAAAAATATACAAAATGTTTAGGACAAGAGTAAAATAACTTCGAACTGCATCTAAGTACACAGTGTATGATGATTTACATGAATGCTTTTGACCTATTGATTGAAAGTCGGTATGTATAAGAATAGAGTTATACTGTCTTTCATTGGCGTCCATATTGTCAGTTAACTAGTTGGTAGATATAGTAGAAGTGATTATCCCCCCTCTCTCTTCTCTACTTTTCCAAAACCATGACATAAAATGTGTAGGCTTCTGTCATTCCCCCCCCCCCCCCCTGCCCTGGATTATACACATCTCACCCTCCCGCCATCCTCCGACATATGCACATCGACATGGTGTAAATTACATAAGGGGATCAGATCACCATGTCTGAGACAGAGATTCTGTTAACCGTCACGTGATGCGCACTGACACTTGACACGTGACATATAGTCTAGGGTCTATTTTTATGTCCGGAATGTCTTACTGCGAACTTAAGGTGTTTCAGTGGTATCGTAGCGGTGTCGTAGTGGTATCGAGGCGGTCTCGTAGTGGTCTCGTAGCGGTGTGATAGTGGTATCGTAGTGGTATCGTAGCGGTATCGTAGTAGTATCGTAATGGTATTGTAATGGTGGTGTAGTGATGCCGGTAGATTGTAATCAGAACTTTTGTTGCATGTTATTAGCTTTATAAAAGAACATAAAAACATGGCGAGCCACGCCAACTGAATTGTTTGACAAAGTTACTGTTGCGTACATTGAATACACCTAAAAGCTAAAACAAACGTTAGATTACATATTCTAAGCAATAAAAAATTTTTTTCACATATTTTTTGAGCCCACAAATAATGGAGATAGTAAGCAATGATTCACAATAGGGGAGATTACTTCACAATAGGGGAGATTACTTCACAATAGGGGAGATTACTTCACAATAGGGGATATTACTTCACAATAGGGGAGATTACTTCACAATAAGGGAGATTACTTCACAATATGAAAATGAACGACGTGGTCTATCAGCTGAGAGCTAGAAAGATATTTCTAAATTCAAATTGACAAATCTAAGTTGAAAACGTTACAATTCGTTTTCTCCTAGTTTGGACAGCACCACCACCCCCCTCTTCGACTCCTTACTGAATCTATTTAGCTCTTGACAAGATGCCTTAAAGCAAGCTAATTTAAAACGGCTGAATTGGCCACGCAAACTTCT
Organism: Anisus vortex; assembly: GCA_949126835.1. Taxonomy (NCBI): domain Eukaryota; kingdom Metazoa; phylum Mollusca; class Gastropoda; family Planorbidae; genus Anisus; species Anisus vortex. Next base: position 37,285,433 of record OX421496.1, read on the forward strand.
TGTATATTGTGCCCCCTGCTTTTTATCCATAAAATGTTTTAACACAGCATAAGTAGCCCAGTGGAATCAATTGGTCAGAAACGTGCACTTAGCATTGTTTTACTTAGGTCCATATATAGAAAAGATTAATTTGGGGTGTGACTAAACGCTAGCACCAAAATGTTCGAATTGGCAGCTCAAGGCTTCACTTATCCAGCATATATTTATCTTGTTTTATTTACTATATTTAACTAATGTAAAGTATCTTATAACTAAACAAACGTATACGTTCTCTTTCTTCCCTACTGGCATCAGTGCATGGAATGGGTTCCTTGAAGAAACCAGGAAAACCAGGAACTTAACATCATATAAAACCCTTATCAAAATACAAGACTGGACTCAAATCACATATAAGCGCCACTGTAACATGTACAATAAAAAAACACACAAAGCTTTATTACATATATTTATCCTTGAATGTCCGTACATTCAAAGAAATATTTTGCCACTTTTCTGATATGCAAAATTTCTATTATGACTTTGTATCCGCATTCTTTATAAGCTTTATAGTTTTATTTATTGTTATCCATGCGTAGCCAGGTGTTGCAAACCTGGAAAAATATTTTTCTTTTATAATTCTTTGTACATTGTAGAGTTAAATCGCTCTCCAGTTATCCGTCAGTTGTGTATTCAAGTCATGACAATGCCTGTAAACTATTAACGGTTTGATATCGGCTTTAATCATCTTAAAGCACGTTTAACTACACATCGCATAGGTCTGGTCTCAATAAAATTATTCTCAAAGAAAAAGCCTATGAATTCGGACAACGGAGAAATGGTTTTGGGGCTGCAGATTAATGAATTTGACTTTGGATAAATAAACTATAAATTAACATTTGATTTACTCCAAAATAAATTTGTTTGTTTTAAAAAGCGATGTACCTGTAGTCCAAAAACGTTTCTCTAAAGTCCGAAATAGTTCTCGTTAGTTCAGAACATAGCTCAGTAGTCTTAACTATTTTATAAAGTTTAAAAAACAACAACATTTTTCTGTACTCCAAAACGTTTTGTTTATGTGTATTTGAAAAATACCAATCAAAAGAAAGACGTTATTTTAAACCTATCATTTAGAAAAGCTTGTGGCCTCTTTATTTCTTTCCCATCACACACTGCACAGTCTGAAATTAACACGACCACGTGACCCTAACGGCGAGGCTAATCGGTAGCTAGAAATTATCTATCGCGTTTGCCTGAAGATCATGGGAAGTCCAGGAAAAAGGGATGGATTTCACTACTTCAATTTTAGTATTAGTATCTAATCATAATAACAGTTGGACTTTGTCCTACCATGAGATAACTTTTAAAATAGACGATCTCTCTACCGCTGGGCAAAAGCTTTGTTGCGCTTAAAGTCTTTTCAGATATAGATGATTACCCGATAAATAATTACCTGGAAACTTTAAATCGAACAAAAGAAGCTTGTGAGAAAAGTATTAACTGACCTTATCAAGTTTCGGAGCATTGAGTGCTCTCGCGATGTTCACGGACGTAGCGTCCACCGAGACTGACCGCTCCTTGGGTCTGTGGGCTATGCAGAAGACGTTTAGGTCTTCCAGGTCGTTGGGGTTGTGGCCAAAGTTTTTCAGGTTCAGCTGTGTGCCGCAGGCCACGCACGTGAAGCAGGTCTTGTGGTACATGACCTCCTTGATGGGGCCGAGCTGCTCCAGAGGGTAAACCTTCTTGTAGCACCGTAGGCATATGTCTCTCTTGACCGGCTTCTCGTAGCAAGGTACCTAACCAGAAAGAAAAAATAATTGAAAAAAACGACAATAAAGACTAATTCAAGGACTAAGTCTTTATGAGTTATTTGGTATTCTGGCAACGGAATGGGTTGTCTGTGCTAGTCAATTACCTTTGAGTTAAACGCAAGATTAGACTCAAACCACGTATAAACATACATCGCATTAATCTCAGATTTAGAATGACCGTCTATAATTTATAAGATAAAATACGTTTTAAAAAAAAGTGTTATGTAGAGACCCAGTAAAATGTTTAATTGGACACAGTGACGATTGACTACCGAAGGTCCCAGGTTCAAATCCAGATGAAGACTATTCATTTTTTCCGGGGTCTGGAGGTTATCCCTAAGTCTATCCAATTGGCATTTCCTCAACAGCTACATAGTAACTATATACGTTAGCTTACTAAAAAAATGAAGACCAACATTCTAAATAGGGGCCGATTTCGACCCCTGCCCCACTCGTGTTTCAGATGTCTTTTCCTTAGATACGCCTCTGCACCTACAATTAAACCAAACCCTAAATTCGGGTCCAAAATATTAAAATGCTCAGGACTCTACAAGTCTGGTCCCCCACACCCGCCCTGGCTACTATAAATCTCTTAAACAAATGTATTGTTAAGTTTTGGCTATGAAAAAAGGGTCGTGAAGAAACACATCAGCGATATAACGACTATCTCCTATACTTTATTGCTTCATATTATGCATATCATAAATCTACTTGCTGTATTCTTCCTTGTCTACTCAGAATGTTATCTTGTTTCACTATCAAAGTTTATTATTGTCATATACACGTATTTCTATACCTATACAAGCGTCTTCTATATACTGAAACTTCATTGATCAAACGTACCTTTTTTTAAAGAATAAAATCTAGTCGTTGGGTGGGAAGATTTGTTATTTGCAGAGAAAGAAAATAAAAGTAGTATGTCTATTACAACCCTGAAAATCTCTTTAAGTTTTAGTACACTGGCCGAACTGGTAGACTTAATAATGTGTTAAGAAAAAAGCAATACTGTTGGTAGTACTGTGTTCATTCATGTATTTAGTATGTAGGCCTAGTAAGGCTTTAACGGAGTCTGTTTAAATAATTCTATTGACGAGGTCTTCACAGCGCACGGATCATTGGTTTTATACCTACAAACTTAACAGAAGTAGCAAGGGAGCTTATGTGTTCCTCTATTAAACATTTATATCTTTATATCGATGTATATTTATTTATATAAATATATCGTGCTTGAAGGTTGGATAGGCCTATAATGTTCTACTGAAGTAATATTATATTAATGGAGAAATGGTCAAATTTAATATTGACAGTATGTTCAGTAATAATTATTCTCTTCAATTTTCCCTTTAAAATATAAAGTCTAGCATTGATTAAGAATAACAGGGGATGATGATTTTTGTAATTTATAATAAAAGTTGAATGGTAGTTTGGGGGATGGGGGGGAGCACCACTTACTCTAGTTATATCATACTCAAAATGAGTGAAATGTGGATTTTATATTTGTACGCGCACAAAAACAATCAAAACGTCTTATTCGAACAGGTCTTTTTATTATTATTATTAAATTGATGTTCGAAATTCTAAATGTGAAGAGGAATAGAGATTTAGGGGGCTTGTGGCCGTGCGGCAGCGCCTTCGGCTGACGTACTGATGGTCCTAAGATCGAATCCTGGTGCAGGCTAGGATTTTTTCCAGGGTCTGGAGGGTATCCCTGAGTCTACCCAGCTCTGATGAGTACCTGATGTTAGTCTGGGTAAAGTAAAGGAGGCTCTGCATAGTGCTGGCCACACAATTATCTAGTATGCCGTGGCCACAGATACTGATGAACGCTGCTTCACCTGCCCTATGGATCAATTTGGTCCGACGGGTACTTTACTTAATGGATGTTTAACCTTTTCTTGAGTTGTTTCGCTGTTAAATTTGATTCGTGAGCTATTTTTATTAGCTGTTTTAATAGAGCGTTCGCAATGGGCGTGGCTTAGGTTTTTTAGTGACGTATTTGTGTAAATAGAAGCCACTTGGTGTACAAAAATGGTGAAGTACTTCTTTATCATGCCAAATTCACATCTGAATATTGGCTATCCTACGCACAAATCATTAGATAAATCGTAGTAGATCATCTTACTAGTACAAGAGAAAGACTGACATGCTATTTTTTTTAACGAATTTCAACATTGTAAGCTCAATTCATCATCTTACTATCTGGCCGGTAAGTTTTGCATTTGAATGGAATTATTGGAGTCATTCATTATTTTCATTGTAGGCCTAATCGTTCAATAGTAATGTAACATTTTTAATGTAAGAACCTTCTTGTGATAGGTCTATTAATCTAATATAGAATTAATAAAATCCATATTAATACATTAATCATCATTTTAAACACTAAATATCAATTTAAAAAAAGCTCGAGCCTATATGAAACTATATTAATACAGCGGCCATTGTACACCATTACACAAAGTAAACAAAAAACACGTGATTTTTGTCACGTGATTGCAAACGACCTATATCAAATAGTATCGCACGATTACTCGTACCGAAACTGAGGTATAATAAACTAACCCATAAAAACATAGTTTTTATTATACTCCCTTTCTTTGTAAACTAAGTTTATGTTTAATTTATATTTTGATAGTTTAAAATAAATATAAGTGATATCATACCTTATGAATTTCCACACTAAAATTTTGCGCATCCTTTTTTTTCTAGTTTTGGCCCGCATTAATTATGATTTACTTAGAATAATTCGACTATGATCATTCCAGCCTATGTCTATGTGCAGAAGTGGGAATGTTAAGTTATCGCTTTCTACTGTGCGAGTGTTCTCATGACGACTAAAATCAAAGACTATAATAAGATGGACCGCTTGCTTTGATATTTCTGCTATTTGATAACTTGAAACACTTAGTTTCGGAATTTCCGATCGCACTACGTCCTCTAGACTTTCGGTTTAGTAATTCGCTATGATTTTCACAATGGAAAATTAAGATTGAAATCGAAAGTTGTATACAGGGAAACATTTAATGAAATCGTAGGAGCGTAAAAGTCACGACAACCTCATCGGCTGCGCGCGGAAAAAAGATCATTTAAGCTCTAAAAATAGAGTAGACGGTTCATCTTATTATACGCTTTGATAAAATGTGTCAGACAGCAAGATTAACTTTAGAGATTTCTACAATGAAAAAGTACTCACCACATTGTTTAAATGGTCGCTGTTCGCCCCTGGTGAGGTAATGCTTGTCGGAGAAGTTAAAGAATTTGTAAAAGATCGTCTGCTGGAGGGGCTGCTGCCGTCAAATGATGTGCGTGATTGAAACTGGCGTCCCTCTGGAGAACTGGGACTTACCGGAGATCTCAGCTGCAGAGACGGGTTCAGTTTCTTCGGCTTCGTTGCCAAAAGGATACTGTTTTGCTGCACGCTGATCGCCTGAGGGCGGTAGCTGAGTTCCGGTGAAGCTGCTCGGGGGCTGTCTTTGCTGGAAGGTGGTGCCGGAGATTCAGTTCTGATGGGAGTATTTTCTCCCGTTGAACGGGCGCCGTTCTCCATCTCGTGAGTCTCAATAGCAGAAGTCTCCTCGGATAGTATTTCTGTTGTGGTTTGGGTTGTTGCCGTCTGCTTCGTGGCGGTCGAGGGCATCGGAAGGATCGGGGGCTGGACTGTGGCCACCTTTACGACGGCGCCTTGCGATAGTAAATGATGGTAGTCTACGATCCCCGGCGGTACCTGGGACGTCCCGGCGGACAGCACGTTTTGGCTAAGGTTGGGCTGAGAGGCCCACTGAAACGGCGGGCCCTCGAACGATGACTGGTGAGTTAGGATGTGCTGATTATACACGGCGTGCGGCGGCACGGGGGCGGACAACGGCAGCTGTCCGGGGACCATGCCAGAAGGCACGGGCTGCATGGCGATGTTCGCTACGCTGCCCGTGTATGCCAGGTGAGGGTTCTGGTAGTAAACGGCGGGCAGCTGAATTCCTGGGTGCCCCGGTCCGCCAATGTGCAAGGCGCCGTAACCTAATGGGTATCCCGCAGGGTGCTGATATCCAATAACACCCTGTGGTATGACTGGTTGACCAGTGTTGTCCGTGACTAATGAACTCGTGCCAGGCTGATATTCTAAACTCACCCCATGTGGCTTAGTATTGGAGTTGGGTAAATTATCCATCTTGACCGCTTCTATCGATATCTCACTTCCTGTGTCTTCTATCAAAGTCTCATGTTTTGCGTCCTCTTTCGCAGTATCTTTGTAATGTGATGATAGCCAAAACATTTACAGACATCCCTGAAAGTAAATATATATATATATATATATATATATATGTATATTTGAAACTGATTCATTGTAGATGTGCAGAGTAATATATTTGTTAATGAACTGCTTATAGGACAATTTGTAGTTGTTGTTTTTTTATGAAATTAACAAACTAAAGGAGCAGGTTATTTATTCTACCATATAAGACCAACCCTACATCAAAGTAATGTGGTGGGGAACTCTAGAACGCTAGAACTAGGCCATGGGACAAATCTATATTATCACTTGGCCATCCCATGGCGGATCCCGACAAGGATCTGGCAATAACCGAGGAGGGCAAGCCGAAACCCAACGATACCAACGGAGGAAGCGAGCAACCTGGGTTTAGTAAATAGTCAACTAGTGTCGGCCTAGTGCGACCAATCGTAACTCCAGCAAGGTTGGCACTTTTGTTTGTGGAGGAGAAAACCCTGCGTGTCAAAAAACTAAACCAGAAATTATCAAAACCGATGAGTGTGTGTAGAGAATTGGTCGTCTACGTCAGGGGTTGGCAAGCCTTCGGTTAGTAGTGTTTCAAACTAGGGCTTCTAAATCATTCAGCGTGCCAACAGCCTGGGCGTTTAATCCTATCTGTTTGCGACGCTCCTTCTATACAGAAGAGTATGGCATTCTACTTCCTTACGCTTAATGATGGTTTGAATATAGTATTGCATTTTGATTAGTGTTTTAAATTATGTTAAGTTGCTGGTTTTCTTGCTTTGTTCAGGCTACCCTTTCCATGCCCCAGATGCCACTTTGGAAGATAGAGTAGGCCTATTTATATGGATTCATTTGTTCTTGCATATGGGATAAGAAAAGCGTTTTTGTCCCCCTGTTTATCTGACCATTGTAAAAGATTGTTATTGTCTTGTATTTCAAGATAGAATATAATGCATTATGTATTATTGCTTCTTTACTCTTAGACATTCTTTCCTCTAGTATTTCTTTGTTTAGTGATTTCACTATTGGTGTTACTTTTGTCAACTATGAATACTCACTAGTACTGAACCTTGCAGGTTGTAATTCAACTATTTTTAACTTTAAAAAAAAATACTTTTATAAAACAATTAATATCATTCACTCCGTAGCATTTTAGGGCCTTGGCTGCGGTTAGATTTTCGGATGAAAAAATTAGTCTATGCGGTTTTGGAAATTCTCGCATTGTTATGTTGAAATTAAAGTATTGCAAGTTATATATGAAAATGACCAGGAATAAAATCCCTTCAATTATATTTATATAAAAAAAATATTTTTAAAAATTTTAATTTACTTATATTTAATTAGGTCAGTTAAAAAAATTTCAATCTTTAGAAAAAAAAAACAAAGTTTTTTTTTTATAAGGGGACTTAGTTGTCATAGTAACTTTGATCTTAGCAATCATGTTCTAAATATCAATTTATAAACAAATGTAGAAAGTTTCAAATAAATTTATTGAACGGTTTTTGATTTATACGCTCTGAGGCTCTATCGAGCAACATTTGTTACAAAAATTGTACCCAAAATGTGCTAATATTTATTTTAAAAAATGATTTAAATCAACATATAGAAACATAAACAATAACAAAGGAAGTTACAATTGAATACATTAAAAACTAGAATCAGGAAAAGTAATATTAAAAGAGGGATTATAGAAAAAAAGACACAAAATATACAAAGCCACTGACAGTGGCTCGCCGGAGTCAATGAGTTAATACCCTAGCAAGACCAAGGTCAAAATTGTCACTGCTTATCTTTAATATTAATGTATAAGATAAGATAAGATAAGATTGCTTTATTGATCCAAATGAATGGAAAATTGACTTGATTACATAAATTCCTTTTTTTCAGCATACCTAAAACAATATTAAAGAACCATTTATACTCAAACACAATAGACATTCACGCACACTATCATACCATTTATCATACAAGAAAAAAAGTAGGCCTATCATTTAGGAGTCAGCTATTGAGCCATCGTATTTCCTGGCTGAAAGGTGATTCTTTTGAAAGAGTCTTACTGACAGTGGAACAAAAGAGTTCTTAAATCTCTCTGTTCTTGCCCTTATAGAAAGAAGCCGACCACTTCGACTAGATATTATGTAGCTATCATGAAGCGGGTGTGCATGATCTTGGAGGATTTTATCAATTATAGACAGGCACCTTAAACTGAAAATATCCGCAAGAGATGGTAATTCTGTCTGTGTAGTACGAGAGGCTTTTACAATTAATATTTAGTTGTTAAGATATAATTCTAGCACCTATGTAAATGAATTTTAAGTATAATTTTATCTCAGCTTTACTGAGAACCCTTATAAAGTTTACCATTGAGAATTTAGATATACCGGCGAAGAAATGCACGAATCACAGTTAAGCGGAATGGATACATTGTAACTATGCAAATTGGGTAGTAAATGTACTGTTTAGAATCGTACATTGTATACATTTTTATTCATATAATATTTATGTAATTTTCATTATTTTTTATTATTAAATCATTTTAAAGTAATAAATTGTAAGCCAATGATTTTTTTTATTATCAAAAACAAACAAACATTATAAAAAGTAACGCAAATAAAATGGGTTAATTATCTCCCTTTAATTAAATGTTCACAACTTGATTCTAAAGTGATGCCAAAAAATTATGTATTGTAATATAACAAATATTACATGTTAAGTATTCTTTCTTTATACAAATCCAATCCAACATTATGGTATTCATTGCAAGATGTCTTAGACAGTTGTAAAAAAAAAACATTTCCTGCATTATGCCTAATTGTTAAAGTCGATTTAGGGATTTTAATTTTTAAACATGTATAATTTCAACGATTAGATCTATATAATATAATGCTTGTGTATAGATCTTTTATGTTTATTAAAATAAAAAAAAAGAAATGAATTTTGTTTCAGAATAAATTATATTTCTGCTTAATTAAAGAAGATGAGCATAAAATCTGTTTTGAAAGTGAGCGCGTTTTTCTTGAATGTTTTTGTGTTTTTCTGCTAATTGTTCAATGTCAGGTACATATTTAGTCACTTCTGAGTGGGCAATTGTAAGTGACCTTTTGTCTGCTTAAAACAGCTTTCATGTTCGATAAAATCTGTTCACAAGTGTAATTTGAATCAAAACTGAAAGTAGAGCAACAATGCCAAAAAGCTGAGAATAGCAGACGACTGTCCTAAGTAGCTTCCTGTTTGACCCTGTCGTTGTAAATGTAAGTTCAACGTACTGAAATGTGTTGCTATACCATTCAGAAATTTCGGCTTAAACAGTCAGTTCTCTTCATTTAATATGTGTGGGGTGCGGGTTTTCATTAAGAAACACCTTAATTATTGCTTCCAGACAAGAAACGAATCTACTCAAGACTCAACCTCGTCTAAGCCAACTAACTGTGTGTGCAACACTGCAGCCATTAATTAAGCTGACGTACGTTGCTTTGACTTACATTAACAAATCTCTATCTTGGAGGCCTCTTGAAGCATAAGAGGTGTGTCGCTCATTGATGATTCAGGCACTATACCTATCCACACAAAGGACAGAATTCTAAAATGCGACATCATACTACCTTGGACAGGTAGGAGATAATTATCCAATAAAAGTCTTGCAACCCGTAACTTGTCTCGTTCGGTGTCAAAAATGTTAAGATATCGTAGGGTTTGACAACATGGAAATGCCGTCATCACATCATCATTGGTGCGTTACTTAATATTGTTTTCATCTCAAGAACTATAACCTTGATCAGCTTTAAAATCCTCCCCCCCCCCCTTGGAAGATGTGGTGTCAGGAGCGCAAGCCACCTTGGAAATAAAATAAAATTTTCAGGAAATCTGGAGACATTTCTCTCTCTGTTTTTTTTATAATGATTCTGAGATCACCCTAACAGTCCTCCCCTCCCACCGCGAACCCCAACTTAGAACAAACACAAAATAATGTCAGTTATGTATCTTGAGCGCATAACATGTTCCCAAACCTTGCAACATACTTTTGGTAGGTAAAACTTGTAACCCCCTCTCCCCCTTTTAGCTTATTGCTTGATAGAGATCCATATTTCACTACACTGGATAGAGATCCATATTTCACTACACTAAATAGAGATCCATATTTCACTACACTGGATAGAGATCCATATTTCACTACACTGGATAGAGATCCATATTTCACTACACTAAATAGAGATCCATATTGCACTACACTAAATAGAGATCCATATTTCACTACACTGGATAGAGATCCATATTTCACTACACTAAATAGAGATCCATATTTCACTACACTGGATAGAGATCCATATTTCACTACACTAAATAGAGATCCATATTTCACTACACTAAATAGAGATCCATATTTCACTACACTAAATAGAGATCCATATTTCACTACACTGGATAGAGATCCATATTTCACTACACTGGATAGAGATCCATATTTCACTACACTGGATAGAGATCGGACCACTCCCTGATGAGGAGGAGGGCTTGGCTCCGACCACGGGACCTGAGGGACGGGTCGTAAAGGGGCCTAGGATCCAGGGTTTGACCATTCCGCATGGCCCACTTAGCATTTAAAGAAAAAAAAGTGATTGAGAGAGGTCTGTCGATGGCGGATTGTATACCGAAAGGCTTCGGCCAAAGGCCAGGGTCAACTCATATTCACAGAAATCCTGAAATTAATGTAAGTCTGCTACCACTTGTGCTGAGCCGAAAACCAAAAACTCTCTCGAGCCGCGAAATGTAAGAAAAAACAACAACACAAGAATCACCCAGACAAACGCAATAAATAAGTGCATTAGTGCATTATGTTTTAATTTCAAAAGATTTGGTAAATAGGGTGGGAGGAGAGTCGGCTCATCACCCCCAACCTTTGCAGCCGCCCCTGACTGTCAGTTAAACATTATTGAATTTATTTATTTTTTTCTATTTTTTTGTTCTTCAACATGCTTCTTTAGTTTGAATAATAAAGCCTCAAGCCATAACTTCTGACCTCTGGGACCTTGTGCATTGTAGCGTTAACCTTTTTATTGAAACAACATAGGAATTCTGTTTCAGTCATGGTCCAGTGGCCTCTGCAGAAAAAATTGTTATCGAGGGGGTCAGAGGTCATCAAAGCACCGACTAATGTACAAGTTTTGTTTAGTTTTTGTTTGTTTTGTTTTGTATCGAATAGATCTAGAGTTTAGAATTTAGAAGATACAGATCCTGGTTGAACTTGACAGCCAATGGTAATTTATGTTTATAATGTATAAAGACAAAAAATTATACAGCAGAGTTAAGTATGTTATGTTTACAGGTCTTGACTTGGTTACTCCAGTAGACTGTGTTGTAAAAACTGATTTAATTGTGTCTCGATAGTGTCTCAATAAATGTGTCGTTTATAGCAGTAGACTATGTCTGACATTGTGTGACTCGTATGCTGGTGCATTTATATGTGTAAGATAACATTTGACAGATTTAACATTGTAGTTTATCATTTCTTTCTCTCTGTGTCTCTCTATAGGTCTATGTATCTCTACCCCCCCCCGCTATCTCTCTCTCTATCTCTCTCTCTCTCTCTCTCTCTCTCTCTCTCTCTCTCTCGCCAGTCCTCTTTACCGTAGCTTCCATCTTTATCTTAATAACTTCACATTCTTTTATTCTATTTTTTTTAATTCTTTGCCATCTTGTCTCTCCTTAAGGTCTTTCTCATTTTACTCTCGACTGAACTTTAGTTTATACTACGATTTCTTTTATTTGTTCACTCTGTCTCTCGTTTGTTTCTCTCTCTCTCCCCTCACCATCCCTCTCTCTCTCTCTCTCTCTCTTTCTCGCTCTCTCTCTCTCTCTCTCTCTCTCTCTCTCTCTCACAGACACTTTGGGAGACAAATATTACCCCACCTTAAGCTTACCCTTCTTCAAGTCTACATTATGCATTTGTTATAAAAGAAAATCTCGCCCAAGCAGACAAGAACCTGCCCGCAGCGTGCTGTCAGCTCTGTGTGTTTGTTGTATAATCACAACGTTTATAGCTCCCTTAACAGATATATAAAATACAACTACGGGGGGCATGCTGTGACGATGCACACATTCTCATATACTTCCCACACCACGCCCCAAATTCTCTGTAGCACCCCCTCTCTTCCCCGCAAACATTATAAACCAAACATGGCGCCTTTCAAAGTAAAAATATTTATCGCCCACTATCTCATGATGTGTCACTGTTACCCCAAAACTACTTTGATGGTATAAATTATGGGATCTTCCTTATTGGGGTTTACGTATGAGATTAAGGGAACATGCAGAATGCTGTTATCTGGGACGTTTAGGGTGTCGTTCCTACTTAAGTGTGACTGAATTCTTGATTTTAGACTCTAGACTAGAATACCAAGCTGAAGACTCGCTATTGTAGACTCTAGACTAGAATACCAAGCTGAAGACTCGCTATTGTAGACTCTAGACTAGAATACCAAGCTGAAGACTCGCTATTGTAGACTCTAGACTAGAATACCAAGCTGAAGACTCGCTATTGTAGACTCTAGACTAGAATACCAAGCTGAAGACTCGCTATTGTAGACTCTAGACTAGAATACCAAGTTGAAGACTCGCTATTGTAGACTCTAGACTAGAATACCAAGCTGAAGACTCGGTATTGTACTCTAGACTAGAATACCAAGCTGAAGACTCGCTATTGTAGATTCTAGACTAGAATACCAAGCTGAAGACTCGCTATTGTAGACTCTAGACTAGAATACCAAGCTGAAGACTCGCTAGTGTCCGCTGGCGAACGTTCATTTTCCTACGCAGGACCGTCCGCTTGGAATCACCTCCCACTACAGCTTCACCAGAGCCCTAGCTATGACACCTTCAGGAGCCGGCTGAAGACTCACCTATTTCGTCAGCAGAATTAGCGTATTACTACATATTTCGTTGTCTGTCTGTATTCTGTAACTGTCGTCTGCGCATAGAACTGTCACCAACGGGATATGCGCTATATAAGCACCGTTATTATTATTATTATTATTATTATTATTATTATTATTATTATTATTGTAGACTCTAGACTAGAATACCAAGCTGAAGACTCGCTATTGTAGACTCTAGACTAGAATACCAAGCTGAAGACTCGCTATTTTGCTAGAATTGGTGTGTGTTAGAGATTTACTTTGCAATATTATTCTATTCTATCGAATTAGTAGGCCTACTGATTAGAGATAGACCGACAGACAGACAGACAGACGGACAGATAGATAGATAGATCTACTCACCATGAATATATCTTTCTCTCTATATATAGGCCTAACAATGTTTTTATCTGCCCGTCTTTATCTATGTACATCTACGTTGTTATCTGCCCGTCTTTATCTATGTACATCTACGTTGTTATCTTCTTGTGTAAACAAATATGTATTGTTTCAACGGTACAGATAGGTAGGCTACAGATGTATAAAAATGAAAACCCTTGCCATTCCCTTTCACTTCTGACTCTCAGACACCATAAGATAGTAGGTGACTTACATTATACGTTCCCGTGTGGAGTGGTTGTCCTCCCATCGGGCGCCTCCCCAGGTGGCGGATAGGGGAACGCCCGCCATACATGTATGGAGGGTACCAGGGAAATAAAATACCTGGGGTGGACCAAAGACAACAGCCATGACCTCATGGGCTTAAAATAAGGGGGTTGGGCGTAGGGCTAGCAACCCCACCCTGTAGAAAAAAGCTTCTGCTACAGAAACACTAAAAACAGAATCTACAGACAATCTAGTCCTGGAAGAGGAAGGTTCTTCACTACGAAGACCTATGAAGCTCAGTGGTGAAAGCCGAAAGGAAGCCACAAAGCCGACTACCCTTCTGACAACCAGGAAAATCACCATCGGAACATGGAACGTCAGGACCATGTATGAGGCGGGTAAAATGGCACAGGTAGCATCAGAGATGAGGAGAAACAAGCTGACTATATTGGGCATCAGCGAGACAAGGTGGACGCAAGCTGGACAAAGGAGAATGATATCAGGAGAGCTGTTGCTGTATTCTGGACACGAAGAAGAAGACGCAATACACTCACAAGGAGTTGGCCTCATGCTGTCCAAACAAGCACATGGAGCCCTGATTGGCTGGGAAGCGCATGGCCCCAGGATTATTAGAGCCTCCTTCCGTACCAAGAAGAAGAATATCAAAATAAATATAGTCCAATGTTACGCGCCGACAAATGACAGTGAAGAGGAGGATAAAGACCAGTTCTATGGCAGACTACAAAAGATACTGGGGTCCTTCCCCAAAAAGGATGTCATCATCCTCATGGGTGACCTTAATGCAAAGATTGGTTCTGAAAATACAGGTTACGAACAGGTAATGGGTAACCATGCGCTGGGAACGATGAATGAAAACGGAGAGAAATTTGCAGATCTCTGTGCGCTCAACAATATGGTCATTGGAGGGAGCATCTTTGAACACAAAATAATCCACAAAGCAACATGGATCTCTCCAGACAAAACAACAGAGAACCAGATAGACCATGTCTGCATAAACAAGAGATTTAGAAGATCCTTACAAGATGTCAGAGTGAAAAGGGGAGCAGATGTAGCATCTGACCACCACCTGGTAATTGCCCGACTTAAACTGAAGCTGAAGAGAAACCAGACAGGCACAACAGACAGAAGAGTTAAATACAACACTAACCTTCTGAAAGACCCTAAGATAAAAGAACAGTTTACCTTGGCTCTGAAAAATAAATATGAAGTGCTACAGGATCTGGTGGAAGAGGAACATAGTGTACTCAGCACCTGGCAGAAAGTGAAAGAGACATTGAGATCCTCTTGCCAAGAGGTACTTGGGCCAAAGAAGCTACATCAGAAAGAGTGGATCACAGCGGAGACCCTGGAAAAGATCGAAGACAGGAGGAAGAAGAAAGCAGCAGTTAACAATAGTAAAACTAGAGCAAAAAAAGGCAAAGCTCAAGAAGAATATGCAGTAGCGCATAGGGTCGTGAAGAGAAGTATTAGGAAGGACAAGAAAAGGTTCGTTGATGGACTTGCTGGGGAGGCAGAACAGGCAGCTTATAGCGGAAACATGAAAACACTATATGACATAACTAAGAGACTTTCCGGGAAAAATAGCAAGCCAGAAAGACCTGTCAAAGACAAGCATGGGAATACCATTAACACACTGGACCAGCAGTTGAACAGATGGGCTGAACACTTTGAGGAACTCCTGAACAGACCTGCACTCCAGAACCCTCCGGTCATTGAACCAGCCACTGTAGATCTCCCGATCAGATGTGACAAACCAAGCAGAGATGAAATCAGAAAAGCTATCACCCTGATGAAAAATGGGAAAGCAGCTGGACCGGATGGCATACCAGCGGAGGCACTAAAGGTAGACCTAAATGCATCAATAGAGATGCTATACCCCCTCTTCGAAAGGATCTGGGAGGAAGAAGACATTCCAACAGACTGGAAAGAAGGCCACCTCATCAAGCTTCCCAAAAAAGGTGACCTTGGAAACTGCAATAATTACAGGGGCATCACATTACTTTCGGTGCCAGGCAAAGTCTTCAACAGGTTACTCTTGGAGAGGATGAAAAATACAGTCGACCCACAGCTGCGGGACGAACAGGCTGGTTTCCGGCAAAACAGATCATGCACAGACCAGATTGCAACGCTCCGTATTATAGTGGAGCAGTCTCTTGAGTGGAACTCGTCGCTATATGTAAACTTCATAGACTTTGAGAAAGCATTTGACAGTGTGGACCGAGAGTCGCTTTGGAAGCTCCTTCGACACTACGGAATTCCCACTAAGATAGTTAACCTGGTAAGGAAATCATATGAGGGTATGGCATGCAGAGTTATACATGGAGGGCTACTCACAAACAGCTTCCAGGTGCGAACGGGTGTCCGACAAGGATGCTTGCTGTCACCATTCCTGTTCCTACTTGCTATAGACTGGATTATGAAGAAATCCACCAGGGAAAAAAGGAATGGAATCCAATGGACTTTGTTGAAACAGCTGGACGACCTTGATTTTGCAGATGACCTTGCACTCCTTTCACATAGCCACCAACAGATGCAAGAAAAAACCAATTTAGTGTCAGCCACAGCAATGGAAATCGGCCTTAGCATCAACAAAGACAAATCCAAGATCCTGAAAATTAACCCCACCAGCACGAATGTCGTCACCCTTAATGGATGCCAGCTTGAAGAAGTACAGTCATTTACATATCTAGGCAGTATAGTAGACCAACAGGGCGGAACAGATGCAGATATCAAGGCAAGGATTGGAAAAGCAAGGGCAGCCTTTATACAGCTAAATAACATATGGAAGTCCAGAGAGTTGTCCAGAAACACTAAGATCCGACTGTTCAATTCCAATGTGAAGTCAGTCTTACTATATGGAGCTGAGACGTGGCGGATGACAAAGACCACCATCAGGAAACTCCAAGCATTTACCAACAGCTGCCTTAGAAGAATCCTGCAAATACGATGGCCTGACACCATCAGCAATGTCAGTCTTTTAGAAAGGACCGGCCAAGCCCCAATTGAAGAGGAGATCAGGAAAAGAAGATGGGGTTGGATAGGTCACACATTACGAAAATCAACAAACAACATTACAAGGCAGGCATTGAGATGGAATCCCCAAGGAAAAAGGAAGAGGGGCCGCCCAAGAAATACATGGAGGCGGGACCTGGAAGGCGAAATCACCAAGATGGGCTTCAGCTGGAACCAGTTAGAGAGGATGGCCCAGGATAGGAGAATCTGGAGAACTGTTATTGGTGGCCCATACTCCGACAGGGGTTGACGGGCGTAAGTAAGTAAAGTAAGTACATTATACGTTAGCCTTCCCCCCCCCCCCCACAAACACCCACTAAAGAAATGAAAATTTCAAGTCCAGACATAGAATAGTAAAATTTCAGTTTTGAAAACTTAATGTGTAGAATTTATTTAAATGTAATGTGTTTTTTTTTTAAATATTCCATACAGTAGTCCAACATCATAAAAAGAGCATCCTCAATGTCAATGCACAGTTCTTAAGATCCCTGCGGGCATATTACTACACAAACGGACTTTGTTTCCACTGCAAATACAAACTACGCCACCGGTTTCATTCAACACGTGCAAGAACGACATAATATTATTGTTATGTATTACTTATCTTTTCCTTAAGATAAACTGCATGGACAGGTTTAAAAATGAAGACTTGTGGCAGAGGACAATACACAAGACCCAATCAGACAACAGGTAATAGCTAAACGGAAATGGAGATGGATTGGCCTCTCTCTCTCTCTCTCTCTGTCTCTCTCTCTCTTTCTCTCTGAAATACAGCTGAAGACATCACAAGACAAGCTCTCCAATGGAACCCACAAGGCCAAAAAAAAAAAAAAAGCTGGCAGGCCTAGGACAACGTGGAGAAGATCGTGCGAAGAAAAAATGAAGCAGTGCGGCATGACTTGGGGGTGAACTAAAGAAATCCGCCCAGAGCCGAGTGCGTTGAAGACGTGTTACTGATGCCATTTGTGCTACAAGGAATCAGTTAAGATATAAGTCAAATATTTAACGGAAAAAGTGAAATATTTATCAATGGTGTATCGATAAAACCTATCACCCACCCTTTTTGCTCTTGCAATAGACTGGATACTTCAACAGACCACACAGGGCAAGCGCCAAGGCATTCAATGGTCTCTCTCCTCAATACTAGAAGACATTGACTACGCAGACGACATAGCCCTTCTATCCAGCAGACATCAAGACAAACAAACAAAGAAAAGCAGTCTGAATGAGATAGCAAGCACCATAGGACTTAGGGTAAACAGACAGAAAACAAAGATAATGAGAAACAACAAGACTATCAACACCCCTGTCACAATAGACGAGGAAGAAATAGAGGATGTTAAGGAATTTACCTACCTAGGCAGTAAAATGACAACAAATGGCGACTGTGATCTGGAAATCAATAGCAGAATCAGTAAGGCAAAACAGGCCTTTGAACTGCTCAGGCCCATATGGAGGACGTCGAGCCTTGACCTCCAAACAAAAATAAGGATATTTAAGAGCAATGTCCTCAGTGTCCTGCTGTATGGGTCTGAGTGCTGGAAAACCACAAATACCATAGAAAGGAAACTAGAGGTGTTCCAGACACAAGCCTTCGCCGCATCCTCAAGATCTTCTGGCCAAACACGATATCAAATGAGGATCTACGTGAGAAAACAGGAGTAATCCCTTTAGCAGAGAGCATCTCAGCAAGGAGATGGAGATGGATAAGACGTCTGCAGAATGTCAGCTGGCTCCCTCCCCAGGACAGCCCTGAGATGGACCCCTCAGGGGAAAAGGTCGAAAGGCAGACCAAAGGAAACTTGGAGAAGGACGGCGGAAAGGGACCTAAAGGCTTCAGGCCTGAGTTTTGAGACAGCACCTCGAGTCGCAACAGATCGAGACAAATGGAGATCCTTGGCTTCCGCCTCAAGCGCCAGTTGGCACTAAGAGGACTAAGAGAGAGAGAGAGAGATCAATAAAACTTAGAATTTTGAAAGCGTTTGGCAAGAGAAAATTACACTGTAATTTGTTTTCAAATATGTTAACCCAGGGGTCGGCAACCTTTTGCTTATAGTGTGCCAAACTATGATTTCTAAATCATTCAGTGTGCCAACAGTGTCAACGTTAAAGTACTCAACTATATTATTTGTAAAACACAATTTTTTTTTGTGCCGCAGCAAGATCAAGACCAAAAGAAATGGAGGAAATCATTAAAGCGTTTTATAATTAATAACAAATTAACATGTTTGTTATTATCATCTTTTTATTAAATCCATGCATATCTGATAAACAATTTCATTACTTAACTTACACATTAATGGTTAATGTATCAGCATTTGAATTTAGTTTTCAAGATAGGCTAGTAGGCCCAATTCTAGTAAAAGCTATGAATTCTTTAAAGTTTCATCTCCGCATAACTGGAGATTTCCGATGATATATTATTTACGACTACATATTATATAAATTACAATACAACTATAGTTCAGAGGAAGAGATACGTGGTAATTGAACCGATTAAGTAGTTAATGTAATGTTCAAAAATATACATATAAATGCTTTAGTCATATAATATTTATATAATTTTCAACTATCTTTTATAATTTGATCATTCTTAAATTATAAATTGTAAGTTATTTGTTTTTTTAAAATGAAACAAAAAACAAACATATTAGAAATATATATGGCAAAGAAAACTGATTCATTATCTCCCTTCAATTATATTCTCCAAATTTGATGCTATTGATGCCAATAACTAGTGTACTACTGTAAGCGCTCATCTTTCTTAATTTGCTTTAAATTAGGGAAAGAAAGAGTTAAATCTTTTGATATTGATTTCACGGCAAGATATGTCCAGTTTCAATGCCAATCCATTTCAGTGATCCAACACTTCAAATGCTTTTCGATCCAGTCCTTGTAAAATGCAAGCTCAACTCACTGAAACGTGTCGCCATGTCATTCAAAAACATCGGCTTCAACAGTCTGTTCTCCTCATTCAATACGGGAAATTATTTTTTTCCAACATTACACCTTAATTGCTTCCAGTCCAGAAACGAATGTATCCAAGACTTTACCTATGCTCCGTATCACTTTCTTCTGGAAGACACTTTAGAAAATATCAAATTGACTATCTTAACAAAAGATTCCATCACAGATCGCAAGTCCAATGAGAGAGCTTTGCATACAAACATTTCTGAGCTTATACAGTCGACGTCCAGTGAGATTCCCATGTAGTGCGCCATGCAACACCCATTAATAATACTGACACACTTTGTTTTCACTTGCATTAAAAAAATCTTCTTGGAGGTCTCTCGCGTGCCACTGAAAATTGTTCTGCGTGCCAAGTTTGGCACGCGTGCCTTAGGTTGCCGACCCCTTTGCTAACCTACACAGTATCTGTGTGTTGAAAGACTATTCGCTAAAACGGATGTAGGGGTTTTCTGGGTCCTGGCACTACGGATTCTTTCATGTTAAATGTTGGCGTCGATTCTATTTGTTCACATGGCTTCTTTAATACTACTACTTTACTTCTAGTATTTTATAACTCTCTGTCTGTCTATCTATCTCTCTCTCTCTCTCTCTCTCTCTCTCTCTCTCTCTCTCTCTCTTAATTTATCTTATTCTCTGTCTCTCTTTATCTGCCTCTTTTTTTTTCTTTTTATCTCAATCTCTCCCTTTCTCCGTCTTTCTCTATATCTCTTTCTCTCACTCATTTTCTCCTTAGTTCTCTCCCTGAATCATTCTCTTTCAGTATATATATCTTTAACTGTATTTCTTTCTCTGTTGTTTCCTGTCTCTTTCTGTCTATCTCTTTCTCTCTCTCTCTCTCTCTCTCTACTTCCATATCCCTTTCTAATACTTTTTTCCCTCTCTTTCTCTCCCTTCTCTCTCTCTCTTTCTTCCAAGTTTTGAGCTCTTTCTTTTTTCTCTCTTTATCTCCTTCCTGTCCATCAAGAACCCTTCGAGTTTACTAAACAGTATTATTCTTAGTAAGTAGGACCAGTAACCATGGTGACATCTACTTGAATTTCATTTAGAATATTGTGCATTAGTTATAGATAGACATATATATATATATATATATATATATATATATATATATATATATATATATATATATATATATATATATGTCTGAGAGAGAGAGAGAGAGAGAGAGAGAGAGAGAGAGAGAGAGACAGAACATGATAGTTAGCATAGATGGGGAATCGGAGCAGTGAGATGTTGGCCGAAAGATAATAAGTTCAAACCCCGCGGTAAGAGCTAATAAAAAAAAATTTAACGGTTGAATCTACCCAAACTCTAACAGTAAATCTGGTTGTGGAGTGTACTGGCCACACAATTCCTTAAATGCCATCACGCATATTTTTAGACCTTCTTCATATAGACCACGATGACTTGAAATAGAATACCAAACTCGCGAGATATGTTTTCGAGATAACGACACCCATGTGCACAATTCGGTTTCGGTTACTGTGATATAGGCCTACCTAAGGTCTACCTTCAGACCACGACGGTTTCCATCCATCGCAAAGGTAATCGTATTATAAAACGACTAAACTCTGCTCTTTACAATGTGACCAATTGACACTTTAAAAGAAATAAGCCCAACGAGCACACCACGTGGTTTTTGAGATTTTTCGTCGTTTCAACGATTTGCCCGCTTAGCTGAGCCCCCCGTTTACCAATATACTACCAAGTTCACCTTAGTAAATAGTGGATCGAGGATCTGGGTGGGGGAGGAGGGCAGGGGAATTCTCTAGCCTTCGTGTGCCAATTCTTACTATCTTCTTTTTTTTTTTTTTTTGGTTTGGTGGGGGTTGTTTATTTAACAGGGGTGGAAGCTTTGCCATAGTCACAACTTTTATTCACATTTGAGGATCGCGACATATCTTTTTGTTTTATAAACTGTTGTTTCTATTTTTAGATCGTGTGACCTTAAAAAGCGTCACGTCCATTTTCTTGTTGTTTTTTTATAGTTTCTTACGCACGAACTTTGTAAGTACACCATAAATTTTAACAAGAGTTGTTGAAATAGTTGTACAAAAAAAAGTGACCAGGAGAGTCAGGCAGACGATGTCGAGCACAAGTTTTTGGAGTACTATTTGCACAACTTTTGTGCGGAGAAGTAGTTGCCATCTATTACGTCGTCCTTGCCCCCAAAACGCACTTGACTTTTCGCAAATAGGTTTACCGAGGTGCTATTGAGACTAGCATTCTTTCAGCTATCTGGGTCTGTATGTTAATTAGTTTGTCTGGTTACATGTATGACTATCTCTCTCTCTCTCGCTCGCTCTTTTTCTCTCTCTCTCTCTTTATCTATCTTCGGCTATCTCTGTTTCTCTAACTCTTTCATTTTTCTCTCTCTCTTTTCTTTTCCCTCTATCTTTCTCCTCCTCTTTCTCTAGTCGTTTCTCTTTCTCTAAATCTAGCTTTTTCTCTCTTTTTGTTCCCCCCCCCCCAGTCACTTTTTCTATTTCTCTCAATTTCTTTATTTCCTCTTTTTCTCCCCCCCCCCCCTCTCTCTCTCTTTCTCTCTCTTTATCTAGTAGCTAAATGTTTGTTACTTGGATTTTAAAAAACGGTCGTTAAAATAACATAGATCTAGTATAATAGAACGAATGCAAGTGAAGTTGTCAATGTTTATAACAATATAGTGTATGTCCCTTTTATGCAACATCGCGTCCTGCTATGTTAAAATTTACTTTTCATGAATCAAAAATACAATATGGAGGCAAAAATGTTGTTGTTGTTTTCTTTTTATTGAACTTATATCTGTTTCAATATCTGTCTCGAAAACTAATAACGTATATCAACGTGTAAGTACCTACTCATCCTATATAGATTTATGCGAATCACATTTTTATACGCACCTAAAATAGCAAAAGTAGGCAGTAGGCCTACTGCATTTATAAAATATGTTTATAATTTCTCATGAGACTATAAAGGTTTTATGATGTGACTGTATTATAATGTATGCAAATTTTAAAACGATTGCCGTTTTTTATTACATTGGACGACTCTGACACTAGCGACATATTGGTAAAGTTGTTTAACAATATCACGACAAATATTACTGCATAACTGGCAACTAAACTTTGGGAATTGAAAAATGGCTCGAAGATCTCAGAAAGAATGACTTCACAATAATTACCTGCAAGATATTTACTTAATAACACTCACTAAGCTTACGACACATCTTTTATTACATCAATGGACAATTTGGGGTGTATGGGTTGCCTTGGTAGGGGTAGCACCTCTGGTGTGGCGGACATGTCGTTTTCTTCTGGGAACAGTTCACCCACCTTTGGTCCCCACCTGGCACCCAGCTCTCATCTACAGCTCCAAGGAGCTGTAACATGCGCAGCAGCCACACCCTGGGAAACGGTTACGACTGGCTGGCCAAACCAGATGAGGGTAACCAAAAGAGCCTTAATTAATGATTTGAGAAAGCTAAAACAACAAGATAGGGGAAAGCTAGAGCAGCCAGATAAAGGAATTTATCAACCAGAAAGTATGCACTGTGCCAACGTAATCGTTCATACTTTGAAAAATGTCTTTTTTTGATTCATTACTCCCTTTATTTGTTTGAATTAGGTAGAAATAAAAAAAGTAGTATGCAATCCCAATATCTTATACATTAGAGACACTAATTCTATAAAGACGATTATTGCGATTAATACGTCACCCACAAAGAGCTTGGCGGATTGTCCTGTGCTAGCAGAGTACCAGAGGATGTATAACACCATGTAACAACATTTTTGGTTTATGTTAATTTTATAATGTTTCTTACATAATTTTGGTATGTTGATTTCAGTGGTACCATTGGTTTTGCTCTATCATCAAGATTTCTTGAGAAAAAGCATAAAGTATATTTTGGAGAATTTTGTATATGTGTAATGCATTTATAACATTATATATATGTATATGCTGATTTTAACTAGATCTATATTCTTTTGTTTATTTTTATTTTAACTAATGACAACTGTTATATGAAGTGGTGAATATGTCTAGTAGATCCTGCAAGCTTTGTCCTGACTCATTCTGTTATGTTTGTGGTTACTATATTAGTCCAACACAAACTAAATATAACATTGTCAGTGGTAAAAAATTATTTACTTCATGTTATGCTTATTTTGGAATGGCTATGGGAGATCAGGACAAATCAAGGTACCACACTACAGTTGTGGCAGCTGCAGATCAACTCTGGAAGGATGGCTGTGTGGAATTTGAAAGTCAATGCCCTTTGCGATTCCGAGAATATGGATTGGACCGACGAATCATGATGACTGATACCTGTTGAGAATATCTTACTACCTACCACCCTTTCACATTAAACTAGATCTTTTCAAACAATTTGTTAAAGCATTAAACCCAGCGAGTGCAGCGTTCCAGCACATTCTGCAGAAGTTTTCTAAGGTGTCAGATGCAAAAAATTCAGCAAGTATATTCGTTGGTCCACAGATTAAAGTTATAAAGTTATGATGGCATGTAAGGAGCTGAAAGACAACATGTTTGCTGTTGAAAAAGAGGCATGGATTGCGTTTAGACATGTTGTTCATAGTTTGTTAGGCAAAAATAAGAGTGATAACTACAAAGAGCTAGTGGAAAACTTAATTGTATGGTACGCAGATATGAAATGCAGAATGTCAATAAAGCTGCATTAGCTGCATTCAAACTTGAAATTTTTCAGACCAAATTTGGGTGATGTGAGTGAAGAGCACGGAGAACGTTTTGATCGGGATATTCTTGCAATAGGGCGTTTGCAATCACGTGACAAAAAGCACGTGATTTGTGTTTACTTTCTGTAATGGTGTACAAGTAATAATGGCCGCTGTATTAATAAAGTTTCATATAGGCTCGAGCTTTTTTTAAAGACCAAGTGAAGAGGTTTTTCTCAAAGGAACGAGATTTGGAATAGCCTCATACGGCAGTGACGTATCACAAGGGAAATAAATAAATAAAAATAGACGCTATAAATCTATATTTAACAATTTTGTTAAAAATAAGAACCGGGAAAAGATTCAAAACATGTGGCAATAGATTCAAAACACGTGACAATATTCATTTTTCCTAGTCGGAATCCTTTATGTTACGTCACTTTCCTATATTGCCGGAAATAAAAACATCTCAAATGGCTACGAGATTTGGAGTAATCTTCCGAAAAACACATACATTTAAGTGCAAATATTGAACTAATTACTTAAAATGTATCTTTGATATTTTGTATACATGTTTTTTTTTAACTTTCAGATACTGAATACACTATTTACTATCAAAATCAAATGTTAACTCAATTTTGATAAAAAGCTCTTCACTTGGTCTTTAAATGATGTGTTGTGTTTTAAGTCTTATTAAGATTTAAGCTGTATTATGTATGTTAAATAAAATAGGCTATTTTATTATTATCATAGACATAGATCATAGACGATGTGAGCCTATTAGTGACTTGACTAGATAGCCTATTCACCAACAACACTATCACTTGACATCGTAGCCTAGCCTACGAAACATTAAAAGTGTAGGCCTATAAAGTGAAATTGAAAGTGTAAATAGGTCTAGCCGGCCCTAGCCTAATCACATTAATCAATTTATCTACAGTACTACTATTTACCTCCTTATTTTTTAGTAGGATAGCCAATATTCAGATGTGAATTTTGCATGATAAAGAAGTACTTCACTTTCACCACGTTACATTTGTACCTCAAGTGGGTTCTTTATTTACACAAATACGTCACTAAAATAGAGTAAAAACCTAAGCCACGCCCACTCAGAACGCTCTATTTAGAAAAGATACCAGGGCAGATGGGATGCAGCTATGATCGGTGACAACACCTGGTGTTTGATACGTGATGACGACCAACTTTACAATAGAAAACCACGTTCTACTGTTCACTTCTAGTGTTTTTGAGATTGTGAGAGACTATTACATTACAACATAATTTAACATTATGTAATATATGTATGTAACGTGATGTAAGATGACGTTTTGTAACATAACATTTTTGAGCTAGTAATTGTTGTTATATATTGACTAAAGTTGTAACTCATGCAATACGGTTAATATTAATTAGGCTATTATATGTTAAATTGATTTTTTAGTTTTTATGATCAAACGGTTGATGCAATAAAAATAAAACAATCTCATTTTCAGACTCAGCATACTCAAATTAATTAAGAAATATAAAAAACTTAAGATAAACAGAGACAAAGTTGTTTTTTTGTTACATGGTGTAATTTGAACCGAATGGCGAACCCAAGCGAGCTCATGGAACTCCTTACGTTCATGACAGCTATATTGACAAGTCTTAAATATTATGCATGCATAAAGGGTCGAAGTGTGCAACATTTCCGGTCCAACTCGTTCATTTGATATTGAAAAAAACATGCCCGTGTGCTGCGTTATTGGTTATATGAAAAGATGTAGATGATTAAATTTTTATCATTTCCAAAAGATGTTGCAAAAAGAAAACGATGGATTGTGAATGTCAGACGTGAAGAATCACCTATTTATAATCTCAAGCTTATTTCTTGATGCAAAAGATCTTTTTATATTTTTATGAATCTACACGCATTGTGTTTTTTTTTTAAATAATAAATGACGGAACTTTGGACAAATTTATTTTATAAACAAAGCTAAATTTAACTTAACGCGACTAACACTTTTAGTATTAATTATCGCCTATTCGCTTTTGATGTAAAAAAACGGATTCCTCATAACTAATCGCGTAGCCTTTGTATATTTTTAAAAGACCAGAACTGGCCGTCGAGGTTGAAATCCATTCCGAACACCAGCAAAAGCTTGCTATTTTGTTTACGGAAATGCCTAAAATATTTAAAAATTAAAAAATAGCACCGGAAGTTTATGATCTCTTCCATTTGAAAAGGTCAGGGCTCATTAAGTCTTGTATCTACACAATAACCTTTAAAACAAATTGTGTGAGCAAAGTTTTAAATCGATCATGTCTAGTCTAGGCTAGAGCTACAGGTGTGACTGTGTGTGCATGCTTGCGTTTGGGTGTTTGGGCTTTTAAACGCTAAGCTTCGAAATTGAAACCAGTGAACGAAAATCTGATCTGTGCCAGTTGATTTACTAGGCTAGTTTTATTTCATCTATGCATAATCCGGCTCCATGTTTTTAGTTAGACAATGCACTTAAATCTCGTGTTTTAATTTCATCCTTAATCTCATTGTAGCTGCTGTTGTTGTTGTTTCAGTGCTAAATGAACTGCGCACGATGAACCCATTTAATAGTATATTGCGCACAAAGCTTACCTATTCTCAGTATTAAATGATGGACTCTTGTATATCTAAATTATTCAAAATCCACTGATCTTTTTTTTTTTAAATGGTTAATGTTTCCAAAATAAATTTGTATTCGCAAATTGAAGCCAACATTGATTACACTAGTTACACAATCCACTTATCCATATAATCGACTTAGATATATAAACCACCTATAATTAGAACAAATATATACGATAAAAGGAAGTCTAAGTGACGTGAAATGTATTTAAAAGTCAGTTTATGGAATATAATTTTATAAATAAGTGAAAGTTACGTGTAAGCCTATTGATTTTGGCATCAAGAATATAGCTTCCACGCCCAATCCATTATTTTTATAAATTAGTGATCTAAATCCCGTATATAAAACCACATCTTTTAAAATATTTGTTTTGTTTCATTTTTCAATGTTGCTTGGGAAAACGTGTTGGGCGACACACATTTTAGCATTATCAACGCTTTGGATTATTATATTTCATCAGTCCCATACTTCTGTATATAAATTTTGCTCCTTCTGTTGTCTACTCTACTTACTACATTATAGGGTAGTACATGGGTCGGCAACCTAAGGCACGTGTGCCAAACTTGACAGAGCTACACATTTCAGTGAGTTGAGCTCATTTACAAGGACGGGGTCAAACAGCATATAAACTGTTAGACCACTGGAATTGATTTTCATATATCTTGAGTGAAATCAATTTCAATACATTTAACTATATGTACTTTCCTTTTATAAAGGCATATATTAAGATAGATAGTTGGGCTTTTTAGAAGCACAGCGAAGCACTCAAAGCGGAGTTTCAAGGCTTTCAAATTCACTGACTCATTTTTTTCATACCTCATCAAGCATAACTGGCTTACTACAACCGTCTTAGATGTAGATGTGTTGTTGTTTTTTACGTTGAGGGATATTAGCGAATTTAAAACATAGACAGTTGAAATTCAAACGTTTAAATAATAATACTATAATAATATATAATATAATATCGATATAAAAGACTTTTTAATATTATGCAATTATTGTTTTAATTTATAAATGTTTAAAAGATAAACTCCTTTTAAGGTTAAATGGACAAACAATTAATGCAGGGAATGTTTATTTACAACTGTTTAACGTACATTAATTGTATAAATCTAATAATTAAATTTTGTAATGAATACCATAATGCTGGATTTATATAAAGAATTAATAATTAGTCAGTAATATTATTTATATTACAAAACATAACTTGTTTGGCGTCACTATTGAATCAAATTGACAAACTTATATCATTAAAGGGAGATAATTAGCCCGTTTTATTTACGCTAATATATCTAATATGTTGTTGTTTTTTTTCTTTCATAAAAGACTAAATGGCCAACAACTTATAACTTTATAATGACCAAACTGTAAAGAGTAGT
Source organism: Anisus vortex (assembly GCA_949126835.1). Lineage (NCBI taxonomy): Eukaryota > Metazoa > Mollusca > Gastropoda > Planorbidae > Anisus > Anisus vortex. The sequence goes on from OX421496.1 coordinate 37,313,662, forward strand.
AGAAAATTAGATTAATATTATATGACTAAAAATTATATGGACATTTTATAAACATTACATTAACTACCCAGTTTGTTTGATCACTTTGTATCAATTCCGCTTCGTGATAATTTGGTGTCCAACCATAAATATAACTAAAAGTTTAAAGCGTGTACAATTAAAAAATTCTCAGTTAAAGTGAGAAAATATAATGTAAATCAATTTATCAATATTAATAGTTGCTGAATCCTTAACATGATAACCAAACGGTATGTTAACAAAATAATTACTATGAATTTGAAAGTTTTTAGATATAAATGCCAATAAATAAGAAGATAATCACATGCACGTTTTTTTTTAAATTAAATATAAAACGCTTTAACGATTTCTATAGATTTCCTTTGCTTTTAGCCTTGGTCTTGCTACGGAGTTATATTAATTGTCTTATAAAAAAAAAATATAACAAGTATAATAGAGCAGGTTGACTTTTAGGCTGTTGACACGCTGAATGATTTAGAAATCCTAGTTTGGCTCACCGTTAGCAAAAGGTTGCCGACCCATGGGGTAGTAGATACCTAGTGACGAAACTATTCTTGTTATCCAAAAGACTGTCCATGAATGCGGCCCGCGGGCGATTCACAGCGACCCGCGGAATTTAACGCCACGGAATTTAGGGGTTTGTCCCTGGTAAAGCGCCACAGTGCGGAATTAACTTAACTGACGCGCAAACTATCAAATCTGATGACATTTCACTAAAACTCTATTCAAATAGCGAACAAGTGTATGTAATACGCAAGATTCTAGATAGAATGAGCGTCTGTAGTATAAGAAACCTTAAAAAATAATCTCTTCATATCGATACAAGTAAGCAGTCTCGCAAATGCCTAACAAACAGACTGCTAGTTAATAATGAGAATATTAATAAAACAACTGAAATAAAATATCTCGGAGTATATTTAGAAGAATCTAACCTTCAATGATCAAATAAAAAAAAAACAAATGTACATCTGCAATGTGGAATCTGCAGAGAATAAAAAGTATTAGAAACATTCTAACAAAAGAGGTATGTGAGACTTTAATCGTAGGCCTGGTAATCTCTCAGTTAGACTACGCGAACTGTCTGCACATAGGAACTGCCAGAGTGTGATTTGAAAAAAAAAAACTACAAAGGGTCCAAAACATGGCTGCACATTTTTTTTTCTAAAGAGATAGCATTGGCTATCTATAACAATTAGGATAAAATTCACAGTTTTTACTATTATACTCTATAAAGGCCTGCATGGACATTCTTCCCAGTACATGGGATCCATGGTTCAGCTACACACATCAAAGAAACCGGGACTGTATTCAAACACAATTCCTCAAGTAAAAAAAAAAAAAGAAAAACATTTGCAGCTCGCTCCTACAGCGTCGCGGCACCTCTGTAGTGAAACGAACTTCCGAACACAATTAAACAATCTGATAATAAAGACATTTTAAATGTAAAATTAAAAACACACTTAGTCGATTTATTTTAATAACATATGGTCGATGCAAAGCGCATTCGAGGACTAACTGGTATGAATAGCTCTAGATCTAGTTCTATCTAAAATATGTAATTTGTATTAAAAAAAATGTAAACATATTGTAAAGTAATTTCAACTGACATCACTGCTTGTTCAAAACATTGGCGTTCTTATTTCAGTTTCTGCTTTATAATGCTGCTAGTTAAAGGGATTAAAATAGCCTATCTAATATAATCTAATCAGACAACAAGATTCTTATAAAGACAAATTGAGGGTCTATGATTCAGATTAAATCTGTAAGACTAGTCTAGGTCTATCCCAGTACAAGATGTAATCAGACAATTTCAGTACATCTTTAGATTTACATTTATAATATGGAGGCGTGTCTCCGTCCAGTAGATATATTTGTTCCGCCTTTTTCTGATGTACTCATTTTGTAACTTAATGGGCCGTATTGCTCCTGCGAGTTAACACCCTTGCCCCTTATACAAGTCAATATTTTATGACTGACTTGTAAATTACAAGTCAGTCATAAAAGATTGACTTGTATAAGGGGCAAGGGTGTTAACTCTCATCAGCAATACGGCCCACTGTGTTCCACAGATTTAAAAAACAAAACATTGTTGCTCTGATTAAAAATGTTTGAATATTTTAAAAATACGTATGAGAATGTATAGATGGAGTGAGCAAGTTCTACATAAGATTTGATCAATCTATTTAGGACACACTAGGAAAATACATTTTGATTAGCTAGTATCACTTTCAGGTACAACTATTAGTTGTTATTTTTGTTGTTTTTTTTGTTTCGTATTATTAATGTATTGATTATTCCAGTTGTGTAACTGTGTGGTCTATAATGAATTCAATGTGTATAATTAGGTTAATATTGTAGTTAGTGAAGTGTATTTACAAGTAATTACATCTAGGGTTGGAGTAAAATAAGGTGAAGGGATGAAGGAGAAATAGACAGACCTACACACAGACTGACAGATAGACATACAAATAGATAGATAGATACATACGTACATACATAGAAAGATAGATAGATAGATAGATAGATAGATAGATTAGATAGATAGATGAAGGGGTACATGGGTGGTTTTATGGATAGATACGTAGATATGTAGCTAGAGCAATACATATAAACAACGTAGATTGATATACAATATAATCTTCAACTCACCACGTGGGCTATACCAGAGTTCATGAAATTTGTTTCTTACACCACTTCGCGCTCGGTCAAAACATAACCCATTCACAAAATCTTGGTCACGACATTTAAAAAAAAACAAAACAAACAAATATCCCACAACAGGAATGACAAGAGCCTGCTACGAGTAGACTCTATCTCTATGGTGGCAATAGCTCCACTCATCCGCCCACACTAAACCTACATTCGTGTATCTGAAGTCGCACTGAAAATATTTCCCCTGACTTTATCCCCGAATGTTTCTTCGTTACCTTCGAGAAGTCGCACCTTTGGTAAGAGATATGTGGAGATGTAGTCACGTCACGTGAAACCAATACGGGAAAACCCCTAAAATGGGCATGAACTCTTGCAATCGTCTCAATAACGTGCGCATAGTTTTCAAAAAGGTGTATCAGATTTATTTCTTAATCTGTTTCAGCTATCTAAAAAGAAAACATTATTTTAAAAAAGTATTTTTTTTTTAATGGGGAAAAGGTTGAAATTCTTATCTGACATTTTCAGAAACTAAATTTTCGGTGTCTTGAATGGTGAAAAATGAGAAAAGCAAACGGGCATGTCAGATCTGGAAGAAACAGATAGGAGAGAAGTATCGGATGATACAATGGGTGGGACCTGGTAGTGTAAGTCAGTCACAGATTGATTGAAAGAGATGAGATGCTGATAAGAAAGGAAGGTTTTAGATTTCGGAGTTAAGAGAGTCAGTTTCAGACGGTCTTAACAAGCAAAAAATAATTGTTTACAGAAAATACTAAGTATGGAAAGAATGTTTTTAAAATAGGCCGCTTAGTCTAGTCACCAGTAGGGTATAAGGATGTGGGATGGGTGTCTGTATCCTGGTGTCACAAATCTACTAAGAAAGAATTCGTACTTTTTCAGGCTTTTTTTTTTAACAATAGTGATGTTAAGAATATTTTAATTAAACCTATATATCCTCCTACCTATTTAATGTGAGCATACCTACTTAATGTAACAGAGACATGAATTAATCCAAAAATTTATCCAAACCGTACTGTGGAAAGTGTATAGCACAGATTTCACCAAGTTTACAGATCACCTTTATAAATTTAACTCGCCCTAGTTCTCAATTTTCTTTTTTAGAATTTGACTTTATTTGAGAAAAAAACACACTAACAACTCTAAATTTAGATGTTGAAGGGCTTAGCTACGCTTAGAGTATAGCTTTAAGCCATTTCACTTCTCAAGGTATGTGTCAGAGGAACCATTTACTAAATAAACAGTGGACCAATCTACGACTGGGCTGAACCATCACGTAGAAACTACTGGGGAAATGTGAATAGAACAAAATAGAACTACTTTATCTCACCTTTCTCTCTAGAATGTAGAATAGATCTTTTGTTTACTTTTAGGGATTTGAATTTCATCTGTTTATCAGTAAAAAGAAACATTAGAGAATTTCATTATGTAAAAAAATAACAGCAAAATAAAAGGCCTGTATGTAATGATTTTCCCTTGATTCGAATATAACAATAAATGTCTGCAAACAATATTTTATTTTTCTAAAATCTTTACCAGTAGTAATTAATTGGATGGCATAGGACTAGGGATCAAACTTAGGCCCGCGGGCCGCATTTGACCCGGCATCCAATGATTAAGGGAATTTTAGTTTTGGCTCCTTGTGTAATTGAGTTTGACACCCCTGAACAAATCAGATTGAGTTAAGATCATTGATTACATGTTGCAATAGAGATGTTTGACATGGAAAAGTTATACAAAGACTGACAACAGCGTTTTTAAAATAGCTTTTTTATATATGTACTGACAACCCCTGGCACTAAACGAGTCCAGAAAACTAAAAATCTAGAATCTGATTCCCAAATACAACTGTTTTACGGAATAGCAGTTCTTCGCAATAAACAAAGTCGGACCACTGTTTTTCTATGTTGCCATAAGATTAGGATTCTTATTGCTAGATCTATGGTCTTTACATAGATCTAGAGATTATGTATTTACAAATTATTACATTTTAAGTTTTAGCATATTCTAGAATTAAATTCCTTCCACGTTTGGTAATTTGAACAAGCTTTCTTAGGCAACATTATAGGTGACTAAAAGCAACCATAGAAACGCTTTTATATTTTCAAGCCTTTAATTAGTGTAAGTTTAAGTTGTCTTATATCTAATCTACCCCCACACAACCTTTTTATTTAAATAGTGTAATTTATTTTTTGTACTACCTTTGCGTCACACTAGCGCACTACCAGTACAGTGTACTTTTATTTACATTCCAACTATAGACTTTATCCTTATGAAAAAGACTTTATTTTTAAACCCATTATACTGACTGAAATAAAGCAGCCCCCAAGATGATTCAAGCCTTTTCAATTTACATGTAATCTTTTTTTTCTTCTTCTTAACACTGAATCATTCTATTGCCCCAATAATTGTTTATGGTACTTGTATTTGGTATGCTGAGAAAAGTGGTCTTTATAGGTAAACATTGCATGTCCTTACTGACTGACATTGTTATTGCTTGAGGGCTCGTGTTATAGCTATGTACAGCAGCGCAAGCATACAGGGAGCTATGTAGCTATGGATAGAGACACATTTACATTATCATATAACATGCTGGCGAGAAGTTAACCCTTACAGTCCCGGGCGCGTATATAGCGGAACTGAAGGCAGCATAGATAGAAGTAGGTCGGTACGGGAAGGGTTAGGATTTGGAAATGCGTACATAAGATTAAATGCCAAAGGGTTTAGAGGGTTAGTAGGTATATACGTAACTGGGTAGGTAGGTAGGTAGGCAGGTGGGTAGGTAGGTAATTAGATGGGTAGGCGAGTATGCAGAGAGGGATGGGGTGGCAGGTAGGATGGTGGATTGGCAAGTAGGTAGATAGGAAGGTAAGTAGACATGTAGGTAGGTAGGCAAGTAGCTTGGTAAGTATTTAGGTAGGTAGCTAGATAGGTAGGTAGACAGGTAAGCAGGCCTAAGCCTACGTTTACGCAGAGACCCAATATTACAGAGAGAAAAATAGTATCTTCTTAATTCAAATGTTTAGAAAAAAAAAACACACCCGCGCTCACACTTGCACACAAACACACGAACACACACTTTCATCTTTACGTTGACATAAATACATGTACAGACTTCTCCGAACTCGATGTCAACATCATTGACCTTTGATCTAACCCCCACTCAATCCCCCAACAACAACACCCCACCCCATCATTCCAGTGTACCTCTATCCAGAACTCTATTATGAGGGTGTACTGTAGTTGTATTCAGCTTGTTGTTGGCAGAGACTGATGTTGTTTTGGTGTTGTTGTTGCAGATTATATTTCATGGTGTTGTTATTGTATGTATTTTATCAAATGCTCACCAAAATAAAATTAAATAGCACGTTAACTTTTTTTTTTCATTTTACTTTAAATTATATTAAAGAAAATATAGCTTTAAAATCTAGACTCTAGTCTGTATACAATTATCCACAAAAGAATGCACGGACTACAGTATAAGACTTTTATAAACCCCATTTCCCAGTTTATAAACACATCCAAGCTACAAGATGCATTCGGATTCCTGCTTTTTTTTAATACAAAAACTCATGTGCAAATAATTGAGGGACAATTTAAAAAGTAGAAACATAGTAAACTTACTCTGTAATACTAAAAAAAAAATCACAAACTTAGATAATTGACATAAATCAAACCTAAATTAGCTACCATTGATATTTCTAGACTAGGAGGGGGGGGGGGTAAGCAACTAGCGGCCCGCGGGCCATATACGGCCCGCCAAGCTTTTATAGTGTAATCCCCCATAGAGCCTCTAACGGCGATTTTTGTAGACTATGCTAGATCAATGTGTTTAGTGTAAATAAATGTTCAGAATATGAGACCCGTCTTGTTGTATCATATTCCTTATACCGCCCAATAGAGAAGAACTTTGCACACCCAAGTTCAAGGCCAATAATAACTTCTGTTCTAGATACATAATAATACATAAGGCATTATAAACTCTAATTTAGAAATACAACACAATAACAACGCTTTGCAATGCTCAGATAAATATGAGGACAAAAAACATTTTCCTTATCCCTTATGCGAGATCAAATGCATATAAGTTCTCTTTCTTCCCAAGTGGCATGGAATGGATTGCCTGAACAAACCAGGAAAACCAGTAACTTAACATCATTTAAAACACTAATAAAAATGCAAGACTAGACTCAGACCAAGGATAAGCTTAGGACGCAATAATCTTACGTATAGAAGGAGCGTCTGTAACTTATAAGATAAGATACGCTTCATGTTTTAAAAAAAAATATTTTGGGAAAACTGCTCCAAATTACCCGTAACAGTAACATTTAAAGAACGAAAAAATTTTTTACTTACTTGAATTGCATACGTATATAGGTCAAGCGAACTTCAAATTGCACACCAATTGGCACTATGTAGGTCAAGCTAACTTTAAATTGCACACAAATTGGCACTATGTAGGTCAAGCTAACTTGAAATTGCACAGATGGAAAATAAATTAAAATTAAAAGCAATCGATTCTAACCACTTTACCACAACGCACTGATCACTATTTTAACTTCTAACATCACAATTCAAACTTAATCCACGAAGCGTACGGTCTTCTGTTGTATGTTTTTTGTTCCTACTTTACTTTTTCAAACCTAGATCTAGTCTTTTGAAAGACTCGTAGTCTATTCTAAATATCGTTTCTTTCTTTCTTCTTTTTTTTTTCTGAACACACGTCGAGGCCTAAACGAAGTTTTTTTTTTCTTTTACGTCGATCGTTCCGTGGCGCCACATTCCACGAGACCTGTCTTGTATGACGACATTTTAGGGGGAGGAGGTGGGTAATCGAGGTACGCCACACTTGAGAGAAAATATGGAGGGAGGGAGGGGAGCATTTTATGGCTAAAGTACACGTTTTCTGAGAATTATATCTTTTTTTTTAAAGAAAACGCTACAAGTGTCTCTCTTTCTCTATCATTAAAATATAATCTATATAAAGATTTCTGTATCTCTTTCGATTTTGTTCAATGCGTTTATAATAAGATGAATATAAGTTTATTAAGACTTTTTAAAAAGTCTGAACTTTATGAAGAATGGGACCTCTGTGTGTTACTTGTATACTGAGATTTCCGGTGTGGTCACAGTCACAGTGTGGTGTGTCGTTTTCAAGTATCTCTTTCGGCGCTTTATATTTCGTAGAGTTCGTGTAGACGCGTACACCATTTTCTATATTCTATGACCATGGTATAGGAGGGGATTGTATGGCCAGATCAATACCCAGCCATCCTCCGCTCGCCAACCAAAAAATGTCAGACCCCTATGGTGCTCGGTTGACATTTTGGGAAGGGGGGCAGGAGGGAATCCTGTTTTTATTTTGCCTGGATTTGAATAGGAATCATTTAGGAGTTTCAGTTGAACGCCCAGCCGCTTGATTACTGCAATACAATGCTTATGTTATACCATGGTCAAACGTAATCCTATTGTTTTTGTCAAGATAATGATAAAGCGTACATTTGTGTCAACCTATTCGGGAGTTCAAATAAACAAGACAAGACTTAGACTCAAAGCACGGATAAGAATAGGCCGCAATAATCTTCTTATACGTTTACAGACGATCGTTCTAGATTGAAGATTATTACGTCCACTAGGCACAAAACTCCTGCAGGGCGGCAGGGAACGGTCGGCGGCAGGGCTAGAACCAGGGCTGTCGTGGTTGACAGTCCGGTGAACTAGCCCGTATAGAAAGAGCGTCTGTAACTTATAAGCCGAAACGTATGAACATCTTCTGTTTTGCGTGCATTGATTTTAGTGTTTTGGTTGTCTTTGATAAATAAAAGAGAAAATAATATAGATCTAGATATTGATAAAAGGATTCTTGTTTTTCTATTGGCATTTAAATGATAATATTTCATGTCGATTAGAAAAAGCTGGCACACAAAACAGAAGATCTGAACTGCAACAAAGATGAACACAAGCTCTGGGATAGAGACATAATATATTAGAGCGATTGCAATCACGTGACAAAAAGCGCGTGCTGTTTGTTTACTTTGTCTAGTGGTGATAAATGGCAGCCGTATTACTATAAGAAGGTTTTATTATTAAATGTGATCATTTCAACAATTTAACGAAAAACATATATAAAGCACTGTCAAGCGATGTAAATTAACATTCAAAGCTAAAATTTAAACCATTATAAATCATTGGAAAAGGTTCCGTAAGTGAACAATATTTCATTTAAGATGTCGATTGTCGAAAGCTAGCCTATTAATTTACTATTTAATAGTAAAGCATAACGCAAAATGTACAATGTTTCAAAAGAGGTATTGAAAAACTATAAAAGCCTAAAATCTTCTTTCTTTCGTGGATGGACTACTAAGGACTAGTATCACTGTTAAATAATCAAGATTTATGGAAACTTATATTTTGGGTTTAAAATAGGCCTACACATGGTAAGGAACAATGTTTATTCCCCATTAATGCCATTATCACCAAGATGGCCGCTATTTACACAGTTACGTCACTAAAAAACCTAAGCCACGCCTATTGCAATCGCTCTATTGGGATCTTTGGGTTATCGCTTCACCTTATATAGAAAGAACTTTATTGATTTACGTGTATCTTATAGAGTCATAAAGTTGATTTTTATAACGTTTTGTTAAGCGAGCAATAAAAATAATAATTTATTACCTTTCAGATTTTTTAAAACGAAAAGACTTTAAGATTGCTATGCAGATCCAGCTCTAGTTCGAAACCACAATGCGTCCACTTAGAGAAATGGAAAAACGTGTGTGTCTGTCATATATTTGTCTTATTCATCACTCCAAGTGGCGGGCTTTGTACGGGTGTATAGATGTATAACCACTCCCCCCCCCCCACACACACACACACAAACACCCTCCTTTCCAATCAAATGACCTCTGTGACTTTACCCCCCTCCCCCCCCATACACCACATTAGAGTACGACGGCTAACAAATAACACAACCATATAGGTGGGGGGTGGGGGGTGAACCAATAGGGTAACAAAAACATTTAAGATCAACATAAGATTGTTGTTGTTGTTTATTATGATAAAGTATAGAAATACGGTGCACCAATTAGTTATTCTTTCGTTCTGATTGTTTACTTACATTTTATTGTCGAAGGTTTGACAAATGTTTGTTTGTATTGCATCTAAAGTTTGGCAGATATTTTATTGTCGAAGGTTTGACAAATGTTTGTTTGTATTGCATCTAAAGTTTGGCAGATATTTTATTGTCGAAGGTTTGACAAATGTTTGTTTGTATTGCATCTAAAGTTTGGCAGATATTTTATTGTCGAAGGTTTGACAAATGTTTGTTTGTATTGCATCTAAAGTTTGGCAGATATTTTATTGTCGAAGGTTTGACAAATGTTTGTTTGTATTGCATCTAAAGTTTGGCAGATATTTTATTGTCGAAGGTTTGACAAATGTTTGTTTGTATTGCATCTAAAGTTTGGCAGATATTTTATTGTCGAAGGTTTGACAAATGTTTGTTTGTATTGCATCTAAAGTTTGGCAGATATTTTATTGTCGAAGGTTTGACAAATGTTTGTTTGTATTGCATCTAAAGTTTGGCAGATATTTTATTGTCGAAGGTTTGACAAATGTTTGTTTGTATTGCATCTAAAGTTTGGCAGATATTTTATTGTCGAAGGTTTGACAAATGTTTGTTTGTATTGCATCTAAAGTTTGGCAGATATTTTATTGTCGAAGGTTTGACAAATGTTTGTTTGTATTGCATCTAAAGTTTGGCAGATATTTTATTGTCGAAGGTTTGACAAATGTTTGTTTGTATTGCATCTAAAGTTTGGCAGATATTTTATTGTCGAAGGTTTGACAAATGTTTGTTTGTATTGCATCTAAAGTTTGGCAGATATTTTATTGTCGAAGGTTTGACAAATGTTTGTTTGTATTGCATCTAAAGTTTGGCAGATATTTTATTGTCGAAGGTTTGACAAATGTTTGTTTGTATTGCATCTAAAGTTTGGCAGATATTTTATTGTCGAAGGTTTGACAAATGTTTGTTTGTATTGCATCTAAAGTTTGGCAGATATGAAGAATCCTTTTATTTTTTTTTACAAAAAGGAGAATCGGAGGGAAGGGGGGGGGGGTGCATAAGACATTTATCGCCCCGCCCCCTCCCGCCCCCTCCTACCCGTTCAATTTTTTTTTAAACTGTCGGTATGTGTTGACTGAGACCACCTTGACGTGCTTGCGTAGGTTTAATGCCCAAGTCAGCGGCAGCGGCGTCACCTGTGTTGGGTGTTGTTGCTTTGTTATTTTTTCTTATTGTTTTGGCTAGATCGTCTTTTTTTTTTTCGTAGTCTGTGACGTCATCCCCACAACTTTCCACGCGGGGCTGTGATTTGGTGTCAACCGGGTGATGACTGTGCCGTGTCTTAACACGTCCCTCACCAAGACCATCGTTAATACTTACGGTGGTCTTGCCCTCACCCCCCTCCCTCCGCCTTAGTGACGTCAGTGAGTAAGAGGTGAGTAAAATATGATTATTGAGCTAGATGTGGACCACACGCGAGAGATAGGGGGGGAAGAAAGGGAGAGAGAGAGGGGGAGAGAGAAGTGGGAAAAGAGGGAAAGAGAGAGAGGTGGGAAGAGAGTGAGAGAGAGAGAGGGAGAGAGAGGTGGGAAGAGAGTGAAAGAGAGAGATTTAGCTTTTGTTTCATGTTCAAACACATTAAAATACAGATTATCCACACCACGAGACTTCCTGCTTTATTTTATCATCTCTTCAACTGGTGTAAATATTTTTTATGATTAGATCTATATGTTATCGCTAGTTTCAAGTTTTGTAAAAATCCAATTCAACAAGAAAGTGTTTGAAGTTCTGGTTACACAGTTGATCACTTAGACATCTCTCTGAAGAAAGTAAATATTCTAAACAAAAGTGCAGCATAAAACAAACTGCTACTAAAAAAAATTGGTAACAAAGAATTGAAAACAAAAAAAGGGGGGTGTTGCAGTACTTTTGGCGACCCCTCTCCCTCTCACCCCACCCCTCTTCTCACAACATAAACATTTTACACTGCATATGTAATGTTCACGTTACATCTGAATGCATATTATTATGTACCATCAAGGTTGTGTTTGGAGCACTGCGCAAATAGAATACATTAGAATTAGAGTGACTTCCCCCATCTTTCCACTCCAGTGATATCTAAAAGAGGTTAAATCAGATTCAAGAGTTGGGGGAAAGGGGTGAATGGGGGGAGGGGGGGGGGGGGGGGGAATAAGGGAATAGGTACAACAGGTAAATCTTAAAATGAGGGGTGGGTGTTAAAATATTATGGTTAAAGTATTCTTAACATATACATATATAAATATGAAGGTCACAACCATTGAGTTGTATATTGGGAAGGGATGAATGGAGTCGTGACATTGCGTTATTCACATATGACGTCTACTGAATGTGTGTATAACTCCTCCCCCCCCCCCCCCACTTCCTTAAACAACTTGTCTGTAGAATTTTTCCTTTCTCGAATCAGAACGCAATTCTAGTCTGTGTCGCCATTTTGATCCCAGAATAGGCCTAAGCTTACTATGCCTATAATGATTTAATGTAATAAACAAATATATATCATTAACATTTAAGCCTAACGTAAAACACAATTTAAACATCTAATCATGCCGAAATGCAATATAAAATAAATAAAAAGATCTATTATCTAGACTAGATGTATGTAACGTAAATGGATAAAAAAAAACTAAAAAATTTTAATATATAACCTAAAATAACCTCGATTCAAAATGAACTATACTTACAAACATTTCAATTTTTTTTTTTAAATTACGTAGATCTATTGTTCATTTGCTGTATGTTTTTTTTTCCGTTTTCACAACAAAGGCCAAAAAATAAGACTACACAAAAACAACAACAAACAAAAAAAAAAAGCATACTGCTCATATTGTGGGTGAACTCCCCGATAGGTGGCGCATATGTACTTTAGACTTTAGACAAATGCGAAGTCGCATATTTTCAAATTATTGTAATAAATTATGCAGCCGTTATTCATTTATCTGGCAATAATAGAATTTTATGCAATTGTGTATTAGCTTTGGGAGAAAAGTAGACAGGGGGAAGGGGCAGCGATAATATTAGAAACACTTTAAAAAAATGATAGCGTAAGCTGAGAAGGGAAATCTGAACGTTTGGTGTCTCACTGTGTGAGCTATGTTTAGCGACACTGGTATCCCATTTTTTGTTCTCTACAGCACGAATAGAGGCCATGACTCATATGAATATAATAGATTTAAATAGATAATATGACGTCAAAATCAGCAGCTTTTAGCGGTGTACTTGAGTAAGTTGCATAAGTGTAGCCCCCCCCCCCTTCTTTTTCAACCTGTTCCAAATTTTTATTTATTTTCTGTAAAAAAAAATATATTTAATTAATTTCACTTTAAAGTTTTAACTATTGAAAATTAAATCAGATAATAGTTTTTCATTAGTTTAGGGAGAAATTGTGCTCCAGTTTTAAATAAGCCATCAGTCCCCACCCACCTTAAAGTGGCCTACTATTGTTGTGAGCTATTTTAACGATGCATGTCCTATAAAATATCTCAAAACAACTATTTCCTCCTTGCATTTTTGCCCCCTCCTCCCCATCCAATTTATACCGTTCGACAGTGACCAGCCTTGCTCCCTAAGTTGCACTATTTACCCCCCCCCCCCCCTACCTTACAATCTTGGCGACGCCCGTGGTAAGCAGACGACTCTGTAAAACGCGGATTAAAATATCTTCACCAGCTGTAGGCCCCTATGTATACCTACGACTTCTTTCTGTTAGTTTTTTTTTCTCCATTCAATTAATTGTTCAAAGTAAACCAAGCTACGTGTGTTTCCATATTTTAACAGCATAGAGTGTAGCGGCGGGTGTTATAGAAGAGCTGGTAATGAACAGGCTGTTATAAATAATGGCTCTAAACATGGGCGCCCGCAGGGGGGGGCAAGGGGGGGCACTTGCCCCCCCCTGGAAAAGTGCCCCCCCCCCCCGATTGATAGATAAAAAAAAATAATTTGGACTAAAATAGACAAAAAAAAAATAATTAAAACATTTATAATTAATTGTAACAACTGTGACTCCTTCCATTGTCATATCGATCTCATTATCTCTGGGGATTAATCAGGTATACCACATTGATAATTGCGATAGTGAAGCCTTGAGTTAGTTTGATTTTCGGAAAACGCGAGAATACAAAAGTAGCCAAAATTTCATCGACTTGTTACCTTGCCGTATGCCTTACTAGTTTTGCTAACATTACCAGCAACAACATGTTCGGTGGAGCGATCGTTCAGCACATTCATCGGCATTTTTCGTCTCGAGAGACGATTCATTTCCCTTGCAAGCCCTCATTTGGCTAAAGAGGCCAATCCTGGACGTACGGGCACGGTCACACTTGCTGCAGTTGAATGTAGCGGAGTGGATCACATTTTTCTCCACTGTCTTTTTCCTGGCGCGCAGCCTGAAACCTTCTTTGATTTCTGCCCTCCAAGTGGGCCTATCCTGCGCCATGATCTCCCCACTGTTTGGGTCAATTTGGAGTTGTTTCATATCTCTTTTGCAGACATCCGCAAATCTCAATTTTGGACGTCCAGCAGGTCTCTGTCCCGAAGCTAACGTTCCATATAGAATGTCCTGTGGAAGTCGACCCTGTGGCATTCGGCGTACATGACCTAGCCAGGTGAGACGTCTGTTACTGAGAGTAATACGGATGTCTTGACACTCTGCTCTTCGTAGGACCTCTGTGTTTGAAACCCTGTCCTGCCATCTTATATCTAAAATGAGTCTGAGACACCTAAGGTAAAAGGTGTTCAGTTTTCTCTCCTCCCAGGAATATGTGCTCCATGTCTCACAGCCGTACAGCAGGGTAATCAGAACGCATGTTCGATAAACTAGTGACTTAGTGGAGCGTGTGAGCAGTGAGTTCATCCAGACTCGTATTCTTTTTTGTTAAATCTTGCCATAGTGCCCATGGCTTTAGCTATTCTACTATTAATCTCCCCATCTAGGAGAACACTGCTTGAGATTTTGGCTTTGAGCCTGTTTTAGATTGAAGAGCTTTCAAGATCTGCTTGTGTGAAGGTAGACACCCTCGTTGCAGTCTCCATAAGCATATTGCCGTAGACACGAGAAGAATATTCCAAACAAGGTGGGTGCAAGTACGCAGTCTTGTTTAACACCGCTGCGGACTTCAAAGGGCTCTGATTAAACTTCACTGTGCACCTGGTTTTCTAAAAAAAAATCAGTTAATAAAAGAGAGCAGTTTTGGAGGGAATCCTATTTTTGCCAGGAGTTTGAGGAGTCCACTTCTGCTGACCATATCAAATGCTTTAGTGAGATCAACGAAAGCAATGTATAATGGCTTATTCATCTCGCGGAACCTCTCTTGTAGCATTCGAATGGAGAAGATCATGTCTATAGTGGATAAGTCGCTTCTGAAACCGCACTGAGACTCTGGATAGACTCTAGATGACAGCACCTGCAGCCTTGATAGTGCCTCTTGCAAAGATCTTACCAACTATGCTCAAGAGGGAGATTCCTCTGTCTTTTTGCAGTCGCTGCGGTCCCCTTTGTTCTTATATAATGTAACGAAATCTGCTAAATGGCTGTGTCACGCGTCTTGGTAAATATGGTGTGCGGCTGGCTGGTCCTATTGTTGGTTCACCGGACTGTCAACCCTGCTGACCGTTCACTTTCGCCCTAACACATGTTAATATTAATGATATTTTGATCTCAGTTTTACGGAGATGTCCTTAAATCCGTTTGAATCCTTAAAAATAAATGTACAAGCTATCGTTAAATGGTATAGATACATAGTAATCATACAAACTGAGTAGTTATTGTAATGCTTAAAAATATACATATAAATTCTTTAGTCATATAATCTTTAGATAATTTTCAAATACTTTTTACAGTTTAATCATTTTAAAGTTATAAATGTAAGCCATTAATTTTTTTTTATAAAAGAAAAAAATACAGAAATATTAGCTCAAATGAAACGAAATAATTATCTCCCTTTAATTAACAAATGTTTCTACGTTTGATTCAATAGTGATGCCGAACAAGTTCTGTTTTGTGATATAACAATTTTTACTGATTATTATTATTTCTTTATATACATTCAACATTGGGGTATTCATAACAAGATTTAATTATTAGAGGATTAAAATAATTTACGTTAAACAGTTGTAAATAAACATTTCCTGCATTAATTGTTTTGTCCATTTAAGGAGTTTATATTTAAAACATTAATAATTACAGAAATTACATGATATAGTGCTATTAAATAATCTCTTATATTTCTAAATTAATAATACAAATAAATTTGTTTTAGAATTAATTATAGGCCTACATATGTTTAATTAAAATTAAGTTGGGGGGCGGTGAGCGGTAAGATTTTAAAAGGGTGCGGTGAGCCGAAAAAGGTTGAAAACCTTTGGCTTAAATCTACAATGTCAGATGAACGTCTGTCAAGGTTGTGCATGTTGTGAGTACATAGAGACAAAGTGAACAGCAACAAAAATGAGTTTATGGACAAAATTTGGAGATTTGTTTGGTAGCGGTAGCAGACGACTCCAGTTCTTGTTTAAAGAATACATTTTATTTTTACGTTGTAATATTGTAATATTGTTTGTTTAAAGTAAGTTTTTTTGTATGGTTTACGTCTATTATATACATATATTGTGCTAATAAAAAATGTGTTGCTACAGTATGCCCTTCATTACTACAGTTTACTGTCCGTTCGTTCACCATACAAATGCGCTCAGTAAATTAAAACTACATTAAAACATTACTAAAAATATTTTGCCCCCCCCCTAGAAAATTTTCTGCGGGCGCCCATGGCTCTAAACCATCACAAATAACTGAAAACGCAGTTAAGTTCCGCAAGGAACTGTCCCAGAGTATTGAGAATAATGAAACACTACATAATGAACAGAATTAATTATCCTCCAAATAAAAGTTAATAAGCTCTTTAAGGATTTATATGTCTTTTGCTTTTATTATTTTATTTTAACTGGACGCTTTAGTTTTGACTACTTTACTTTATTAACAGATATCCACTGCACTGGTCCAAGATTTAATCAATAATTAGCAATAATTTCCATGAAAATGTTTCACAACACAGGGTATAGATTCAATTTTAGGGGGAGAGTGAGCAATCACTGGAGCCTTTCAACTATTTCCGTAGGCCTTCACGCCGAAACACCCACGGCTCCGTTCTAATGTAAGGTAGGTAACCAATGAAATAGAAAGCGTATGAGGACATGTTACGTCCCTTACACGAGACCTTGTAAACCACATTTTTAAGACAGTAAAATTATTCTATTTATATTTCGATGTAATGATTTAGTAAAGAGGTCGGCAACCTTTTGATAGTAAGTAGTGTGCCAAAGTATAATTTATAATTCATTTAGTGTGCCAACAGCCTGAAAGTCATCCTGCACTTATCTTTTGAAAGAAACTTGAATTGCCTTTATGTCTTCTGTGTGCAATTGAGAATCGCTCTGCATGCTACTTTTGGCATGCATGCCGTAGGGGTAGGTTTCCGACCCCTCTGTGTGCTATTGAGAATCGCTCTGCATGCCAGTTTAGCCACGCGTGCCGTAGGTTTCCGATCCCTAATATAGTATATAGTCCATGTTTGCTAAAATATTGATACAGGCGAATAATGAACATAGTTTAGGAAGTTTATAAAGTCTGCAGGGGGGGGGGAAGCAGAGACCTTTTGCATGGTGTGGGTAAATAGTGCCCAGTTGGTGATGGAGAAGTATGAACTAGTGCACAATTTCCCCTAAACTCCAGTAAAAAACTAATAATTTATCTAAATCTAACTATCAATAGTTAGATTGTAAATATTTCATTGGCTAAGTACTTCGATTCAAAAATTCTCATTTTTTTTACCAAATGTGTATGTGACGAATAATGTAGCTTAAAATCTCACAATAACTTCAAGAATTAGATCTCAGCTTAAAAAAATAACACAGAACCGACACAGTAGCCGCAGCTAGATCAAATAAATTTTCATTGGAAAGCTGAAGCTTTAGCAATTGAGAACTGCAAAAAAAATTGCCATAAATTAATATTAAATACATAGAAAAGTAGGTAGTTAGAAAAAAGAAAAACTAACCAATAACATTTTTTCTTGCTATTGCTATAGAAATATTGAACATTAGTTTGCCCAAACCACTAAACCAGCTCTAGGCTCTAATTTAATGAACTCTCTAATACATCAATCAGTGAAACTGAAGCAATAGGCAGGGTAAGTATTGCTCTATACCTATACTTATTCCGTTATTCCTTGTAAGTTTCTGAGTTGAGCAATAAATAATGCAGCATAATCTATGTATCGAAAATAGAATGTGTGTGTGTTCAAACAATCATAGTTAATTAAAGATGCATTACCTTTTTGCCCGATTTTAGCCGATTAAAAAAATTTTTGGGAAATTACTTTCCTAAAAGTCTTCAGTAAAAAGTTGGTTTATAATTATTAAATTTATACTTTATTTATAGATTTCTGTTCATTGGAGTTTATACATTTTGTATCTGTAGGTCTTTAGAAGAAAATGGTAAATAAATTCCCTTTATCAATTAAGGACCAATAATTCAAGAGCCTCCCGTCACAAGCAAAATGGATTCCACAATTATCAGAGATGGGACAGATCGAATAAAACCCAGAGATATTGTATCCATATGCCTACACTGATTAGCATTTTTTTTTCAAGTTACTACCTTTACAAATAATTCCTAACATATAGTCTCTGGATTCACTGGCAGAATCAGCAGCCTGATACTGTGACAGTAGACAAAGCAGAAGCTGGAAGCGACGATGGCAATGGATAGGCCAACTACACAAGCCCTGAACTGGAACCCTCAAGGAAATCAGAAAATAGGCAGGCCGCGGAAATTTGGCGCCGAGACATGGAAGGAGATGGAACTTGATCTTACTTGGGGGCAGTTGGAGATACTGGACCTTGATAGAGATGCCTGAAGGTAAATGGAAGGCCACAGACGTCGATGATGATCGGCTGCCATTCCTCGAGAACGAAAAGGCATATTCAAATTGTAATTTGGGAAAATATTTCTACGCTTTTTCTATGACCGTAGCCGTAATTAAGGTTTAAGTAATAGTCTTAAATAAACAATTTGTACAGAAATAAAACTTATTTCACATTTTCATGATATACTATGATCTGTGGCCAGCGTATTGATAATGCCCAGCCGCCTTAATTGTTCAACTAAATCATACTAAATGCCCATCAGAGATGGGTAGTCTACGGGACACGCTTCATATTTAGGAAAACAATTATAGCCTTTATCAGGATTAGAGCCCAGGACTTTTAGCCTGCCAGCCAAACTGGTTATCATTGCTTCACCCTCCCAAGGGGCAAATAGGTCCTACTGGATTATTTAAATATAAATCTGATGACATTAGGCCAATTAAAAAAGTGACTAATTCAAGGTATCTCCCCCGAGTTCTAGCTTCATATAATTAATAGAGCTGATGGTTTCTATAAGTTTCTTTTATTTTTACAGTCTATACTTCAAATTTCCACTGGAAGTAGAAGTAACAAATACTAAGAGAAGAGGAAATGTGGCTAAAAAGGTTTTTTTAACTGAATTTGGACCAAACACATTTTTTGTATGTCATCCAGATAAAAAAAATTACCAGTAGCTGTCTAAAACTCACAAAAATTCCATATCATAGAATATATAATTGAATATATTAAATCCTTAAGAAAAGTATCTTATGAAAAAAAAACTTTGTAAAAAAAATATTGCAAGATCAAGAAGCATAAAATGTGTATAAAAAAAAAAGCAACAATTACAAGATTAACATATTTTTTATTGAGTCAATTTGTATTTATTTTTTTGCCTATTGAATTTTTTTTTTAAACAACGTAGAGTGTAAAAATTCACATCATGGACATGGATGATGCCAATGTTGCTATGACAACACGACTTCTGCAGAACTGTACAAACATCCCCCCTCCCTTCCACCCCCAACATCTGTCATTGAAATTTTTGTTTAATCATACCATTATAGGACAAACAGTTTTGAGTCAATGTCCACAGAAATATTAAAAGTAAAAGAAAGAAAAAAAAAAAAATCCAAATAAATAGTGTTCTACATAAATAGATTCACTCTCTCAAGTCTACTAGTTGCACCATTTCATAAAAAGTCAACACATTGGTTTTATATATAAATATTCTACCAAAACAATACTCTTGTGGTGGATAACACACATCTCAACAAACAAAAATCTAAGTTTTTATCTCTCGTCATGAAAAAATTACATCATCTGTAGTATAACAGCTGTGTCAATTTTCATAAACTGCCCCTAAAAATTTTACTGAGGCAATATCTATTTTGAGCTGCATACACACACACAAAAATTAAATTATTTTTTTTTAAAGATTAATCTGCTACATGTACTTTTTTTTTCTTTCTAAAAATTCATACAGGTCAAGCTGTCATTAATTTACACCGAGTTTACGCTTGAGTGATTCTGGCATCTCTGGGGGTGGTGGGCGGGGAAGACGGAAAGCTACCTTGACCGAGTCGTAGATGAACCACTGCAAGGCTGTGAGTGTGCCGATCATGATAATCCTGGGGAACAATCCTTTCCACATGCCTAAACAGGGAGATATTAAAATAGAGAAACAAACCAAATACAGTTTGAATTTAGTTGGAAAATAAATAAATAAATGCTACACCCAAAATTATATTTTCATAAAGCAATTTTCCCACTTACCTAGAAGACCAAGAGACTTGGCTACATCCATGAAGTTGCTTCCCTTGTTCTGGTTCAATTTAGACACAATGGTATCAGCAGGATGGGACACAATGGCACAGAACACACCAGCTGTGAATAACCATAATGTCATACAATTAGATCATGATTTTTTTTTAAAGCCAATAAAACATTTATTGACCCTACATATTAGGAAATTTTATCACGCTTGCATTATGGAATTTATAAAATGGGAATAGACTTTTGGAGTCTGCCAGCAAGGCCCTTACATTTTCAGTACATTATATTTATCTTAATAATTTTTGGTTTAAAATAAAAAATTATTACATGGAAATCAGAAATGAAAAATTTTGTTGACTTTTCACATTTCTTAAAGACTCGCTAAACATTTTATAATAATGGTGAACATTCTCTAACATAATTTTTTTAATCTAATTTCTTTCTTTGTCATCTGAGTAGAAACATTTTCAATAAAAAAAATAATGTGTGTTGATTGAATGAAACATTTTCATTACATACCAATGTAACCAGCTGCAAATGTCACAACTAACTGTTCAGACTTGGTGCAATCTGCACGAGGCTTGGGAACCACAAACTTGTACAGAGCCTCAACTGTGCGCTCAAAGCAAGCGAACTTCATCATGGTGTACGGGATCTGACGAGCCCACAGTGGGACCAGGCCTTTGTATAAACTGAGGAAAACAAATACAGTTCCATCTATAAATATAAAACACTATATTATTATATATATATATATATATAGGCCTGTATCACAAGAGATTATTTTGATGGGGCCGAGTTAAACTTTGATGAACATTTTTTTATATTATCAAAGTAAAGAGGGATAAACTGAAAGAGTTTAAAATATGAGTTACACTTTGATGAACAGATTTTTAGATTAGATTATCAAAGTAAAAAGGGATAAACTGAAAGTGTTTAAAATATGAGTTAAACTTTGGTGAACAGTTTTTTAGATTATCAAAGTAAAAAGGGATAAACTGAAAGTGTTTAAAATATGAGTTAAACTTTGATGAACAGTTTTTTAGATTATCAAAGTAAAAAGAGATAAACTAAAAGAGTTTAAAATATGTAGCAATGCTCTTCATTTCAAATTATTAATTAGGTCTCAAAAATATGATATTTCCCATGATCAATATGCATAGAGATTAACTCCTATCCAAATTTTTCCCCTTCTGCTCAAGTCTCTTGTAATAAGTATGCAGATAAGCATGGAAGGCAATAATCTTTTGCTGTATAGGAAAGGCATATGAAACATAAGATAAGTCAAACTTACCCAGAAGCTCCTTCTTCCTTCATGATTCTGGGTAAGCCTTCCCTTAGAGTGGTGCTCCAGCCAGGCTGTGTCTGAATACGGACTTTTACTGCTTCCATGGGGCAAAGGGCAATGTCAGCAAAAAACTCAGCGGATGCACTTGCTGCTAAATATAAACTGGTACGCCACAAGTAGGCATTTTCCTGTTTAAAAGAGTAATTCAAAAAGTCAATTGTAAGACTAAATTTTTCTTTTATCGTTTTTAAACATAGAAATATTTATGTAAAAAAGATATATAAAATTATATATTTAACCTCTCCGAGAAGATCAGTGTAGAAAATTTTGAAAGCTTCATAAAATCCAAACTTGCAGACTCCCTGCATGGAATAACCAAAGAATGTTGGTGCCCATCCTTTAGCCAGAGCTCTTGTTCCTTCTTCTGCAATTGTGACCTTGAAGCCTTTAACAATGCCGCCATATTTGCCAGGGTTCACTTGAATTCTGCATTTGACCATATCAAGAGGCACCACGGCTGTGTGAGTGATACCACAACTTAGGAGGCCACCGAAGCCACAGAGAGCATAATATTTGGCTGAACCAAACTCACAGCTGTTGCCTGAGGAAATAATAATCTTCAAATGGTAAAACTGAATGGAAAGAGTAAAAAGGGCAACAGTTCAGAGACAGGTTTAAAACACATTAAGAATTCTATATTTTTATATTCTGATGTCACACTGAATTTCTCATTGATAAAAAAGGGTAAATATATAGCCATTATTATTACAATGGAATATATTTCATTTGGAAAGAGCTTTGTTTAGTGTTCAATTTGCTTTGAAAACAGGTTTTTAATTGGTTATGGTTCAATTTTACTGGTTCAATTTTTTTTCAAAGTCATTACTTTAAAGATCTTTTTGTCCTGAATATGAAAATCTAGGTTTTGTGTAACGATTCCATTTCTGTGATTTTTTATTTCCAGTATGTTTAGTTTTGTAGTTTTTATTGTTTTAGCCAGCATTGGTTAGTTTATAGGATATGGATAGCTTTGTAGTATTTTTTAATGATTAGTATTGGTTAGTTTCAACTTTTTTTTTTCTTCAGTGAAAATGGTCTGCCACGTTTCCTAAGATACTGATCAATAGCTCCACGCCAGAATTTGTCTACTTTTCTTTTTATCTAATCTTATACATTACAGACGTTCCTTCTATAGAGAAGATTATTGCGTCCTTCGTTCATCCGTGGTCCAATTTTTCTTGCATTTTTATTAATGCTTTAAATGAAGTTACTGGTTTTCCTGGTTTGTTCAGGCAACAAATTCCATGCCCGAATGCCACTCAGGAAGAAAGAGTACTTATATGCATTTGTTCTCGCATAGGGCATAAGGGATAAGGAAAGTGTTTTTTGTCTTTATGTCTATCTGAGCTTTGCAACAGGTTGTTATTGGGTTGTATTTCTAAATTAGAATTTAATGACTTATGAATGTATTATTACTACTTTACTCTTTGCCCTTCTGTCCTCTAGTGTTTCTAGGTTTAGTGATTGGACTAATGATGTTACTCTTGTCAATTGGGAATATTCACTAGAACCAGCTACACCAAAGTATTACCTTTACATTTTTTGTTTTCATTCATTTTTCACTTTTCATCATCATAGACAGCTTCTGAAATAACCTTTAAATAGGCCTAGACCTACTTAAATTGCATGCTTAGCAGCTTAACAACCATCTAAAACTACTACCAAAAAACAAAAGAAAATACTGTTGTTTAAAAAACAGGATGTTATTTGGTGATCATAGACAGTAACAACAGTCCAGAGTAAGTCAATTCAGTGTCCTTTCTGACACTGACATTGACTATGATTGACTACCAAGTGCAAGACCAATGCCACTTAAGTTACTTAACTACACTTAAACTGACACTACTGACAATTTACCATTTCCATTTCATTAGCCGTTAGCCTATCTAATATAAATAACCTTGTACCGCATCTATTTTACATTTTCTTCTTATAAATTATAAACAGTAGCAATGATTTAAATATACTAACCAGTTGCCGAATCTCCTGCAGCAGCAGCGATTGATCTTGTGGGACTAACATTACTTTCACACTTTGCAGTAGTGAAAAATGGGTTGCCAAAAAGATTGTTCCGAGCTGTCATTACTGAGTTAGACATTTTGATAACTGAAATTTAAACATAGTATAATTAATAATTAAAAACCTTTTATTTTCACTATGGTTGTAATGACGCCAAATCTCGTAGGGGATGAATAAAATATATTTAAACATACTTACAACTATCTGTGACACCAATGCCCTTCCTACCGGTGATGTAGATCTATTCACGTGGATACACAGACCTCGCGAGAATTGAACTATAGTAATTCAAAACCACAATAGTCGTGTGAATAAATCCGGTTACTGTAGACAGTGTAGAAAGGAAAAATGTTAGTAATTTACGTATTATTATTAGCACTATAATACATGCGCAGTGCATTTCTAATAGATTCTTTTAAAAACCTGAGTTTCGGTGGTGTCCCTGGGTCAAGAGCAGATCTGTTTATAATTGTTGTTTGTGATGCTTTTTATTTTATGTGTTTTTAAATTGTGGACTCTTTCCTCGGTTCTAACGGGGTCTCCACAGTATTATGAAGAAGAAGAAGAAGATGTATATGGGACCCATCAACTAAAGAAAACATTTGAAAAAAAAAAGAATAAAAATTCAAAAAAAGAACTGCATGACTGCATGGTTCATTACTATATAGGGGCATATAGACCTACTAGCGATCTCGAATAGTCACAACTGATATAGTGATTATAAGAGTAACATACCAATAGTTAATTTAAATCACTAGGCCCTAAATATCTAGGCCTAAACCTATTATAGAAACACTATAATAGGCTTTAGATGACAGGAGGGCAAATAGTATAATAGGCCTAAAGTATATATTTGGCTAGTAATAATAATAATAGAGTATAAGGCATTAAACTCTAACGTAGATGCAACACAATAATATAGGGGCCTAGGCCCTATAATATAGCCTATATATATAGGCCTATATGTTACAATGCACAGAAAGGCCTAAAGCGGCTAGGCTATATATAGGAATATAGGGTCTACTTAAGGACAAAAACATTTTTTAACATTATATAAGTATGCGGGAACAAATGCATATTAAGATATTATAAGTTTATAAGTAGGTAAGTAGGCTAAATACGGCGTACGCTTTCTTCGCGAGTGGGATCCGGGCATGAAATAATAGGCTATGGGTTGTCTGAACAACCAGTAAATTATATTCATTTAATTAAAACACTAATCAAAATGAAAGTTACTCACACCACGGCTAATATACAGTTAAATTTTATATATCTGCAAAAATTAAATGTCAGAAAAAAAAATTGCTTCAACATAAGAAATTTTTTTTGGTCATTAAGTGTGTGAGATTTTACAGTAAATATATTTTGACCTTGACATTTCAAAGTTTTACTATTTTGCTTTTTTTTTTCTTAATAGCTTTTGCCCTCTGTTAGAAAATGGCTACACTCTGCTCCCGGGTAGCTTTGGTGGTATGGTATTTTTTTTTTTACAATGCGCACTCTAATATTAAACAAAAAATATTATGCGATTTGATTAAATATTAAATTGTATTTTATTTATGTTGCCAGAAACAAGTAAAGGCAATTAATGCCCTGACTCAGTCCGTTCGAGCTTTTACATCTTCGTATCCAAGATGTGCCGAAGTAAGTTGATTAGTTTTGTTTTGTTTGTTTCTTGTGACAATTCAGAATTCGATATTTATTTACTAATTTCATAACACGTATTTAATTTACAACACTTATCTATGCAAAATACCGTTTTCTTGCTCTTCAAAAGACATGTGATACGTATGAAAATCTAGCACCATAACCATATCATTCACATGATCATTCTCGTTCATAAATAAAATGATAAAAAATATTTTATTATGTTATGTAATAAGTAATAGTTACTAATAGTAGTAGTAATAGGCCTACTTAATCCTAAGTTATAATGATATAGGATGTACCTTATTTTATTTAAAATTATGTTATGTTTTATGAATTCATATGTAAATATTAGATAATATTATGCATATCATTGTCTGTAACTGTAATTTAATTTAGTGATTTCCTTACTTATTACACATGAATTATAAATGAATATTTATGATTAAAATTAAGTTTTTAATGTTGATCATTTGATGTTAAACAATAGTATTAACCCTTACAGTCCCGGGCGCGTATATAGCGGAACAGAAAGCAGCATAGATAGAAGTAGGTCGGTACAGGAAGGGTTAATAGAAGACGGCGGCTATTCGGACCCAGGTCCCTTTAGCATTAAATGGCTATTCGGACCGAGCTTCACTCGGAATTCCTTAAAACTCATAAAAAACATTAAAAAAGAGGGGGAAAAACACAAAATATTTTTGTCTTACTATATTTTATAAGAAATAACACCAAATCTATCCCTATCCTATCTAACTATAACCTAACCGATACTAACAATGGAAAAAAATACTACAAAGCTACCCCTAACCTATATAAACTAACCGATATTAACTATCTATTACTAAGTCTATCGGGTCCGAATAGATAATAGAATAGGCCCTACATTTTAATAAAAGTAAGTGTAGCCTAGCATTTGTACATTTTATTATTTCATTTGTTATTTGTTATGCTTGGTTTAGCAAGTCAAGTGGGTTTCACAGAAATACAATAAAGTCAAAGTTTAAACACCATCAAAAGTAGGGCCTATGCCTATACAGTTGACTTGAAAGTTGTAGTGATACTAATTAATAATTATGTAATGTAAATAACAATAGCTTCATCCACTTTAAATAGCTTATTATTAAATGTATAAAGTATAAAGGCTTCTAAGCTAATCTTGACCCATATGATATAATGCAGTAGGTGTACACAATATACACTAAATGAGTTAAGGTAATTACTATATTGTTAAAAGTAGATTTCAATTTTGAAAGTATATTTGGGGAAGAAGACATACAAATAAGTTGAAAAGAATACCAAGGATTTTGTCTAACTCAGATGACTGTCAGAGATGCTTTGAATGCAGCTATGGACGAGGAGATAGAAAGAGATGAAAGGGTGTTCTTGATGGGTGAAGAAGTTGCCCAGTATGACGGTGCTTACAAGGTTTGGGCATTTACTCATTTTGTTAACTTCTGTAATGTAAAACAGTTTTAAAATTAATTGAAGTCTATAATTATAATATTTTTGTGCTGTATATTCAACCACAAAAAAAGCATTATCTATTATCATTATATACAGAGAGAGCTTACTCACAGTGGTCACACCATGTAATAAATGGCTTATTTCTCTGATAGGTTTCTAAAGGACTTTGGCATAAATATGGCAGCAAAAGAATTTGGGATACACCTATTACAGAGGTATACTTTCTCTTTCTAATAATGTGCTTGTTGATGGAAAACAGAAGAATGTAAAATGTGTCATTGTTGTACTGATTGTTTTTTTCTTGGGTTAACATTGGCTAGTATAGTTGCATTGTTTTATTCAT
Organism: Anisus vortex; assembly: GCA_949126835.1. Classification (NCBI taxonomy): domain Eukaryota; kingdom Metazoa; phylum Mollusca; class Gastropoda; family Planorbidae; genus Anisus; species Anisus vortex. Next base: position 37,340,956 of record OX421496.1, read on the forward strand.
AAATGCTCAGATGGGCTAGTATAGTTGCATTGTTTTGCACACATGTTTAGTTAGAGTACTTGGTTATGTTAGTTTGTTCATATATTTAGATGGGCTGGTATAGTTTCTTTGTTTTAATCATATGTTTAGTTTGACTGTATAGTTTGTGTTTATCCCCACTTCCACCCCGGCTATGACATCCCTTGAAACCCATTGTTTTGTTCATAAGTTTAGTTGGGCTGATAAAGTTGCATTGTTTTTGTTCATGTGTTTAGTAGGGCTGGTCTAATTGCATTGTTTTGTTCATGTGTTTAAATGGATAAATGGACTGTATGATTGCATTAGTTTGTACACATGTCTTTAGATAAACTGATATAGTTGCATTAATTGCATTACTTTAATATTTGTCTACACCTTTTTCTTAACAAACAGATGGGCTTTGCTGGTATAGCTGTGGGAGCAGCCATGGTAAGAGTCACAAAATTTGCATCAGGATATCATAAGAGTCACTTTTTATATTGTAAATTAAACTACCTTTGCTTGATAGCTTTAGAAACATTTATAATAATAATAGTATTTATAATTTTCTCTTTGCTGTTTACTTACAAATTGAAGCTATTCAAATAGTTGAGATTTTCTAACTTAACAAAAACCATTGTCAGTTTCATTTTATGTCGTAAAAAAACAATTTTTTTTCACTGTTACACATACAACTACTTATTAAACAAAAACAGCTTAAGTTTGTTTTTTTTTCTTGAAAAGCTTAACATTTTGGATTGGAAAAAAAATGGAATCTGCTTAGTTTTATATATTCATAAACAAAATGAACTAAATAGGAATCTGCTTAGTTTTATATATTCATAAACAAAATGAACTAAATAGGAATCTGCTTAGTTTTATATCTTCATAAACAAAATGAACTAAATAGGAATCTGCTTAGTTTTATATATTCATTAACAAAATGAACTAAATAGGAATCTGCTTAGTTTTATATATTCATTAACAAAATGAACTAAATAGGAATCTGCTTAGTTTTATATATTCATTAACAAAATGAACTAAATAGGAATCTGCTTAGTTTTATATATTCATTAACAAAATGAACTAAATAGGAATCTGCTTAGTTTTATATATTCATTACAAAAATAGTACTCTGATTAGTTTTATGTATTCATGAACAAAATGAACTAAGGTTTTTTTTTTATAATCTATTTTAAATTTTCCCATTTTTGATAGGCTGGACTTCACCCAATATGTGAGTTTATGACTTGGAACTTTTCTATGCAAGCTATTGATCAAGTCATCAACTCGGCAGCCAAAACTTTCTACATGTCAGCTGGCAAGGTAAGATTCATTTGTGGTAATCATAATATAAAACATAGACATTCTTTCATTTTGATGGAAAATCTATTTATTTTGTTCTTAATAATAATATAGTAATAAAGTAATATACTACAGTATAGTATACCGCTAGCCTTTTTTTTTTTTACAAAATTAAAAATCAATGCATACAGGACTGACTACATATTATATAGGACTACACCTATACTAATCTTAAAAAGCATATTCTAAAACCATTTCTATTGAACATTATTTTGACTATTAAATGGACACTGCAAATTTGTCATATACCTGGGTATATGCATTTTGCACCGCATTTGTATGCTCTTTAGACCCTCAGTACAGTGTTTAGCACAATAGAAAAAATACTGACAAGAAAAATGTGTTAATTTTTTATACATATATTTAGGAGAGATTAAAAAAGAAAATGGTGAAGAAGAGTTTTTGTATATAATGAAAGGATAAAGCTGTAAATACTGTTCAACATATCTTGTTTTCTGGAGTACCTAGATGCCATAAAATCTTTAGGACATAATATCATAATACTACTAGTTATGTAAATGGTATTATTGTTTAATATAAGAAACAAATATGAAAACTGAAAATTACTTTCCTTCCTTTTTACACTTAGGTTTCTCGCCAATCATATAAGCAAATTGAGCATATAATTTATAGTAGTATAGTAAATCATCTAGACAAACTTAATTCACTGTGCTTACACCAACATGGGTTCAGGAAAAACAGATCATGTGAAACTCAATTAATAGGTTTAATAGATGATTTCTATCTCTAATTTCTGTTCTAGGGCCCCTTCTATTTCTAATTCATATTATATTAATGATCTACCAAATTGCATCAACACAGGAACAAAAGTAAGATTATTTGCAGATGATTGCATAATTTATAGAATAATAAAGACAGGAAAAGATAGTGAACTTTTACTAAAAGACCTAGATGAACTACAAAAATGGGAATCAAACTGGAGTATGTCTTTTCACCCAGAAAAATGCCAACTAATAAGGGTATTTAAGAAAAAGAAACAAATAATAACAAACTACTAACTATATTCATGGTAAAGAACTAACTCAAACTAACAATGCTAAGTATCTAGGAGTAATAATAAATGATATGTTGTCTTGGAACCCTCATATTGATGAAGTAATTAAAAAATCAAACAAAACATTAGGATTCATAAAAAGGAACTTTTACAAATGTAATAAGAATATAAAACTAAAATGATATCTCACATTAGTTAGGCCTGTACTAGTAAATGCAGGATCTGTTTGGGACCCATCAACTAAAGAAAACATTTAAATATTAGAACAAATTCAAAGAGCTGCAAGGTTCATAACTAGTGAATATTCCCAATTAACAAGAGTAACACCATTAGTCAAATCACTAAACCTAGAAACACTAGAGGACAGAAGGGCAAAGAGTAAAGTAGTAATAAACATAAGGCATTAAACTCTAATTTAGAAATACAACCCTATAACAACCTGTTGCAAAGCTCAGGTAAACATAAAGACAAAAACACTTTCCTTGTCCCCTATGCGAGAACAAATGCATATAAGTACTCTTTCTTCTCGAGTGGCATTCGGGCATGGAATGGGTTGCCTGAACAAACCAGGAAAACCAGTAACTTAACATCATTTAAAACATTAATAAATATGCAAGACTAGACTCGGACCACGGATGAACGTAGGACGCAATCTTCTTTATAGAAGGAGCGTCTGTAATGTATAAGATGTGATAAGAATCATGATTTTTTATTACTTTGATAGTCTTAGTTTTTTAATATGAAATTTTAATTTTGAATAAAAATGTTATATAAAATGTACAGTTTTTATACAAATTTTATAAAAACATTTTTATTTTTTAAGAATATTACTTTTTTTTTTTGTAATTATAGCAAGAATTTTCTCCACAGTAATATTGTGCAGTAATAATTAGACAATATCAAATACCTACCATATAGAAGAGTTATTAAAATATGTTATAATTTTGTTCAGGTTCCTGTGCCCATTGTGTTCAGAGGGCCCAATGGTGCATCAGCTGGAGTTGCAGCCCAGCATTCCCAGTGTTTCGGTGCTTGGTACAGTCAAGTCCCTGGGCTTAAAGTCATCTCTCCATATTCTGCAGAAGATTGCAAAGGTCTTTTAAAATCTTCCATCCGTGACCCCAACCCAGGCAAGTACCTTGACTGTGCCTTTAACTTTAAAGGAGGTCAATCTCTTTACCAATAAGGGGACACAGTTCCTTGACAATTTTGTTTTATCATCAATGAATTGAATCGAAACTCTTCTCTATTTTTTTTCTGTAGTTGTCTTCCTTGAAAATGAGCTGATGTATGGTGTTACTATGCACATGTCAGATGAAGCCATGTCAAAAGATTTTCTTCTTCCTATTGGGAAATGTAAAATAGAAAGGCCAGGTAAACTTGTGTATCTTTAAATGTATCTGTTTTACTTGTTTATAACATGTATCCCAAAAATAAATGTGCATAAAATTACTTTGGTCTTCCAATGCTTTGTAAATCTATGGTTTCCATGTTGTGTATACCATTTGTTTAGTTTTAACAGTGCATCTACTCGTGAGTTTCTTTATTGAGGCTATGCTATTGCTGTTGAGTTACATTATAAGTGTTAATTTTCATATGCACAGCTTTTTAAATGATTTTACTCTTGCAGTCAAGCCCCAATAAACATTTTAGCTCAGGAATTAAATCATGTCAATCTTAATAAAAGATAGTTTTTATATAAAGATACTTTTTCAAGGCTTGCTTTAATCTTTTTATATAAAGATACTTTTTCAAGGCTTGCTTTAGGCTTTTGGTTTCCCTCATTGAAATCCAACTTAAATATGGAATCAGAGTGAAAGACATTTTTAGTTTTTTTTTGGCAATTAAAAAGTATATTAATTACTTTTCTTATATTTAACTAAATAATATGATATAAAAAAAATAATTAATTTTTGATACATTCAAATTAGTTAGCAACAATTATTTTTATTGTAGCTTGACATTTTTGGCTTCATACCATTATCTTAAAATTGTAAAGACATAGACGTTTGTTCACAATAATTGTGTTAACATAATGGTTATATTGTTTTATTTCAAATTTGATGTTGCAGGTAAACACATCACTTTAGTGGCTCACTCCAAATGTGTCGGAACATGTCTTGAAGCAGCCAATGAACTTGCAGGAAAAGGCATCGACTGTGAGGTAAGTGAATCCTCTGCCTCTCTCCGGTACCATTCCTGGCCTTTCTGAGATAGCTTCAGTTGTTGGCAGGTGTGTTTCAGGGTTCCCACGCTTCCGGGAAAGTCGGGAATTAGACGGGAATTCAGTAAAATTTTATCCGGCCGTAAAAGACGGGATCTAGAAAGGAAAAAGGTCTACAAAGCCAGGAAAAAAAAGAAGACAAAAACCTGAAACAAAAATGTCACAGATGCATAGTTTTTCCTCGCCAAATGTGTATTTTTTTATCATTAGCGCCGTTTTTTGTGTTTTCCACCCAATGCACACTGAGAATTTAAAACAAAGGGATAGGCGAATCTATTCCTAAATATATCGAGGTCGGAGGACTAGTTCACTATGTTTTACGTTTTTTGTTTGTGATCATTCATTTAATCCTTTAGCGATCTCGCCGTTTTTTTAACACTTATGCCTACTATCGGTAATTTTCTGACTTGGCTTTGCTGATTTTCTTTAAGGCAAGTATCTTGTATTGTTTTGTTTTATATTTAAAAATGCATAGGCCTAGTGGCCTAGGCCTATTCGTAGTGATTCTTACTGCTACTGTCCAGTGGTCCACTGTCGTAAGTTCCAAAAATACAAGATCAAAGTTCAAGGACGGGTCAACGTCCTCAATGTTATTAATTTTATATCAGATTAAATCCAGCCATTATGATTTTGATCAATTGACCATTTACAAAAACAAAATCATTCTTCTTTTAGTCTTAGTAAGCCTAAGCCCACACTTCGCCCGTTACTATAAGTCTTCCATTATATATTAGCCTATACTTGAAGCAGGCTGGTCCAGCGGTTAGTTCACCGGCCTGTCAGCCAAAAACCAACTGGCAGGTCGCAAGTTCTATCCCTGCCACCGACGGATCCCTGTTGCCCTGCAGGAGTTTTGGGCCTAGTGGACATAATAATCTTGTCTAGAAGGAACGTCTGTAAACTTATAAGATATACTTGACTTTCGACTTTATGTAATGTAATTAATTAGGCCTACTTGGGTTAAAGCGGCAGATTTTGCCTAAGACAAAGATGACCTAGTTTTGTCTGGCGAAAAAAAAATATTTTAGAATGTTTTCAATCTTTTGTTCATCTTATGGCAAATGTAGGCCTACTATCATTTAAGAACACATTAAATTGGAATTTTTGCTCACAATTGTTTTAAATAGTATGTAAGAGTCATTTATTTAAATATTAGGCTAAGGCTCTGATAAAATAAATTGACGAACATCTCCTAGTAACCGTGGCCATAGCGTCATAGGCTTGCCACTTGCCATAGATCTAGTAGTAGTAGTAGTTAATGGGCTAATGTGAATGTCCAATTTTTGCGTCGGAATTTGTTGCTAAGAAACTATAGTCCATGCCTAATTTTGTTTAGACAGTTATTTGAATGTGGTTTCAAATTTTTTTTTAGTGTAGGCCTATAGGCTAACTATGATTGGGGTTTCAAAACTTAAACATGTATTTATATTTAGGCCCTAGTAGTTTGTTTGATTTTAGTTTTGATGTCTTTGACTTTGAAGTTTGTGACCCGAATTCACTGATTCTGCATATCATAAAATAAAAATAGGAAATATTGATGTATTTGCAATCAAGCTCTTTCATGATATGGATAAATAATTGGACTAATTATATAATTTTTAATTTATTTAAAAAAATGGACGCAAAGGCTTTTTAATTAAAAAGTACGAAATGTATATAAAGCAAGGGGGATCACTCTTAATTATTTTTAATCCATAAGTCAGACCCAGTTGTCCTTTTTTGTCTTTGTTACTAGGTTTACAAAATAATATTTTTTTCAATTAGTTACCTACTTTTAGTAAATGAGATACTAATAGAAGCCTCTCTTAAAGACATTTCTAGTGATATTTAGCAAGATAATATTGACTTAGAGCTAAGCAACACTAATATCATCATGATTTTTGCTTTTTTATGTTATTAAGTAGACTTATTTGGCTATTTATATTTATAATATAAAACACTTTGTGTGTCTTTCCCAGTCATTATCAATGAAGATAAGACATCAGAAACTACACACCTATTGCAAAGCCCTCCACATTTCTCTCAAAACAAAAGCATTGGGAGAAATGACAAGTGTCATTGAGGAGAAAATAATAGTTTTACAAAATTAATAATTTTGTGATTAAAGTTTATTATCTGTACTAAATAAAATATTTAATTGAATTATTAAGTCTGAATTGTCAGTTTATGTTGTGTTTAGACTTTATGTAAGTAGAATTATACTCGTTATATAGTAAATTTAAATTCATTTTGGTAACCAGGAATTTTGCTCTTATAGCAAGGAAATAGTCAGGAAACAGTCAGGAATTTTTTTTCTGAAAAAGAGTGGGAACCCTGGTGTTTGTAAAACAACAATCACCCTATATAATCACTTTAAATTTACAGCCCATATCAAATGCCTTACAGTACATGAAAATATATCATAAGAAAATGGAGGAAAAGTTACTGTATATACCTGTGTATAGGTCGCACGCTCAGATTAGGATTATTTGTTATACTTATACGTTGTCATTGAATCGCAGATAGGTCGCAACCTGTAATTTTGGGATTTACACTCCCTTTTATTAAAAAATTTCTACATTCATACTTTTCAAACATAAAAGTTACTAAATAATAACCTTAATTTGGAAACTGTTCTTAAAAATAAGTTTTCAATCATGCATAACATAAACAAAGGCAGAGTTTCATTTTTTTTTAATCAACATTAGCACTAAGAGAAAGTTTTTGGAAGGCATTTGTTTCTTTATCCAAGTCCCTACTCAAGCTGTTATTCCTAGAGTGGGTTGACATAAAAGAAGAAGTGCACTCTTTTGACTCTGCGGCACTTAAAGTATGGAACGGAACACACAAAAAAAAAGGTGTCAGTTTTACTAAGAGACTTTAAAAGCAGTTCATTTTCAACTTTTTTAATACACTACCCCAAGCCCCAAACTTAGTGATGGAAACATGGAACCAGAGCTAAAATGTTAGCCTAAACATTAGCGTTGGTTGTCATGATTTCACAAACGACAGCATGCAAAACATTAAGAAGTGATGAGTGCTGACTTTTTTATCTCCTTCTGTTCGCGACCGGCAATAAGTAGTGATTTTTTTCTACTCTTAAATACAACTTTATAAGTTAGGAAAAATGAAACACACTATTAACCTGTCAAGCATCATTTCTATGTCTATTTGGAAAAAAACATTGGGGTTGAGCATGGTTTTTCCTAAATGTCCTAAAATTTGTGGATTGGCCAATTGTAGTTGTGAAAACGTTTCTCGGAATGCTAAAAACTGACTTAGTAGCTTGTTATAGGCCTGTAGCTTAAATGAATCGCATCTTAAGCTACTAGTCTACAAGCTTAAGCCCATATTACAGGCAGAGATAGGCTTTTACACCTTTACATTCTTCCCATATTGTAATTTGCGATCATTAAAAAAAATGCAGCCTTAGGCGTACGATACACTGGCAATATAAAAGCAATTCAAAAGAAATGGGTGTGGGGTCTGCAAAACTTAAATATTTGCCCATTTCAATTAAATAAATATTTATGTTTATCCTACATGCTAAATAGTAATTGAAAGTGACCATTATTTCGCTCCGTAAGCAGAGTAGTGAAGTTTTTTGAACTTTTTAAAAACTGAGGAGTAAATTTTTTATATATTTTAGGTTAAAAAGTGCCAGCTATAGCAAGTATATACGGTATATTGTTCGAACATTATGTAAGCAAAAATATTTTCTGTGGATGCTCCTTGAATACTCTTCAAATCCTAAAAATCTCCTTTACATCAAGTGCAACAGTTCTTGAGTGTCTTAGACATCATATTATTATGTAAAAGATGCCAACCTACAAAGACTAAATTTGGTCTTGCATGTAAATGTAAACCTAGTATGGCTTTCATAGTAAAGATAGTGAAATTGACTAACAAAGGGACATTTTCAATTTGTATTGAAAACAATACAATACATTTTCATGCACTTCAACAATTCGCCCCCCCTCCCCCCACACACACACACCTTGTTGTTATTGTTTGTCTTTTTATTATATGATTATCTTGTTAACTGTTTAATCCTTTATCCAACAGGTAATTAATCTAAGAACTTTACGTCCCCTTGACGAGGAGACATTTATCAAATCTGTGATGAAGACAAACCACTTAGTGACAGTTGAAGGTGGCTGGCCACAGTGTGGTATTGGATCTGAGATTGCTGCCAGAGTTATGGAAAGTAAGTTAACACTACACATATTTAATTAGTTTTCAATGGTATTGGATTTAAAAAATTTAAACTCAACTGTCTATTTTTTTGTGATAGCCTAAAGTTGGAATTGGAAATTCAATAGACCGGGGGTCGGCAACCTTTTGATAAAAGCGTGCCGAAGTGGGATTTCTAATTCTTTCAGCCTGCCAACAACCTAAAACCCATACTGCTTTAGCGGTTAATTTCTTGTAGAAAATACTTAAATAGCCAATTTGGGGGGAATCTTCTGCATCCCATTGAAAATTGCCCTGCGTGCCGTAGGCTGTCCACCTTTGCATTAGACCATCTTGTGTTCTATTGTCTGTAGATGATAAGCTAAAAAAACAACAACAAAATCTTAACCATTTTTATGTTCTTAAAGCATTAATTATTTCTGGAAAATAGAATAGAGATTGCAAATCTAAATTGTAAACAATCATATTCTTATTCATTTTCAAAGTAAACTTTTTAGATAATTAGGCTTTAAAATGATAATGTAATAATCTAGCGGATGTGAGCTTGGATTGCTATTCCAAAGCTCTTGGGTTCAAGTCTAGGCTAAGGCTTTTTTTGAGGGGTGGGACTGCATCTACCTACATCTGATGGGTTCCTGACATAAGTTGGGAAAGTAGAGGCATATGGTGGTGGTACTGGTCATGATAAAGCTGCTTGATTAGACCCTATTTTTGTCTAAGCTTGTATTTCTTTTCTTTTTTTAATCCAGGTTTGAAAATGATTGTGTTACTTTCTTTTTTTTTTTTTTGTGTCAGGTTCAGCTTTTAATTATTTGGACGCACCCGTTCTCAGAGTAACAGGGGCTGATGTTCCAATGCCATATGCAAAAAGCTTAGAAGATTTGGCACTACCTCAAGTTAAAAATATAGTGACAGCTGTCAAAAAATCACTGAATGTCAAATGACAGACATTTGGCATTTGAGTTTTCCACAATGATCTACATTTTCGTTTATGTTCACAAGAGATATTATTTTATACATATTGAGTGAATGGTTGATTAGCTTATTCCCAGACAACTAGATTGACTCGTTTAGTAACTAGATAAAGAGCATCGTGGTTTCTATGTTGTCTTCTAAGAACAATGACGGGATGTAGATTTTCATATGCAGTGACTACATTTTCTTTAGTTCAGACATAAAAAAACACTTGAATGTGTGGTGGTAATTCACCCATGATTTGTTGCTGTTGATTTCTTTTAACTCTGGGAGAAGCTAAATAAATGATTTGTATTTGTAATGAGTTGTGATGAGCAAGTGGCTAATGTGAAAGGATGGGGGGTATTTAATTATCTATTTTTAAAAAAAAAAATGAATTAGCGCCAGTTGTAAGCATTCACTTAGATGTAGTTGCTCAATTATGTGAATGAATAATTTTCTATGAAGAAAGTTTGTGTGTATTTCTAAACATTGTATTATATAATGCACATAACTTTGTTACCTGTCATTTTGATAATTACTGTGAATGCTTGTTGAATTGCATTGTTAGAATTTTATTTAATACAGTGACTACAATAACAGATTAACCCAGTTGTGAAATAATAGTTCTGACCTTTTTTTTTTTTGTAAAAAAATTAAACCATTATTTTTCAGATAGAATAAAGTGTTATTTTTGTTTAATTGCATTGTTTTTAAATAACATTTTTAATACTGGTACTGACTGGTAACTGATAGCAAAAGTCAAAATTTTAATTTTCAGTAAACAAAATGAAAACAAAACTGCTAGTCTATGCAAGATCGACTTTATGTTTCCATAAATGCCATAAATATTTAATACAAAATAGTAAAAACAAGCAAATTATATAAAAACAGTATTGCCTGTTATGGCATATATAACTTTATCAAAGCCATCCTAAGATTTAAGATTAAATCATCCAAAGGAAAAATATGTAAACCCCTTCATAAATCTAGTTTTTTTTAATAATTGCTAGAATAGTTTTTCACAACAATGTGAATAATCAGCATTTTATCTTTATTATATAAGGGTGTTAATAGGTAGGCCTAATGTTCATTGCTAATATAATAACTACATTGCAGTGCCCTGTTTTAAATGTTTTTGGACCAATTAAATGCAGTGGATAACCAGTATTCAGTACTTATCTAAATCTAGAAACTGCACAAAATACTCGGGCCTTATTGGGAAATTGGCCTCACTGAACATTCTTAGAAATAACAGCAGTACAACAATAAGGACCTCATGGCAGAACAAAAAGAAATATGCGAACACACACGCTGCAAGGGCCACCAGCATAAACATTTTCCCCTTTTAGTTCTTAGCAAGTCCAGACCTTCTATGTACAGAAGATTAGAACAAAAATATACTTAGATAATAGAACAACATGTTAATTAAATTGACTTGAAGGTTTGATGTTAGTTTTCTTGACATCAGTAAGCATAGAGTTTTGTTTTGTTTATCTGCTTGTCTGGACACTCTCTGGTCTTGTTGTAGTAGTAGAAGTAGCCGTCTCTACGAATGAGTTTCTTTACGAATCCGTTATGTGGCCATCTATCTACCTGCAAATGGTATTAAATAAATGGGGATTAAGATTTACCAGAAAGTTAAAGCATTCAATCTTAGATTCTTTTTACATCTAAAATTTTTCAATGACTTAAGACTATCACTAACCCACTCCAAGAAAATCTGAAAAACTCTATTTTAGAACTTAAATTACATTTAAATTTAAAACATAAGTTTGAATATAATTATAAATTTAAGTCTCCAACATTTAGTAAATGTTTAAATTAATACTTTATTATATAAAATTTCAGCATTGTTTTTTCTTTTTTAAGAGCCATGTCAAATAAATATTTTTTTTAACTTATTGATGTATTATAATGTACAGAATTGTTACTTGAACTAAGAGAAGAGATTAAAGCCATGCTTTATAAAAGCTCATTAACTCATTACATTAAATTACAAAATCCTCATAATTGAAAGCAAATGAAACATAGTCCTTACCCACTCAATATAAATTCATAAAGATTTTATGGGCAGGCCTATTATTGCTGTAGCTTAAAGCTTGTAGCTTATTTAAAGCTAAATTTAAAAGTTGGTTAATATAAGTGGTCCCAATTATTGTTATTTATACAAAATTGATCTACTCAAAAATTACTTTTTGTGAAAGTAGATTCTCTATTTTAGACCATGTGAAGGGTAGGCTATATGTTTCATTGTTCCCAGCATGCAAGAATGTTAGCCTACATGAAGCCGGCTGGTCCAGCGGTTAGTTCACCGGACTGTCAACCAAAAGCTAACTGAAACATCGCGGGTTCTATCCCTGCCACCAACCAATCCCTGTCGCCCTGCTGGAGTTTTGGTCCTAGTGGACGTAATAATCTTCTATCTAGAAGGAACGTCTGTAAACTTATAAGATGGCCAGCACAATAACTTGCCTACTGTACTTAAGATGTCTGAACTATCAGAATATTGCACTTAGTTCACTTAGGGAAATGCCTTGACCTAATAAATAACTCCAAAGTTGTGTTGTTGTTTTCTTAATATTTTAATCATCACAATGATGAGGTGTAAAACTAGAAACTTAGTTAAAAGGTTTAGACATAGCTCTATTTAAATTTAAACTTGGAAAATGTTGTGTTTTTTTTTATTATCTTTACTCACATGATCAGTGTTTCTAACTTGTTTGTATTCAACTTCATCTCGATATCCAGCAAGCTGAAATCTGTAGGCTTCTTCAACCTCCTCATTCCATTGTGTGGGTCTTGACATTGACTTAGGTTGACTAGCTGTAGGCATTGTTTCAACTTTGGCCATGACTAAAATATAGCAATTTAAATATTAGTCCGTTTTGAAAGTTTAAAATGAGGGTAATAAATTTAGGAATACTAATGTTAATCTGTTAAAATAGTTTAATAGTCAATACTTCAATAGGCCCTTAAAATAGACAAATCTTGGCATTTTCCTTAATTTAGTGGGGGTTTTTTTTATAGGCTATTCAACTTAATTCAAGTAAAGTAGCAAAATTCAATTAGGCCTATGCCCTATGCCATTACTAATGAATTACTGCCATATGCCAATTTATCAATTATTAAGCTATAACTTCTATAAAATAAATGCTACAAGTGTAAGTATTAATTAGGCTCGTTAGTATTATTTGCTAAACTGTAACTAGACAAGTAATACTAGGATTTAGGCTTACTAGTACTAGCTGGCTTAGGCTTAACTGGCTTGGCTTAACTGGCTGGCTAGGCTATTTTTATAAAATTCAATAGGCGAATATTTTATAAGGTAACTTTAACTATATTATGATTTTATTATTAGCCTTCTCCCGCACATATAACTTCTGATACTCAGCCGTTTTTTTATATTAGTATTAATTCATACAAGGGATGTAACGTATAACTTTATTTGTATTGTTTATGTCTAGTGTTTCCTACATACCAATCGGCGAACAATCCCGTTGACGGAAGCTACATCTTCGATTGTTGCTTAGTGACGGTGTAGTACTGCAGAAAATAAATATCACCGCACACAAAAATACTCAACATTTATTACCGGTTGTTGTGTGCTCTAAAAAAAGTATAAAGGTTACCGAGTATGTAAAAAACCAAAGGGATTTCCAAAAAACAAAAAACAACTAAAATAGATCTATAATATTTAATTCTTTTGTCGAAAGTGACTCGAAAGTCGAAATTATCATTTTCATTTCCGGTTGAGTCTTTCACACTGGGGCATTCACATAAGTCATAAGGGGACGTCCATTAATTACGTCAACAATTTTTTGGCGATTTTTACCTCCCCCCCCTCCCCCTTGTCAACAACTGTCAAACTTTCAGAGACCCCCCTATATAATTACGTCAACAATTCGTTACCCCCCCCCCCCCCCCCATAACAAGTAAAAAACAAATTAAACGCTGGCTTTTAGTTTAAAATAGATTTGAAACGGAAAGGTCTAGATCAGGGGTCGGGAACCTTTTTGACTGAGAGAGCCATGGACACCTCATATTTTGAAAAGTAGGCCTAATTCAAAACATTATGTTTAAAAATAAAAATTCAAGTAAATTTCCCTTTTAATTACAATGAATGCAGGGTTCTATTTTTCTGTCTTTTAGATGCTGAGCTGCAGTAGACTTTAGCTCATTTGTAGAATGAAATATTGATATGCAATTAATATGTAGATCTAGGGAGTCTAAATATTTTTGTTTCATAATCGAACATTTGTCTGCGAGCCAGATGCAGCCATCAATAGAGCCACATGTGGCTCGCGAGCCATAGGTTCCCGACCCCTGGTCTAGATCTTAACTATAATTAATTGTAATACATTTTAAAACTTGTTTTAAAGATTTCATATTGACTAGATAGAACTCTCATAGGCGTAGCCACGAAAGGGGTATAACATGCTTACTACCCCCCATCGCCCCTCCCGATTTTTTTTTCCAATCCGAGGATTTTAACAATATTTCTTTCCTTTTTATTTACTATTGTTCTTTTCATATAGAAATATTGAATACTTTCTGATTGTACGTTTCACTAATGAGCTTTTGGTACAATGTTAATTGTTAAATAGTTTAGGGGGAAATTGTGCACCAGTTGTAAATTAACCTGCTATTTTAACCATATGCTCACTATTTCTTCTTGCATTATTGCCCCCCTCTCCACACACACACATTATATGATTATACACACGGTATGCAATGGCTTCATTGCCCCTACCGCTCCTACCTTGCACTATTTGCCACCCACACCTTGCAATCTGGCTACGCCACTACATGCCTACTAATACATTTTTATCTCATACATTTTTTTTTCAGACAATTAGAAACTAAAACTAAAAAAATTCCTATATTTAGCCTAATCACCAAATTTTAATGTTTCACCTATTATAACGTAGTCAGCAAAAATATATTAGTTTATATATCAGAATTAGGGATGTTAAAAGGAAAGGTAAGCTAAAAATTTCGGACTTCATGGGCCACGAATTATTTTTTTCTGAAGGAAATATTTTAAAATAACCATGTTGGATTCACACAATAAGCTTACACTTCATTCAATGCAATTCAAACATAGTCTCAGAGAGGGCCTATTGTTGTCTTTAGTTATATTGCCAATCCCAGCTGTCGCTTACATGGTATATATAACGAACGCCAGTCTCTGGCGCCTAATTTCACTTCTGTACCTATGAGCCCCAAAGCTGGCGAAGTGTGTAAACCGCCGTTACGTTCCCATTAAGAATACACCAGCGGGCGAACGCATGGGGGAGAGCTCCCGCAGCGGGTCCGGACAGAGCTGAGCTCAACCCTAAACGTTACGCCCTGGACACAAGACGGGCTCGTCCGGTTTTATTTTTTTGAGACCTTTTAACTTGGTTCCCCGAGTCTGACCAGTGAGCTAATGCATGGGACAAGCAATCGCCGAGATACTTCCACTCCCGTCTCTGTAAGTGACGGAGAGAGGCGTGGTATCCCAAGCTGCAAGTCTGGAGATTAATCGGCTTGTTCTGTTCTTCCATTTGAGGGGGCCTGTGAGGTACCCACTGTCCGATTTCTGGCGTCTCCGGGGTGGGGGCTGATGCGACCTACGGAAACGTATACAAAACGTCCTGTAAAAACGGCTGCTTTAAAAGGTGGCATTGAGGGGATGACATCCCTGTGTCAGACAAAATCCGCTCGGCCAACACACCGTCAGCCCACATTACAGGAATAAGAGGCAAGCCATGGATGGCTCGAGCAAATGTACGTTCGTAAAAGGGGAATCCGAACAGAGCAAGCCGACCCAACAAGCGACCGCCCTGTAAGACAAAGCCTGCCTATTCATATCTTTCCATGTCGGAGTGCATGGCCTGCTAACGCTGATCCAAACATGGTTTCAAGGGTTGGAACTTGGAAAAGACTCAACCATGGGCGTTGAATTAAAGCAGTCGACTCTCGGACGGTGTTCAAAGTCCTTTCAGGACTCAATAACAGAACGGCGCCTAATTTAGATGTAGGCCTACTGAGCGGCAAAAAACTGGGTTTCTGTTTCTGAACGTACTCTGCAGAATGTTTGTTGGTGTGTTTCTGTTCTTTTGTTATTCCAGTCACAATGGCTCGCTAGACTACAGCGAAGGTGAAGTTTTTTACAATTGGTCGGTCATTTTGCCGTGCTAACAATTGCATTAGTTTCCACTTTCCTCTCATACATAGATCTACAAACTAATAAGATGAACACAAAAAGGACATGTCACATGTAGCGTCCGTAATTTTAATTAATATATTTGTATTAACTTAAAACCATGTTTATAGATGTCTGCTATGTAAGTGGCACACGACAAATGTAGCCTAGAATTTTTTAATAAATTTGTATAATTTTTTTATTTTAAAAAAGTAACATTGTTGACGTCAACTTTTCTTGACCTCCCCCCCTCCCCCTTGTCAACAATTGTCAAACTTTTTCAGACCCCCCCTCCCCCCTATTTTGTTGACGTAATTAATGGACGTCCCCTAAGACGTCACGCAGATTCAGAACCTAGCGTTGCTCAGTAGGCCTACTTTTTTCAGGAGTCTGGAAAAATAAAATATAGATCTGAGGCAGGGGTCGGGAACCTTTTAGTCTGAGAGAGCCATGGACACCACCAGTGCCGTTGCAATGGATTTGGGGGCCCGGGGGCTTGGCCTCTTTAGGGGCCCCTGAATTTTGACATTCGACATTATGACATGAGAAAAAACAATTCGGACACTCCTTTGAGGCCCCCCTCAAGTAGGGGCCCGGGGGGATTTTTGAATGTGGACCTCCCCCTCCCCTAGCTACGCCACTGGAACCACATATTTCGGAAAATAATTCCACGAGACTAATGAGAGCCATACATTATGTTTAAGACAAAAAATTATGTCCTTCACTTGCATTGCCTCAATTTGATTTACATCATGATGCTACGATCGTGAACAGTTCTTGCCAACAGAGGCATGTCTTTATCCGTTTAATTATTTTGTCCTTATCCGAAAAGTCATCAAAAAGTTCATTGGCAACAATAGGCCTAAGCATGAATGCAATGGCATACCACACTTTCCGTTTCTCACAATAGCTAAAACGCCAGCAAAACTAGCCAAATTCCAATCACTTTGTTGGATCCAAATACGGATTTGCTGCTGACTAGCTCGCGCTCTTGATAGCTGTTCTTGTCATGCTTTCTTCGATCCTGCTGTCTCACGCAGGATATTTCGATGCAAACGTAATGGCATGTCTCGAAGCAATTTTATCACTGTAGGCTATATTAGACACACCGCAGAACCCGTTTTCTCCACAAAGGCAAATTCCTCTGTCCATTCCTGCTGAAAGTACGTTACTCATCGTCTTTCTTTCTTTATGCTATCTTGTTTCTAAAATTAGTTAGCTGACAACGCGATTAAAACGAAAGTTTACTTTCTGGTCCGACGGCATTCTTTTGTGCGGACACTTTTACCACTTCTGATGCAGACTTTTCCTCATTTGTAGAATGAAATATTGATAAGCTTATGCAATTAATGTGTAGATCAAAGGAGTCTGAAGAAACATTCTTTTTTATAATCGAACATTTCTCTGCGAGCCAGATGCAGCCATCAATAGAGCCACATCTGACTCGCGAGCCATAGGTTCCCGACCCCTGATCTAGGGGAAATGAAAGAGAGAGGGAGGGCAAAATGTTTGACCTCATAATATTCAGATCAGGCATAGATAAAGAATAAAGCCTATTAATACTATTATAGTAGCCTATTATAAGAATAGGCCTAAATATAATTATAGTCTGATACAATTTAATAACTTAATATTTATATAATGAATAATGGACATTAAAATAATATAAATCACAAATTGTCATGGAATTTATATGTTGACTAATAGTAAAAAAATTAAAGATACAAACAAGTATTTCGTAGAGATTATTAGGCTTAAAACGATCAGGCCTAATTATATATTTTTTAATTGTAGGCCTTTTTATACCGAAATTTATATTAGGGCCCCTTTGAATTTCATGGGCTCCCATTTTTGTCAACCAAATTATCAGGGGAGAGAATATTGGCTTTTCATTGTATATAGCTTGGATAAGGGACTTAACTGTGACAAAATTGGCAGTACACTGTTTCCACCTTGTCTACACATTTGACAAGGGACTTAACTACGTCTTAATTGGCAATACAAGGGTTTTAGCTTGGGTAAATATTGGTAGGTATACAGCCAGTATTACAATATTGAGCCAATATTGTTCCAATATGATGCCAATATTTCGTGTTAACTGGGTTCTACCAATCCCCTTAAATCCTTTTATCCTAGCTATTATGTTTGGCTAATTATCAATGTTATATTGTTTACTCTCTAGAAAGTACATCGTTAAAGGGAATGTATTTGAAAATATAGATCTATTTCTATCTTATCTTATATTATGTCTAATAAAAATTTTTCTATACAGAAGATTATGACACTTTCTTTGAATATCCTGGGTTTGAATCTAGTCTTGAATTTTAATTAGAGATTTTAATTAAATGCTGTCAATGTGTTTTTTTCCCTAGTTTCTTCAGTCTATCAAGTTTACATACACTAAATTATCAAAGTAACTATTGTCCAAACATAAGTGGCTTTGTCTATTCAGAGCTCTCAATCAGGCTGAAAAAAATAGTCTTAACTGTACCAGGAATCAAACTAGAATTTTCAGAATTAATCAAATGTACTTTGCTGGCCTTATAACCGTATTGTAAGGCATAAGTGATCGAGTTGAGCTCCCTGAGAATCACACGGCTAGAACAATGCTAATACACTTTTGAATTACTGAGATTGGGCTCCCTCCAGAGATAGGCATATGTCATCATAACCTAGCTGCAGCATGCTGAACTAATGGAATATATATGTTCCTCTGGGTATTGAGCTATAATAACCATGGAGACTTGGGAAGGCTGCTTCACAGGAATCACAGGCCCTATAAAGATCCAATTTGTCAGACTGGAATACTTTAAATTACTTTATCAACAGTTGAGTGTAGACTACATTGACATTTCTGTGTTATCAACAGTTGAGTGTAGACTACATTGACATTTCTGTGTTATCAACAGTTGAGTGTAGACTACATTGACATTTCTGTGTTATCAACAGTTGAGTGTAGACTACATTGACATTTCTGTGTTATCAAAATGTATTCTTTATTATACTGTTCAAGTGACTATTGCATTATTTTTAATCAGTCTCAAGATCCTAGACAAAATGACATAGCATAATTCAACTTTACTTTGTCAGGATACTAAATTCCAGATATATAAACAAAGCATGTAGATTGAAAAAGTAATGACAAAAACATAAATATAATATAAATTATCCCCACTGATTGATAGTTTTAATAAATACATTTATTTATTTATTTGTACATAAAATAGAAATATATGAAATACCGGGTACAACATAGGGTTTTATCAGTATTTTGTAAAGCCACACCCACACATGAGTTAATTGTTTCTTTGATTCCTTCTTTGTTTTTCTAGTTTGATTTTTATTTGTACATACAATTGATGTTTTTATAGAAATGCATACCAACATTAGGGAGACTATAAAAAAAAATGATGAAATAAGACACAACCAAAACAGATCTTTATAAAACAAACGAGGAAATAAATTGTTACAAAATACAAAATAAATACATCATCTTCTCTTGGAAGCATTGAAACCTTAAGACCACTTCAGACCTTAGGGGTTATAAAAATATTTTGGAATGGATATTATTGATGATTTTTTTCCTTTTTAAAAAGCTTTAAATATACCGAAACTTAGAAATTTTTCACTATCTCAATAATGTCAGTAACAAATTTTTTTTTTCATGATACCAGTTAACTGAAATTACACTTATTATTTAAAAGTTAAAATATTATTTCAAGTATTCTCTAATGTACATTTTATATCTAATAATTTGAAAAAGAACACCGCTGGGAATAAATTATTCATAATTCATGTATACATATTTGATTATTTTGAAGAAAAAAAACGATATCTGTAAAAGAAACTTACAAAAAAATGATACAACAATTACAAAAAAATGATACAACAATTACAAAAAAATGATACAACAATTACAAAAAAATGATACAACAATTACAAAAAAATGATACAACAATTACAAAAAAATGATACAACAATTACAAAAAAATGATACAACAATTACAAAAAAATGATACAACAATTAAAAAAAAATGATACAACAATTACAAAAAAGTGAAACAACAATTACAAACAAATGATATAACAATTACAAAAAAATGATACAACAATTACAAATTTTAACTTCACTTTACAACAGATATATAAATATAAACAATTTATTTTAAGTGTGATAAATATTCAAATAACTATATTCTTCACATTATAACCGCACAGTGGGCACACCAGGCCGTATCGATGGGGGGAAACAATGTCCCATACATATGACTTGGTGTGCCCGCTGGGTGAATGCTCATATATCAGCTCAGTAATAAACTGTTTTAGATAGAGTTGAAACTCGACATTAATTTTACCATGCTAAAATAACAGAGGCAGAAACACAAGAGCACCAGTTTTGTATGGCAGTTGAAACACAATCAATGTATCAGTTTATGTACATCTTACAGGAATAAATCAATAATATTAATAATATCAACATATTATCATTTACAATATGCTTCACTGCTTATTATCAAACTGAATATTACAATTAAAAAAAAAAGATTACACGCCTAACCCTTATAGTACTCACTGAAAAATCATTTTTTATTTTAGATGTAGAAAATAACTGCATGTGTATTATTAAAATCTACAATCTTCCAGAATGTAATTACAGCTATTCGCCACATAATTAATTTTTTATTTGTAAATGTTCAAAATTACTCTATAGCAAAAACGAACAAATATTTCATGCAATGCTTTAAAAAGTTAAATTTCAATCTAACCAAAAACAATAGGAAAAGACATGCAAAACATGTTTAATGAAGAGTATAGAATTTCTAAGCCACAAGGGATGTAGACATTGCCATAATAAAACAAAACCCTTATCATCTTGTTGAATGGAGAGTTGTATAATCAAGTATTTTGGTCCATTGGTGTATTTAATCAAGTTCAAGTAAATGATCTGAGCCAATGACTAAAATTTCACCGTGTTTCACTGTAATAAAGGAGGAAACTTTCATGTTTCTGTGTTCTATTTCTTCTTTCAAAATTTTTCTTGGTTCCAGGTAGGGCTAAAAACAAAAATAAACAATAAATAATTCAATGCAGAGCTAATATAGTAAAAAGTATTCATAATCATTCATGCTCAAAAATATAGGTATAACTAATTTAGCAAGTTAAATTCTTGAATGGTGGAAAATACAATAGCTGACTCCTATTTGATACTTTTTCTTGTATGATAAATGGTATGATAGTGTTTTCGTGAATGTCTATTGTGCTTGAGTAAAAATGGTTCTTTTATATTGTTTTAAATATGCTGAAAGACTGAATTTATTAATCAAGTCAAATTTCCATTTTTTTTTATCAATGAACTAATCTTATCTTATCTTATTAACACAAAAGAAATATCTATATTAAACTTATTTAAGTTTTAGCCTTTGGTAATTATATAAATCTTTAGATTTTGTCATAGTTTTGGATATTAGAATTGTGTACAAGTTCAGAATCTGCAAGCTATTGTGCCTCTTTCCAACATGTACTATTTGTACCTCCCCCAGCTTGCTCTTATTTCCCCCCCTCTACTGCTATGATAGAAAAAAAGCACTTTTGTTAACCATTTTATTGATGAATACATGGCGCACAATATCTAAAACATCTTTCAGATACATCTAACATAAAAACACATCATTTCTAAGAGTTAGAAAACGTGTTTAAAAAAACCAAAATTGGTGCAAAACTAGCCTGTTTGCTGAAGCGATATTGTTATGTTAATAATATGTTAATTGCTATGTTATACTAAGATAACATTATCCAAAATAATATATGTATATAAACAAAATAACAATAATGCATAAAAATATATTTTTTAAATAACTTTATATTTAAAATTCTTGTTTCATAAAAACAATTGTTGACCGATTTTCTCTAATAATATAGAGAAGAATTATTATTTTTTAAAATATATTTTGTTTGCAAAATTGTAGTAGGGGTTTTATTTCATTATATGCTTTAGACCCCTACTGTCTTACTTATAGGTTGGGTCGGTTAATGCTACATTTATTTGATCTGTCTTTTTTAAATCATCAATTAGCTTTGTCTCCTGGCCTAGAGTAATATCCGTGTTCTTAGTTGTATGTTAAATGCTCTCTGAGCTTACTTTATGTTTGTTGGCAGCGCTATACAAAAATTATTATTACTATTCTTATATATAACAATTTTTTTAATTATTTAAAATAATGCTAATTTTATCACCTCAGATGACATAGGAAATGTTCCCCAGTGAATACCAATAGAAGTCTGAGACAGCAGATCTTCATGGATTGAAACAGCCTGCACAGGATCAACATGCATACCTGACAGCATCTTCCTATTGATAAAGAAAAAAAATAAAAGAAATGCCATTAATAATAACATAATTTAATTAGTTACAGAAAAAAAAAATTTAGATAGCAAAATAACACTGTAAGGATAATAAAAAAATATTAATTAATTGTATAAAAAAAACTTTTTTTTTAAATAAACTTTTCTCAACTCAATAGAATTTCTTAAAGAGCTTTTTTTCTTTTAATACCGGTACACATATAGTTTTCCTGGTTCTAGATTTCAATTAGTTCAATTAGCAGTAAAGAAATAATATGGAAGAATACTTTGTTTTTAAAATTCACTCACCTAGGGCTGTATGCTCCTATAGGAATAGCTGCTAAAGTAAAAGGACCAAGTCGTCTGCCTACTAGTTTAAACACATCACAGTAGGCCGTGTCGCCACAAAAGAAAAAACTATGTCGTGGGCCTATGACACACCAGCTACACCATAGAACCTGTTGAAAAATCATAAGAGTCAGAGTATCAATGAGGACCAAAATGACATTGTCGAAAGCTATGGATTTGGACTTTCAAGTTAGCCTCATAAGTAAGATACAAGAATAATCATTTTGGTATAACCCCTAAACAACTGTGATGCTTGTATATAAAGAAAAAAATGACACGCTGTGTTGGCCGAGATCCTCTAACTGACCTTTCTTGTTCTTTAATCCCACCCTCTCGTGATCTCCTGGTCATAGGCTCCGAGAGGTCAAACAAAATTATTATGTCACAAGCGCAAACTGACACACTACAACAAGTACAGCCATATTCAGATAATTAATCTGTTTTACAATTTTTAAGATTAAAGACTTTAAAGATCTATACTATATAGCTGATATTAGATATACGACAAATAAAGGCTTTAAAGATCTATACTATATAGCTGATATTAGATATACGACAAAAAAAGGCTTTAAAGATCTATACTATATAGCTGATATTAGATATACGACAAATAAAGGCTTCAAAGATCTATACTATATAGCTGATATTAGATATACGACAAATAAAGGCTTCAAAGATCTATACTATATAGCTGATATTAGATATACGACAAATAAAGGCTTTAAAGATCTATACTATATAGCTGATATTAGATATACGACAAATAAAGGCTTTAAAGATCTATACTATATAGCTGATATTAGATATACGACAAATAAAGGCTTCAAAGATCTATACTATATAGCTGATATTAGATATACGACAAATAAAGGCTTCAAAGATCTATACTATATAGCTGATATTAGATATACGACAAATAAAGGCTTCAAAGATCTATACTATATAGCTGATATTAGATCTTCCTACGACAAATAAATAAAAGTTCACAAACAACTGCAGTGAAAAATAAAAATATGGATTAAGAAATTATACTAGTACACCAAATAGATTTTGAGTGCGGCTTTTACATATAAGCATCAATTTTACTTGATTTTTGCCTTCCAAAGCCTGCAGCTTATACACCGGTGCGGCTTATACTCAATATTTTACGGTAAGTTTAAGTTTTTAACTCGTACATACTTGGTAAGTATATGTCTTCTTATAGCCACAATTCTATTATGTCTCGCAGCTTAGCAAGAACCTTTGCTTTTAAATTTGAAAACCTGGCGTTCTATTTGCTCTCATTTTTAAGTTACACATTTTAAATATCTTTGTATTTTTTAAATATTTAAATACATTTAAAATCTCAGTAGCAAGGTTTAGCAAAGATCACCCTACATGGAAGGGAAAATGGGAGTGTACTGTTACTGAGAAAGAGCTGTTAGGACCTCTTGGAACTTTGATGAGATATATTTATCATATTTGATGGATAGAACAAGAATCTATAACACAGAGGATAAGATAAAGTGATATTTTTTAGGTTTTGTTAAATTAGAGTTATGTCCCATTATGTCAAAGTGTGATATTATTAGATTACGATCAGCATGTATTAAAATAAAACCCTAACTATAAATACTTTATTTTCATCACTAGACGTCCGCTTGCTCCAGTGTTGACAAGGAGTGCAGACAACTTTGACATTAAGATCATCATTGACCATATCTTCCTGCCACCATGTCATCTCCACCACCCTAACACAGCCACAGTAATTCATCCATTTTTTTAAGCCCATGGGCACATACCAGCAAAGAGACTCTCCAAATCTAGTAAAACATAAAAAAGGTAAAAAAAATGTGGTTACAATTACTAGCTATGGAAAAATAAAATACACACCAGTAGTTAAAAAAAAAAGAGGAACTGACTTGTGGTAAATATTTTATATGACCTATGAAATGTTACAAATACCAATTAAATTTAAGGAACCAAGAAAAAAGGAAACTAAAATGATTAAATCCAAAGAATAAGAAAATAATGTAAATTAGCTGATAATAAATAACATGCTAATTATAGAGATCATAATTTAAAAAAGGAAATATAGCTTGTTCTACCAAAAGAAAAGAAAGTTATAGGTATTTTTGTCATTGTTATTTATACACTTTTTGTAAGTCTATCCAAAGACTATAATAAAATGGACCTCTTGGTTTAATATTTCTGCTATTTGATGACTTGAATATCTTCTTTTCGGAATTTCCGATCGCACTAAGTCCTCCAGACTTTTGGGCTAGTGTAGTAATTCGCTAAGATTTTCTTCACGGAAAACTAAAATTAAAATCAAAAGTTGTATACAGCGGAAGTCTTTAGGGAAGTTTAGGAGTCATTAAAGACAGTGTGTGCATGGACAAAAAACAAGTGTTAAGCTCTAAAAATAGAGCAAGCAGTCCATCTCATTATAGTCTTTGATATGCACCGAAAAACTTGAGGATGTATTGAAGGCCTCACATGCGCAAACTAACATTTCAGCTCTTAAAATATAGCAAGCTGTCCATCTTATTATAGTATTTGGTATATCAAATTCCTTCTTTTTTCCACTAGAAAATTTTAGGCATACATTATTGCCCCCTCAACCTACCAATACCAATACTCTCTATACTAATACAGAACATCTAAAAAAAGACATAAATCTGTCTGACACTCACTGCAGGAGAGCCAGCAGCTGTACAGCCTGGTTAGAAGAAGAATCCAATTCAATTTCAATTTGGTTAATTAGAGGACATGTAAGTTAACTGTGTCAACTTACTTTTCATTTAGTGCAACAATGCTCATTTGATCCAAGTGATCATAGTGTGAATGACTTATTAGAACACAATCTACACGAGGTAGCTCTTCAATAGTACAAGGCACTGGACGATATCTTTTGATACTGTGAAAGTTTACAGATGAGAATTTGTCACTGAACATGGGGTCAGTAAGGATTGTTACTCCATCAAACTGAACAAGTGATGTGGAATGACCAATCCATAAGTGCCTTACACCAGAAATTGGCGAGGAATGGAATTCATGGAGGTTGGGTTTAAATACAGGAAGTGTTTTTTCCAATTCCTGAAATAAAAACAAACTCGAAAAAATGTGTCATTCATTGGTCTACTAATTTCAAATTAGTTTTTAATTAATAAATGCTAATAAATGGATAAAAGTTTGTTTTTTTTTAAAACTAATTTGTTGAATTAAGAAAATAATGAAATAATATGAATTGATGTATTACAAGGGTGGCCTAGTGGAAGTGCCTTCGACTCCTGGTGCAGGCTAGGATTTTTCCCGGGTTTGGAGGGTGTCCCTGAGTCTAACCAGCTCTGATGGGTACCTGACCTTAGTTGGGGTAAAGTAAAGGAGGCTGTGCATTGTGCTGGCAACACAATGACCTAGAATGTCGTGGTCACGGAAACTGGTGAACGCTGCTTCACCGGCCCCTCAAGATCAATTTGGTCTGATGGGATAATTTATTATAACAATAGTTAAAGATCAGTTTGGGTAAAGGTCATCAAATAGCTAATATTCCAATCAAGAGAGCCTCCTAAAATAAAGGAATCCTCTCCCCTCCCATAATCTTCTTCAGAATGGAAGAATATTGCTGTATTTTTAAAAGTTACAATAATTAATACAATAAGATACCATACAGCATTTACATTAACTAAGCCCAATATTTATTTTTAATGGCTTTTCCACTTTAATAAATATAGATTAAATCACGGTTTTAAGGTAATGAACACTTTTGTTTATATTAGAAATGAAAGAAATTAATATTAATAGCACAGAACGTTTTTTTTACAACATTACATTTCTATTGGGAGGGCTCTTTCTTCCATCTTTAGACCAATTCAAAATTCTAAATAGATGAGAAAGTCTTGGATTTTTGTTTGCTTTCCAAGGGTTGCAGAAACGACCCTTTTCATGAATGGGCATAGGCAGCTTGTCTATCCATATATCTGTACTGGTTAACATAGCCATTTCTCCTTTACTTTCTTCAACATCCACTTCCATATCACAGCTAGCTTCAGCATTTTCCAGCATTTCATAGTTTGTCAAAACCTAAACAAAAAAGATGACACAAGATGCTAATTGTGATATTTAAAAGCTTATAATTATAGGCCTATTGGATAATGTACATGATTGCCATTTTTTCTGTGCACTGTTTTGTTTTATAAATAACTAGCAGATATGTGCCCGGTCCTCCAAACAGGCTAAAAGTACAACTACAAAGTTTATATTTAGAATATGACACGAATTTAAATTTTTTATTTGCCCGCTACAAAGTTAATTAGCCATCAAAACCGTTACCGATTATAACAATTAAAAAATTGCCCGGTACAAATTACGACACTAATCAAAACGTGAATATATTTTGTTTTATTCATTCATGAAGTACATTAGCAAACATTGAAGCAAAGTTAATTTAACATGAATACACGAAATTTGATGACGTCATAAAAAAAAGCCAGACAACTGCGCAACCTCGCCGCACCTTTTATTTTTAGCGCGATCGATCGAATAATGATAAAAAGCTGGACCGGAATTTTGAACGAGAAACCTAATTTGTCTGTTTATTCGCATTTCTTTTACAAAACTGACCACTGCGATCATTTCAAAAAATGTAAAACCTTGACAGTGTCCACCGCAGTAACACAAAGAACATTTGTAGCAATTTTCACTTTATTCTGACCAGTATTTAAAAAGATTATGTGATCATAGAGCCGGTGACGCAGCATTCACCTGTTTCTGTGACCACAGCATACTAGGGGATGTGTGGCCAGCACAATGCCAAGCCACCTTTACTTTACCCCAACTAATGTCAGGTACCCATCAGAGCTGGGTAGA
This sequence comes from Anisus vortex, assembly GCA_949126835.1. Taxonomy (NCBI): domain Eukaryota; kingdom Metazoa; phylum Mollusca; class Gastropoda; family Planorbidae; genus Anisus; species Anisus vortex. Next base: position 37,368,415 of record OX421496.1, read on the forward strand.
CTCAGGGACACCCTCCAGTCCTGGGAACAAATCCAAAATCCAAACCTTCACCAGGAGTTGAACTCAGGACCTTTGGTACACCAGTTGAATATGCTGCCACTTGGCCACCATGAGCTACATATATTGATCAAATAGTTCACCCATTTTTTTGGTTCTGATGGAAATTTTTTTTTTTAATAATGCTGGATTCGAACAAAACAATTCTTGAAATGCCTTGCTAACACTAATTAGTCTTAGATATTGTGTGTTTCTTTTTTTCCGACTCCACACTATGGCTATGATAAAAACAATTTAACGTCAAACCAAATATAAAGATGTTTTGATGTGCACTACCCATTGATGTATGCAAAACTAGGTTTTCCCTTTGACCCTGAACAATTTGACTAGACACTGAGTACACTGAGACACTGTGTCTGTGCTTTATTATTAACGGAACTTTTAAACACATATTTTTGTATTTATGTTACGCGAAACATTTTCTGATAGATCAAAACAGATCTACATCCACAGTGTGCTGTTAATACAATATGTCATTCATGTGAGAATAAAGTTTTTTATACATATAGTTTAGTAGAATATAAACAATTTAAAGCTTGCACGCTTGTACAAGTGCTAATTTGTATTTATATTATGGTAAAAGATAATTGGAAATTTGATTATCACTATTGAAAGCTATTATCAGCTTTAATCAATACAAGTTTAAAAGCCCACATTTTTTTTTTAGTTCTTAAGGATTTTATGGTATAAAAGCCAAAACTTTGCCTAAACTAAAGTCACTAAAGTCTAAAGCCTACCGGTAATTAATAAAAAAAAACCTTCTTTGGCTTTGGTCAAGTTTGGTAGACCCTGCTCTTTAATTTTAATTTACACATAGGGCCTATAGTCACATATCACATAGAGTCATAGACATAGTCTATAGACATAGTGCCATATTATTAACATAGCCTATTTGTTATTGACTTATTATTATTATAATTATAGATACAGAAGTTATAAGTTAAATTATAGTTATAGACATATGACATATGATTATTATTAATCATTAGGCCATTAGGGCATGAATAGGTATAGGGCCTATAGATACTATAACTATAAATTTGGTGTTTTTTCACTTTATACTTTATAGGCTACATGATTATTTTATATTTTATAGTTAATATTTATTAATAACTTCTCAATCACTCAATTCACAGTCATAGTCATGAACTGTCATGATTATGATTTATCATAATTTATTATAGTTTGATAGTCACAGTTCACAGTCTTATCGTCTTAAAGACTTAAAGTCTTAAACTCTTTACTACTACTACTAGTAACTAGTAGGCCTATACTAGACTAGATCTAGTCATCTAGTAGTTTAGTTTCTTAGTCTTAGTCTTAGTCTTATTCTTATCAATCATTAAATCATTGAATCATTGTAAATATAATTTAATAATTTAACGAAATTAAAGAGCCTACTCACCAATAAAATTAGTTTTATATTAGAAAAGTTGTAAATATTATTTGCACATCTCATATACACTTTTTACTACGAGGGTTCTTGAATCCAATAAATCCCATCTTTAATTTTATAACTACATGTTATGTAACATTGATATTGAGAAGTTTCTTTCATAACTTATTCTGTTATATTATGTAAACAGGAGCAGTTTTTATTCGCACTTTCGTTTTCGAACTTCCGATAGCGCTTGCGTATTTTTTATTTCTTTCGGCAAAAATGGCCGCCTCGCTGCTGAAGGTCACTTCTTCTGGTGCTAGAATTTTTAATTCTACTCAACGGGTAAGTAACGCTATGTTTGTTGTCATTTATTGATATTAGTAATGTCGTTGATAATTTAATGTCTTTCACTTGTTGTACAAAATATTAAAATATAAATTACGTCATATCTTATCTTGCTATGCAATGCAGTTACAACCAAAAAAGAGAAAGTGAAAGATGAAAGAGTTTTTATAATTTTAAATTTATCCATTTATCAAATTATATAATAAATGATTTAAAATTTAAACTAAATTTTAGTCAATTTAGTAGGTAGACTGCTCTGTTCTAAACTATACTATTTATGACTAGATCTAGACGTCTAGGTCACTAAAGATTCAACATAACATTAGATTCATTAGAATCTAAGTTAAGTTAAATTTTAGTCAATCTAGAATCTAGCTCTCGTAAGTAGGTAGACTGCTCTGTCCTAAAGTTTAAAGTCCTAACACTCTATTAGTCTATACGGTAATTGTTTAACTGCGTTAGCCCACGAGTTTTTTGGTTCTCTGTGAAATATTTTTAAAGATCCATGCCAAATTCGGACAAATCAAGTCATTAAATGTCTCGCAAACGATATTTAGACTTAGAAAAAAATATTTTTATTCGCGATTTTGTACTATTAATATAGCACAAAACAACGTTATTTCGGCCATTGTCGAAAAGGGGTTTCCTTCCCTAACCTATATAAACTAACGATACTAACCAAGCGCTATTAAAATTTCATTCATTTTAGTAGCGCATGGGTTAGTATCGGTTAGTTTTATAGGTTAGGGTTGGTAACTCTTCTCCTGTGAAGTCACAAGACAAAAATGACAAAATGGCGTTGTTTATGTTAAATTAATAGAAAAAAGACTAAAAATCGCTTTAAAAATATTGTTTTTATTTTTTCTAAGCCTAAAAATCATTTGCAAGACATTTCATGACTTGATTTGTGCGAATTTGGCATGGATATTTCAAAATCGTTGCTTTAACACCCCAAAACTCGTGGGCTAACGCAGGTAAACAATTACCGAATCTACACTTCTATATTACTATATTTGAAACTGGAAGGGAAGCGTGCCGTGCTGTCGTGAGAATAACGCCGAACGTTATCCTCATGGTTGGCCTATCTATAATGCCGAGCGTTATCAACAGACCCACATTTTCGAAATAATTGTGAGGTTAGGCTATAGCCTATAGGCCTACTTATGACTTATATTAACTTTTAGGTCTATACCTATAGGCTATTATTTAGGATCATATTCCTAGCCCTAACCAGGCCTAACCAAGACTTACGGTGGTCTTGGCCTAACCCTAACAAAGGCTACATCTGTAGGCTATAACTATAACTCTAAATCTAAAACTAACATCAATTTCTAATTGTGATTAAGACCTAAGAGTTAAGAAGAGTCAGGCTAAATAATAAAACCTTTTTGTTTGAATTAATTATAAGATAAGATTACTTTATTGATCCATACAAATGGAAATTTGACTTGATTATGGTACATAAATTTCGTCTTTCAATATAGCCTACTTAAAGCCATATAAAGAACCATTTGTACTCAAGCACAATTGACATTCGCACACACTAAGCTAGGCTACATCACTAGGTATTGTCACTATCATACCATTTATTTATTATACAAGAAAAATTAGGCTATCATTTAGGGGTCAGCTATTGTATTTTTTGGCTGACAATGACAAATGGTTATCTCGTTTTACTAAAATTAAATAAATTTTAAAAAAAGGTGGATGATGCTGGAGTAGAACTCGCGTTACCCTGGTTGCTAGAACGCAGTTCTAACCACTGTACCAGGAAATCTTGTTCAAAGTGGATTAAAAATAGTAATTAAAGAAATAACGAAGGATAAACTATTATGTGGCATTATGCGCATAGGAACCGTGCAGATATTGCTTGGCATTATCCTTGCGACCAAAACCGCGCGGATCAATGCGCATGCACAGAGGAACCGTGCGGATATTGCTAGGCGTTATCCTCACGACCAAAACCGTGCGGATAATCACTTTGAAACTGGAAAGCTTTATTGCTTTGATGAACACAATAAAGTTCTATAGGCCCTAATATAAGCTGAAAGTGACGAAAGTTTAAGATTGGTCCTAAAACTGGGTAGGCTATGTAATAGACTATATAATGCAAACCACCGACATCTGAATATATCAAATTAAAGATAAAATCAGAGAGATTTTAGTTGTTGTCAGTAAATGTATTAGACTTTAGATCATTTTTCCTGTGAAAATGATTGCAATCCAAAAAAGGAAACTTACATTACTAAAAAAAAATTTTAAAGCTCCAGTCCAGTGTGAAAATATTTTATGCTTATTTCATATAATACATCATATCTACTATATAAATTAAGCGATTTCTCTCAAATAATTAAGAGATGCCATTAGATCTTGTGCAACATTACATATCAAGAAATTGACTTATTTTGACATGCACAGTACTGCCAATTTTGATGTCTCTATATAAGGGATGTTGTGTTTTATTTATTTTTTTCTCAAATCTTTTTTTGTAGAAAAACATTTTTAAACCTATTTTATAACTTTGTCCTACTTTAAGTTAGTATATTTATAGTTAGGTAGGTTTCTTTTTTTTTTAAATACAAGTTTGTTTAAAAAAAAAATTTAAAGGAAATTTCTTTAACGAAAATAATTTATTGATATTTCTAACTTATGAAAATTTTATGGAATCGCTTTAAAAAAAAAGCCAGTTGTTTCCAATAAGTATTTGTTGTGGAGTTTAAACTTGGAATTGTTTATTATTTCTTGTAGGCACCTCTTTTAGCATACTTGCATAACAAAAGATGGAGATCAACAAGTGCTATGACTTACGAGCAGGCAGTTCTCAATATGCCAGAAACAAAAGTAACAAAACTGAACAATGGTGTTAGAGTAGCTACTGAAGATTCAGGAATCATTACAAGTACTGTAAGTAGATTGATTTTTACCCTTGGTTTTAAAGCATGCAATAGTTGGATCAAAGTTGTTAGAATGATTAGTTCCATCCCCAAATTTGCTATAGTATTATTCAAAACACTGCAGGTTGGCCTTTGGATTGATGCTGGTAGCAGGTATGAAGATGTCAAGAATAATGGTGTGGCACATTTTTTAGAACACATGGCTTTTAAGGTAAAGTTTTTATTTCATTTTAGGCAATGCATTATTTAAAATGGAGATTTATTCGGAAACTTTTATAACTAAATTGCTTACACCCGTCAATGTTTGCGTTTAGTTGTTCTGTTCTGTTTTTTTCAGGGAACTAAAAAAAGGAGTCAGACAGATTTAGAGTTGGAAATAGAAAACATGGGAGCTCATCTCAATGCCTACACTTCTCGTGAGCAGACTGTATACTATGCCAAATGCTTTTCTAAAGATTTACCAAAAGGTGATACTTTGTTGTTTTACCACTTGTGATCTTGACACACGTGTTTAAGCAAAAGACCATTACTTCTTGTGGCCCTTGTTTAACATAAAAATATATCATCAAAACCTATGATGCTTGGGTTAGTTTTACAACACCCACAGCCAGTATCTCAATGTATAAATAGAGAGTTCATAGCGTTGACAGTAATCCTCATGAGTGTTTTGTCTAATGGTCTTCTTTCAGCGGTTGAGATTTTGGCAGACATCACACAAAATAGCTTGTTGGGAGATCAAGAGATTGAGAGAGAGAGGGGTGTTATTTTGAGAGAAATGCAGGTAAGCAAAAAAAAATTTGTATTTCATTTGTTGAAATGTTTTTAATTTGTCTGTACATTTTATTTTTAAAAAAAGTATTTTTTTCGTTTCAGGAGATTGAAACCAACCTTCAAGAAGTAGTTTTTGATCATCTTCATGCCATAGCATACCAGGGGACTTCATTGGGACAAACAATATTGGGTCCAACTGAAAACATCAAGTGAGTATCAAATCACCCTCAATTAAAAAAAAAGAGTAAAGTACCTGTCGGACCGAGTTGATCCATAGGTCCGATGAAGCAGCGTTAACCAGTTTCTGTGGCCACAGCATACTAGGTGATTGTGTGGCCAGCACTATTCACAGCCGCCTTTACTTTACCCCAACTAAGGTCAGGTACCCATCAGAGCTGGGTAGACCCTCAATTACTACTGTAATATTGTTTTATGCACTTTTCTTTCTTTCTTGAAAACAGGGTATTGTTATCTTCTGTACTTTTTTAGTTTCATTTACGTTCATAAAATCATAGCTGCCTTTAGTATATTTTTCATATAGTTATTGATTTTTACATTGTTTTTTTTATATAATATTAAAGCTCTTTTCCTGTTTCCTTTGCTCCACAAATTTTGGTATGAAGGAGACAAAAGCTATAATTGTTTTAAAATATTTTGAGAAATAATAATCAATTTTGGTATGAAATAATCCCAAAATATTATCATTTGCCGTACCACATACAAGTATTGCAATCTCTACCCTACATATTTGTTGCACTTTGATCAGGTCCATCACAAGAAATGATCTAGTTGAATACATCAACACTCATTACAAAGGTCCTCGCATAGTATTGGCTGCTGCTGGAGGTACCTTTTCTTTTCTTTCAATGAGATTTTTGTAGTTGTGAATTAAAAAAATTCTACATATGATTAGCTAGTTGATGTTTTTGTTGTTTTATTTTTTTGGAGGAGCATATAATTTTTTGCTTTTGCATTGTTATTCATATGTTGTGTGTAATTTATCAACAGGTGTAAATCATGATGAATTGTGCACTTTGGCTGATCGCTATTTTGGGAAAATGACAGCTGGTTATGATGGGGAGATCCCAGTTCTCCCTCATGCTAGATTTACTGGCAGTGATGTGAGTTGCTAATATTGATTCATGGGTGTATTCTATGTATAATATAAAGTAAGATTCTTGGGACATTTGGTCATATTGATGATGCTAACAAGCATATCAGTACCCATATGTTTTACATACAGTATAAGTTTTAGTGATGCATTTTAAAAGTATGCAATTTGTTGCAGATGAGATTTAGAGATGACCAGATGCCCCTGGCCCATGTTGCTATTGCTGTAGAGGGCTGCGGCTGGCAGAACCCTGACAACCTGGCCTTGATGGTTGCCAACACGTTGATAGGTAGCTGGGACAGGTCCCACGGTGGGGGTACCAACCTCCCCAGCCAGCTGGCACAGAGCACGGTCAAGTCAAACCTGGCTCACAGCTTCCAGTCCTTCAATACTTGCTACACAGACACTGGGCTCTGGTGAGTGTAACCCTAACCCAATGTATGGATCACTATTGAATCGTACAGTTGTCCAGATTCCTAGTCTGAATTTCCCTGAAATTCTCTTTGTAAAATATTTTAACTGTGAATCTTTATGTAATTTTTTATACATTTTTAGCTACACAGGTGCTAGTTGTTTATATATATGTATTTATTTTCATTCCTACTAATGGTGTTGATGTTACAGGGGAATCTATTTTGTGGCTGACAGAATGAAGATTGATGAATTCATTGCCAGCTTGCAGCGGGAATGGTAATGTGGAGATTTTGATTATTATAAATCTAGTACAAAATGTTCATTTGATATCTTTAGTTATGTAAACTAAATTGTTTTTTTTTTTTACTATGAACAGAGAAGTAATTCCTCACTGGGTATAACGAAGTATAATTAGTGAGTTACAATCTGCAGAGTTAATGGTGAAGTGGCTATTTCGTGCTTGTTGTGTAGCCAAGATACAACTTTTGAAATATTTGTTAGTCATACAGTGGGCCTAAAGTTTCCCTTTCAATCTGTAAGGCTTTTTAGGCGAGTTTCACCTGTTTGCTTAGCCCAGGCATATAAGGGGATTGTGTAGCCAACACAATGTTAACCCCCCACCCCCCTTACTTTCCCTAACTAATGAGAGGTACTCTGCGATAACATTCCTGACCTGGGCAAAAGATCCAAGTGGTTTTACTTAGTTTCAAACTCAGGACCTCCAGACTGGCAATGCCGACAAGCTAGACCACCAAGTCCCATATCACAATATTATTATATATATATATTATAATATATAATAGTTAAGAGAAAGCTGGTTTTCATTACATTTCACTGCTGTGTTGTGTTTCCGTCCAGGATGCGTCTGTGCACAGGTGTCAGAGAAGCTGAGGTAGAGAGAGCTAAAAACCTTTTGTTAACCAACATGTTGCTTCAGCTGGATGGCTCTACACCCATTTGTGAGGACATTGGAAGGTCATTAAAACATTATCACTTTTCTTGTTACGGTATTTGTTTGGAAAGCCATGCATAATACATGATAAGCTTTGATATATTTATACATTAATTTGTTCAATTGTCAAACTATTTTATTGATTTTAAATGTTATTAGTTTAAGAATATATGTGTGAAGTTAGATCTATGTCTACTGAAGTAAATAACTTTTGTTTCCCCAACAGACAAATGCTTTGCTATAACAGAAGGATTCCAGTGGATGAGTTGGAAATTAGACTTAGCGTAAGTTAATGTTGACTTTACTCAATTAGACTTAGCATAAGTTTATGTTAACTTTACTTCGCTTAAGTTTATGTTAACTTTAACTGAGATCAATTCTTTTATTTCTAGCAGATTGAAAGATTTAGTAATGAAATATTTTGTTTATTAATTGTACACAAATTGTCATCTTTGTTTGTTTGTTTAAACCAGGCCATAAATGCAGAAACCTTAAAACAAGTTTGTACTAAATACATTTATGACAAGTGTCCAGCTGTAGTAGGTGTTGGTAAGTGTCACTTTGTTCAAATTTGCTACTTACAGTAAACCTTATAAGACTAAATGATCAATGTACATTTGTTGACTGCTCAGGGGCATAATATATTTCAGTGGTTCCCAAACCTTTTATCCACTCACGATGACAATTTTTTAAGAAACATTGCACCCTTCCCTTAGCCAAAGACATTGCTGCATTTTTCATAGTTTACCAGTATTATAATTAATGGTCAATGTCAAGATATAGTGTGACAAGACACTTGCACTTTTATATAAAAATGTCAGAATATAAATTCAATGCTCTGCCACATTACATGGACTTTGACATTTCCTGGTCATCTTTGGAACCCACTCACTTCATTGAACAGTTCTTTACTTCCTTTCAAATTTGAAACATTGTATATTTAGCCATGGTGGAAGTTTTCATTTCATTGTAAAAAAAATTGTGATTATTTTGTTTTCTTGTAATTTGTTTATTAATTTGCCTGTAGGTTTGGATTTTAAATTTGTTTTTTTTTTAAAGTAATTTTTTATCATTTCTTTTTCATCTAGGACCCACTGAAGGCCTAACAGATTACAACAATATACGCTCAGGAATGTACCTTTTGAGGACGTAATTCTACAGACATAACTCAGTAGTAAATCTTGCACATGTAGAGAATGTTGTGTCATATGAAGGGTTTAGCTCCAAAACTGGAGTGTGAAGCAGTTTTTTTCTTTCCAAAAGGCAACTGAATTTTTCTTTTCTTGAAGTCAAATTATAATGTTATATGATGTGAGAGTTGTAATAGTGTTGTATTAAACAATTTTGTACAGTCAATATTTCTTGCATCTTGTTTGGTACATTTGTTTGTTTTTTTTAAATTATAGTTATAGCCCAAAACATTAATTTGGTTTCTTCAAAGTTACGGTATGCAAGCTAAATATTAGTGAAGTGATATTTGACTGGCTAAAAAACAAAACTCTGCTTGATATCATTCAGGCAATGGTATTATAGTTTAAAGAAATTGTTTAAGATAATTAGTATATTTAATTTAAATGTCTATTTACCATTTAATGTCACCCAAATGTATTTTAATATAATAAATGTTTGCCAAGTTAAAAGTGTAATAAAACTATTTATTGTCATTTCATTTGTTTAGTTTTCTACAAGTTACATATATACATAGGGCTATTCATAACAAAGTCTTCAAATGCGCTTTACATTTATTTAGTTTTCTAAATACTATTAACTCCTAAAGCTGGCTGGTCCAGCGGTTAGTTCACCGGACTGTCAACCAAAAACCAACGGACAGGTCGCGGGTTCTATCCCTGCCAACCGACAGATCCCTGTTGCCCTGCAGGAGTTTTGGACTTAGTGGACGTAATAATCTTCTATCTAGAAGGAACATCTGTAAACTTATAAGATAATATAATTTGTGCCACTAAATGAATGAAAGATTTTTCAAATTGAAATGCCAAATAAAAACAGTCCCTTTGTATATCTGTGGTCACATTTAGACATTTAAATATTTTTGTAGTGTATTTAACAAACTTGTAATTAAGGCTATTTATTCATATTTTAAAGAAAGTGTTTTTTCTCACTTAATTAAGTGAAACAATAAAAAAAGCATGCATACTTTATACATAAAAATACTTCCTGCTCGGTTAGCACTTATACAAATCAAAAGAAATTGAATATACTATTATAAAATTCTCTACTCAAGAAATTTTCCAAATAAAATCTTTACCATCTTAGTCTAGTTATTTCAAACTTTTGTTTTTTAAATTAATTACAATAACTTTTGAATAACAGTTGGACTTCACTTTTTTCAGTCCTAGATTCTTAAGAATTCACACTAACATAAAATAAAATATGATTCCCCACCATTTACTTTTAGAAATGAAACAATTAATTGTATTGTATAATATGAACAAGTCCTTGTGGGCTGGCCACAATATAGAAAATACAAATTCAATATTTTTAGATTGATATAAGGCCCAGCTTACACTCATAGCATGAATATTTTAAGTATGGTTATTGTAGGCAAGAAATAATAAATCAAACAAGGGTTTATAACAAAATTAAAAAAAACAACTTTATTTATATAAATAATCCAGTACATCTTCACACATACACATCTTCACACACATCAAGTACACTGTTACAGGATATAATACAAGCATGGCATTCTAGAGAAATATTGGATGTATAAATAGGCTTTGTTTCAAAAACAAATGTTCATTGTCATTTATTACATCTAGTAGGTAAAATTATTGTATACAATAAAATTATGAAATTAAATGTCATTCAAATATATTCCCTACATTTGTTATTACATTGCTGGGACAATTAATCTTCATAACATATTGAGTAAATGAATAAAACATTGAGACAAATCATAGTATATAGTGTATATTAAAATAAACAACTGGATTTAAAGTTTCCCTAGAAATGTACATTAAATTTGTCTGGAATGGATTTATGTGTGTGTAAGGAAGGGGTGGGGGATCGGGGGAGCCAAGTAAACAAATACAAAATTAAATTTATAATCAAAATACAACATAAAATTATATCTCAAATACTTTTTAAAAAAAAACTTATTGCATATGTAAGTAGGTTCAATCAAAATTAGTGTAAAAAAAGTAGATGAAAGAGAAAATGAAAATCCCTCTTTTTTTATTATTGGCTAAATGTATAATATGAATGAATGGAATACAAAATGTACAATTTGCTTTTTTTCAGTATATTTTGTAAGTCTCGTCTTGGTATGAAAAAAAATGTCACAAAAAAAACAACATAAAATTTATTGATATAAAAAGAGTTGAAAACAAGGAACATGGCTGAAATAGCCGGCAATACAGTGGAATGGATTATAAATATAAAAAGTGACAAAATGATCACAATAATATATATCAATACAATTTCAATGAGTTGACAAAAATCATGTCACAATCTTTATATCAGCCAAACAAAATAGCTGCATGAAACAAATATTTGTGAGAACAAATTCATTATGTGTAATAAAATATTGAACAGATCTACAGTTTAAAAGATAAGCAGAAAACAAATATACAAACTGAGCCAATGGTTTGTTCCTTTGTTTATACAAAAACATTTCTCACTAACAACATACAATAAGCTTCCAACCTAACGCTAAGGACAAAGCATGCCAGCATTTGATGCTAACTGAGCATAATGGTGCTAACTTAGCAGCTAGGTACAAAACTTGGCATTTTTTGGGGCTCATGTTTGTCACATGATATGGATGCACCACATCACTAGCAAATAGACATTAATTCCCAACTGCTAAGTCCTTAAGTAGTGTGCAACAGACATTGTATACGTAATTGTGTAACATTGAGTTTTAACATGGATAATACAACATATGAATGGATGGGGGAATACAATATCAGAATATAATCACAGGTAATGCTTTTCCTTGTGCAAAGCTTCTAATTCTACTTTCCGTCTTTGCAAACTAAATTACGATGGCTTGGTAATACAAATATTAGCAATGAACATAAATTCATGTACACAAGTAAACATTTCTACTATTTTCTTTACCAACATCCTTTTTTTTGCCTGACATCAACTGGTGAATCTATTGGTGGGTGGGTGGCTGTGTCAGCCTTTCACTGCAAACTTCAATTTCAGGACATTTGAAGTCTTAACGGAATTCAAACATTTTTACCTAAAGTGTTTTTTAATACTATTGAACAATAAACTACATACAATTGTGGGGCAAAAGATTTTAAAAAAAGCTTTCAGAATACTCATTAAGGTCATCTTGTATGTTTGGGATAAACTACAGACCAATGACAAGGCAAGAATGTACAATTGTGCAAGCTTTAACTTTCACTTCAGCAGCAGTAGCAGTAATACAGCACATCAATTGCATACATGGGCAGAAATCTTATATATCTAGGCCAGTGCTATATTTTGGTATCAAGCAGTAGTTTCACTGGATCTGAAAAGATCAAGTTGTAAACAACAATAAATTGTCATGTAATTGAACAATAAGTTCTTTTAATAGCATGAATGTTCTGGTGCAAATGATGTATAAGAACAATAGGGCACTTGATGTTAGGGACATAGATGTGTTTCTCCTTGTTTCAGCTCTTTTGGGTAATGCATAGAGAAACATAGCTGGTGCAGTGACTTGAAGTGACTACTTGATGACTTGTATAGATTTGGAACCTTCAAAGCCTTATTAATAGTTCATGTTTGAATGAACAATCAACATCAAAATATTCTTTCAGATATTGAAATAGAAGCGTTGAAACATCTTCAACAAATTCTTCAATGATATTAGTTTGCTGATCAGTTTAGTTTTGTCTGCAAGTGACAATAATGCTGGGCTACCCATGATAAGAAAATACAGATAAAATTATTGACAGCTTGAATACAGGAAACCACACAAAAACCAACAGTAACTCTCAGTAACAATCTACACCTTACTCTGTATCAGAAGAGATGCTGCCATTGTGAGTCAACACCTGTACTGTATTGCCACCTTGTCTGCTACTGTCAGACATGTAAGGTAAACTGTCAGTTCTTATTGGAGGTAGAACTGACCGGGCTGTAAAATAAACACAAAAACACACCCAATCAGAAACCCCAAAACATATAACTGATGCTGTGAACTTTGAACCTTAACCAATGCAAATCTAAGTAATATAAGTTCACTTGAATAATATATAAGATTGCATTACTCACTGGATTGCTGTAAAGCTGATAAAGTTACATCTGGAGGATTGGAAATCCGAGGCGGGTGGGAACTAGTTATTCGCAATCCTGGACTCTGCTCCCTCAATTCTATTGCTGGTTCTGAGACAGAAATAATAACATTTAGATAGACAAATAATTAAGCACATTACAACAACATTAGAATAGCAAAGTTTAATGTCTTTTACATGACTAAATAAGAACAGTCACTCTTGTTTTTTCTCAGTGAAGAATTATCTATAATACTACTACTAATAATACTACTACTAATACTACTAATAATACTACTACTAATACTACTACTAATACTACTAATAATACTACTAATAATACTACTAATAATACTACTAATAATACTACTAATAATACTACTAATAATACTACTAATAATACTACTAATAATACTACTAATAATACTACTAATAATACTACTAATAATACTACTAATAATACTACTAATAATACTACTAATACGTAGTAAAAATTAACTTTTCTTTTTCTTCTTTGATGTGCAACTTTCTTACCATCTTCATTTAGTTGCTCCAGTCTTTCTCTCTCTTTCTCTTTTTTAAATTTCTCTAATTGTTCTAATGCTCGCTCTGAGGAAAACATAAGACATAGTAAAGAATAACATACACAATAATAAAAAAAAAGTACTATAAAAATAATGCAATAATTCCAACAAGTTTTGTAAAGCAATTTTAAATTGCATTCATTTTAGTCTCCAAGCTTGACACCCATTTCAAGGTAGAAAATCACATGGTCTTTCTTAAAGTTATTAGCAATTTTTTTTTCTTGATCTACCAAACACTACATTGAATAATTTTCGTTTATACCAGAAGTATTTGGCAGAGTTTTACCAAGCATTAAGTGATCAACCAGATGGCAACTTAAAAGCTCTACCTAATTTTTATATCATCCTTAACTTATCATTACAGGGCACAATTAATTTGACAATGTTTAACCCCTTACAAATGTATTTCATGAAAGGAATCCAATGTAGCCAAATAACACCAATGCCTGGGTAGAAAAATGTCTATTTGAACAATCAATGAATGAGAACAGATGGAGGGTGTGCACCAAGAAAAAAATCATATCACTTGTACTTGTACACAGGTGGCAATGATGAACAGGTCACATAGAAAGAATGCAAACAAAAACTGAGGCTGAAGGATCAATATCCTAGAATGTCAAGTAAAGTATCTATTTGAATAACTGGTGGTCAAGCTATTGGGCAGTGATGTTAAGATAGCAATTATGTTCATAGTATTAGATGTACATTCATGAGAAATAATTTAAAGTTTTCACTGATTAAAAAGATGCACTGGTTGAGACAACTCACCAACAGCTTTGGTTTTCGGCACTTGGTTTTCCCATGCAGGACCAACATCAAAATCATCCTCTTCATCTGAAGAGTGACTTGAGGCCAACTCCAGGCTGTTTCTGTCCATGCTTGCATCACTGTCAGAGTCGGAATCGTTGCCGTCTTTATCTTCTAACTCTAGAATAAGTAGTAATAATACATAGAACATTAAATTCTAACAAAGAATTACTTAGAAAATATTCAGAAAAGCCTTTGTGTATGAGAAAATACTTTCTTATTTCATATGCAAAGACAAATTCTTATAAATTATCTTTCTAACGTATAAGGATTTGAATAAATCTTTTTAAATTACACATTATCTTCCTTTACACAGAATATTATTGCCTCCCTTTGTTTATCCATGGTATGAGTTTATCCCAATATCACCATTTGGAGCAAAGATTATTTTAAGAACAATAAGTCTAGTAGATAAAATGTCCAGTGCTAAGTTTTGCAAGTGTTTTTTTTGTTTTCTTTTAAATATAATATCTTTTAAATGCTATTCATTCTATCTATGTACATTACTGGTCATTGAAATTTTATGAGAACGTTTGGCTAAATAAATTATAGAAAAGTTGAATTTATAAGTTTTTGAGGAAATTGTGTGTTCAGTACATTGCTCAGCGGACTTTAACTTTCCTTGTCAATATAAAATAATCAGCCAGTAAAACAGAATATTATTTTGTAAACGTATTGATATTGTACCTTCTTTGACATTCTCCTTAAATGGCAACTCAAATCCGTAGGGTATATTTGTGATGCCTGGCCCATCAGACGTGGAGCTGCTTGTACTCTGCAGGTATTTGTCTGCCTTCACGCCGCGGCTGCTCTTGGTGGACTGCGAGGTGGTGGACGCCGTGGAGATGCCAATGTTGTTGCTGCGGAGGCCGACATCATGGGATGAGTCATGGCGATAGGCAAGAGCTGACCTCTGAAAATTTAAATTTTATTCTAGTGATCATTAAATCCTTGAGTATACTCTAATTTAGCAATGTTTTCAATAAAAATAAATAAAATAAACAAACTTAAAATATAAGACTTAAATAAATTACATTAGTGTAATTGGGTAATTTTATGCCGTAATAAGTTAAGTACCCATTTCATACTATTAGGTCTATAGGACTTGTGAAGCCAACAGAGCATGTCTATCTCTGTACAGTGTATAGTATACTTACAGAGGTAATCCAGAACTAGGAAACCAAATTCTGTTTTATACCATATAACTTGTAAAGCAACCCAGCATTCTGCCCTGATACCACAGAGACACACTTTTAAAAAGCATACTGCCTGATATATGATTAAAATTAGGAACTTACTGAATGTTGCATGGAGCTTCTAATTCCTGAGAAGTTTTCATCAAATTCAACTTTCTTCCCTTTAAGTCTGTAATAAAATCTTTTGACACAGAGTCGGACCTGACAAATATATGAACAAATTTAACCTTCATTCAGGGAAAATATAAACTTTAAAAAAATTATACCTCCAAAAGCACAACAACAAAAAAAAATGATTCCAAAAATTATATTCAGAGTTGTAAGTTTGTCAATTATATTATTCTCAGGTGTAAGTTTGTCAATTATATTATTCTCAGGTGTAAGTTTGTCAATTATATTATTTACAGGTGAATGTTCTTAAATATCTTATTCACATTTGTATGTTGTCAAATAAATTGTGTACAGGTGAAAGTAGTCGCATATTTCATACACAGGTGTAAGTTGTCAATTACCTTTTTATTGAAGAGAATATACACCAGAAATACATAGACTCCTTCAAAGAATATAAAGATGGCATGGAAGTAATGCAGCACCTGCAGACTAAAGTTTACTGTCAGGAGCCCCAGGATCCAGGTGATGGACAGAAGAAGGAGAAGAAAGATGGAGGACAACAGCCCCATCCTGTAACAACAAATAAAAAACACACAAATATTTGATGAACATACCGGTATTAGTTTATATTTTCTAGTAAAACAAAACCTAATAGCCTACAAGTCATTGGTACATGGGATTAAGTGTATGGGACTTAAAAAAAAACAACAATTAAACCAATGTTGTAAATAATAGGCCAGTAGCCCACAAAAACAACAATTAAAGCAATGTTGTAAATAATAGGCCACTAGCCCACAAAACCGTCCCTGTATCCTTTCCATTGATCAATATTGTGTTTTGACTAGAATGGTCTACTAAAAAGTCAAGATATAAAATACTCAAACTTTGATCGCAAATTTTGTTGTTTATTATTTTAAGTTGGATCGGTTTCCTCTTTATTTGTATGGAAATTATTTTTATATTTACTCCCTTTATCAACCTTTTAAAATACTGCAGTGTACTTGTGATGGTCTTTAAGACGCAGGTCTTAGGCCTTATTTAGAAAACCATTTAACCAGTATTACTTTAAAAAAAAAATAATTAAATGTTATATTAATATGTGTTGTGGAGATTGTGTAAATACTATATCATTGATTAAGAAGTTGATTTGCAGTCAAAATTGCTTTAAGGACTAAATAAACAATTTATATTTAAATTAGTTTATTCAATTTACAATGGGAAAATCCTAAGTTTTTAATGTGGTCATCTTGCTAGGTTTATCTGAGTGGCTTACCTGACAATTCCAACATCAGAGACTGGAATTTTTTCTGCACAGCTTGCTTTGGCTGCTAGCATAAAAGTAAAAACATTCACCTGGAAAAAGAGAAAAAAAAACAACACTTTCTTCAGTGTTTTAAAGAATGTAAATAGTTATGGAAAAAAATTAATTATAATAGTAATGGTTATTTATATAGTGCTTCTATCCATGCCCACTATTAGATTTAGCATGGTCAGTGTGCTCTAGAAGATTATTACATCAACTTGGACCAAAACTCCTGCAGTACTGCAGGGATGGGTCGGCGGCAGGGCATGAACCCAGGCCATTTTGTTGACAGTCCGATGAACTAATCGCAGGACCAGCTGACCTCGCGTATAAAGACAGTCCGGTGAACTAATCGCAGGACCAGCTGACCTCGCGTATAAAGACAGTCCGGTGAACTAATCGCAGGACCAGCTGACCTCACGTATAAAGACAGTCCGGTGAACTAATCGCAGGACCAGCTGACCTCACGTATAAAGACAGTCCGGTGAACTAATCGCAGGACCAGCTGACCTCACGTATAAAGACAGTCCGGTGAACTAATCGCAGGACCAGCTGACCTCACGTATAAAGACAGTCTGATGAACTAATCGCAGGACCAGCTGACCTCACGTATAAAGACAGTCCGGTGAACTAATCGCAGGACCAGCTGACCTCACGTATAAAGACAGTCCGGTGAACTAATCGCAGAACCAGCTGACCTTGCGTATAAAGACAGTCCGGTGAACTAATCGCAGAACCAGCTGACCTTGCGTATAAAGACAGTCCGGTGAACTAATCGCAGGACCAGCTGACCTCGCGTATAAAGACAGTCCGGTGAACTAATCGCAGGACCAGCTGACCTCGCGTATAAAGACAGTCCGGTGAACTAATCGCAGGACCAGCTGACCTCGCGTATAAAGACAGTCCGGTGAACTAATTGCAGGACCAGCTGACCTCGCGTATAAAGACTGTCCGGTGAACTAATCGCAGGACCAGCTGACCTCGCGTATAAAGACAGTCCGGTGAACTAATCGCAGGACCAGCTGACCTCGCGTATAAAGACAGTCCGGTGAACTAATCGCAGGACCAGCTGACCTCGCGTAGATAGACAGTCTGGTGAACTAATCGCAGGACCAACTGACCTCGCGTATAAAGACAGTCCGGTGAACTAATCGCAGGACCAGCTGACCTCGCGTATAAAGACAGTCCGGTGAACTAATCGCAGGACCAGCTGACCTCGCGTATAAAAACAGTCCGGTGAACTAATCGCAGGACCAGCTGACCTCGTGTATAAAGACAGTCCGATGAACTAATCGCAGGACCAGCTGACCTCGCGTATAAAGACAGATGAACTAATTGAAGGACCAGCTGACCTCGCGTATAAAGACAGTCCGGTGAACTAATCGCAGGACCAGCTGACCTCACGAATAAAGACAGTCCGATGAACTAATCGCAGGACCAGCTGACCTCGCGTATAAAGACAGTCCGATGAACTAATCGCAGGACCAGCTGACCTCGCGTATAAAGACAGTCCGATGAACTAATCGCAGGACCAGCTGACCTCGCGTATAAAGACAGTCCGGTGATCTAATCGCAGGACCAGCTGACCTCGCGTATAAAGACAGTCCGGCGAACTAATCGCAGGACCAGCTGACCTCGCGTATAAAGACAGTCCGGTGATCTAATCGCAGGACCAGCTGACCTCGAGTATAAAGACAGTCGAATAAAAAAAACTAAAGACTTACCACAATTATAAAAGCTATAGGGCCAGCAAAACTCCAGATAAATGCTTCTGATGTGACCAACCAACAACTGAAGACAAAATGAAGGGAAAAAAAATTTTCTTGAATTTTCTAACCCAGAATGATAAGTAAAAATGCAAAATAAATTATTTTATTGTATTGTATTATATTAATCATTGAAAATAAAATACAACAACTTACAAACTGGCATTGCCATATGCATTTGTGTAAAGACCAACAGCAAGACCCACAACTATGCCAGGTAGAACTGAAAAAAAAAAAGAAGTAAAAATGTCTTTAATTTAGAAAAATATTAATTTTTGGCTTTAACATACAGTGTACTTTTGATTGTCAAGGATAATCCTTGGGAAGATTGGCAAAAAAAATGAAAAACAGATAATCAAAAATGTAAATTTGTTTGGGGTGTTTAAAATGTATACCAGAAATAGTTCAGCACTCAATTATCTATAATTTTTGTTTAAAAAAGCTCAAGCATTTTCTGAAACTGTAAATGGAACATACGCAGTGACTGTGACTTACCATAACCCAGGAGATAGTAAAACTTCATTGAACCGTAGTTGATGGTTTGTTTCTCAGTTAACATTCGGTAAATGTGCAGCATTTCAACAAACAACCAAGCAAAACATGACATGTAGAAATAGTGCAAGGAAATGGCGATAAGGCGACAGAAAAGCTGTTGGGGAAAAAAAGGAAACAGGGTTCATACTCTTTTTGGAAAATAACATTCCAGACATTTTTTTTAAATTATAGACTATAGACTACTATGATAATTAATTATAAACACACATTATTATTATTATTTTAAATAAAAGCTTTAATGATGAATTCAGGAATAGGCCTAAAAGTTTTCACTGACACTATTTACACTACTAAGCACTTTAATTGTGAATTCAGGACAGAGGGACTCTGAAGACTTATTGTTGGTGGCCCTTATCCCAGCTGGGGTGACGGGCAATGAAGATGATTGTAGCAATTTTAGGATTCCAGACTTTTAGACTTTTGGGGGGTTTTTAGTTAAAAAGTACCAATTTTCCAGACATTGTTAAGTCTGAAATGCTTTTGTTTAAATTCCAGACATATTTCAGACTTTCCAGACACAGTACGAACCCTGTGAAATATGATAAAACTTGATTTTGAGAAATTACAATTAATCATTTTTTTTTCTTTATTTTATAACTTAACTGGACATAGCAACAATATATTATTACATTGTAGGCTACTAAAGATATTATAATAATAATAATTATTATTTATATATATGCTCGGTGCACTCTTGGTATAAAATACAGGGTTCTCACATTTTTTTTGTGGAAAAAATTCAAGACTGTTTCCAGACTATTTCAAGGCTGTAAGAGCCAAATTCCAGGCTACCGGAACACGTTTGAATGTACTTTATTACCATATGATATGTAATTCAATATTTCTTATTGTAACACCGCATCTCTATAAAGATTATAAGAGTCTGTTAATAAATAAAATGAGTTGATATCCCTCTTCAGATAATTCATCATCTCCTACTTTTACTGATATTGTCTCCCTTCTCCCAACCACCATCGGTCACCATCCCTTTAAAATATTACAAGTTGGTTGGTGAATAAAACAAAGTAAGCCCCATCTCCCCCTTCCCATCATCTCTCTCTCAAGCTTTAATTGAAAGTAGATGAAAAAAATGATGCCCTCCCCTCCCATTTTTTACTGACAATAGTCCCTTTCTGTAACCCCCCCCCCCCCCCCCCCCCCCCCGTCTAAACCTCCATTCCCCTTGGCCTTAAAACTATTACAAGTTAATGAAGAAATGAATGCCCCCCCCTCCTTTTCCTGCTTTTTACTGATAATAGCTGAAGATCCCACCCCTCACCCTATCACCCAATATTACCTATGCCCAGCTCCCTTAGATCTGTATCAATTTAGTCTAGTCTAGGCTTAATGAAATATAAGTTACCTTTAACTTTAAGCCTAAGTAATAAGTCAAGATATATTTAATGTGGAATTTGAATTTAATAACTTAATTACTAAACTGTCCCTAAGCCCTACGATTGTCAGATTTACACTGACATAGGACATAATAATAATAACAAAAAGTATACCGTACTTCATTGTTATTTTAATAAAAAAATATTTCTATAAAATTGCAAATATCGACCGAGCTAGTTGGCAGATTTAACCAATCAAGTATTTGGAAAATGGTCACAAAATAGTCACAGACCTCCTCCCCCTAAGTGACCTAAATATGGCGTGAATGAGGTATTAATCTAAGGCTCGGTCAGTGGGCGTTTATGGCGTATAAAAATGGGATTGGCGTTTTTTGTCTGACCTTGATTTTTATAATAAATTTTGTTATCATAAATTTCAAGGCTGACAGGCTATTTTTCCAGGCTAAAATGCCAATATTCAAGGTTGTCCAGGCCTTGGTTTATTTTTTTTGAAATTCCAGACTTTTCCAGACTTTCCAGACTGTGTGAGAACCCTGAAAATACAGTGGCATATGTATGGGTATGTAAAGCACACAGCCACTATTTAACGAAAAAGGTCTTTAAACTCTTTTTCAAAGACTCTTTTGTCCATAATGAAGGTGTCACTGATTCAAATGAGCTTTCTTCAAATGAGTGACTGTGGTAAGGAGCACAGTTTCTTTGATATACAAAGAATTCTTCAAAAAACCCATTACAAGCAAATATAAATGCCAAAATTTTTTCAGGCTCTAGTTTTGTCAGCAAGCACTTACCTCTGGGGATGTTTTGTTGATGCCAATGACATAAGCCAGATCCACGATGAAGATGGTGAAGATAATGTTGATCCGGATGCTGTTCCAGTTGCACTGAAGTCTCTTGAAGGTGAACAGGACAAAGAAGGACAGGAGCAGAAGCAGCAAGGACAATGTGGTCAGTACGTAGGTCAGGGCCTCCATGTTCACAATGGCTGGCAGGAGAGCCTAAAGTGAAGAAACAGGTTCTTATCTTTCAACATTTCAATGGCATAGGAAAATGTAAAAAAAAAGGAAGTTACTATTTTTAACCTTTGAAAAAGTTAAGCCAAACAAAATTCCATCTGTTGCCGAATGAAGTAAGAAATCAAGGTTAATTAATTAAGGGTACAGTGGTCAGGGTGAGCAGTGTTGTATTGCCTTCCTAAATAAAGGTCCCTGGATGAAATTCTGCCAAAAAAACACCAGGACTGGACCTTTGTGTATCTAGTCTATAAAGCTGGTGAATGCTGGCTAGACAATCCCATTGTATAACTTTGTTTAAATATTCTGGTGAGCTTAATTGGTCTCATTTGCTTTCACCTATTTTATTTGGTATCGCACATATTGTGGCATGATAATAAAAGCATTAAAAAATGTTTTTATTTAATTTAGGATTTATTGCAACATTAGTTGGAATTTAAAAGCCCTCATTACAGTGGCTGTACTTTAACAACAGTTTTTTTCTGGTCCACATGGAATAAATTCCCCACCTTAAAAAAAGCACTAAAATGCTTTAAATGTATTATTCTACAATTATTCTATCAAACAATACAAGATAATAAAATCAACTTACTGTTCCATCAGCCACATCAATGATGACAGCATAAGTGGACAAGTGGTTGCACTCACAGGTGACGTAGAACTCCTCGCAATGGTCAGAGCTGACGGTGACTCTGCAGCTTGTGTTTCTTGTCTTACAGCCTGAAGCTGTCCATGTACCCGACCTATAAATGTGACAAAATTGTGTGACTAAATTTAAATATGGAAATATCAATTTCAGTATATACTAAATAAATAAATACTGCTTCACTGGCTCTATGATCAATTTAGTCCTACTGATACTTTACTTTTTAAAATAAATATAGATGGTGATAAACTGCTGTTCTAACCATTTTTAAATAAATAATTACACACTCAGCACTTTATAAACAAGTAGCCTACATTATGATAATTATAAGCACACAATTATAAATTATAATTCAGTGGCCTGTGCACCGCATTGCCAATCTGAAGGACATTAGTTTAATCCATGAGTTATTAAAGCAACCTGCTTTGATTTGTGCATGACAAATGCTGGACACTAGGCTTGCTACATAATCCTTTAGTATGCTGTGGCCACACCATATCTTCTATTGAAAAAAATCTTTGCTACTTTACAAATATTACTTTAGGATGTGTTGTAACCCTGTGTCAGTGGCCTGCTTGCCAAATGCAATGAGTATACAGTTTCAACCTGCCAAGATTGAACTTACGTCTCATCTGAGGCACTGGGAACCCATCTGGCACAGTACATGTTGGTCCTGTTGTTTGGTAGCATCAGCCTGAGTGCCAGCACTACAGGGTCTGAGATGAAGCCCTGGGTTATGTTCTCCTTGTCAGAAACTATCACTGACATGATGGCACTATTTATTGTCATCGGGCGATTTGTGCGTCTGTTTGTAAATATATGATATTTAAACAAATGTTAGTACTTGATTAATAAATATGCTCAATACATCAGATTAAAAAAGAACACATTTTAAAGAAACAAATACTGCAAATATTTTACTGCATATTTGGATCAATTTTAATTAGCAACATTAAAAATTATAATTAAATTTTTTTCAATTACATTCCTAAGAAAATATTTGTAATAGCCCTGAAGGTTACTTAGATGAGTATTTTATCATAAGTAAATGGCATAATTTTTGCATAATTCCTATTGAGACCATAGTCTAAGGACATTGTAACAATATAAAGAAATAATAATTACTCTAGAGGTAACTAATGTAAAGGTAATTAATGTAACAGTCATGAGTATATTATGTGATGTATATTTTATATATTTTACTTTAACTAAGAAATTATAATAGCCCTTAAGTTAATAGAAAGAATGCATTTGCTACTAGTATAATGTACAATTTTCTATATGGTAACAGCAAAGTGAAGAAATAATAGAATAGTAAAAGTTATATACCGTATAGTATCATCTGTATTCATGCTGACGTGTTTGCCAAAGTCTCTATACACCACATATCCAAAATATCCTTTGGCCACATCAACACCAGAGCCGGAGCCTGCCATGTACAAACGCCAGAATAAAATTGAGTGTCAGAAAGATATTGTGGGACATTTTGTCAACCAATCGTATCTAAGCACTGAAAGATAACTCTTTGCTGATAAAGAGATAAGAGTTACCTGAAATTGGAGCTGAGAACAAAGATGGAGGGAATGTGATGGAAGCCACCTTGTCAATTGAACCTCTCTTAACATTGTTGTCATATTTTGGTACAGTAGCTCCAGTATAGTTGTGCAGGTTCAGCCAGTCAACTCCTAGGACTGATCAGAGAAATAGAAAACTCAGCAACTCTAACTCTAAGCAGTATTAATCACCCAGACTGAGTATGCGGCAGGCCGAGATGTATTACTTATACCGTAATTGTTTTAAAGTCTATTACATTAGGTAGGCCTATAATATTTACTGTATATCATTGTCTGTTTACATATCTATATTATTGTCTGTGTACATGTCTATTGGATTTAGTTTTATTTGAATTCTAAGGCTACGGATTGTACATACATTTTTATAAATGTTCTCGTGTCTCAAAAATATTTCAAATATCATAGCTATTAATACAATCTTAATAATTAAATCTATTTTTTAACTCATAATAAACCGGAAGAAATATTAATCACAATGAACAGATTTTAAAAAAAAATGATTACTGTCACCAGAAGTTTGCTTCTAAGAAGGATTTTGTCATTTAGTAATATTCTCCTAAATGGTTTTCAGACAAAACTTTCTTTGTAGGTCACATTCTTTGTAAGATACAATGTAGTATTAGAACACATATAAACCCACATAACATTATATAAATACATTTTTCCAGCAGTTTCAATCCACACAGCTGTATTAACCAGTAAACATTACAGTAAACAGTGAATAATATAGCCAGGTGTAAAAATTGTTTGGGTTATCACTATTGGCATTGGAGATAATTGTCTCTCATTGTCACAACAACATAGTAACAAAAAAAACAAGATCAAGAAATTTCTATAAAGCATATTGGACAAAAAACATTAAAGACCAAGTGAAGAGGTTTTACTTGAAAGGGACGAGATTTGGAACAGCCTCATAAGGAAGTGATGTTTTGGAGGGGAAATAAAAAAAAACAACACGACGTTCTAAATCTATATTTAACCATTTTGTTAAAAATAAGACCAGGCAAATATTCAAAACAAATGGAAATAGATTCAAAACAAGTGGAAATATTCATTTTTCCTATTTGAATTCCCCTATCTGACGTCACTTCCATTTGCCATATCAAATGGCTACAAGATTTGGCTTTTTCCTACACACATTTAAGTGCTAATATTGAACTAATTACTTGGCAGTTATTGTTAATATTTTGTATAAATGATTTTATTAGCATTTGTGTACTGAGTACACTATTTACTATCAAACTAAAAAATTTAACTCAATTTTGATAAAAAGCCTTTCACATTTTGAAATTCAAACTTGTGCTCAAAAACAAAAATCAAATTCCTTTTTTTTACAGTGGCTTCTTGTCTTGTAATTATATTTTAGTGAGGAATTATATGCTCAAATGGGGAAGCAAATTACTGTTACAAACATTTGTGAATGGAATACAAGTTTCCCCAACTTGCAACATTATAGACCTACCCATGTCATCTGAAACTGCTTCGTATGTGCCAGATTGGGCTTGGGGAAGAAGCTGTACTGTTTTGGACACAAATTTTTCAAACAGGTTCATCAGATGTGTGGCTCCACCTGTTTTCTTGCCAACCTGCTGCCAATACTTGCTGTATTTTTCATGGGTCACATTGCTCAAAGCAACCAGAAGTTTCTATTCCAGACAAAATGTATACATTTCATAGAGGTAACATATTTGCACAACAGCACATTTCACAAAGTATTCAATATACCATTCATTCCAGACAAAATGTATCATTCATAGTAGTTCCTATTCTTTAAATTTATAACTTCAGAATTGCATCATTTTTAAATGTTCCTATTATTCACAATGAAGATTTGTCATGTCAATAGTATAAAACTATGTATGCAATTTATATGCATTCTAGCGCAGAGGTTGGCAAACTACATCAAGCAAGCCAGAGTTGCCCTCAAAAATACAATTTATATCCCTTCGATACGAAAAGAACAGGATGACTTTTTTGCTGTTGGCATGTTCAAAGAATTAGAAATCCTACTTTGGCAGACAATTATAAAAAAGTTGTAGACCCCTGTTCCAGAGCATCTTGTGGGTAAATTTAACATCAGCTGAGTAATATTTGTTAGCTGACACCCCAACCTACCTGTACAAAGTCCCTGTACTGCTGACTGATCATGCTGAGTCCTGTCTGTGCTATCTCGTAGTTCAGTGAGACGTTGGTAAACCTGTACACCATCATGATGTCACCGCCATAGATGGGATTTGTGGTGTAGGAGATGTTCTTCAACTTGGTCAGAGTGAAGTCAGCAATGAACGGGCTCATGTTGCCAGATTCAAATGCCTTCACCTGGACAACATATATGTGCACATTATTTTTCTTTGTATTAGCAAACTGATAAAAGTAGGAGACACATTGGTTGAGCTAGACTAGCGATCTAAAGGTCATGGGTTCAAAACCTGGATTTTGGAGGGTGTACCAGAGTCTACAGAACTCTGATGGGTACCTGACAGTAGTTGGGGATAAGTAATAGTGGCTGAGCATTTTGCTGGCCACACAATCATCACATAGTAAGCTATGACACCGGAAACTTGTGAACGCTTTTTCACAGGCATTATAGATCAACTTACTACTGATACTGCTAAAAATAACTTATTACCAGTGGTATAAATAATTTAGATTTTGGTGAATGCTGATTGATTGTGGCAGTTACATGTCAACTGATAGTCATGAGCATTACATTAAATAACTAGAATTTCCATTTTGAAAGGAGCAATACAAATTGTGAGCATAAGTTATCACATTTGTTTTCCTAGTGTTTGACTCAAGGAAAAACTTAGTATTTTTTTCAAGGGGTGGGTAGGGTGCTGAGATTTTGCATCATAGACAATGAAAAAACATTTTCTCTAATTTACTAAGGACTTGTTTCTAAAACGGTAAAAAAAATTAGTTTCCAAAATTTCAGGGGTGCTTAGTCCCCACTAGCCCACCCCCCCTTCTCCCCCGCATGTCTTTGCCCCTGGTCTTACCTGATTCTCTAGCTCCAGGTATGTGTTGCTGGTACAGTTGAATAAATCTGGTTCTGACCAGCTCTGCTTCTCTGTACACTTTCTCCTGGCTGTGCCTGTACAGATATACAAAAGTTCATTGTACACCAGTTATAGTACATTGTCATAGAGTGAAATTGCCCCTTTTTTCAATGGCAGAACCACTATATGTAAACAGCCCACTGAGTTACATTTTGTTTAAACAAATTCATGACCTTATATAATAAGAATTTCACAAATTGAATATCACAAAAACATAAAATTTAACAAGACAGTATTTATGAACTAACCAGTAGCTCCTTCAGGACAGTCTTGCTGAGCTTCCAAACCAAAAGCTATTTGATCCCACCAGATGCCACCAGCGTGATTTCTGGGACACTCTTCATAAAATACTGTAAAAAAAAAAAATGAAGAGTTCTGATTGTGTCTTTTTCTGAAGGTAAGTAAAACGTTAAAGGGCATATTTTATCATAAGGAATCATCTGTCAAAACCCTGATGTTTAAATATGACTTGAACTTAAAATATTTGGAATGACAGTCTGAGCATGTTGCCGTAACACATAATATATGTAATATATTTATATATATAAATGCAAAATATATGTAATATATTTATATATATAAATGCAAAATATATGTAATATATGTATATATATAAATGCAATTACAAAAACCTTTCATTCTGGAACAACAACTACTTAGAATGAACTATTTTAAAAATTACCTATAAAGTGTCTATATACTTGTAATTTGATACAATAGAACTTTCCTAAATGTTACCCAAATATATAAAATACCCTTTGGACCAAATTGATCATAGGGCCAGTGAATCTCTATTCACCAGGTTCTGTGGCCACTGCATACTAGGTGATTGTGTGGCCAGCACAATGCACATCCGCCTTTACTTTTCCCCAACTAAGGTCATCAGAGCTGGGTAGACTCAGGGACACCCTCCAGACCTGGAGAAAATATCCTAGCCTTCACCAGGATTCAAACCCAGGACGTTCGGTACGCCAGTCAAACGCGGTGCCAATCAGCCACCATGCCCCCCGTTACCAAATATATGGTGGCAAGATTCCATTTGAAAAAAAAAAACAAGTACAAAAAAAGAAAATTTTCTCACCAACACAGGTGACAACATCTTGGTAGGCAGTGTCGTTGACTTTCTGCCTCATCTTCACCACGGCAGCAAATATGCTGTCGCACATATCACACCGTCGCCCAATCACACCGTCGTAGCAATTGCATTGGCCCGTCAGAGGGTTGCAGCTGACGTCCTTGGAGCCAAGCTTGTAGCAGTCACAAGGGAAGCAGGTGTCGCTGTTTGCAGGGAGATAATGCAGGGACTGAAACAGGAAACAGAATTTCAATTAGAACAATGAATTCTGGGTTTTGAACATAACTTTGTGTCTATGAAACCAAGGTAAATACTGTATTAGGTATTGAATTCATAAATTTATGTTAACAAATATCTGGTTAAAAATAAACTCATTTCCATTGGCAAGTTTACATCCAAGTCAAATCAAAGACAAATATGAAACCTCACTCTTTGCATTATATACTTTCTACACTTTAAAAGCAGTAGTTATAATTTTTTGGCTAAGAACATATGGTCTGAAAACTTAAATAGGAGAAATTAGGTAAGTCAATGGTCCATTCTTACTTTACAATTACAAATACATTATGTAGGTCAACTCTTACTTTACAATTACAAATACAATACATAGTTTAATTCTTACTTTACAATTGCAAGTTCCATTGTCCTTGTTACAGGTGTCCTCAAACCCTCTGTCAGATCTGCAGTTGCAGGGGCCACATTCTGTCTTACCCCACCACCCTGCGGGGCAGGTGGCAGGGGCCTGGTTCTCACAGTACCGACCGCTCTGCCGGACGCCGCACTCACAGCTGTAGCTGGCTTGCCCAGCCACCGGCTGCTTGCACTCGGCCCAATTCTTGCAAGGGTTGTAGTTGGAGCAAATCTCTAAGCACAGAGGACCAGTTGTTCCTGTAATCAAGGTATCCATAATACATTTGAGATCTTAAAAAATGATTTTTATAAAGAACATGATAATTTTACAGATTCTATGTGACAAACCCCTTCCTTGCCTGCTGCCTAATAATGTTACTATGCACATCTTTCATCAAAATTAATTTTAAAATAATCATTGTTCTTTTTATTCACAACAAGCTACATTGCCCGAGTGAAAAAAACAAACAGGATTGGATGAAGTGCAGATAAAAATTGTATAAACTACAATTAAAAGAAAGCAATCTAATATTTAAATTTTTTTATTTTTTTTTGGGCTGAAGACTTTTAGGAAAGTAATTTAAAATAAATATTGTAATTGGGTAAAAAAAACGTATTTTTATTTAACAAAAATTTAAATTGCCCGTACATTTACAATGTCTTTTGTTTTTAAAAGTAAAAAAAAAAAAATTGTAGAAAAAAAGGTATAGTCTAACTGGAGAATCGAACCAAGGTCGCCCGCATAGCAGTCCGCTACGTTAACTACTGAGCTAGCGAAGACACATGTCCGATGTGAAAAATTATTAGACAGTATATAGGCCTTGGCCTAAATAGGTCAGTGACACAAACTCACGTGTTTTCAAATTGACCAATGGGTATCCGTGGGGACACAAACACGATCTTTTTATATATATAGATAACGATCTATCAAAGTGGAGATAAGGGGAAGAAATTTTTTTTTTCAAAACCTTTACTGTTACATTATATAGGTCAAAACTTACCAGATGGACATTGGCAGCTGTAGTTGTTCCATTGGTCTAAACACTGACCATCCCCACACACACCTGCAGGGCACACTTGCTCCCCCTGGCACCCGACCTGTGTATTTGACTCGGTTGGATTCTGCAGGAATGATTGTGCTGTGTTGCCAACCCTCATGTCCTGAAAATAAGTTAGCACATACAAAATGCTTTCAGTCAAATGTTGATGACCAAGTTAGCACACACAAAATACTTTCAGTCAAATGTTGATGACCATGTACAAGAGTAGGCATGTCTCATCCAAGCTCTTAGTGAGAACCTGCTATGACAATTCAATAGAAATGAAAATATTCAATAGTACACAATGCCTAAGTATAGAAGTGTTATAATTATTACCTTGACACATCCAGTGAAAAATTTCTCCATTGGTTTATTGCCATCTCTAGACGCCCCAATGTACACCAACTGGATCTCTTTGCCCATCACAGATGTAGTAGTGTTGTATTTCTATGTTAAAAAATGTAATATACGGTACATTTTAACATATATAAAGTTGTCTAAGTTGATACAAATATAATGGACAGAGTCATAGTTCTTTATACAGTGAACATAGTGTATATACTAAATAAACAAGTATAATATGGATATGCATATGTAATTAAGGTTTGAATGCAACTTCGCAGAGTAAATAAAGATATATGTTATTGACACCTTTTGTAATAAATAATAGTCTGTTTAAGGATTATTTACTTAATCTACATTTTTTTTAACAAATGTCAAGAAAATGCTATAGATTTATTGTTTACATCATTGTAGTTGGTTCTAAAAAGTAAGATAGTAACAGTTTCAGACATACCCATTCATATTGACCATAGTCCAGAAACATGTCGATGGAACCTTTATCCAGCCACCTCACCTCATAGTAATGCCACTGACCATCATCTACACGTACTTTAGTAAGGGTGAAGATTGAGCTCAGGTAACTGTATCGAATAACCCCGTCCACAATCTAAGAACATAAACATTACAGAGTCATGACACCGTCCACAATCTAAGAACATAAACATTACAGAGTCATGACACCGTCCACAATCTAAGAACATAAACATTACAGAGTCATGACACCGTCCACAATCTAAGAACATAAACATTACAGAGTCATGACACCGTCCACAATCTAAGAACATAAACATTACAGAGTCATGACACCGTCCACAATCTATGAACATAAACATTACAGAGTCATGACACGGCCCACAATCTATGAACATAAACATTACAGAGTCATGACACCATCCACAATCTATGAACATAAACATTACTGAGTCATGACACAGTCCACAATCTATGAACACAAATCTTACAGAGTCCACAGTTAAAGTTTACAGATTGATGCTTCCTGAATACAGGTGAACACAAACATTACAAGAGTCCACAGTTCAAAGTTTATAGATTGATGCTTGCTGAATACAGGTTTATTTACACCATGAAATTATGAAGATTTTTCTAGAACACTGTTAAAGTAGTTTTGAGAAGGAAAAAAATGCCATTTAAAATTTGGCAAAGCTTAAAATAAAAGGGCTAAAGCTGGAAGATTGTGACCGTAAGAAATTTATGTAAGAAATGACATAGGTAGCTTTGGATTTTTTGCCAATTGATCCTATGACTTTTTAAGTATAAGGTCGTTGTTGTAACAGATTGTAAATTCTGATATTGAACATCAGCTCCATCTAAATATACTGCTATTATTGTTTAATGAAAATGTATTCTTTAAACAGCAAAAAGAAATGTACAAAGAATAAAATACTTAAAGTCTATCCATATTTAGATTTGGCAAAAACCTAAAATGCCAGAAAATTTCATGAAGCCCTGCATTACAATCAAATATTATAATGCTATCATCTAGATTTAATTAAATAATTGAGTAACGTTTAGTAATGTCCAAAGTTTGTTATATTATTTTTCATATTTGTTTTCTTAATGATTATTTCTGTGTGACTTCAGCAACACACAAAAAAATGTGTTTTTTTTATGAACAATCACTAAACCCTTTAAGCAATTTCTGTTGAACTAAAGAAACCCATTTTTTTTATTCCTGGTTAGTAAAGAGTGACGTCCCTTTGAACTCCCTAATTCAAAATAAAACAAAAAACTGTATATCACACTCCTATCTTATGTGTAACACATTGTATTAAAATAAAAAATCAGCTAACTAACTCTGTGAACTTCTTCTTGATGTCATTGGAGTGGAAAAAACATAACAAATAAATGCCTTGCATAAACCTATGCTTTGCCAAAAGTTGAACAACAATTAACAAGTCATGCAGTACATTCAAGTACCTGACTGTTTTTTTTAACAGTGTATTCAGTATGAAATGTAAAACCAAAGTATTTAGTTTTGTCAGTTCATGTGTAGCATTTGTGGGGACTTAACAGTTGCAAGTCTTTATGTGAGGGAAATAGAGGGTGCAGCTTAAATCATGTTAATAGGTTCTGGTTGTTTCTACAATACTTTAAGCTAATAGGTAAACATCTTAAAGTATTACATTATATATATATATATATATATAAAATGTGTAATATTATTAACAGCAAGGTACTTACTCGAAAATCCTTACCTAACTGCCAAACCTTTCCCAAAAATTACTAAAATTCACAAGCAATATTTAAATTGTCTTAATTAGTTTATAAAGGTAGTCTAAATTGAATTGAACATTGTAATTGTGGAAGTTTTTCAGTACTCATAGAAAAAATAGAAAAAGCTCTAGAATAATTTTTTTTTAAACCTGATGGTAAGTTCTCCTTAACAACATAATCATAATTGTTTTAAGTGAATAATTTTAGTGCCACTAAAACCAGTCAGGGGGCACGGTGGCCGCGCGGCAGCATGATCAGCTGGCGTACCGAAGGTCCCGGGTTCGAATCCTAGTGCAGGCTAGGATTTTTTTTAGAGTTTGGAGGGTGTCCCTGAGTCTACCCAGCTCTATTGGGTACCTGACCTTAGTTGGGGTCAAGTAAAGGCGGCTGTGCATAGTGCTAGCCACACAATCACCTAGTATGCTGAGGCCACAGAAACTGGTGAACGCTGCTTCACTGGACCTATGGTTTGGAGGGGTACTTTACTTTTAAAACCAGTCAGTTTTCTCAAACTTATATAAATTGTATGAACTCTGTGACTCTCAAAAAATGTGTAATCACATAAATTGTTATTTTACATATTTATAAGATTGAATGATCAGTAGAGATAAGCCCAATTTTTTAAATGTCTAGTCAAACTCTTTCTTTTATCATTTTAAAGTTAAATCCTAAACACACAAAGGTAGGGAACTAGTTGTTCCATGTCAGTAAGCCTAGTCAACAAAAAAGAAAAACTTGTTTAAGACAATGTCAAGATAAGCTTTCAGTTGACTGGTTTGATGGAATTTTACAAAGCAAGTCACACAACAATAATAGAATGAACAGTTACTGTAGGAAATCAAATAACAATAGTAAATGTCAGGAATTCAAGAACTAGAGAATCTGCAGTGTGTCAGCACAGATTTACACATGTTTGTTTGTGAACTTTCCAGAACAAAACAACAAAGTTGTGCCTTATCATTCTCATAATCAGATATCAGATTGATAAAATTATATATCTTTAAAATTTTAATGTTAAAGATAAGCCAATGTAATTTCCAAGATATAAAAGGTCTTTACCAATAACTTATAACTTTGACAGCTTTTATATATTAGTTGTTTTTTCAGATACAACATAATAATATGTATTACAGCGATATCCAAATTATAACCAATTGGTATTGAGTAAATATTAATGTCAGTCTTCACCTGTATGGTGACATCTCCAGAGTTCAACATAATCTGCACGATGACACCATTAGAACTCCTGCTCCTGAAGGCAACTCCATTAAACCATGGGTACCTGATCACACTGGGGCTGCTGTAGGTCAGGTAGGCATTGCCCTTCAGTGTTCTGGACATTTCTATTGCTAAAAGACAAAATGTTAAAAAAAAAATGTTTATTCTCGCAATAATTGTTCCCTCAAATATACAGTCTAAAAGTGATACTGTAACACAGCCTTGAACTGGGTTCCCCGACTTGTCCCTACTAAAGCTGGCAAATCAGATTTCAATGTTAAAGTTAATGTTCCAATGCATTACTCTTCCTACCCAATGTGTTGGTATCCTGAAAAAGTCTTGTCCTGAGCCTGGCAAAGTATGGACAATGGCCTGTTCTAAATTGTGTAATAGTATCTGGCTTAAGAAGGCACCAGACACACTCTGCAATTAATCAGAGTCCCAATAGTCCAATGATACTCTGCTACAGTTGAACCCGGTTATGTCGCCGGCCTAGTGGTTTGTCAAAAAGCGTCGAGATAACCGATGAACGAGATAAACGAAAACCAATATGGCGGCAAAATATTAACGTGCTTGAAATTTCTTTATGTACATGATGTGCGTTGATAAATGAGAATGTACATGCACGTGTTTTTGGAGGTTTTTTAAGTGTATTAGTGTCCAGTTTTGAGGAGAAAGGTTTTTAAGCTCCCTCCCATGCTAAAGAGTGGAGTACCATCTCCTGTCTGTGGCATGCCCAGCTAGCATGCTAGGGAACCTTACATTGGAAGATATGCACAGTGCCTGGTTCATTAAGTCTAGTATGAAGTCTTGTTATTTCTCTTTCCCACCTTTTGATCTCTGTATGGGCCGGGCTCTTCAAAGGTATATTGCCAACTAGTATTGACCAGATGTGTATGTGAGATCCCCCGCCCCCAACTCCCTGTATTGCATTGAGTTTTATTGTAAATGAATCATCTAATGAGAGTGTGCCAAAGTGAGGTTTATAATTTATTCAGCGTGCCAACAGACAAAAAGTCACTCTGCTTTAGCGCTCTATTTCTAATAGAAAATACTTTAATAGTATTTTTGGAGTCTTGTTCTGCGTACCAAGTCTGGCATTGCCGACCCCTGATCTAGTTTATGATTAGAGAGACAATTATAAGCTTTTACTTACTTTGACTACAGTCTTTACCGCCAGTTCTTTCAACACAGTCACATAGAAATGTATTCCAGCCCTCGTGGCATGTGCCTGTCAAAACACATCAACATTGTTTTTTTAACATGTGTCATTTCCTAAAGTCAGTTACAATATATCACATTGTAATAGCACAATGTTATGGCCAAACAAACAGGAAAGCAGGTTTCATCTGCACAGTGTACATTAAGAAGAAAAAAGTAAAATAATCTTATTGCACTAAACAACTCAGTAATACATCGTTACAATGCACTTATAACATTCATCATGACACAGTGCATATTGCCGGAAAACACTTCTGTTCCCATGGGTCGTCTCAAAGCTGGCAAAGTGTGTAGACCACAGATACACTACCATAAACCCAGTGGGCTAATGTATGAGGGGGGAGGGAGGACATCCCTTGTTGCACAATGGAGGATCATTGCACGAATGAGAACCCATGAAACTTGATGGGGAGGAAAGAATAGGTGCAACAGAAATCCGTCTCATCAAACCTGGTGTCTTGATGACCAGGCCAGACCCATATACTGGTATTTTGACCCAACCCGTCTTGTGTTACATCCTGAACTAAGGAGTCAGAATGCTCGTCCAGCAAAAGAAACTTTTACATTTTGTAAATACCAACACAATAGAAATATAGGAAAGTCTTTTTAAATTACCATTTTACTTTGACAAAACACATTGAGCAATTAATTTTGAATCTGAGTAAATTTGACTTTGGTAAACTTATTAGAATCTTGTAATGTTTGATAATATTCCATTTATAATCAGGTTATCAAACTAAAGTTCAATTTCAAAATATCATTACACTTCTGCAGAGACATACATAGATATATACTATGTAGCTTGAGATCATGTGAATTTATTCACAGTGTGTTTAAAATATTTATTTAGAAATGAAATTCATAAAAACAGAACAACAATTTTCTGTATAGACTCTGTATATAGGATTAGACAAGACCCACAGATGTCAATCTAATTACAATGAAAAACAAAAAGAAACACTCTACCTCCATTTTTACATGGCGCTGATTGACACATGGGCTCTTTGGGTGGACAACCCACGCCGGTGGAAAAATCTGCGATGGGGGAGGCCAGGTCCACAAGCTTGTGGTCAATATGCAGATCTGAGATGCAGCCCACAAAGTCTTGATTGACCACTTGACCGCTGCTGGGTATGACAGGCATGCCGCCGACCTGGAGAGGACCTGTCAGGTCTAACAACCGGTTGCACTCCTTGATTGGATTGTTACACCTGTAGGATGGTTATATTAATATACAGGTAACATTATAAATATGTCGCAATACAAACAAATCATTGATGCATTTTAACATAAATTCTAATCCAGCTCTTCATATTCTACCCAACCACATTTCTGAACAAAATATATACAATTGGTTACAGTGACCTTTGAATGTTTTAGCATCAGGTTAAGGGTAAAAAAAAAAAACAAGCAAAATTTATAAATCTCACATGTCAGTTATTTTTATAGTTTTATTATATTAACTTCACCTTAAAGGCCTAGTTTTGACCTACTCGTTTATGCTGTAATGACCTACTTAGAGATGCTAACAATTGATTTTTTAATTTTTAAAAATCTGACACTAGGAAGTGACCTAATTTTATTGATCGAGAAACCTAGTTTCAGAGTTATCACCCATGAATGTGAACTACTAGCCTTGTGTATAACAAGTAAACCTGCACTACTCACACATCAGCCAGTATCTGCCTGACTCGTGCTGCACACGAGTACGAACCCAGCGTGCCCTGGAAGTTGATGGCTATCTCGGGGTCACAGTCGTCCCCAATGGATATGGTAGCGACCTGAAAAAAATGACAGGATTGAAAGGTCAGAGCGAATATTTTAGACGATTAACATATGAAGCCAGGTCACACACAAAATACACTGAAACATTAATCCTAAACAAAATACACTGAAACATTAATCCTAAACAAAATACACTGAAACATTAATCCTAAACAAAATACACTGAAACATTAATCCTAAACAAAATACACTGAAACATTAATCCTAAACAAGATACACTGAAACTTTAATCCTAAACAAAATACACTGAAACATTAATCCTAAACAAAATAAACTGAAACTTTAATCCTAAAAAAAATACACTGAAACATTAATCCTAAACAAAATATACTGAAACATTATTCCTAAACAAAATACACTGAAACATTAATCCTAAACAAAATACACTGAAACATTAATCCTAAACAAGATACACTGAAACTTTAATCCTAAACAAAATACACTGAAACATTAATCCTAAACAAAATACACTGAAACATTAATCCTAAACAAGATACACTGAAACTTTAATCCTAAACAAAATACACTGAAACATTAATCCTAAACAAAATAAACTGAAACTTTAATCCTAAAAAAAATACACTGAAACATTATTCCTAAACAAAATACACTGAAACATTATTCCTAAACAAAATACACTGAAACATTAATCCTAAACAAAATACACTAAAACATTAATCCTAAACAAAATACACTGAAACATTAATCCTAAACAAAATACACTGAAACATTAATCCTAAACAAGATATATTGTGCCTTGTAAGATTATTTTGACAAGCCCCTGCGATCTTGTGATGTGGGAAATCCACTCAGAATCACCATGTATACATATAATGTAATAGTAAGATGCGTAATCTTCTGTACAGAAGGAGCGTCTGTAACCTATATGATAAGATCTTTTAGCTTTTTTGCCAAGTGCTAGATAGAGCAAAATGGAAGCTCATAGTTTGTGCTAAAATTGTTATGAATTGTAAACATTATTGAATTGATGTTTCAAAAGTCTTAGCTCCCAACAGTGTGATTTATTTTACATTCCAGACAAACTCGAACATTATAACAAATATGATCTGAAGTTTTCTTAAAATTGTTACACTTACCCTAGACACGTATTCCACTTTGACCGTTATCCATGCTCCGCTAGAGACCCCGCCCTTGACATTGGTAGTGACAGAGGTGGTCACGTTGGATCCCAGGCAGAAGGAAAACTTGACCTGAGAGCCCACAATTTCCAGAGCGATGAAGTCGTGCTCACCGTTGAACCGTCCATTGTACATCAGGAGACCATCTTTCTCTTGGGTGGCAAACCTGAAAAACACATTCAGAAAGCACCTGTTTAATACACAAAGGCCTATATACAAGGTATATATTACTTTATCCAATCACAATCAGACTCTATCAAACTCACCCAATCATGATCACAAAATCACACTTAGATCTACACATTGGTGCTCACACAATCACGCTTGCAATTATGCTTGCACAATTATGTTCACCCAATCACACTCATACAATGATGCTAACCTAATTATTATAAGGCTCACACAATTGTTCTCACCCAATCATGCTCATACAATCATTATCACACAATCACACTTACACAATGATGCTCACACAGTGTTAACATAAACTTTGGAATAGATTTTTTTTTTCTGCAATTAATGTGTTTCTTCTTTTTCTTCTTCGTTCTCAGTATTAATTAATGGGAGGGGTTCAAACAACAAGGCTATATGGTGTTTGTTTGCTGTGTTTGTCTAAAGCTGTTGTTGATCTATTGTTTAAATATACAAAATAGTTACCATAGTTTTTTTTAAGATAGGCTAACACAAACACTAGTTTTCAAAATATGGATGTTATCATCTAGCATTATATATTGTCCATTACTGCACACTGCGTAGCATTACATTGTATCTGCCTAGTGCTAAAAAAGCTCATGGGCAAATATCCAACTAGCAATAAAATAATAATAAAGGGTTGGTTTTGAATGCTGAAAAATTGTAATGTGTTGTTTTTTTAGTAATCCCATTTCAATCATGAAAATGATTGAGGAATTCAAACTATTTCTTTGATGTATTTCTTTATAGCTATGCAATAAAAATGACCTACCACACCTGCAGCCCCCCTCCCTCCCGTCCTCCCACAATCACCTTTATAAGCAATGTTTAATCATTTATTATAACAATAGTGTTGATATAACAGGAGGGCAGTGTTTCTCTAAAAGAGAGACTTCTGTAGGGTCAGCTGACAGAGTTATAACTTTGACCACAAGTTTAGAAAGAAGACAAATCCCTGGATGTAGGTATAAAAAGATACTATGTGGTCACTGCAGCAATATGATCTTCCTCAAGTCTATAGATTGTGGGAATTGCAGTCACAATCACCATGTATACATATTATAATATAATAGTAAGATGCAATAATCTTCTGTATTGTTGATATAATTGTAAAATGGGTACCATGTGACTGTGAAGATTCTGATAGTGTGTTGTTTTTGACGCTGTTTTCTTAAAATAAGGACATAATAGATACAGCTTAGTTCACTAAAAGTTTATTTCATTTGTTCAACTGAATAGCCAACTGTGATGTCCACAAATTCATTATTTACACGTATAGCGGACGTAACTGACAAGTAAATGACAACAATGTCGGAGCACCAGATAGGATAATGTGACTGCCATTTTCTCCCATTCCCCCCCCCCCCTCACCCCACCGGCCCTCATCACGATATCCATTGACACGAGAACAAGGCTGGCCCGAGGACCCCTTGGAAGTCTCTCATACGAGCCCCCCCCCCCCCTCTAATTCCATCAATTTGACATATCCCCGTCACCCCGAACTCCCCCCACCCCCACACTCCTCAGTGCCAGACATGCTGTGGGAATTCCGTGAGTAGCGGCCCTTGAGCTCATTGTGGGGGTGGGAATGTCAGCGCAGTGATGTCCCCTTGCCCAAAGATGATTTCATCGCCCGTGAGTCACTGCCTAGTTAGCGGGCGTGAGTTGTTTTTTTTCATTTTTCTTCTTCATATTCTTTTGGACTAAACAAAAGATATAATAGTCAGCTGTGAGAAAGAAAAAAATCGCTTATCG
Source organism: Anisus vortex (assembly GCA_949126835.1). Taxonomy (NCBI): domain Eukaryota; kingdom Metazoa; phylum Mollusca; class Gastropoda; family Planorbidae; genus Anisus; species Anisus vortex. The sequence goes on from OX421496.1 coordinate 37,408,175, forward strand.
ACGCAGACCAAGATTGCGTTCATCGTATCCCAAGTACAGTGCCTGATTGGGGTATTGTTCTGTTTCGCCGGCTTTCACACAAAGACATGTTCATATTAACAGAAATGAAATGTGAAGCCTTGTTATGAAAGAGGAGATAAATCCTTCAAAAATATAGATTTTACAATACATTATTTTAGATAATCGAACGAAAACAAAATTATGAATGGGTTATTGTATTTTTTTTTACCAAGAAAGCTTTGCACTGTACCTTATAGCTCAATATGACTTATATAGCCCCCGATGGACACAGACAAAAACACCATTTAGAAGTATGCAACCAACATAGGCTAAAACACCATTTAAAATTATGCAACTTCAGAACTGGCTAGATCACCATTTAAAAAATTATGCATCTCATCGCCTATATAAACTGTATAAAGACGTATTGTGTATTATTATCTCTGAGTGTTTTTTATTCTGTATTATATATATATATATTATACAAGGTAGAGCAAATACACAACAAACCTGTAAACGTGCATTATTGCTTTTTAAAAATTATGGTTGGATCTTTACACTGACGTGAGTAAATTGCATTCATGATCATTTTTGGGAAACGATTTTTTACTGGCAGACGACCCTCGGAGAGCGAGTTCGCCTCAGTCTGCCCCCAGTCTGCCTCAGTATGACTGCATGTATCGATCGTTTAGCTTTACATGGATCATTGGCAAAATGTCACAGTCATTATGGTAGATTGTGACAAGCCATGGGTGAGTGAATACATGCATATTGGCGTCGTAGTTTGAGGTATTACTTATATATTATAGAAAAGTGTAGTTGTTGTTGTTGTTTTAATATGTCAAACTATTTTAGTACAATGACGCTTTGTATAGTACACTACAAGTTGTGCTAAGTTCTAATGACAAAGTATTGGTTACTATTAGAACGTCTTCTGCTCAAATCCGGCTATAAACAGACGCAATGAATTCTCCACCGAGTCAAAGATGATAGTTGTTGTAGCTACGAATCTGTCTATATAGTTATTGTGTGTTATTTTAGGCAGGTGTGTGATTGTGCTGGCCACACAATCCCATTTTATGACGGGGGGGGAGAGAAACAAGTGGACCGAAATGCGTAATGGTGGACTTTTCATTTGCGTGTCTGAAAAATATATGCATGTGTATAGATTAATTCGTATCATGTATTGTTTTAAGGGTATGACAAGAATGTCAAATTAAACTATACAATACAGAGAGACTTTAGAAGGTTTACAGTATCTTGACAAAGCTTTCAACATCGGGTCAAGCTAAATATTATCTATCGGCAAAGATACTGAGGGCTCTCTCGGTGACCTTCCTTCTTCTTTTCCTGCATACAGAAATAATCAATTTACATCGAGTGACCAGAAGTGACCCGGTGGCCGGGAATACAAAGACAAAAAGATGGGCCACCAGGCTTGTACAAAAAGAAAGAGGGGAAGCTACAAGTCATCAAGTTACCGGCGTCAATAAATCATTAACAGTGCTGGTGGTTGTGGTTCTTTGTTACAAACAGGGAGATAGACCATAAGGCCAGTAGAGGTCAACTACTGAAACTGAAAGGAGATTAGGTGTACCGGTAAGTGGCACAAATGTAACTCATGTGCTGTTGTTTTTCCCCTTTATAATATACATCATACAACCATGTGTAACAACCCTGTGAATTTTAAATAGTAAATAGTAGAGTTAAATCGTACTATATAACAATATCAGTAACAGATGACAATACAGTCTAGTGAACGGGTCGGAAACCTTCGGGACGCGTGCTGAGCGATTTTCACTGACTACTAAAAAGACTATACAACATACAATCATATGTACCAACTACAATCCATGTGTATTGTTTTATATAGGAAATCGTAAAGAAATCGTACTAGATGTTAATATTTATGTAACAGATGACCATATAGTTGGCATGTTTCACGACTTTAGAAATACTACTTTGGCACACAATTATCTAAAGGTTGCCGATCCCTGCTCTAGTGTGTATAGCGACAGTGGCGTCATGCGCTTATTCGCTTAGTTTTACATTCTGTTTTTAAAATGATGAATAGCTGTTGCTGTTTAGATTTTTTGGGGGGCGCTTATTCAGATAACCTATTATATACCCGCGAGCCACCTTTATCGTAACTGTCCAGCATACTAAAAGTGCCGTACAAAATCTGACGTAACAAGTCGATTTTCCCAGTCCCATACTCAAATGTGGAACCCATTAGTAAAAAAAAAAAGCTTACAGAAACAAAACGAATATTCTTGAGGGAGGGGGTATAATATTGTGCATGACCTTAATCCAAGGCACGGTAGATGGTGGACGTCGGAGAGGCCGTCAGCGGAGTTGCTGGTTCGACAATGTAAGTATTGGACAGGGCTGCAGTTGACTCAACTATTGACAACCGCTAAGATAGGCAAAAGTGTAGAAAGTTGACTGCTGAGGTGTACATTCGTTCCCCCCCCCCCCCTCCCCAACGACCACAACGGTCATGGGATTGATGGGTCATGGGATAGATGATGACGATGAATCCATTAGATGTTTAAACTAAATACAACTATTGTTCAATATGTATACATATAAAATAAAATATAGTCCTAAATAAACGCGTTCACTAGTGTCATTATTGAATAAATAAATATGATGTTCAACGTATTCAAATACATGTTTAATACATAAGCCCAATGGAATTCTTTCACTCTATATAAAATCAGGTAAAGGAACTTTTTATTCAGCTGTTTTCTGATTGTAATTTTCACTGGAATAAACATAGCAAAATGTCAGTGTAAACTTTTGGCTTATCACAATGATCACAGAGAGGATTATGCATTAGATTACCTGATTTTTTGTATCGTATTACACAAGATGTCACAATAAAACGGCTTTACAGATTAAAGCCCAACCTAAGAGGGCTATTTGTTGGTGATTTATGTACAACAAAAAAGAAATGAAGAGCGGCAACTCACTTTCATCCATCTACCCCCCATTTTACCTTGTCAATTTCTACACATGTATTATACTACATTTAGAATTCAATACATTTGTAAGAACCACTTGTAGGATTTTTCCCTAACGACATACATTATGTCATCCAATCTACACACATCCATCTTATCCAGCTGGTAAGCTTTGCCCCTTAAGAAAATTAACTGCACCGGTATAGAGTTCCGAATGGTACGACAAGTAAAAATTATCTCTTTTTATTTCTACTTTAAAAAAAAACACTAAATATTCAGCCCTACGTATTTGGATATACAGAAAATTTACATTTACAGATAATGATAAAATAAAGTCAGTGCGTACACAATTTGAGCTTAACCCTAAACGCTGGTAATAAACGTTAACAAATTTAACATATTCACCCCCCCCCTTTTTTTTTCCAATATTAAAATTAGTTAAAAGTAATAAATCAATATCCCAAACAACTTGATGGAAAAAACAAACTAAACTACAGAACTGGGTAGAGCAAAGGGGGAGGGGGTTAAAAAAAAAAAAGGGGGGGGGGGTATGTTGTCCAACTTTACTAAAATAAAAACAACTTTTCACCTCGTATGACCCGCCAAAGACTGATAACGCTCGGCAATCTTAATTTTCACGAGCACACATATTATCACCATGTTGGTTCGTTCCAAACTGGCAATCTTGTTTCGAGGGCACACTTGGCCAGATAACAGCAGTGTTTGTGTGCCGTAGACAAATGATTGGCTGAAAGCCATCGAGAAAGAGAGAAATAGGGGGGGAAAAAATGTGCGGAAATCGAGAAAAATTCTTGAGTTGAGTTGACAGCCGGAATGAAATGATTTTGTTTTTCTACTTTGATTATCAAAACATGAAGTCGATCTGCAAAATTAAATGTTTTAAAATATAAAGCTACTTAACGTCGTTCTAAATGAATTTTGGAGAATGAAAGAGGAAAAGGGGGGGGGGGGGCGTTTTGAACTACAGCTCTCGCTTTAAGTGCTTTAACAATCTCTCAATATTACAAAAATTATATATTTGTATTTATATTAACACTGTAAGTACCAAAAGAACTTTGCTTGTTGTAGTTCTTACGAGAATGGCTGTTGGGTGAGCGAGTCTAACGTTCGGATAGAAAGAGTTTATCAATACAATTCGAGTTGTGCTGTTTATCTATCAGGAGATATGATATCAAGCCAATGTGATAAAGGTAGAGAACAGAGACAGGCAGGAATATTTCGTTGGAACTTCCGGTTCCAAAATGCCTAGTCACGACCCAGTAACGTAATACGAAAAGTAAATTACTGATTCCCAAAATTACAGAAAAATGTAAAATATACCGTTAGGTCAATTCATTGGGGATTCGTGAAGTACTAGCTACACAAGAGACCTTTAAAAGTTGATATTGCACTCAATGGGACATTTTACGCCACAGACCTCGAGTATAGCCGTTACTAGACTAGAAAGTTGTTTGAAACTTCATATCTGTTATATGTTTACTTATAGGCTAGCATGTTTGTGGGTCGTAAAAAAAAAGTTTGTCAAGGTCGAACTAGTCTAAAGCGACATGTTTATATCGCATCTAAATGGAAACAAACAGCCGTGTATAATATGTGATACAATAACAACGTGAATACAGCCAATCCGATTTTTTATTTTCATAAGACGTTCGTAATTTTGATCTATGAGTCCACTGAGACGGTGGAGAAAAGAACAGAACAAGGGGATACAACTCTAGGAGATGCTGACAGAGAATGATGAGGAAAAGTCCCAACGGATGAAATCAACAGATGGAGATAAAGACGTCTAAAACACTGTGGTGAGTCACAGAAAAGTGTCTTCCGGAGCTTAATTAACCCTCAACAGAACACTCGGTGTTTGCACGTTGCTTAAAAATTGCGAGTTCATTCAAGAAGAGGGGGAGGAAGGGAGCTTTGATTCGTTAAGCAATGCTTCCACGGAAAATAAAGTGTCGTAGCGAGTAAAGACCGAGGCAGGTCCAGAATGTAACAGTAAGTATATTATAGATCTAGATTATTCTAGACGATAACAAATTTTGGCACAGATAACGGTATACTATTGCTGCAAGGATGGAACAGGTCGTGTCTTAGAATCAGGCACATGCACCAACGTATGGTTCATTCATAAGCGTCCACGGTGAGGTCAGGCCCCCATTCCCTCATAACAACTTTTAATAAAGACATACATTAGCGTACACAGAACTGGGTTTACCCAACAACCAAGAAAATTATGTTTATAAATAATATAAGACAGCATGAATATTACACAGGAACTATTGAAGTATTGTTTGCGGACGCGCACTGTATGGGCGTTTTATAACAATCGAATATTTCATTTCCAAGATAATTTCTACTTAAAACGTCTCTTATCCCAAATCTTGTATAGATTGATTCGCATTATTACCAGGCATTGGATTGTTATCACTGTAGTCTTGGGTACGAATCCTGATACAATGGCATCAAACCCCACCCCCTCCCCGGGAGTGGCGGTTGTCCCTGAGTCTATCCAGCTCTGACGGGTAGTTGACACAAATTGAGGGAAAATAAAAGGTCACACAATTTACTTGTATGTCTTGGTGACGGAAACTGGTGAGCGCTTCTCCACCAGATCGGCCGACAAGGGCTTACAATGACTTTTTGATTGTTATGTAGCACTGTCCTTTTTGTTCATGCCGATAGTCCGATACTTTTAATAACAAGCAAACGGACATTAAAGCTTTGTTCACAATACATCATCAGTCTCAAGGTCCTACATGCATCAGCAGGAGCTAACCCGACCCCCCCCACACACACACACGCACTACAATCCCCACCAATGTCTACCCTGTTACGAATATCGGTCATAAATGAATGACGTAGTAAGGCATTGACCTCTTAACAAGTGCGTATCAGAGTCCAAGGCGACCAAGGTTTGACCTTTATGCCCTGAGGGCAGTTTAAATAAAATAATTCGTCCAACCCCGTGGAAATTGGAGAATAAAACTGAATCGCAGTATTATATAGAGAAAGAGGTTAAAATGCGTATTAAGACCCTGTAGAATCTTCGATGATAGTTTTCTTTGGAAAGTCCCGACCTCCTTAAAGTTAGTTCAGTTCAGAAGTTTGTCGAGTGAAGTCGCTATATTCATTTGTATATAATATGCCATTTATTTTGAAATACTTATGTTGCCATCAGTTGATGAAGTTTATTGATCGTTTATATTGAGTCTACAATTTAAATAAAATTGTTTATTCAACAACTGGAGTTGTTTGATCTATGATTGTTGAGAAAGGTGTTGAAGATAATTATCACGAATATAACTACATTGCTGCATAGACCTGTCAGTCAAAGAACCCCTAGCTTGGGCTACAGATTAGCAGAATCTAGAGACTTCTAATAAAGATACAACTATATTCATTGAATCCGATTTAACGAGTCGTAATAATAGTCATCATAAAGAGGTCCATAACAGTTTGGGGTCTTCGTCCGATATAGTTGTATAGTGAAGCATATATTCAAGTTGTGTTGTGTTGTGTGTTGGAGCAGTGACCTACTGAGCAAGCCTAAGAACGCTGAAATTATTCTTCCGATTGGAAAAACGTAAGTTGGAAAAATTTACCACTTTATAAATCTCTTAACTAAAGAATGGAATTTATTGAAAATCCAGAAGAAGAAGTTTTGAAAACTTTATCCATAAAGAAGTTAAAAGAGATCGCTGAGATCTTAAAGATAGAAGTTAGTGAGACTACACCATCGAGGACTGTGTTGACACAGCAGATAAAAGATGTGTTGATTGCGAGTGGCAAGTTGAAAGTAGAATCAAGCGCGGAGGGATATCAAGTTGAAGGCCAGACTATGTCCGAACAGTTCCGATTTCAACTAGAAATGAAACGGATGGAAATGGAGATGGAACAAAGACGTCTAGAAAGTCAGGAAAAAGATAAGAAAAGTCAACGCGAAAGTCAGGAAAGAATAGAGCTAGCGAAGATAGAAGCTACTAAAAAAGAATCTCATAATGATGTAGAGATGGCCAGATGGAAAAAGCTAGTCCCTACCTACATTGATAAAGAAAGTGAAATAGCTAATTTCTTCCAGACCTTTGAAATTTCTTGCAGAGATTTTAAGTTCCCAGAAGATAAATGGGGAATATTAGTAAGAACAGCTTTTACTCAGGGAAGGGCAAGAGATTGTGTTCTATTGTTAAAAGAGGAGAATTTAAATGATTATGAAATCATTAAAGACACTGTACTTAAAGCCTATAACCAAATACCGGAAAGTTATCGGAAAAGGTTCCGTCAGTACACAATGTCCCCTTACCAAACACACTTAGACTTCCTTAGAGCAGAAGAAAAGTTAATGGATCAGTGGATAAAATCCAGAAATATCTCCACATTAAAAGAAATGAAAGATATCATTCTGTTAGAGGATTTTATTAACAAAGTGAGGCCGGATATAAGAATGTATTTATCCGAGCGTGATATCACTGACCCACATAAGGCTGCTGATTTAGCTGAACAGTACACATTGTGTCATAGGACAGCTGATGGAAATAATTTTACTCGGTCACAACGGCCAGCAGAAAACACACAACAACAACATCGTGAAAAAGAGCATTTTGTGAAACAAAATGATGTTAATAAGAAACCTGTCTACAAAAACGTCCAATGTACTTTTTGTAAAAGAACAGGACATAGCATAGAAGACTTTTGGAACATAAGGAAAGACAAAAGACCTAACAAAGTGGTCATGTGTGCAAGCCATAAACCAATACAGAATGTACAAGAAAGCGAAAATACAAACGAACTGAATTCGAAGAAAGATTCTTCTAAACCAGAAACACTGAGGGTGGATTTGCCTGAGAGCAAAAGTCAGAAGGTAGAGAAATCTACAACTGAAGATAATGAGGATAAATATCCTGATTATAAATACAGAATGGCTACTATTGGATTAATTGTCCAAGTCCACAGAGACGAGAAAGTAGACCAACGTATTTTTGACTCGAACAAGAGTCTGAAGTCATCGAAAGATGAAACAACACCCGAAAGTCATGGTCAAGGGAAGAATAAAATTGACACAGAGACCCTGTGCAGTTTTCAACCGTTCATTAGTGAAGGTTGTGTGGCCTTACAAAAGGAAGGACCACTGAAGTCCGTAAACATATTACGAGACACAGGAGCATCATTAACACTGCTGCTTAAAGATGTATTACCATTGAATGATAATACATTGACAGGACAGACTGTCCTATTGAGAGGTTTTGAATGGAAAGAAGAAATACCTCTACATAGGATATACCTCTCATCTGACTTGGTGACAGGATATGTGACAGTTGGAGTAATATCAAAACTTCCTGTTGAGGGCATATCTGTTATCCTAGCAAATGATTTGGCGAAAGGGAGGGTGAGACCTGAACTGATTGTAAAGGAAAATCCAGACCCTAGTCCTATTGTGGAGACAGGAAAAGAAAAAGAACTTTATCCTGTAGGTGATGTCATAAAAGGTATGACACCACAGAAAAAGAAAGAAGAAATTATCTCACAAGAAAAGAAAAAGAAAGAAGAAATTCTCCCACGAGAGAAGAAAGAGGAAGAAGAAGTGGAACGTGATACTACTATTTTCTCCATGATTGAAGATTGTCCGAAAGGAAATGAACAATCAAAGAAGTCATCGCAAAATGAATTGATTGCTGAGCAGAAAGTAGACCCAGAGTTGCTACAGTTGAATGAGAAAGAAAGTCCTACTACTGATGTCTATGAACAGATAGACCACAGCAAGAACAAACAACAATGCAAACCTGCAGTTGCCGGTACAGATGAAGATTGGAGGAGCATCACTGAAGAAACGAGTGCGGAGAGCTGGACCGAAACTATCAAAAGCTATGGGTTACCACAATCCATACCGACAGATCGAGGGACCAACTTCACCCCGGAACTCTTCAATCCAGTCCTAAAGAACTTATGCCTGGAGCAGGAGATGTCAACTGAATCCCATCCGGAAAGTCGAGGAGCCTATGGACCAATCTTTGGACCCACTGTCCGAGGACCACTCAAACTACTTCCAGAGGAAAGGCAGACCGAATTGGACCTCCTTGGGCTGAGCAAGTACCTAGATAAGTACATAAATTTTTTGTCTGACATAACTGTGTTTGTTAGAAAAAAATTGTACACTGCTCACATGCAGATGCCATTGTTGTGTGATGAAAGAAAGGCAAAAATATTATATCATTTGAAAATGATAAAGCCTTACCTTCTGAAAACAATTGGAATAAGCTTGATGTTGTTAACATTGTTACTCTTATTTGTAAAATTTATGCCTGGAGTACAGGATGAATTGAATGACAAATTCACTGATAGTTAGTTACCAAACTTACTATTTTAAAACTAAATCCCTTACTTGTGAAGAAAAAGGACTGAGTAAAAGTATTGTTAGAGTAAATATCATTATAGTGTGATATTTCTAAACAAACTTGTTAGGTTGAGCATTTAAAATAATTGCTATAAGAGAAAAAGATCAGTTTTATCCGCAGAATTGGTTTCTAAATCTGAGGACATTATAAATGTGGACTGATTATAAGATATGTTTGAGAATCTCTGGAAATGATAATTGAAACATTTGGCAGAGAGGATAATTTGATTGAAAAAGATGTAAATGATTTTGAGAAAAGAGAATTTTTCTATCACTAAAGTATTGAGAAATGTTTTATGATTGTACTATGGATTTATTTTATCATGTACTGTTGTTGAAATATTGCACTGAGTCAGTATGCAAATTTCTTCTATGTGAATTTATTCATTTGTTCTATTATCATTGAATGTATGATAATGTAGGGTAAAAATAGTTGCAGCAAGACAGAACTATGACTAACAAGAATTCCAAGAAATGTATTATATATGATTTTTCACTTTTAGGATACTGTTACATGAAAAGCAGACCAAAAGTAGAAACTAATAAAACTTTGTATCCTTGTTTTGTATAAATTTAGGATGTGCCACTGACTTGACACTGTAAACCAGAATGGTTGAGAATTTCATGGTTAAGAATTTATAATGTTGACATACCAATGTTCAACTAATGTATGATTAATTAAGGATTTCATGTCAAGATTGTAAAACTAATCTATACTTTTTCTGTATTAGTTAAAATAGATTGAATGAATTGTATTGACAAGCAAAAGACTGGGTAGACCTGAACACTGTGGAAGTAACAGGAACCTAGAACCTATGAATAAAACCTTTATGGAAAATGGAAAAGAGCAATGTACACCACTGAAAAGATTGGAAATGGAATGTTTTACCACAACAGTCAAACCAGCAGTTGTTTTGTACATAAATTGTTACATTGATTTCGCTCTGAAAAAAATTAATAGTAGCCTATGCTTAACTCTTTTCTACTTCAATAATATTGTATTTGAAATGTCTTTGATGTAATCTAAAGAAAATAAGTACTTACTGTGTAGTACTAAGATTGTATGAAGATAATATAATCTGCTTTGATTGATAGTTAATTAAGTAAATTAACCAATTTGTTTTAAGTAAATCCATGTCTGCATGAAAGATAGAATGTTTCAATTCAAAACTGCTACGATGTGAACTCTTTTAAAAAGAAAATAATGACGTCGAAAGGTCATGGTAAAATGAAAGATTGAAATATTTTTAATGATTTTTGCTATAAACTATTTTAATTCGTGAACAGACTATGTTTAATGTTCTCAAAATAAAATAAATGAATTTGATTTTGAGATGATAGATGTTAAAGAATGCTTATTTAGTTACGATAACTATTTAATCGCGTAGCAATATTTTTTGACCTAGGCTGTGATGAGGTAAATTTGCATAGCGATGTCAACATTGTTAAAATCAATTGAGAATGAGAGAGAGAGAGAGAGAGAGAGAGAGAGAAAGGCGGAATTGACCTCAATTTCTGTGTCGCGTCACAGACAGTTGTCTAATGTGTTAGCCAGCCTACAAACATACTGTCGAAGCAATAATATTTTTTTTGTAACGTGTAATTAGGTCAGGTCTAGTAGTATTTTTTTCATCAAGAGCGTTTGTTTTTTTTCTGCTTATGAAAAAATAAGTCGTGTCTGAATAGACATTAAGTGATTTTTCTTTTGTTGTTTGATTACAAATGTAAAAGATATTAGTTTATAATTAAATGGACGAGAGAGGTTTTTATTAACGTGGAATGTTCATGTAATAGAAATTATTAACTTGTATTATATTATATCTATTAAGAATGATTAAGTATTTTTCTTGTGAACAAGATTTAGATAAACAATTTAATTGTCCATTGTTTTGAAAAAAAAATTGAATGATTGAATGACTATAGTTAAGCCATTTGATAAGATGAATTTATATTGCATATATTATTATGTTATTGTTATCAGTTCGATTGAATTATTGGGATCGCCAATTGAACTGTATTGTTTTTCCCGGAATATTTTCTTTTATAATTATTCCTTAAAATTAACATTTTTCGTATGGTTAAAATGTAAAGGAAATAATTATAAAGCTTTAGAAGGGGGGGGATGTTACGAATATCGGTCTTAAATGAATGACGTAGTAAGGCATTGACCTCTTAACAAGTGCGTATCAGAGTCCAAGGCGACCAAGGTTTGACCTTTATGCCCTGAGGGCAGTTTAAATAAAATAATTCGTCCAACCCCGTGGAAATTGGAGAATAAAACTGAATCGCAGTATTATATAGAGAAAGAGGTTAAAATGCGTATTAAGACCCTGTAGAATCTTCGATGATAGTTTTCTTTGGAAAATCCCGACCTCCTTAAAGTTAGTTCAGTTCAGAAGTTTGTCGAGTGAAGTCGCTATATTCATTTGTATATAATATGCCATTTATTTTGAAATACTTATGTTGCCATCAGTTGATGAAGTTTATTGATCGTTTATATTGAGTCTACAATTTAAATAAAATTGTTTATTCAACAACTGGAGTTGTTTGATCTATGATTGTTGAGAAAGGTGTTGAAGATAATTATCACGAATATAACTACATTGCTGCATAGACCTGTCAGTCAAAGAACCCCTAGCTTGGGCTACAGATTAGCAGAATCTAGAGACTTCTAATAAAGATACAACTATATTCATTGAATCCGATTTAACGAGTCGTAATAATAGTCATCATAAAGAGGTCCATAACAACCCTCAAACACTCATCACCTTCCAATAAATCATCACACCCAGGCCGGACACTGGTTTTATTATGGCCACCGGAAGACATTAAAGGTTGTATTGGAGGACCCTCCACAGGGAGATTGCTGCCCCTCATCGACATTCGTGCCCGGGATCCCATCGTGTCGATTGCCCCCCCCCCTCCTTTTTCTCCTCCACACAAAACAGACTCGGTCAGAAGACGCACCACTTGTGGGTGGTTGTTTTATTTACAGCCGGTACCTTCTTGACATCGGTGGCCGCTCTGGTCATCGACCTCCACCTTGACCAAGGAGTGGACAGTAGCCTTGAACTCTGACCTTGCATGGGTCGAGCGACGTGGTCTCAGTGATGCAAAGCAGCCGGCCAATTTTCTCACCTGTTGAAACTGTGCGGACACACACACACACACACCTCTGTCTGGCAAACAAAGTGTCATTTTAGAAAGAAAGTTTATTGCGGCCAAGCGGTCATGTGTCGCGGAGCCTTTCAGTTGTTCATGTAACTGGACATATACACCATGTTATAGTAACTAAGTACGTCCCTGGACGAACCACACAAAGGCCACAATAATCATTTTTACTTTCCATGACACATACACAATGTTTGTATATTATCTTTAAAGCTAATAAGTAGGCCTATATACATTATATAATATATGAACAAGGTGTAGTAGCGTGGGGGGGGGGGGGGCTATATGCTGAGCGAGACACGTTACATAATCAACAAGCATGAAGAATGAATAGCACTTCAAGGCCGTTACACGAAAAATATAGTAAACAAAACGAAAGGGCACCACCACATTCCTCTTTCAGGGACGGCCCATCTCTAATACTAGTAAAGTTAATCTCGTTTTTATTTTCGCAAACCGATTTTCGTTAGTAGAGATCCGATTATCGATTTCCTTTATAAAAAAAAATAAAAAATGCAGATCCAAAAGAGCCTTCCCCTTTAACGTCACATAAACGGCATTGTTTATACTATATCAAATATCAAGTAAGATAACCGAGGTTAACAAAAAACAAGGCATTTAAGGACTTAATTCGGGACAATCCAACATTCTTTAAATGATTCTTTAAAAAATAATTATTTTCACAAGCAATAAAATCATGGGCTACTTGATGAAAAAAAAATTACAACAAAACCGATAATTGCTTTTTTTTTTAAACCGATGATCACTTTCAAAACCGATAATTGAATTTTCGATTATCGTTTAACATCCTCAGCTGATACTACTTGATTATATTTCTCTTCCCTCCCCCGCCCAAACCCTTCCCACAACCCAGCCCACATTTTATTTTAGCGTAAGACGAAAAATGCTAATTTTCAAAAAGCTGTTATTTTCTTTATTGCTTTAGAACAGGGGTTGGCAACCTTTTCTTATAGTGTTGCCAAACTAGGATTTCTAAATCCTTCAGCGTGCCAACAGTGGGAAAGTCAAACTGCTCAACTATATTATTTTTATAAGACAATATAAGACCAAAAGAAAAGTAGCATTAAAGAGAAAATCATTATAGTGTTTTATATTTCATAACAAATGAACATGTTTTGTTAATAGCATCTCTTTTAAAATCCATTCATAGCTAATACAGCAGTTCATGTAATAACTTACACATTAATGGTTAATTTAAATTTAGTTGTCAGGGTATTATTCTTGTAATAGCTAAAAATTCTTTAATTGTGATCTCGGCATAGCTGAGATTTCAACTTATGTATTATTAAAGACGATCCACAGGAGATCTTGAATTGACAGCCTAGCAGCCTAGCAGAATAGATTCGTAGTGTTCATTCAAACTGGATAGTTAATGCAATGTTTAGAACTTAAATATAGATTCTTTAGACATATAATATTTATATAATTTTCAACTATATTTTATAGTTTGTTAGTTTTAAAGTTATAAATTGTAAGCCTTTTATTTTTTTAAAGGAAACAAAAACATTAGAAATATTAACGCGAAGAAAACCGATTAATTGTCTCCCTTATATTGAAATTCTTTATATGTGATGCTAGTGATGTCAAACGAGTTGATTTTTTTTAAATATAACTAGTGTTGCTTTTAAATTATTTTTTCTGTATACAAATTCAGCAATATGCTCTTTTTTTTCATTGTGTAATTAGATGTATAAAATTAGTTAACATTGTAAATAAACATTTTCTGCATCATCAGAGTCAATTTAAGGAGTTTATTATTTTAAACATGAGTAATTACAACAGTTACATTATGTAAGCCTGTTATATTTATTACAAAAATGAAACAAACAAATTTGTTTTAGAAATAATTATATTTATGCCTAATTAACATAGATGAGCATAGAAACTCTTTGGAGTGTAATAAGCATGAATCAATTAATGAGGGCCTTTTTCTTGAATGCTCTTCACTAATTGTTCAATATGAGGTATATATTTAGCCACTTCTGAGTTGTCAAGTTTAAGTGATCTCTTGGTATGCTTAAAAAAGCTTTTGTGTGCGATAAAATATGCTCACTAGTGTAAATTAAACCAAAAGCTGAAAGTAGTGCGAATGCCTTGCAGTTGACAACAGATTACTTTCCCAAGTAGCTATTCCTTTACAGATTTTCCGCGAATCGTCACATTTCGATGCCCATTTTTCGGAGGTTTAAAATAAAACAAATGCCAATTTCCCTCCACTATAAAAAGATCCAGATCTAAGTAGTTTTTAGTAAGATCATGCCAGTAAAGCTTGATGAGGTAAAGAAACATGAGTCCATGAATTTTGAAAGTCTTGTCTTTGTTTAGAAAACTCCGCACTGAATGCTTCAGTATACATCTGGAAAAGCTCATATATCTTAATTTGCCTTAAAGAAACTATAAAATTGACTATCTTAACAATATATTCAATCACAAATCGCAAGACCAATGATGAGATTTTTGCACACAGACATTTCTGAACTAAAATAGTCGACGTCCAGTGATTCCCATGTAGTTCGCCACGCAGCACCAATTAATTATGCTGACATTCGCTGTTTTGACTTGCATTAAAAAAATCTTCTTGGAGGTCTCTCGCGTGCCACTCAAAATCGCTCTGCGTGCCATGTGTGGCACGCGTGCCTCGCGTTGCCGATCCCTGGTTTAGAAGATCGACGCGTACATCACGTAAGTGAGAGATCTAATCGGAGAAGACAACAACCAAGCTCACATAAAGACAATTAAAAAAAAGGACATTTTGACAGACATACAGGCAGACTGAATAGATAGATACGCTCCCTGATTTGTGACTATCATTAGCATACCCCATATCCTGAAATAATATACATTTGAAAAAAAAAGATCAAAAACATAATTTAGTACAATAGCTACAGCCAGTAATCCTTAATCAATATGTAGCAATAGAATTCATCCGCCAAGCTTCATTCAAACGTCAATTAAAGTAATCCTACTCTACTCACAGGAGAATAAGAAACCTCGTACTTTTGGCTCGGGTTGGGACACGAGTCTTATTACGAGCACGATTGGTATTTGATTTTTTTATTTTATTTTAAAAGTAGCTTTGAGGGCGCCACGTTTGAAGTTTCCTACATATCTAAAACCGAGGCGCTTATCGTAGCCGGAAAGCGGGCGGGTTAGAGGAGGGTGGACCTATAACTTGGCTATCAGTCAAAACCTACAGCCCACGCGGGAGTGTACTCGGACAATGAGTCTGGACGAATAATACATTGGCGTACCGGGATTACCAGATCTGGAACTGCTCCCGTGAGACATGAAAAGCATTCATCATAATATAGCACTCATCAAAGTTCAAATGAAGTGCGATAACTTTGTAAAAAAATAAATAATTATCTGTTACCACCAAGGAGATGAAAAATGATATTACGGTAAGTTACAAATGTTATGCTGTATATTATCATAACCGTATAAGTAAAACGATGAATACAAAATAATGCAATTTATTTCTATGAAAATTAGATTGAAATGTACTATATACCAAAGTAAGTTAAAACAAAACCTGTACAATTAAATTTTTTTTTATGAATATAGACATCCAATGAAGATTGGGGACGGGGCGCAAAAAGGGGCGGAGGGGTGACAGTTTCAAATGTTATAACAGGTGGCATAATGTTATAACAACCTCCCCTCTTTCCAAACATCTTTTTTTTTTAAATTATTATTTTATAGACTCCCTCCCCCAAGCAGTTGTCTACGTAGAACCATTGCCTTTCAAGTATTTGATCCATAGACGGGGAAAGCAGCGTTCACCAGTTTCTGTGGTCACGGCATACTAGGGAATTATGTGGCCAGCACAAAAAAATAAGCAACTTTTACTTTAGGACAACTTAAGTCAGGTACCCATCTGAGCTGGGTAGACTCTGTGACATCCTACAGACCCAGGAACAAAACATAGCCTTCACGCGGAGGCAAACCTAGGACCATAGGTACACCAGCTGAACGTGCTACCGCTCGGACACCATGCCTCATACATAAAGATCAATTTGGTCCATCGGGATACATTTTAATTATTATTTTTTTTTAAATTTTTTTATAAAAGTAAAATGTATCAACATTGATATTTCCGGTCACCGTAATGGTAGCCTTTCTTTTCAGCCTCGATATATTCCGTTCCCCCCAACCAGAAAATGTGGACATGTCTTTATCAGAAAATCGGACCAATTTGTGTGTTTAGGAGACAATCATACTGTCCCATTCCACGTTGCCTCTTGTGAAAATACACTAACCTAACAGAAGTACCGTGATGGGCTCCTGCATTTCAACTATCCCACATGCCCCTCAACCTCAGGCCGGGCCTCGATTGCTTGCTAGGATTTATAGTGAGAATCTCGTGACTTGCTTTCTTAAGACTCACCAGGCCGAGCTCTAGTGGGCGAGAGTTGTACATTACCATAATCGAGTTCACCAAAGACCATCAAAGAACACACACATAAAAAACTAAAGTCAGAGAAACAGTAGTGTAGCGGAGTGGTTAAAACACGTTTTACATGCAAATGCTACATTTAATGTGTTTCTGCCGGAGTCTCGGCAGCAGAGGGAGAAAATGTGTCGAGTTTGACGAGAGACGAGGGCCATAATTCGCGCTTGATTTGATTTAGCAATGGCAGACAAGAAACTAAGGATATTGTCACTTTCCCTGACCTGGAGATTGAGAACGGCTTCCTGATCGATCTCTCCATCTCGTTTTCTCTCTATATCTCCCCCCCCCCCCTCTCTCTCTCTCTCTGTCTACTCCATCTCTCCACTTCCTCTCTATCGGTCAACCAGAAGTCGACATTTCCGTTCAAATTCAATTCCTACAAAATTTGGATTTTTCCCAATCTGGTCCCTCCCAGCCCATCCCCCTTTTTTCCCCCATACCCCAGAATCCCCTTTCACTCTTGCACTACTCTATAACCTTTTTGTTTGCCTTTGTTGGCGTTTCTACAATGACCGCAGGTCAAATTAACCCTGTGGCCGAGGCAGGTGTTACCAAAGTGTCCAAACAATTTCATAGCGTCGGGAGACCACACAAATATAGGGCTGGCCTGGCAAGGTTTGGGTGTGTACACACTAGTTGGGGAGGGGGGATGCCAAGATGTAACATGCCACAAGGACGGCTGTACAAATCCAAGTAACAGGTTGAAATGTGTACACACACACACACACACACATTCATGAAAATGAATGCCACTTTTTATGAATACTTTAAAATCATAAACAGCCGGAGAGTTTGTACAAGTCCTAAACAGTTAATGCATCAAATGTAAAAAATGTATACTTTAAACATTTATTTGACTTAATATGCATTAGGCCTACTCATGGTCTCTTTTAAGTCATATGTTTACACGATGGAAAACTGGCACCGGAATATAAATGTATACATTTAACATGTACGTGCCGCAATCGATAGCATTGAAGATAACGTATAATGTTTCTGTGCGTGCATAAAATAAGCATTCTCGTACGTGATTTCTGGATAAACATTCTCGCATAGCGTCTCGGTAGCCGAGTGTAGCCTTTAAAAAAATGCAGTTTTGGTTTTGGTAAAAAAAAACAAAAAAACATATAAGACAAATAAAGAAATGCTTAAGGAATGAAATGTAAAGAATTTGTGAAAAAACCTGCAGATTTACGTTATAATTTTAAACAATCTAACTAGTAAACAAGTGTATTAAACAAGCACGAAGTTATTCTCAAGCTTTTGTTTTTCTCCACAAACACCGAGAACAAGATCGAGGAGCAAATCTATTGACCAGACACCCACCCGCGGGTACAAGGATGCGGGGGCCAAATAATCCGATTTGTATGGCACTCATTCAATTAACGGCAAAGGTTGTCTAACACGCTGTCCAAGAAGAAAAAATCAACACCAGCATCTCATCTCAAGAACAAACAACAACCAACAAGACAAAAAAAATGGCCTTCCGTCTCTTCCATCATCTCTAGCAGTGGAAACATCTCATGGAGCCATTGATTTTTATTATGATTCGTTTAGCCAGCTTCTGGCTCCCAGTAAGGGGAATGAATTGAACAAAAAACGCAACAAGAATTTCTTGAGAAGGAAAACTGTGAAATAAGTTTTCTTCATACTCATGTCTGGTGCAAACAAATAGCCAAGTCTCCAAAGTTATCATCACAGATAAACGGAATGGTTATATACAACGAAGAGTGGAGAAACGATATGAAAAAATTATAACAATTATTAAGGCACTAGTATGTAGAATACGTTGTAATTAATATACTTTTTTATAATTAGCATGTTTAGTATACTTATCTATGTTGTAGACCACAGATACAGAGAGCAGAGGTCTTAATTTTACTTTGGGTCACAATATACGAAGAGATGTAGTGGCCAGCATAATACACTGACTTACCCCAATCAATGTAAGGCAACCGTCTAAATTTAACCTTTGTTTCAAAAACACAGCATTTAACCCATAACCTTTTACCTTTGGAGTGCCCATCCGACGCTCAGTTACTAGACAACCTTCCTCATAGTTTAAATATTAGCAATACATGTGTATTTCTTTTTGCATTGGTGAAACCTATGTGTGTAATATATCGCTGGACATAATATATGGAGTTAGTCTTTTCGACGGTAAGTTTTACAATAAAATGTTCGTGATCCGCATAGACGACCGAGGATTTGTTGCAATAACTGCATTAACTTTGTATGGTTTAGAAATTGGTCAGAGTAACAATAATAAATGTGTGGAATTACAATCAACCGGCTGTGCATTCAAATGTGTATATCTATTTGATGTTACATTATTCATTATTAGACGAGACAATTAATTAATGTATTTCTTTGGAAACGGGGACAAGGGAGGGGGGGAGGGGAGGGGTCATAACTTCCCAAACTAGATTCATGAGCAGTATAAAAAAGAAAACATTGCAACAGCCATATTAGTTCACGATGTCTAATTAAATTACCAAGACAATAACATGTATATGTATTTCGAAACGAGGAATAATAGATTCAATCTATACACATACAAAAATGTGACTCAGTACAATAATACTTTGTTTATTCTAATTCTAAATCTCTTTTAGTTCACTTATGTACATAGTAATTTTACAAGAGTAGACTATAATATCTGCGCGCAAAATCACTTACATGATACCAATACTTATTAGCAATAATTTAAGCAATGCAGGCTTCCAGTAATAACACTTATTGAATCAAAACGTGCCATTCCAGAACGGCCTGCTGGCTTTACCCTGGGTAAAGTATTCGGGCGCGTAAATGTGTAGTGTAGGAGTAGGCTTTGCTAACTAGATTAAAAATGGACGTCATTCCCGAGACAGCCAATATTCAGATCAAATAGGCGAGCCTTATCTCGAGTCTCCCCCTCCGTTTCGAGGATTGTCAAAATGCGCTATCTGTTATCGTATCTCATTACCGGGAGAAGAAAATCCATTATATCGCCAACCATTGTCAATGTCTGGGTATTAATAGTATTATTGGATTTAAATGACGAGAACATTGGGAGACTTTTAGAGTTTAAACACCTGAGCTATAAGCAAAGCCATTTTTTTTTATTCTCGCAGAAATGCTTTGTAGCATTCGGAGTTGCAGGTTGCAGTTACCGCTAATGGGATATTGGAAGTAGCACAAACCTACACCTATGCTAAATTAAATAGAAGGCATTATTGCTAAATGGGGGAGGGGGGATTCAAAACGTAACATCCTTATTAGTTATTAGATTGTTAGAAAAAAATCTAATTAAAACGTACATATAAATTAATAAATAGAATAAAAATAAATAGATTTATAGTTAGAGATTATTAGTTAGATTAATATTAATAGTTGATAGTTTTATACAATTTATTGCAGTGTTAAAATGTAACATTCCTTTTTTTTTAAAAAAGTAAATAAAAACATGACAATGCCATACGTAGGCAGTAGCAGCGGGAATTTATTGTAGTAGCCGAAGCCTTGCATTTAAGAAGATATTGTCCAGACGCCAATTGCTTTTGATTAAATTTTACCAGGATTCTCTATAATATAATTAACTCATGATTCAAGCCAGCATTTAAAAGATGCTCTGGTGAATGTTTAGAACAAAGGAAACTTAGATGTGCAAATTTATCAACCAAAGCTTCAACCCAATGACCTGGAAAAGTAAACAAAACTAATGGGGTTAATGTGTATAATTATTGTCGAGGGTAGTCCTAAGTTAGGATTAAATACCGATACAAACATATCACAGTAATTTAGTATATAATGATATAATGGAACCTGAGTGTAGTACTTCATACTCATTGGTTAGCTGATACACTGTGCAATCTAAATGTCCAACGAACAACGAATTCGAATACAATGGTCTTGAATTATCTTTATATTTCGGGGAATATGTAGAAAATTAAATAAAGATTTAAGAATCCACAAAAACAAAAGAACCACTTTATTTCATTTGAAGTTGGTAAGTTATTGACTGCAAGGGAGAGAACCTATATTCAGCCTGGTTGACAGAATACACCTTCCTTTGTAAAGGAGATGAGTAACGCTTTAGACACTTGTAGAACCTTGAATGGTAGTTCTCAAGGTGGGAATCAATTGTGGTGGTGTACACAATATTTCCAGTCTAGTAAAGGAAGTTGTATTACTTTCTGCCTCATCAAGAATAAAGCTTTGTGATCAACACTTTCTTTTCTTAACAAACTATTGTGCCCTCGTTTATTTATACATATTGTATCTTCGAGCGCCATTTAGTTTTGTCCCACAAAGATACAATGTAAAAAAAAAAATAGACCAATTAACTTACCGAAACTGTTTTATTGTCAAAATGCTTTACTAACCCCCCCCCCAGTCACCTCCCACCACACCCTCAGGTTTCCCATTGAGACCTACGCTAGCTGGGGTCAAGCATGTTTGCCCTCTCTGTTCACACTCGTATCGACGCCAACACACACACGCCAAGCTTTATCTTTCACTGTACAAATGGTGAACTCGGAGGGAGCCTCGGTTACTTGCTACAGCAGCGTTCTAGTTCTCTCTACTTTTTTTTTTTAAATTATTTATTTATTCATTATGTAAATGAACTCTTAGCTCTAATGACACAAAATCGATATTATGCAGAATATATTTTCACAGTGAAACCAAACTTTTACCAAACTCAACATTTATGTTCACGTCGCTCACTAATTATATTCTCTGAATTTTTTATCCCCAGACTTTAAGGAAAGCATGTTTTTTTTTTAAATTTTTATAATTGCTACAAATGTACAATAAACAGTCATCAATTTTTTTCTAATGGACAAAATCGGACCCATTCTTATTCTTTATTTCAACCAATCTCATCAGTGGCATATAAATGAAGATAACCTGACATCACACAAACATCAACAAAGAACTACCTGACATCACACAAACATCAACAAAGAACTACCTGACATCACACAAACATCAACAAAGAACTACCTGACATCACACAAACATCAACAAAGAACTACCTGACATCACACAAACATCAACAAAGAACTACCTGACATCACACAAACATCAACAAAGAACTACCTGACATCACACAAACATCAACAAAGAACTACCTGACATCACACAAACATCAACAAAGAACTACCTGACATCACACAAACATCAACAAAGAACTACCTGACATCACACAAACATCAACAAAGAACTACCTGACATCACACAAACATCAACAAAGAACTACCTGACATCACACAAACATCAACAAAGAACTACCTGACATCACACAAACATCAACAAAGAACTACCTGACATCACACAAACATCAACAAAGAACTACCTGACATCACACAAACATCAACAAAGAACTACCTGACATCACACAAACATCAACAAAGAACTACCTGACATCACACAAACATCAACAAAGAACTACCTGACATCACACAAACATCAACAAAGAACTACCTGACATCACACAAACATCAACAAAGAACTACCTGACATCACACAAACATCAACAAAGAACTACCTGACATCACACAAACATCAACAAAGAACTACCTGACATCACACAAACATCAACAAAGAACTACCTGACATCACACAAACATCAACAACAAAGTATTTTCAACCTCTTTTAAACTGCATGTTTTATAGTTGGTGAACCAACAATAGTGCAGTGGGGACACTAACAAATTGTACTGTTAAATACAGCAAAAACATATAATTTTCAATATAAATAAATATCACCCTACATTATTAATGATTATGTTCTTGCATTATTTGTAGACACGCCAAACCTTTTTTTTGTGTACGAGTATTTAATTCGCCAACAATAGGACGAAAGAAAGACATTAGACAAACAAGTTCAAAACACGGATCACTTGAAATGTCGCCCATTTTCCCATACAGCAAAATACTTTCACTTTATTGACGGCCAACTTGGCAACGCGCAGAGTGGACAGGCCCCTATTGGCCAAGCATGTGTACCGTTGCCCCGGGAGATATTAAGCAAATTTACCACACTTCCACAAGAGTTTCCGGGAGTAAAGTTTGGCGCGAGCAACCACTGCCAAGTCCCGAGCGATGTGGCGAGGGAAGAAAAAAAAAACGATAGATTTCCCAGGATTCTTTTTTTTTAAAGGCTTAGCGACCAAACGTAATGTTGGTGTCCCCGCGAGTTTTCTGTAATTGTTGGACTCTTAAACTCGGAAAAGATTTCAAGATTTCCCCCCCCCCCCTTTCTTTAAAAACAAAAATAGAAAAGACAGCGATCTTAAAAAAAAAATCCTTCATATTACTGAAACGTGTTTTTATGCAAGAGAATGAAAGGAAACAAAATGAGATAAAGTTTGTCATTTTCACTAACCATGCCAAGATGACAGAGTATTATTAGGAATAAAAAAAGAAACAAAACTCTGCAAATATTTTCCCCCATGTTTCAATTCATCTTTAATTCTGTGAACATGTTTTCTTATGACAAATTTGACTTGGAGGGAAAACAACAACCAAACAATATTTGACAGCACGGATTTTTTAAAATATGAAAAAAAAACAACAGGCAAGCGTTGACACAGAGGGCGCCCGATGCTCGATAAATATTATGCATAGCTTCTCATAATGTCAAATTGAATTGGATTAATCTGCACCACGGCCTCAAAATTAGGAATCGTTATTAAAACGTAAATCTACATCATACAGTTCAAGTTTTTTACAAGATGTGCTTTTGAAATCAGCCATTCCGATTGTTGTTGTTTTGTTTTGCTTTATGTTGTTGTTTATTATTATTTTTTTATTTTGTTGTTTTTGTTTTGATTTTATTGTTTTTTTGTTGTTATTAATGTTTTTTTTTTTTGTTGTTTTGTTTGGTTTGGTTTGTTGTTTTTTTTTTTTTGGGGGGGGGGAGGGGTAATAAAGAAAGGTAGAATAAACGTATTTGAAAACATAAAAATGGAAATCGGTATGTTAGCGAAGCACATGAATGTACTACTATGACACTGTAGAGTAATTTAGATGTCTAAATATTGAAAAAATTATATATTTACTTGAGTATTGTTCATTCGCTTTAAGCCATTAGATCACTCCACTCTATATACTATATATAGTATGGTAAATATAAAAACGATAGTCTTTAATAGCATCATGTTAGGAATGTATTGGGTTTTTGCAGCCGACCGTAGAAAACTTATAAATAGCACAAGGGCTTTCGCAGATGGTAGTTCCTTGTCAATTCTCTCAGATGGGTGAAAGTAAACTTTGTAGGCAATATGTCACGTGAAGGCATGCGCGAGTGTACTCGATTGTACAGTTAAGAGTCTCCTCCCTTACATTTGGCGGGCTAATGTTAAACTGTAACCCGAGGACGCCTCAACGCCATGGAAATTACAATCCTTCAATGCCGTGTTATTAGACTGTCCTCTTTGTGGGTGGGTGAGGAAACACAATGTACAAACCGAAAGTCAAACTAATTTTTCTTATGGTGAAAATTACATTATTAATGTTTAATTCAATTGTTTCATAAATAAATAAAACTAAGAAATGTAAGCTATAGAGCAGGGGCGGCGTGTGTGATGTCTGTGAGCTATAGAGCAGGGGCGGCGTGTGTGATGTCTGTGAGCTATAGAGCAGGGGCGGCGTGTGTGATGTCTGTGAGCTATAGGGCAGGGGCGGCATGTGTGATGTCTGTAAGCTATAGGGCAGGGGCGGCATGTGTGATGTCTGTGAGCTATAGGGCAGGGGCGGCATGTGTGATGTCTGTGAGCTATAGGGCAGGGGCGGCATGTGTGATGTCTGTAAGCTATAGGGCAGGGGCGGCATGTGTGATGTCTGTGAGCTATAGGGCAGGGGCGGCATGTGTGATGTCTGTAAGCTATAGGGCAGGGGCGGCATGTGTGATGTCTGTAAGCTATAGGGCAGGGGCGGCATGTGTGATGTATGTAAGCTATAGGGCAGGGGCGGCATGTTTGATGTCTGTAAGCTATAGGGCAGGGGCGGCATGTGTGATGTCTGTAAGCTATAGGGCAGGGGCGGCATGTGTGATGTCTGTAAGCTATAGGGCAGGGGCGGCATGTGTGATGTCTGTAAGCTATAGGGCAGGGGCGGCATGTGTGATGTATGTAAGCTATAGGGCAGGGGCGGCATGTTTGATGTCTGTAAGCTATAGGGCAGGGGCGGCATGTGTGATGTCTGTGAGAGCCGAATCTGGTTTTCTTTTTACTTTTTCGGATATTGTAAAGAGCCACATTATAGTTTCATAGTATTATATACACATATTTCAATATTATTTATATGGTTACATATTTCAAACAAATCATATATACCCTATTTATAGACATGTAATAAAATATTATGAGACAAAACTACACAATTTCACAATTTTAATAATAAACACGATAAGACATTTGCCTGCACCTGTTAGAGAGTATAGTATACACCATATAAATAGAAGGACATTAGTGTTACGAATATCGGTCATAGATGAATGACGTAATAAGGCATTGACCTCTTAACAAGTGCGTATTAGAGTCCAAGGTTTGACCTTTGTGCCCTGAGGGCAGTTT
This sequence comes from Anisus vortex, assembly GCA_949126835.1. NCBI lineage: Eukaryota > Metazoa > Mollusca > Gastropoda > Planorbidae > Anisus > Anisus vortex. The sequence goes on from OX421496.1 coordinate 37,433,753, forward strand.
AAATAAAATAATTCGTCCAACCCCGTGGAAATTGGAGGATAATTCTGGATCGCAGTATTCTATAGAGAAAGAGGTTAAAATGCGTATTAAAACCCTGTAGAATCTTCGATGATAGTTTTCTTTGTAAAGTCCCCACCTCCTTAAAGTTAGTTCAGTTTGAAAGTTTGTAGAGTGAAGTCGCTATATTGATACTTGTATATTATATGCCATTTAATGAAATACTTATGTTGCCATCAGTTGATGCATTTATTGATCGTTTATATTGAGTCTACAATTTAAATAAAATTGTTTATTCAACAACTGGAGTTGTTTGATCTATCATTGTTGAGAAAGGTGTTGAAGATAATTATCACGAATATAACTACATTACTGCATAGACCTGTCAGTCAAGGAACCCCTAGCTTGGGCTACAGATTAGCAGAATCTAGAGACTTCTAATAAAGATACAACTATATTCATTGAATCCGATTTAACGAGTCGTAATAATAGTCATCATAGAGACAGTCCATAACATTAGTTTTATTAACCCTTACAGTCCCGGGCGCGTATATTGCAGAAATGAAGGCAGCATAGATCGAAGTAGGTCGGTACGGGAAGGGTTAAGCTTATAGATCCTTTATGGGTTTAAGAGTTGTTAGTTTGACCAACTTTGATTTGTAAACAGACGTAAAAGAACGAATGCGCTTTCGAACAATGTATTTTTGTGTGGTTTTAATTGTGTTATTTTATTTCATGTATTGGGTATACTGATTATAGGCACATGAGTATAAGCAACGTGTTTGACGATGACAATTTATAGTCTGCAAACTGAACAATGAGCTCTACGACAAAATGTATAAATATACTCAAATATAGTATATAGACTAAACAGCAAATTGAATAAGTGACTAGATCAGGGGCATGCAACTGGCGACAAGCTGTACACAAAGTGTAGACAAAATATCAACGACATTATATTCTAAACACCAACAGTCTATGATAAGCTATAATGGCTTTGGTATTACAATATAATAGTTTTTATTATTATTATTTAGTAATTAGATTTAATATTTAAAGGGCTAAGGCCCGATATCTCTTGCCCCAATTAGTGACTGTTTCACCGCATTCAGTTATCTCATATATCTCAGCTGAACAACGTTAAGTGATTGATCGATGTCACTGTCCAATTATTCCATACCTGCGTGAACTCTAATGACCAGGCAAGACCATCCTTCTCCCCACCACCGTTTCAGTTCTAATGGACGTCTCATGACGCATGGTATTGATTGAAATTCAAGAAATCTATACTTCAAAGGATGACGGTTAACGAAATGTGTAATACTTGGAGGTGGTGGAGACATGCGCCACACACATACTTGACATACCCACAAAGAAACACACAAGGAAGAGATCACACACACCAACTCACAGATTCTAGAAAAAATAACAATAATTCTTACCCTATCTTAACGAGGTGTGTGTTTGGATAGGGGCTGGGGGTGTTTGGGGATGGGTGTGGGTTAACGGAACTCTAGAGAGATTAATGAAATAGATTGCTGGACCCAGGTTATAGGTAAAAGTTGCAAAACTTGACAAGCTCTCACTGCGTGCTGGGAGTGGGAGTGTGCCAGTGCCATATGTCCAGAATTTTGACAGGGACGCCCGTGAATTTTTAAAGAAAACACACACAAAATTCATTCCTCTAAAAAAAAACAACTATGATTTATAGAAATTCCACTAATATGACACTACTCTTGCACAAAATGAACTTTCTCATTCTGAATGACATGACTTCAGAATTCCCATTCAGCCATTCTATCCAATAACATTCCAATACATCTCAACACGTTCAAACTACGAAACTCACTACAGAACGAGGTAATCATTCTATTTCAACATACTTTAATAGAACGAACAGGGTTATAAAAAGAAAAGAACATTAAAGCCTTTTTATTAAGTCATTTAAATGTGTTTCTTTAGAAGTTGTGTGGGGCAATGGGTCTCAAATTCTAATGTAAAATAGCACAGCTAGCACGTTACGGAGCACACAGTAGCAATAGAAACTTCGTCAAAGATTTTCAGTTTGTGTGGTCTGCTGTAGCATGCATGCAACGATATGTCAAGGTAGATAAGAAGTAAAGTGTAACATAAAGCCACCTATTCTGACCATGTTGATAAATCTAGTGAGGCGGTGTACCAGAGGATTGTGTGGCCAGCACAAATACAATGCCGATTTTTTTTAACTTACCGGTATGTCAAATACGCATAAAAGGGGAAAATCCGAACGTTTTTTCGTGGCTAAGACGTTTAAATTGGCAGCCAGTGCACTGCCGCTAGCCCACCGTGTCCCTAAATATCATATATTTATAGATTGTATTGAAACTCAATTTTCTTTTTACAAATGAGCTCTTTGAAAGGTTGAGGGCGTTGACAGGGTAACTATGACGAGCCTCATAAAAAACCTCTTATGTTTTAGAAAAATGTCATGCCGCCCCGAAGGATACGATACAATCATTTACAACCAGGGCGGGGGTGGTGAATGTGTCTGGGGGAGACAGAAAAACAAAACACTCCCCCCCCCTCTCTACACACGTCTCGATTGGGATTGACTAAGGTGGCTGGTACTTCCTTTGTGTACGTTTTATTTTCGTAAGACTTCAAAGGGAAAAAGGCATTGAACCACATAGAAAGGCCAACTGCTGGAATTCCTGGCCGACAATAAACTATAAAGCATAAAGTAATATCACGTGTATGGGGGGTGGGGGGGATTTATGAACGAATGCATGTAGGCCTAAGCATTTTAAAAGGAGAAAAACAACACTATAGAAAGCAAGATTAATGGGAATTGTTTCCTATCCAAGGAAATGCCTCCAAAGACGAATGTGAAATTAATGGATCGGCCAATGTTCAAAGCCTCTGAGGTCACTATTAGCCGGAAAAAAATTGAACTACATTTATGAACACGTTAGGGTCAACTTGACATATTATATTGACCGCACTTCAACTTTGACATATTATATTGACCGCACTGTGCGTGGATCTATTTGAAAACCATCAACCTTAAATTTGAGATAATGCTATCTCACATTAGTTAGACCTATACCAGAATATGCATCATCTGTATGGGACCCATCAACTAAATAAAACATTTAAAAAACAGAACTAATTCAGAAATTCAGCTGCAAGGTTCATTTACTAGTGAATATTCACAACTGGCAAGATTAACACTTAACAACAATAGTTAAATCACAAATCACTAAAAACTAGAAACACTAGAGGACAGAAGGGCAAAGAGTAAAGTAGTAATAATAAGGCATTAAAATCTAATTTAGAAATTGAACACAATAACAACCTGTTGCAATGTTCAGATAAACATAAGGATAAAAACACTTTCCTTTTCCCTTATTATAGAAAAAATGCTTATAAGTACTCTTTCTTCCAGAGTGGCATCCAGGCATGGAATGGCTTGCCTGAAAAACCAGGAAAACCAGTAACTTAACATTATTTAAAACATTAATAAAAATGCTGACTAGACTCGGACCACAGATGAGCCTACGCAATAATCTTCTTTACAGACCAATAATCTTCTTTACAGACGGAGCATGTGTAATACACATAATAAGATAATAAATTTAAGACGATTCACTTCCTAAAACTAATATCTGGTATCAAAGAACTTAAAAAACCAACTCTGCAAAACCACCTAAAAGACACTTTGTGTAACAAGATAGAGTGTAGAGCTGCAACGGAGAAAAGCCACAACACCTGTCCAGTTGGGTTATTATTTAGATTTCCTGAAACTAAGGTTTTCGGGCCGAGTTACGGTTGGTCTATTAAAGAGTACAAGGCAATGTGTTACAAAACAATAAGTCAAACAAGGGCTAAGACATTGGAGAGACAACACCAGACAATGGGACTAGGGACGATTGAGACAAGGCAACCTCTGTCCATGACATGAAGATTTAGAGGTTGTGGACAATAACAACATTAAAAGTTGACATTATATTATACAGACAGATGGGCGGACAGGCTTTTAGATGGGCGGATGAATGGTCAGACAGACAGACCAACAGACGGACAGCCAGACAAACAGATAGACAGACAGACCTACAAACAGACCTACAGACGGACATCCAGGAAAACAGATAGATAGAACGACAGACAGACCTATAGTCGGACATCCAGAGAGATATCCAGACAGACAGACGGACAGACAGATAGATAGACAGTACTCACCGCATTTGTATAGTAAACCTATTCCTGGACTTGAGAGATGCAAATGTCAGGTAAGATCCTTTCTTGAAATTTTTGGTCCGGAGTTGGCACTGCTGGTCATGATATCCATCTTGGGGACAGTCAGCGCAGGTAAATCCTCCAGTGGACAGCGGTGCGCAGTGGGAGGCACCTTTGCACTGGTCAGAAGGACAAGTCAGGCTGTCATAGATGGCCGTCATGTTGTGCTCACAGTTAGACCCTGTGGCAAAGAAATTGCAAAGATTTATTGCACCCACCATTGCATTTGTACATTTACCAGTTGTAAACACTGAAGGAGTTTGTACCGCCTTTGTGCTCTATCTGATTTGAAACGAATTCTTTGGGTACACAATAAGAATGTGGCAAAATCCAAGGCCACCAAATGGAGCTGACTCGTGGCGGACGCTCAGCAGAAGAGACCTGGCTACAATCGCCCTATTTCGAACTGGACACTGCCCCATAGCGGCTTACTTTAGCACAGGGGTCGGGAACCCATGGCTCGCGAGCCAGATGTGGCTCTTTTGATGGCTGGAACTGGCTCGCAGACAAATGTTCGATTATTAAAAAAATATTTTTTTTAGACTTTTTGATCTACATATTAATTGCATATCAATATTTCATTCTACAAATGAGCTTAAGTCTACTGCAGCTCAGCATCAGAAGAATTCAGAGACATAATTATTGAACTTTTAGTGTTGAAATTACAAAAAAAATGCACACATTTACTTTAATTTTTAGTTTTAAACATAATGTATGGCGCTCACAGAATTACTTTTCAAAATATGTGGTATGCATGGCTCTCTAAGACGAAAAGGTTCCCGATCCCTGCTTTAGCAGAACCATTGCAGAGACGAAACTGTCATGAAGCAGAAGATACAGTCGAGCACATGCTATTTGATTGCCATTACTTGTAGGAGTTTAGAGTGAACGGGATGGGACCTCTGGAAAACTGCTCATACCCTGAAGTCTGAAGCTGGGTTCTAGTCTAATATAAAAACTGGTGACGATTTAATACAAAGAACCCTGCTTGCTTACTATATATTTCAATTACCGGTATGTACAATGTGGCTTATCGCTCATCCTCGATGTCACAGGCTCAAATTCAGTGAGCCAGATTTGTTTTTAAGTTTGAGACTGGGAACAAGTCTACCCACAGCTGCGATGTCTACAAGATATCCTTTGTAGAAAAGTAAAGGTCACTGGGCATTGGTGCTGACCACATCATCCAATTCATAGACTGCGTGCCAATAAAACTGGTTAACCCCAGGTTGCCTTAGGCCTATATTTCTTCAACTTATCCATATATAACTACTTTTTTGTTTACTGGTAATGGAATCATACATCTATTTCTATAACTAAGACTTGAAATAATTTAAAACCACATTGTGACTTTACCATAATATATTAATTACTAAATCAAAATTTAACCCTGTAACGCTCTGAAAATTAGAGACGCTGGGTCTAAAAATAGAATATAATTATTGTGTGCGCACTCTTTACTAATGAAGAATTAACAACAAAGAAGAAAAACAAGTGAGTAACGGGATTTTCCCATTTTTCTTTTCTAAGCTCGTTAAAGAAAAATACAAGTGGTTTTCTGATAAAGGGCAGTAACAAAAAAACTTGAAATGTATAGAAATAATCAAGAATGTACATACACATTACACACAGAAAGATGGGAGGACCATATTTACCTGTGAAACCTGCCTTGCATTGACAGGTATAGCCATTTTCATGCCTGAGACAAACACCGTTGTGTTGACAGGGTAGGCTGTAGCACAGGTCGATATCTGTGTCACACATTTTGGTTTGGTTCATGCCTATAATACAACACACACATACAAACAGACAGTTATTATGAAATCGAAATAGTCTGTATGTTCAGTGGGGCCGAGGTCTACAGAGGAAATACATTATGTGCGATTGAATGGTTAAATGAATAGCAAACACATTAAATTCTTTGCTAAATGGGTATAACGGAAACAAGGGTCCGTTAATTGCATCAGAAGCTTAGAAGTACAACACTAAATTAAAAAGAATACTTACTTAGAAAAGCAAAGAGATAAAAACACATTAAATTCTTTGTTCCCGGGTAAGTAATGTACCCGTCGGACCAAACTGATCATAGGGCCAGTGAAGCATCGTTTACCAGTTTCTGTGGCCACGGCATACTAGGGGATGTGTAGCCAGCACAATGCCCAGCCGCCTTTACGTTAGCCCAACTAATTTCAGGTACCCATTAGAGCTGGGTAGACTCAGGGACAAAGAAGGAAAAAATCTTTTAGCCTTCACCAGGATTCGAACCCAAGACCCTCGGTACGCCAGTCGAACGCGCTGCCTCTCGGTCACCGTACCCCATTTGTTCCCGGTTGGAATTTTGTTATATTTTGTACAGAAGGATAAGATAAGTTTATATTTTGTACAGAAGGATAAGATAAGTTTATATTTTGTACAGAAGGATAAGATAAGTTTATATTTTGTACAGAAGGATAAGATAAGTTTATATTTTGTACAGAAGGATAAGATAAGTTTATATTTTGTACAGAAGGATAATATAAGTTTATATTTTGTACAGAAGGATAAGATAAGTTTATATTTTGTACAGAAGGATAAGATAAGTTTATATTTTGTACAGAAGGATAAGATAAGTTTATATTTTGTACAGAAGGATAAGATAAGTTTATATTTTGTACAGAAGGATAAGATAAGTTTATATTTTGTACAGAAGGATAAGATAAGTTTATACTTCATACTACTATATAACAATAGTCTCCCACTAAGTAGCATCATAAATATAATATTCGTGTTCGTTGTGTTTCTTTAAAGTATATTCTGAATCCATTATAAGCAAGTATAATACAGGGTTCTCACATTTTTCCTGAGAAAATCAAGGCTGTTTCCAGACTATTTCAAGGCTATAAGAGCCAAATTCCAGGCTGATGGAACACGTTATTTGGAAAATGGTCACACGTCTCCTCCCCCTAAGTGACCTAAATAATGCGTGAATGAGATATCAATCTTAAGGCTCGGTCAGTGGGCGGTTATGGCGTATAACAATGGGATTGGCGTTTTTTGTCTGACCTTGATTTTTATAATAAATTTAGATATAAATATAGATTTAGATAAATTTCCAGGATGACGGGCTATTTTTCCAGGCTAAAATTTCAATATTCAAGGTTGTCCAGGCCTTTGATTTTTTTTATTTTTTTTTTAAATCAAGACTTTTCCAGACTTTCCAGACTGAGTGAGAACCCTGATATATGTACTAAGAAATGGTGACCTAATTACCTGCAAAGCCACTAGGACAAACACAGGAGAATATCTGTGTGGGGTGGACAGGCCGGAACAAGACCGTCCTGGAGGAGATGAAGGACCTGGCTTCACCGCTGTTTACAAGTGACCGGCAGATCTCAAAGTTGGTGCAAGGCTCAACCAGACACAAATTGTCGTCAAACGGAAGTACCTGCAAAGTGCAAACGCCCAGTGTTACAAGTTACAAGCAATGTAGAAGTCACATTAACCATAAATATACAATCGTATATATATATAATTGCCATATCCTAATATAAGAGAGATTTGTTGTCAAATTACTAACTTCAAAAAAATTTTTTTTAATCTCCATATGGAATCAAAATATACATTAGCTAGAGTCAGAAAACCCATTGCATGGCCCCGGATCAACGTAAAATCAAGGCATATCATGAATGTTTAACAACTAAATTATATATTTGAATGACTTTACCAGTGATTGCCGAATGTGGTTGCATAAAACCCTAGGGTTGGGTTCCGTTGTAAATCTCAAGGGCTAAACCATAACATTAGCTGTCAAGTTTTTAGGCTTTAGCCAAAGGATATTTATTAAGTGAATTTTTTTTAAATTTCAATTTAGCGTTTAGACAAGTTTACTAAGTTCAAAGATTGCTGTAGATTGCATAAGTTGCATTCTTGAAATGTATTTTTTTTTTATTGTTGGAATCGCCGATTTTTGGTGGGGATGTTGGTTGTTTGTTTTGTTTTTTGGTGGGGATGTTGTTTTTTTTTGTGTGGGGATGTTGGTTGTTGTTGTTTTTTGGTGGGGATGTTGGTTGTTGTTGTTTTTTGGGTGGGGATGTTGGTTGTTGTTTTTTCCTTTGCTGTTTTTGTTGTTGTATTATGGTTTTGTGAACAAACATTTTTAAAAGGTCATAGACTAATGACATTGCTATTTCAATATAAAATGTCTGTATTTACCTGAGAGGTGGACAAGTTAGCCAGCAACGATCGATGCAGGTAGATTACCTCACGGATGTACTCCGGGGTGTGGAAAACGTCCACCGTCTGACCCTGGGGGATGTCGATGCCTTTCCGGACGGACACGCTGACGTTGAGTATCTGGGCCGCCACGTCCGTGTCGTCCTCGATGTTGATGACGAAGATGTTGCTCTCGTCGGTGCTCAGTATGCTGGCCAGCCCGTCCACGAAGAACTTGAGCAGTGGGGACAGGAACGCCGTCTGGGTCATCTTGTTCAGCCGGATGGTCACGGCACTGCGGAGCATGTCCTGGGTGACCAGCCGGACCCAAAGACGACATGTTGCTTTCACCTCAGAGACTCCATCTGGAAAGATTTCATAGACAGTTACGAAAAGATTTATCGTGTATGGCAATGTATCAAAAGTTATTTTGGTTTTCATCCTTAGGACTTAGGACTGTCTAGGCGTTAACTTGATAGATTTTTTATTGTTTACCTTTTTCAATTTTTTAGATAGAATATTACCATCCCAAAAATAATTGAGAATTGAGAATGAGAAGGGGGGGGGGGGGCTGGGGAAAATAATTATAATAAATGGGAATGTGTTTAACTATACATGGCCATGTACTCTGGAAAATATATTGCCCCCTCTCCCCTCAGTTCTACCCGCACTGAAAAACACCCTGCCGACGCCCTTTCGCAATCGGGAAAACATAATTATTATTTTTGAAACTACATACTATATGTCAATTTATATGTGACTTTATTATTAAGTAAACACAGAGGAATCCATAAAATAGAGATGTGAGCAGGGACACTTTAAAGGCTTGGTAAGGACCGGCTGTTTTTTTTTTATAAGTGGTTTCGGCTATTTGGTAGCCAATTCGACACCTAAAGTGAGTAGGATGTTTAATCGGGCGACAAGTAGTTTTAAAGTAACTCAACAATCCAACTCAGTTCATTCCGTCAATTTGACAAACAAACTTCGGTAAAATTGGTGCAGGTCTACATTCTACATACCATCATGGGAGTTTTAGGGTCTGTTCACAATATGCTAGGGACGGGGAGAGAAGGTGGGGGCTGAGAGTGCACATTGCGCTCGCAAACAATACCGTGAGAAACGGACAGAGCTTTGAAACGAATAGTGAGTGATCAGTCAAGTGCTAAATGTACCCTGTCCAATCAAATCGGACCTCGGCAGAGAGGTAAATATACTTCATTAGCTTACACATCCGACTGATAACGTAAAGTAATATTTTATAAACATCAACCAACTCTTCTATTGCACGATTAATATCAACACGAACGGCATACATGTCTATTATTCCCCAGTAATAATAGTTTGTCCATTTAAAAAAAAAGGCAAATAGGGCGAGGAATAACATACCTAAACGATTGAAACATTAATATTACTGTAATTTAAGTATATAATATGTAATAATAATAAGGTCGTTTGTATAGCATCTCACTCCATGCTAATGTAAAGCATTAGTAATAAATCAAAGAAAATGTATGAGAGGGAGTAGCAGGTGCACTAATTTCAACCTTTCCTCCCCCCTTCCCCGACATGCTAACACCAACGATGACACTATAAAAAAATAGTTGTCATGCATTTTTTTTTAAAGCTGGACATGTATTTCTCATCACCTTCGTTCTACTTAAATAACCGTCATACTAATCATCATGGTGCTCATTAACAGTAATCACTAATCGCTGTACCGTAATCATTAACCCTACGGCGTCTCGTTCTTTCCCACACAGCATGCCCGAGTATGCAACGATCGCTTTAGATTCTAGATGAATTATGGCGCGTGTGTGTTTTTCTTTTAACCGGTGTATAATGGAATTAATGTTAAAACGATCTGCCAGAGACGGAAAAAACAACAACAACAAGTGGCTAACTCTAATGCACTGTATTGACTCGCTCTCTCCTGTACCTTTTAGGGCCTCGTAAATAAACATCAATACACCGCTAATTTCTTTTCTTCTTCTTTAAAGAGATTTTGTTTGTGTGTGTTGCGGGGGGGGGGGATATTTCTTTTACATCAAATTTCTTGGTATTGGAAGAAATAGGATTTCATACTATTGAAATGTTGTGCATTTTCTTTTCTGTTTTAAATATATAAATATATTATATATATAACGATGACACTTTAAATATATATATATATATATATTATATTCTTTATTTTCGTGTTTAGTTTAATTTAGGTAAATTTATTGTAAACAGTGGGACGTAAAGATCTCACAATTCCTTCATACATTATAATATAACTAGTGCCTATGCCAGTCAAAATGACGGAGAAACGAAGACTCTACAATGTGTTTTGTTAAAAGTGAGTGTGTAACGTTTTTTAAAAAGCAGGCGTGAATTAGGTATTTCAAAGGGAGATCATTCTGAAATGGCGCTCACTTTAGAACTTTAACATACGGTGATTATCAATAGGTCTAAGTTTATTTAAAGAAATAAATTAACGAATTAAGCAATGTTGTTGATAAAATAAAAATATCTTTTGGAGACCGTTTCCATAATTATATTGGTTTAAATGTGTATGCAAGTTTACTGTTAATACTGTACATGTGTACATGATGAAAACTAATGACCAGTATTTCATCATTCCGTACCTACTACTTTACCCTTACTTCACTTTAGGCATACATACTTTCATTTTCTACAACGAGACTTTAAATTAACAATCAATAGCCTACATTTTCTACAAAATCAAAAGTTATTTTAAAAATAAAATGTATTTAAGTTAACAAAAAATACGTATCAATTTTATTTGGAATAGTATACTTCTATATTCTATATGATATATACCATTCGCTAGAACAAGCATACAAGTTAATATGTTAATGATATGTAAAATAATATATGGAAATCAAATCTATAAAATAAAACCGTACTTGATAAAGGTATGATTTTTTTTATTGTGTATTAAATGGACTTAATCTAAATTTATCCCCTTCCCCCCACCCCTAATTTGTATACAACACTGCACCTTTTTAAATACAGAAACTTGGACATGTATGCAACATATTTTTTATATATTTATGAAACCATATTTAAAAAAATATTTTGTTATCCTTGTATTTTTAACATTTTATAATCATTTAAGGCTTATAATTTTCTAAGTCCATTAAACAATTATTGTCACTTTCGAAATCACTTTGCGCTTTTAAAGACGGCGGCTTAAAGTAAGAAAAAAAATTAGATGGCCGAACTCAGAGTTAGGAAGAAAAAATTCAATTTTCTAGACAATAATTATTAAAGTCCGTCATGCAGACTTAACCAATCAATTGTCCTCGTAGTGGAATGGTTCGATAATTTAAAGCCAGTTTATTGATCGTGGCATCATTTTTGCAGTCAACATTAAACCCAGACTGTGACACTAAAACCTTTTCAATATAGAAACCTTTTTTTTTCTTTCTTTTAAAAAAATAATGAATCTTCCATTTGATCGAAACGTTTATTTTTAGTAACAGATTATTCCTACGAGTTTAACAAAGAAGACAATTACAAAGAGAAAATGCATATTGAAATTTAAAAAATGAAACTCCGTTGCGGAGATTTGTTTGTTCCCGGGGTTAGAGTTCACCCGTTTCTGTGGTTACTTAGTACAACGAGTTGGGGGTTTAGAATGCGATGTCAGAGCTGAACCGACATCTCGGATGAAACACACAACAAATATCATTGTGGGTAGGATAGCATTGACCATAATAAATGTGATAGCATGTAGAGACCCGGCTATACAAATGACCATCATCATTTTCGACCCAGGGGTGTGTTTTTCTATACGTGTTTAAACAGCCTTGACTGGATATCCTACATTAGTTAATTGGTGGTAGAGGCTGCTGTGCGTTGTGCTGATCACACAATCCTTTACATGTCACTAAATATTTCACCAACTCTTTGCGCCCATTCATTCTAAGGGTCCTCCTACCCTCCCATTGCTTCTTCGTTGAGTATCAATCATTTGTTCTTCCTTATCGATATCAACATTTTAGTTAGATCTATTTCAGCATTCGGCCCAAAGTCCGAGACCAACTCTATTGTGGTCAGCAGGCTGTGCGGACGCCCGTAGAGCTTAAGTGTTCAGTGGAGCGACCTCAGAGCAGAGCCTGGCTTCACTGGTCATTCTTGTAGAACGTGCTATGAATCCTCATAGGGATCATCCGCATTGACACTTTCTCGTGACCTGGTCTTACGAAATATGTGATTTTTAAGCCCATTTGGGTAACAGCTGATCCCCCACAAGCCCACCAGCCCTAGACGAGACAGTAACGTTAAAACAATGGACCTGGCCTGGGTACTGCATAGGTATTAGAAACCGGTACCGGTACTGGTAACAATAACAAATAGTTTTTTGTTATTTATGAGACTTTAGCAAGGTAAATGGAACTATTAGGAACTTAGCTTTGCTCCAATACTTGATATCTATTTCCGTTAATTAAGAAAAAATTAAGAGTGGTCTTTAAAGGTAGACGAAACAATTCAATCTAATCAAGATTCTAACAGCAGTAATTAACATAATTAACATCTAGTTACGTTTCTTTTTTTTTTTGGGGGGGGGGGGGGGGGGAGGGAGCTCCGGGTGTAGGCCTATATTTTTTTTTTCTTCTCCTTTTTCAGGTTGGTCAAGCAAGATTATCGCCTTGATTTTAGACACTCGTCTGTTCTCGCGTTTAACGATCCCTTCGAGGGCTCTTTGTCCAGGGCGAGCTGGGGCAACTCCTCGCTTTGATGCCCCATTCCCCTAACGCATTCTGCCCCTTGTGTTATGCCGAGCCAGATAATTCAAGTAGAGTCCGGATGGAAGTATCCAATCGACAAGGAGTCATATAACCGACGGAAAAAAAAAGAACGAAAATGGAGAATTCCAGTGAGATTTCAACAAAATGAGCAGATGTGGTGACGTCACGCTGTGTGCCCGCTCGGTGAGGAAAGGGACGGGGGGGGGGGGAGGGTACTGGGGTACAATATAATGCACTTACAAATTTCAGACATGTAAAAAACAAAAACTAAATCAATTATTTAAACCCTAACGCGTGTTTGTGACTGAATTTTTTAATATTCATTTAGTCGAAATAATATTTTTTTTTATAATCTGTTGGCATTTGATATAATCTAAAATATTACATTATTCTGATACTTGTCTTTTTTCACGCGTTTTTTTTTACAATAACAACAAAGAAACAATAATATCATAAACTAACACATACACATTTTTCACCCCTTTTTTTAAAATGGAAACATTTTTCTCTCTTCGGTATAGGGGAAAACCCATAAAGCATGAAATTCGGCTCAAGCCCAGCACAAGAAACGTTAATTTCCAGAGCAAGGCCAGAAATGCCGGTAATGTAAGCTGAAATCAATTACTCTAATGAATCCCTCGCATCTCCACTCGGTTTGGGAATCAATATGAAACCTTTCGTTCTTTTTATCTCTCGCAGCACAAAAAAAATGGCGTGTTGTCTGGGTGGGGGAATGAAGCGCATATATGCTAATCACACGCTGTATAATGTGAATCTAACTGGAATGATTATACATCATGGGGGACGGATGCAAATGTCCCGGCTGTAGATTGCAAGGGATTAATACAGATTTTACGTGAGACAAGGGACTAGCTGGGCTTGTATGTGGATAATGTGGACAGCCGTATATTATATTATTGTTGTAGATTGTAGATTATCTAAGCGCAACGTTAAGCATGATACGATATGTCTCGAGAATTTCCAGACTCATTCTGAGGGTGCGCATACAAAAGACGGTTTTGGTTTAATTTTTTTTGTAACCAACCAATGTAAATGTAAGGTGCGCTGTGGTCTGCTTGACAGTTATAGCAATGGATTACCATTTTGAAGGTCTAGGGCAGGTGTCGGCAGCCTTTTGAAGATAGTGTGCCAAAGTAGGATTTCTAACTCATTCAGCGTGCCAACATCTTAAAAGTCATTCTGCTCTGGCGCTGAATTGTATGTAGAAAAGACTTGAAATGCACCTTTGGGGGCTTCCGTGTGCCATTGGACATTGCTCTGGTTGCCAAGTATGGCACCTTAAATCCAGAAGGAAGTGAGCAAAACCGCATGAAAAATGGAATCAGGAATCAATGGTGTCCCTGTGTCTAACAAGCTCGGAAAGGGAAGTGTGGGGGCACCACCAGTCAAGAAATTTGAAGGCGTTTGAGTATTGTATTGTATACTGTATGGGAAAGGACAGCACATATTCCATTAGAGCAAGAATTCCAAAAAAGAAGATGGAGATGGATAGGCCATACATTGAGAAAACCGACTATAAATTTGACTAGACAAGCTCTTGCATGGAATCCACAGGGTGCATGACCAAGAGGTAGACCCAAGAACACCTGGCGGAGAGAAGTAGAAAAGGATGTGCTGCTGATCGGGAAAAGCTGGAAGGAGTTAGAGAAGATTGTCAGAGACAAGAAGACATGGGAAGAAATTGTTAATGGCCTATGTTCCACTAGGAGTTGGTAATGGCGAAGTAGAAGAGTATTGTATAACGTGGCCAAAGAAACTTATGAACTATTCTAGCCTAGGACAGAAGAGTAAAGTTAGGATGTTATTACGAAGCCGGAACGGCCTCCAGATGATTAGAACCTTGTTGATTTGAATATTATATATATATATTATTTATTTATTAGTCCAGGATAGTATTGATGGTGAAGACCTATCAATCGGATTCTACTCCATACGAATGCAACAGTCTACTTCCTTGCAGTTGGCTCAGTTGAAAAATAAATAGTGTAGATTCTTAGTGGAATAAGAAAGTTCTTGAAAATAATAATAACAGTCAAATCCGTGGTGAATTCATAACATAAATCTTTATTATAATAAAGTAAGAATAGCCATGATTAACACAGTTCCAAATATAAGTATAAAAATAATGTAGATAATAGCGACTAAGTTCCAAGTTAAACTGAATGACTATATAATAGAGAAAAATAAGTACTTTAATAACATGTTCTACTCCTTACAAAATATTAGACCCTCGACTCAAGTCCAACCTCGTGCGGGCTCTTTTATAGCATAAGGTACAGCCAATCGTAACTAGGGGAAAAACTTCCACTCCCAAAAACACAGACACAAGTCTGGTTAGAAAGTCGTTTAATTAATGGAACAACAGAGTCAATTTCTTTGTTCGAAACTGGCGGATAGGGCGAGGTCAGGGTTTAGCGTGAAAACATTAATCTTACTTAATTACATACATTGATTAAACTTCCCACAATATAACAATCATGCCAGAACTCAGGGTGCCCTTAGACCTTAGCAAAATAGACATTAAGGCGCTATTGGAGACGCTTCCAATTAAAGTATCTATGCAAGTGGGTGAGCGTATATGTGTTTTCTTCAGGGAGAAATGGGGGGGGGGAAGACAATTGTAGTTACTGATTACAATTCAGTGTCACGACTCGTGGATGGCAGGCCAAGTAACTTAACCACCCTAGTGGAAGAGTTGTAAATGATAGCGGAAATGGAGGGAAGGGGGTTAATTATCTCGGCTGACACTCCTTCTCTAGAGAAGCGACACGAGGTCAAGTGTCAAATTACACTCAGCTAGAACGTTGACATCTATGTCTAACGGTTGAATCCTACGGCGTTACATATAATACACTAATATAACACCTCACATCTGTATTAATACGTCGTTTCGTAACACACGCCCCTCCTACGAAATAAGGAAATTACATACAGTTTAAGTGGGGAATTTCCTGTATAATTAAAAAAAAAAAAAAAAAAAAATAGATGTACATATTATTATGCTTGTTCAATGTTATGTAAAGTACAAAAAAGTCATTTAGAAAAAGGCATCAATAATAGTGAGTTCAATAGTTCAAGCAATTATGGAATATTTGAGAATAAAATTCAAGTGTTATAGAGGCAAAAATTGATAAACATATAATATATATACATGTTCATTGCATTAATAAAAAAAAAACATTCAATTTTCATGATAAATGTTCACGAAAAATTAAGATGATAAAGATGTCAAAATTTAAGGAATAAAGAAAAATCAGTAGGTAATGTCCCTATCAATCAGCATCATCCGGTACTATTTTACATACGAGATAAAGTGTCTGCCACAACGTTATCTTTGCCTTTAATGTGGGCCAGATTTAAGTTGTAAGATTGGAGGAACAAACTCCAACGGATGAGTCTTTGATTTTGTTTTACCCTGGAAAGGAACACAAGGGGGTTATGGTCAGTTAAAATATCAACAGGATACGGTGATCCGTTTAGATAGAAATCAAAGTGTTTAAGTGCCAGAATTAGCCCCAACAGCTCCTTCTCAATTGTGCTATAATTTCTTTCGTGTGGGTTAAATTTCTGAGAGTAATAGCAAAGAGGGTGTTCAAGGGAATCATCCCCCTCCTGAGATATTACTGCCCCCATGCCTGTATCACATGCGTCTACAGTTATCTTAAATGGTTTATTGTAGTTTGGTGTTATCAGCACAGGTGACCTTGAAAGCAGATCTTTTAGTTTATTAAAAGCCTGATTACATTCATCAGTCCATCTGAACTTAACATTTTTCTTTAAGAGATCAGTAAGAGGACACGCGATGGTGGAGAAATTCTTACAGAATTTCCTGTAATATCCCGCCATACCCAGGAAACTACGGAGTTGTTTGCGTGTTTCGGGGATGGGGAACTCACGAATAGCCGTGACCTTGGCACCTACAGGTTTAACCGTACCATTTCCCACTATGTGGCCTAGGTATTCTATGGTTGCATGGCAAAATTGGCTCTTAGCCAGGTTAACAGTGAGATTAGCCTGTTGCAACTTTTGGAATAACAACCTTAATTGCTTTAGATGAGATTCAAAGTTGTCGCTATACACTACAATGTCGTCAAGGTACGCGTGACAATGTGGTATGTCTCGTATAATAGAGTTAATCAGGCGTTGAAAACTTGCCGGGGCATTCACCATGCCAAAGGGCATGACCTTGAACTTATAAAGTCCATCTGGAGCCGTAAATGAAGATACCTCCTGAGCTCTATCCGTCAGTGGGATCTGAAAATAAGCCGTCAGCAAGTCGATCTTCGTCACAAAACTAGCGTCGCTAACCTGGTCAATCAAGTCGTCTATCCTCGGGATAGGATAGGAGTCAGTCTTGGTCACAGCATTTACCCTCCTATAGTCTACACAGAAACGTAAGGATCCGTCAGGTTTTGGTACCAGGACACAAGGGGATGACCAGTCACTATTGCTAGGGGTGATTATGTCGTTCTCGAGCATGTAGTCGACCTCTTTGCGGATGTGCTCCAACTGGATCGGATTTACTCTGTATGGATGTTGTTTAATAGGCGTTACATTTTCATCTATAATAACATCATGCCTGATTAAGTGAGTTTTCCTTGGAATATCATTAAAAAGGTCAATGTTCTCAAAAATCAAACCTTTGATAGAGGACTTTTCACAATTTGGTAGGTGTGCCAATTTGTTATCCAGGTCCTTAAGGGATTCTGAATTGTGTAATTTACTCTCGGCCAGCTTACGCTCAACTTTGGGCAACTCGATCTCAACCTTTGAGACAGTGTTTACTGGCGCAATGGCGCTCTGCACTAGTCTGGGGATGTAAGGCTTTAACATATTAATATGGCACACCCTCTGTGATTTCCTCCTATCAGGGGTTTTCACAATATAATTTAATTCACTAAGTTTGGCTACCACTTCATACGGTCCGGTGTACTTGGCACTCATGGGTTGACCAATCATGGGTGTCAGCATCAGTACTTGGTCGCCAGGGTTGAAGCTTCGGGTTTTTGCCTTGGTATCATAGTAAGCCTTCATCTTGCTTTGTGCCTGTAAAAGATTAAGCTTTACAAGGGTTAATGCATTATATAACCGAGTCTTAAAGTTCTCCACATAGGTGAGTAGACCAGTTTCTTCAGTTGATGACAACCAGGTTTCTTTCAGCAATTTCAAGGGTCCGCGAACTGCATGACCGAATACCAGCTCAAAAGGGCTAAATCCGAGGGATTCTTGGACAGCCTCTCTGGTTGCAAAGAGTACGAAGGGAATTCCACGATCCCAATCTCCTCCATGTTCAAAGCAGTATGTTCGAAGCATGTTCTTGAGAGTTTGGTGATAGCGTTCTAAAGCTCCTTGGCTTTGTGGATGATACGCACTCGACATAGCATGGCGGATGCCTAACCGCTGTAGAACTTGGCGAAACAACTTCGAGGTAAAATTGGAGCCTTGATCGGATTGTACGGTCTTAGGGAGTCCGTATCGTGAAAAAAATCCGATAAGTGCGTCGGAGATCTTGTCAGCGTTGATGCTGCGCATGGGAATAGCCTCTGGAAATCTTGTAGCAGAACACATGATCGTGAAGAGGTACTGGTGGCCAGCCTTGGTTTTAGGTAGTGGTCCGACACAGTCTATGATGATGTGGCTGAATGGCTCAGAGAATGCCGGTATAGGCTTTAATGGAGCAACCGGAATGGTCTGGTTTGGTTTCCCTACCATTTGGCATGCATGACAAGATTTGCAGAACGATGAAGTATCTTTGTGTAGTCCAGGCCAGTAGAAGTATGAAAGAATTCTGTCATAAGTCTTATTGACACCTAAGTGACCAGCATATGGCGAATCATGAGCCATATGTAAAATGTCCTTTCGGTACACGGTTGGTACTACAATCTGGTGTATCTCGTTGCAATCTTCGTTGTCAGTGTTTCTCTCTTTCCATTTTCTCATGAGTAAACCATCTTTTAGGTAATAACCTATATTCATCTTTTCCACCTCCTTCTCGCTTACTGCTTCCTTTCTCAGCTTTTCGATATCCATGTCTTTCTCCTGTTCTAAGGTAAGTAATTGTCTTGGTGACATGTTACTTCCTTTAGTCTCGACTGAGGGACCACTAAGAATGTCAGCCAGGAATGTCGCTTGTAGATCAATTTCTGGTTCATTTTCTGTTTGTGCTGTGGTTTCGTCAGACTCTGGTTTCTTTTTCATACCTCTGGTAAGGACGCATACAGAATTGTCTGTAGTCTCACTTCTGTCAGGGTTATGAATTTCTTTGGATACAGGGCGTACCTTGTCTCCAGCAATGTCATTTCCTAATATCAGAGAAATGCCATTAATAGGTAGTGCTGTCTGCACCCCAATAGTAACAGGTCCATTATAATATTCAGATTTCAGCTGAATACGATGTAGAGGAACTAGTATTGTTGCCATATCTACACCTCTCAGTGCGATGTTCTGTCCTGTGTAAGTCGATTTCGAAATAGGAATAGTATCCTTGAGTAGTAATGAAGTCGATGCTCCCGTGTCTCTAAGGATTCGAATCTTTCGTTCACTGAGTTCATCATCAATAGATGACACATATCCTTCAGTAATGAAGGGTAAAAAGTTCTTGAATAGATCGGTGTCTATAATATCTTTTTCTTTAACCTGTTCTATATTACTGCAAGAGGTGAACACTTCTGTTGCTAAGGTTCCATCTGTTTTACTCACGGTAGAGTTCAGATGTGAGTTTTCAAAAACCATGGTCTCTAATTTCTGGAATTCTCTAGGTTTTGAAATATCTGGACATGTCATTGTGCTTTCTGTCGTATTTTCATGACTAACACTAAATGTCTCTGTTTTAGCTTTTGTTACCTTCTTGTCAGATTGGTATAAACGAGTCTTAGGATTGGTAGCGATACATGTTAGTACTATATTCTTTTTCTCTTTACTTTGTCTGTTTTGTAAACTCCAACAGTTTTCCCTAACGTGTCCATCCTTTTTACAGAAGCTGCACGTAGGTTTCTTTTGCATGGAACTATTAGTCGTCTGCTTATCAGTTTTTTGCTTATTGTATTCATCTGTGCATTTTGCATTCTTTTCCACTACTGCATATTGATTCTTGAATTTGGATTTATCAGGTTGGAAGGTTCGGTTGTGTTGATGAATAATGATGTACTCATCTGCCAATACTGCTGCTGTTTTGATGTTTTCAACACCTTTGTCGGATAAGTGAATTTTTACATCGTTGCGAACGCAATTGTTAAATTCCTCTGTCAACATAAGATTTCTCAGTTTCTCATATTCGCCATTCACATTTTTAGATCTGATCCAACGATCAAAATGTTTCTCTTTGATTCTCAGAAAATCAACGTGTGATTGTTCTGGTTCCTTCTTGAAATCTCTAAAAATCTTTCTGTATTTTTCTGGAGTCAACGCATAACTTAGTAGGATTCGATTCTTAATCAGTTCGTAGTCATTGTCTTCCTCTACGGTAAGATTCAAGACAACGTCTAATGCTTTACCTTTTGTCAAGGCTGAACGTAATAATACAGCCATCTTATTCTCTGGAAAGTGATAATCTGCGGCCTGCTTCTCAAACATCATGAAGAATTCTTCGATGTGGTTGCTATCGAATTCTGGAATGTATTTTCGATATTTGTACAATTCCAATTCGATTTCTGAGTGTACATGATTGGTACTGCGAGCCCGTGCTATTTCAATTCTTTCCTGACTAGCAATTCTTTCTTTTTCAATTTCCAATTCCATTTCCATTTTCTTTAATTCTAGTTTGAACCTTAGTTCTTCACTAAGTCCATTGTGTATGCTTGACTCACGAACCGTGACAGTGTGATTGGTCTTTTGTGATTCAGATAAATTTGACTCAATTGATTCGTCTTCACTAGCAGTATGTACTATCGATTCATATTCTTCCATCAATGTACCTTGCCTTTTTAAGCAATCAGTAATTTCTTTAATAAGTTTATTTCTTTCGGGTGTTGTTTCAGTTATCTGGATGTTTTTGTCCTTTGAATAAAACACTTTTCGACACAAAATTGACACTATTACGTTGAGTATAACTGGAACATAATTTGATAGAAATTTTCCAATTCAGACAATATTGTAGATAAATCTTCTTTTTGTAGAATCTTCCTTTATTTCGCAAGATAGAAAGTGCAATATCGTGGACGATTTGCCCCCAAATTTATTACGAAGCCGGAACGGCCTCCAGATGATTAGAACCTTGTTGATTTGAATATTATATATATATATTATTTATTTATTAGTCCAGGATAGTATTGATGGTGAAGACCTATCAATCGGATTCTACTCCATACGAATGCAACAGTCTACTTCCTTGCAGTTGGCTCAGTTGAAAAATAAATAGTGTAGATTCTTAGTGGAATAAGAAAGTTCTTGACTATAGTTATGATGTAATAGTTCCACAATGCAAATAATAATAACAGTCAAATCCGTGGTGAATTCATAACATAAATCTTTATTATAATAAAGTAAGAATAGCCATGATGAACACAGTTCCAAATATAAGTATAAAAATAATGTAGATAATAGCGACTAAGTTCCAAGTTAAACTGAATGACTATATAATAGAGAAAAATAAGTACTTTAATAACATGTTCTACTCCTTACAAAATATTAGACCCTCGACTCAAGTCCAACCTCGTGCGGGCTCTTTTATAGCATAAGGTACAGCCAATCGTAACTAGGGGAAAAACTTCCACTCCCAAAAACACAGACACAAGTCTGGTTAGAAAGTCGTTTAATTAATGGAACAACAGAGTCAATTTCTTTGTTCGAAACTGGCGGATAGGGCGAGGTCAGGGTTTAGCGTGAAAACATTAATCTTACTTAATTACATACATTGATTAAACTTCCCACAATATAACAATCATGCCAGAACTCAGGGTGCCCTTAGACCTTAGCAAAATAGACATTAAGGCGCTATTGGAGACGCTTCCAATTAAAGTATCTATGCAAGTGGGTGAGCGTATATGTGTTTTCTTCAGGGAGAAATGGGGGGGGGGGAAGACAATTGTAGTTACTGATTACAATTCAGTGTCACGACTCGTGGATGGCAGGCCAAGTAACTTAACCACCCTAGTGGAAGAGTTGTAAATGATAGCGGAAATGGAGGGAAGGGGGTTAATTATCTCGGCTGACACTCCTTCTCTAGAGAAGCGACACGAGGTCAAGTGTCAAATTACACTCAGCTAGAACGTTGACATCTATGTCTAACGGTTGAATCCTACGGCGTTACATATAATACACTAATATAACACCTCACATCTGTATTAATACGTCGTTTCGTAACAATGTTCATATTATGCACCTTCATGTATAAACTGGGATCACGTGATCACATGGGTGAAAACCTCAATTTGGTCGGTCTCTTTCAGGTGGTGTTTTAAAGGACTCTGGAACCGGTGAACTATGCTTCATTAACCCAGACGACTGAAATGATCCTAATAGAGGGCTTTACTTTTATCAGCATACGTGAATATGGAGTATAATGGCATTATGTGGCTAGAGCAACGTTCGGTAACTCTTACTTGTCCCAACTTACTGGGTAGACTTCGGTACTAATAGGTACACTTATATGACCAAGCGTTTTGCCGCAATGTAGTGCTTTAGCCCACAATATCAAATCCACTACAGCCCCTGCTTGTACTAATTATGAAACCTTAAATACTTTTTTGTTTGGTTTCTAAGGTCCGTTCTATTGACTCATTTAAAACAAAACCAGTTTTGTATTTACGTGCGCCTTCGGAGCAATTACTCCAATCATCGCGGACCATTTACCCTCTGATCAAGGAGCACTCACTTTCATCAACGAGTACCACTTACACCAATCTTTGCGGACCGCTAGCCTCATTATCATCGCGCACGAAATGTGGTCTTCGAACTTCGAACCCATGAGAGATCAACGCGTGGACACCCCCATCTCAGCGATAGGTTGTAATTACCACCACGATCATGATCAGAATTCCATCAGACTCTTTTTCCATTAGTTGTCAAACATTCATCTTTTCATTCAAACTCAATTTAAAAAATCACTTGATTTAATATTATTAATATAGCCGATGATTAATTATATTCAGATATGACCTAGATTTTTTATTTTAAATCTCCGATTACTAGATTAGCTTAATTTATTCCACATTTCTAATTATATTATGCATCATCAACATTCTACACCAACAAAAATTTGCAAAGCTATTTTTTTTTTTACAGTAAGGTAATATAGCCGAGCAGATTCATTTTTTTTCTCACTCTAAACTTCCCGTTTGATCTATTCGATGACTGTTCAACATTTCCATGTTTCCTTTACATAATCAAAAAAAAAAAAACTCTGTTCAGACGGGAATATGAATTTTATCTTTAGGAAAAAGGACTGAATATAAACCGTGAGTATGAAATATTCATGAGCGCTTACGTCCCCTTAATAAATTCAGCTTAGATATCCACGAACTGTTTAACTCTTTCTTCTTTTCTCCACCCCCACACCCCTTTCTCTCTCTCTCTCTCTCTTCACCGGGCTTTCCCCGGTACAATGATAATGTTCCGCTTATCTGGTAGGAACCAACAAAGACCATAAATGCTCCCCCCCCCCCCCACGTGATTATCATATTGTACGTTTGGGTATTGTTCCTCAACACTGTACGTGATTTACACACCTTTCCAGCAAGGTTTATTGCTGTAGCCATTTTGGGGCCAGGGCGAATACGTTAATTAACTAGTGAACGCTGGATGAAGGTTTTCTCTGTAAGCTTATCACATGCACACACACACACGCACATACAGAATCCGATTTATCACATACATACACACACGCACGCACATACAGAATCCGATTTATCACATGCACACGCACACACACACATAGAGAACCCGATATGCGGAAACCGGTTTAGAACTTACATTTGTCGTACACATTTTTAACATTATTTAATAGTTAATAATTATTATATAATAGGTAATGCTAAGAAAAAGATGTCAACTGTTGTTGCTTTTTTTTGAAGATGTAAAATTAGTTTGCTATACTTTGCCAATATTTCTTTCCTAGCAGAAATGTAGTTTTATTGTGATTATTATTTTTATTATTATTAGACAATACATACCAAAACATTAAAAACTAGTAAAGTAAACATGTATTGTATATTATGACTTCAGTTAATGAAACTAAACGGACTAAGTAAACAACTGCATCATATACAAGACGGACAAAAATTAGATCGAGGGTTCTCAATGTGATAATTTTCTTTAGATAAATATATCTGAGTATTTTTTTAAAAAAGCTTCCTGTTTGTTACTTGATAGGAAAAAAAAATACACAACGTTCCGAGGATGTAAAAAAAAATAATAATTTCAAATCATATTTCCTAATAAATAAAATAAAAAGCCTTATGAAATTACGAATTCCCATTCCGATACAAATCTTTAAAAAAAAACAAGAATGTATATTTACATTAATAATAAAAACAATAACAAAAAAAACAAATGAAAGGATGAATTCCTATTCCAATACAAATCTTATAAAACAATAATGTATATTTACATTAATAATAATAACAACAAAACAATAAACATGCATGAAAATAATCTTTTATTATTATTTTTATTATTATTATTCGGCATGATGGGAATCGGATTTTCCCAATAATCTTCCACTTAGCACAGTCCATGGTTTCAATTCTATGCACCGTTTGTTCAATAAATGAAACGAGGGTTCAATGTGAACGCAGTTGTCTGTATGTGTGAGTTTTCTGTGTGTGTGTCGCGTCTATAATTGCCAGTCTGCTGTGCAGTCTGTCTTTATTTAAACCCACGTGAGTCATAGCGACGTAATCAATAACGCTAAGTGTAGAGTTATTTTTAAAATCCGTGTAAGTCACGTGACGAGCGTGTATACACAAACGATATATTATTATGGAAGACCTGGGAAGAGGAGCCTTTACAACCAGGGATAATTTTAAAATGTGGGAGATCCCAATTATATTATAAAGCAAAATGCACACAATAAACTAATAAACGAAAAACGGGCTATATATTGATGGGTTTGATTGATTTATAAGTTTACAGACGTCCCTTCTAGATTGAAGATTATTACGCCCTACGCCCAAAACTCTTGCAACGCGGCAGTGATCGGTCGGTGGCAGGGCCTTAACCCGAGCCGTTTTGTTGACAGCCCGGTGTACTAACCAAAGGACCAGCCGGCCACACCCTTAATAAATTCAGCTTAGATATCCACGATTCCATTATAATCAAATAGAAAGCACACACTTATAGAAAAAAAAGGAGAGAAAGAAATCGCATTACACATAGAGTCTATAGTCTATATAAACAAGCAAGCAACCATGCAGTCGGACGAGATATTAAAAAAATAAGGACACAAAACCCAATAAAACCCAATAAAACCCAATAACACACACTTGTAATAGTTCATGTGCTACGGTGATATTCTGCTCCGTGGGAATATAAAGAATTTCAAACATTTGTTAGCCGTTTATTGTTTGTGTGTGCGTATGTGTTTATTTGGTAAATGTTTTTTTTTTGTGTTTTTTTTTTGTGTTGTTGTTGTTTTTCTGTTTTCTAACAATGAATTCAGACTATCTGAAGACTACGTAAACATATTATATGGTTTGTTCACCTTTAAAAAAAAAGGATATTTGAAAATGGTCTAACTTATTGTTCTATGCCGAATTTTCTTTGCTAAATAATGATCATTCCCATACATGACAAGCAACAGACTGCTATAATTTATTAAAATACAAGCTACATTGCCCGGCGTTGCCCGGGTGAAACAAAAAAACAGGACTGTATAAGGCGCAGGGTGCAGATAAAAATTTTATAAACTATAATTAAATATATATAATATATACATCTAATATTTAAATTATTTTTTTTACTGAAGACTTTTAGGAAAGTAATTTAAAATAAATATTGTAATCAGGTAAAAAAATAGGCAAGTATTTTTATTTATCAAAAATCCAAATTGCCCGTACATTTTTAATGTCTTTTGTTTATAAAATTTTGAAAAAAAAAATTGTAGAAAAAAGGTAAAGTCAAACTGGAGAATCGAACCCAGGTCGCCCGCATATCAGTCCGCTAAGCTAACCACTAAGCACATAGCTGATGTGAAAAATTATTAGACAGTATATAGGCCTACGCCTAAATAGGTCAGTGACACTAACACACGTGATTTCAAATTGACCAATGAGGATTCTTATGCGGACAAACAGTCTCTTTATATATATATAGATTATATTAAAATCATGCTTTTTGTGTTCTTCTTTTTTTTTTTTTTGGTTATTTTTTTGTTGTTTCGCTGTTCTTTTATTTTTGCTAAACGATCGTATGTCAAACCGTATAGAATACAGGGACCCTCAAGTTTATGGTAAAATGTGGGGCCGCCAAACTTTACCATTTAATTTAGAAAGATCCAATATAGACCTTTTCATTTTATTAATTATTCCAAAACAAAGGTCAATGTACACGCATGCGCAGTCGCTAGGGGGCAGAAGTTGTCAATAAAACCTTCTTCGCCTTTGTTATTTTACTGGGGGCCTAGTGGTTTTTATGCGTAATTATATTAGCTTTTCATTTTACAAAAAAACTACTTCATAAAAACTTTATACCCAGAAGCTAGGGAGCGAACTGTACTTTTCTTTTAGCTTTTGAACCAGTTTTTAACCCAAAAAACATTTTTTATACATTCTAGGCCTAATGCGTCTATGGTTACCATGTTAATAGGCTACATATTGGCGTCGAGCGATCAGTAAATCGTCTTTAAGCATACAAATAAAATTTTACATAGTTATAGATTTATAAAGCTTTGTTTGTGTTGAAGTATTAAAACGTAGGCTATACTGTATTAAGTTATTATTTGTAGCAATAGAAATCGTAGCTTTTAATTATATTTTTTTTTTATCGTTCGATTTCGATGTCACAAAAGAACCTTGAAAAGTCAAAGTTAAGCTCATCACAGTTTGATTCTGAAAAGGCCTAGATCTATGCCCCATAGACCTATGCTATTGTTTGACTTGTTCTGGGGTTTTATCGTTAAAATATTGTATGTAGAAGTAGTTAAGCATATTATAACATATTAATAGACCAAGCTATAGGCTATATATATTATAATAGGCTAAAGTAGCCTAAAGGCCTATATAAATTATAAATATAGGCTTATGGCTTATAGGCTTATAGGACAGGCCTAGCTATTATTTAATATAGTTGGCCTAGGCCTATATAGGCATATCGAATCATATATAGTTAACTATAATGGGCCTATCCTAGCTATAGTAGGCCTATTAGCCTATAGTAGCCTAAAGGTTATAAGCTTAAACAGTTTAAACTATTAAACAATTGAAACTATTTACTATTTAGGCCTACTATAGAAAAGTGTTGATTAACCGATTGCGATTGCATGAAATAATTAAGCGAATATGAAGGTAGGCTATGCTATAGGCCTATAGGCCCTATTTGATATTTGCAAACTGGTGCGTGTTTTCTTCATGAATTTTTAGTTATAGGCATGTTATTGAATAATATTTCATGCATAGGACTAATGAAATAACAATATGAATAGGCCTATAGGCCTATATCTATAGGCCGATCTATATATCTATAGGTATAGGCCTATCATATTCAATATGGAAAACATAGGCCATAGGCCTACGCCGACATACGGTCATAGGCCCGACTATACGACATAAGCCTATATATATTAGCCTCTTCCTACGAACAATATATATTTTTTTAAAGTTTAACCTAATATTTGCTATGGCTATGGTTTTTATAATATAAATTATATTCGTGAAGATGCATCGGCTCTTGCCTCTGTCTCTGTCTCTATCAAACATTCAACATGAAATATATCTAGAATTATATTTGCCTTTTTATTAATCAAAACGAGCGATCTAGGTCTAGGGCTAAGTTAAGCAATAGCTTGAATAGCCGACAGTAATAAAAGCATTATAGGCCTAATTATTATTTTTTCGATACAAAACTAGTTCTAAACGTATTTTTTTTTTACATTTAAGAAACTCAACAAAAAGTAATGACACAGTGATCACGATAGAATTTCGACCATAATATTAAGGTCCAAAGCATAAAGTCCTGGTCTAAAAAATTTTTTCTTAAAAAAATAAAGAAGCTCTAAACGTTATTTTTTTAACAATTCCCTTCCTAGATTCTTAGTTTAAGATCTCCATGTGTTTTTATGGTTTAAAGTTCAAAAACAACTATAATAACATTAAAAACCCCCAACACCTTTAGTAAAATACTATATGGAAAGAAGAAACAAAAATCTTTGTGCCCCCAAAAGAAATATATGTCAGTGAGTCTCAAGGCCACGCCCCTTTTCCGGGGTCAAACTAAAAAGGTCTATACGTGTCTTACTTGATAGAGGGCCCGCGGTTTTAGTTAACCCCACATATTTAGGACAGTGTATCAAAACATATGTAGATGTACCGTTTCGCTTGACAGCGCCGCGGTGTCCCCAGGAGCCACGTTTAAACAGTCTTCATTAATTAATCAAGTATGCTATTGTCTTTTCAAGACTCGATATATCAATACGATATGATATATATTCTATGTCAGGTCTATAACTAGACTGCTTTCATAACCTATTCAACGCAGTGGATCTTAAGAGTCTTATGAAACACACAACCTACAAATCAACACACCTATAAGTACAATGAAAGAGGGTATCAACAGACTGTTGCTTTTACCTTAGGTTACCTATCGGAGTATCGGACTCCCTCAAATGCCAAGCACTGGGAAAGTACAAACAAAGGGTCTAAACGAATTAAAACTAACAACTTTGCTATTTGCATGCTTTTCTACAATGACAACAATCTCTTTGATCCTACTACTAGGCGCTCCACAGGAGGCGGGCACTCAAACCCACCCGACGCCGTCAAGGAAAGGGGTGGGGTAAAGCTGAGGGTAGGGGGACTATTTGTAGTTTATTGGGGGAGGGGGGGGGGGCTTTTTAAAAATTGATAATGAGATACCCTAAAGTTTTCTAAACTTAAACCTGAAAAAAGGTAATTATTTTATTGTGTGAGTGTTATGTACACGATTTGTTGTACATTGGCTATAAAGTAAAGTACCCGTCAGACCGAATTGATCCATAGGGCCGGTGAAGCAGCGTTCGCCAGTTTCTGTGGACACGGCATACTAGGTGATTGTGTGGCCAGCACTATGCACAGCCGCCTTTACTTTACCCCAACTTAGGTCAGGTACCCATCATCATAGCTGGGTAGACTCAGGGACACCCTGCAGACCCGGGGAAAAATCATAGTCTGCACCAGGATTCGAACTCGGGACCTTCGGTACGCCAGTCGAACGAACACGCTATCGCACGGCCACCGTGCCCCCCACATTGGACATTGGCTATATCCTCTTTGTAAAGATTGTATGGTTCATGGTGGTCATTTACATGGCGCGTTCACTCTCTCTCTCTCTCTCTCTCTCTCTCTCTCTCTCTCTCTCTCTCTCTCTCTCTCTCTCTCTCTCTCTCTCTCTCTCTCTCTCCGTGCTATCACATTTAGCAAACTCGGAGCGCTTCAGTCGCGGAGTTTTGGGAAAAGGATGGATGGAAGGAAGCACGAAAACATCAGTAGAAGAGGAAAGTCCTCATACACTTCTTGTGAGACGCCTTTGTTCCAGAACGTCTGAGGCAAACTGTTAGTATGCACGCGCAGTAAATGTTACTAAGTGTTTTTGTTTCGAAAGCGTACCACACTATGTCCGAATATGCTTCAAGTAAGCTCAGTTTGTCAAACACTAGGATCCAATTGGCTGTAGCTTTCATCCCTCGTGGATACGACAAACACTAATAAATTAGTAGGCAAAGTGAAGAAAAAAAACAAAGGACGTCAACTTGTGGTGACATCTGATTTAGATCTCCCCCTTCACCCTTCCCCACTTTTACAGTCTTCAGATCTTTTTATTGCCCTTTATTTGAACCGGAAGATGTACCATAAAGCTTTATGGGTCAGTGACCAGTCACGTGAACACTAAACAAAAATCAGGGAAAGACAATCAAAACGAGAAAAAAAAAATAAAGAGGAAAAGCTACCAGAGTTATGGGCTTTTTTTTTCTCTCCCTCCCATAAGCTTTCGACTGCGAGGCATCGATGGCAAAATGGGAGATAACCCGTACATTAACTTTGACGTGGGCTGCCTAAAGCGCTTAGTTCGACCCTTGGTGGATGGGATTTCCTGTCATTGGCAGCCTAATATATGGGTGAATTTATGTACATTAAACATACGACACAAGTACACATTAGAAAGTAATTAAGTTTTCAACACTCACTTTATGTAAATGCTGGCGTTTAGTAACCATGGTCCTCGGTGGTATCTCCACACAAACACGCACACACACACATTTCTACTCTTTTCAGCCATCTTTTAAAAATTGCGATAAATATCCATTTAATCAACACACTTTTTCCCTTATTAACTCACTCTGAGTGCCAAACGTGGCATTAAAGTGTAATGTCACTTCCGGTCAAACCACCTATGCTCCAGCAGACTTAAAAAGAAATATTCTGGTTTATCTCTATCTCCGCTCTCTGCGCTTCTACTGACCAATAAACCCACATTTTAAAATGTGAGATATTCGTTCTATTTATAGATTCTAATTAGTGTCTTCTCTATAGACTAAAACCAAGAAACCGTTGGCTTTTGCATAAAGAAAGGCTTTTTGAGCATTCGTTTAAATTATATGTATAGTTATCATTATTATATTACGTCTAGTAAGAAAGTGGGCATTGGGAAACGAAGCTTAATATAATTTTTAACAAAATTGAATAGGCTATTTGTTTTAAATAGTTTTAACGCTAGTTATAAAGCTATCACCTGTGAAAATGTAACAAAAAGACAATACATATTCTCTAAAATATTTTTTTATAACTTGGCGCCCCCTTTGTGCAACGCCTTGGGAAAGCCATACCCTAGTTACGCCTATGTATTACAGCACATATACTATAGACTATAGACTATAGCCACGCAACGCAAGTGACATTACTAAAGTAAGTAATAAACTGTACAAGTCAACATAAGGCAACATGAGTCAAAGTGCGTTGATGTGTGCGGGGGCATTTTTTCCCATTCCATTTGAATAAAATAAATTGGAAATAAAAACTGATAAATGAGATAAAAAATACGACTGAAGTCTTACATGAGGAGACGATACAAAGACCACAGTATCAAGTCTATCTGATCAAAGCTAAAGGCTCTCATTGTAACAGGGGAAATAGCTAACGCAACTAGAGCGCGGAAGGAAGGGGGAGGAGGACTGTTAATGGAAAAAAAATGGCCAAAATTTCGTTACGCTTCACAAGACTTAAACGTTGTAGGCCAGTGGTTCCCAACATATGGGTCGCGACCTCTTTGGGGGTCGAACAACCATTTCGAGGGGGTCGCCTAAGACTGGCTAAGACCATCGAAAAAGACACATAGGCCTATTTTCGCCGGTCTTAGGAAACGAGACTGTAGTATATTATAGTACATAATAAGAAATGAAATTCACACCTTAAGTTTTCAACACAAGGCTTCATTCTAACGTTAACACGTGTGATTAATCACAAAGCTTTAATTTTTAACAATAGAAATGCATTCTACGTGTTCAGATATTTACATTACAATTTATAAGAGTAGCAAATTAAAATTATAAGGTAGCGACGAAGATAATTAGCACGGTTGGGCTGGGGGTGTGGGGGGGGGGGGTCGCTACAACGTTAGAAGCTTCTTAAGGGGTCGCGGCATTAGGAAGGTTGGGAACCCCCCTGTTGTAGGCCCAGGCGAAGAGATCTCCCCTCTCGCCCTGGCCCCTCTTTTCTTCCGCACACCTCCGCAGGCAAAGTAACGGCATCTGCCAAACATTTGATAACAGAAACTGATATTGTCGAGACTGAGTGTCCACGGCAGCGTAAAAGAGCACGACACGGGGAGAACAAGTCATGTGTGTACTGTTGATGTGTAGCTGTGTCAAAGATCTGAAGTGTCAGAAAAACGATACAGTAGTGACAGTGTATAGGGTATGGGAGAAAATGTAGGGAGGATGTGGGAGGTGTGTGTATGGGATAACAAAGTTCGGATTATCATTTGGTATTACTACTAGTTGGGGCAAAAGAGGGTATATGGCAGGAGGTTTGGGAATCGAACTGGCCACACAGTCCTTTTGTACTACTTGGCCTCGGAACACTGGTAAACGGCTGCTTCACTAGCCCGATGGTCGCCTATGGAGCATAGTGACCTGTATGGATACTTTACTTTTCATTGGCGGCGAATGTTGGCACTTGGGCACAAAACGGGCACACGGCACGATATTATGTCTTAAGTTAATATCCGTTTTACATGTACACACAGAGATAAGCCCTTCTAATAAGCTTAACTGGGTTGTTTATTCGATGACGTAAACTTCCGATGAATACCTGTGTTTTTCGCACGTCGGCGATTCTTGCGTAATAGAATACGCCCATGAACACGTAAAATGCCACCACTAGTCACTTATTATGTCACCTTCGCTCACATTAGCGTTGACCATTATAATAGTAACTGACCGGCAAGCAGGGGAGGGGTGGGGTATGGGCGAGCGTGGACTATAATATACAAGCTTTTCAATGGTGGGGTGGAATGTCATGGAAAGGGTGACTCCAAAGTTTGTTTAATAAACTATTGCGCACAGTGTTTATATGAGTTAATAGTAACTTAATAGGCCCCTTTTGAATATCCCCAAAGAGAACGATTCGTGCATTGAAGATTTTTTTCTCCTAATTCAGACGAGGGTAAGTTCATTTACTTATAACGACCCGTTGACGCGCTTAGATAATTATTATACCATTTAATTATTGTATAACTATTTGTTTATCTTACGAAGAGTCTGTGTCCGAGTGACTAGTGGTCGGAAGCTTTAGATAATATCGTGCCAAATAGGATTTCTTCATTCATTCAACCTGTCAACAGCGTAAAAGTCATCCAGTTCTACCACTCAATTTCTTGTAGTAGGAGAGGCTTTGTTTGTCTTTAGGAGAGTCTTCCACCTGCAACTGAAAATACCGACCCCCTCACCCCAGGCGTAGACTATGGGCTCAAATGGACATTGATGTGAAACTATGAGCTGGCCAATCATGTGTACGACACTTAAGTAAATCTTGTTTCTAAATATGAGAATACGTGTCTGTGTGCAAGAAGTTATATTTAAAAGACTAGAGGGGTACATCAGTAGGAAATCAGCAACTTAATAAAAAAAAGAGCTGATATCATAATATACTTCACATATTATTAGAGAACACTTTAAGAAGATGTTAGATGGTAGGCATATTGACAACCTTTTTTTTTATTGGACGCCACCGTAAGTGAAACAAACTGATAAACGATGTCTTTTTAACAAGGGGGTGAAACTAGGATTTGGGCTGTATTATATGAATGATGCAAGAATCAAAGCTGACACACAGGAAAGACATTTACCATATTGGTGACAACGGGCATGTTTTTACATAGCGTATATAGTTAAGTAGTCTAGTCTATCGGTATTAAAGCTTGCTAAGGACGCAAAAGTATAAGTCATTGTATTGAACCCTGCTCCCTGAACGGACAGTTCAAGCATTCCCGCATAAATGTTGTCGTGGATCATAAAAAGAAACGTGTGTGGCAGTCAGCAATTATTACGGAAAACTCTCCGGGACCTCACAACCGGAAAACTCGTGATGGGCGACAATAAAAAGACTTCAGCTTTTAGCATACGCGATAAACAAGGTTCTTTTTGGTGGCTTTG
Organism: Anisus vortex; assembly: GCA_949126835.1. Classification (NCBI taxonomy): domain Eukaryota; kingdom Metazoa; phylum Mollusca; class Gastropoda; family Planorbidae; genus Anisus; species Anisus vortex. The sequence goes on from OX421496.1 coordinate 37,467,767, forward strand.
TATTTTTAGTATCTGAGATCGTCTTGAATGCTGTTATACCACGCCACGCAATAATAACATCACCTTAGTACCGAACGAATGGGGAGGTGGTGTGGGGGCTCATGCGTCCACTCATCGTGTACGCAATATAAACAAACATGGCGGGACAAGACTGTTAAATTCGGAGGGGTGATAAAAGCTATCGCGAGAATATGTGGGTTACCAAACGGAAACTGTTGTAAGTGGTTAGCTCCTTTTTTTTTTTCAGACACGGGATTGTCAGAAAAGAGCCATTGACTAAGAATACCATTAAGGGTGTGCTGTTTGTATACAAAATACGAACATGTACACACGTAAACTTAACCCTTACAGTCCCGGGCGCGTATATAGCGGAACTGAAGGCAGCATAGATAGAAGTAGGTCGGTACGGGAAGGGTTAATAAGAAAGTGTGTAAAGACAGTTTAAAGCGAATAGAATTTGAATATCGAAAACAAAGAAATACACGGTGAACGTATTTTCTGTCTGTGCTTGTTTTTACCAACATAATATTAATGAACTTTCTTTTTAATGATATGGTTCGACCACGTCTCATTTCCATATATTTCGTTGGGGATTAAGATGTCAGAAACACGAGATAACTCCAAGGGTGGGAAGGAGAGGGGGGATTACATGGAAAAACCACACACAAACACACACTTGAGTGATGAATCGGTTTTTCTGTGAAGGGGAAAAATGGGGTAGAAGCTAGTTCGATAAAGAAAAAAAAAGAAAGAAAGAAAATCTAGTAGGGACATAACTCCGGTCCTTTTTTCTTCCCCTATCGATAGGCACGTTTCCAATGTTCCCATTATAATCATTGTCTCCGGAATGCCGATAAACAGCGGGAGACAATCATGATCATAAGAGAGGCAACTCTAAAAAAAACGTAGCAGTAGGAGGAAGATGGTGGCACAAGCAAGAGAGGGGGAGTGGAAATGGAGGGCGATGGCATCGGATGCATGAATAAGGAAGACTGGCGATTCCAGAAACAGAGACAGAAGTGGAATGGAGGAAGCGGCTAGAAATATGACGCCCCGGAAGAACCCCCTATCAGCGGAGATAATTAACCCTCGACAGAAGCCCCGGACAACTCTTGACGGCGAAATAGAAGTGCTCGTTTTTCTTTCTTTCTTTTATGTTCCTCATTTCTTATTGTTCTTTTATCCGACATCTGTTCCGTGTCCTTTGATTTATCAGTGAGCTTACTAATACATAGATCTAGATATATATAGAGAGAGGTTTGGTTTGTCCTCACTAGCGTTCCGTGTAAAGCAAAATATGCGTAAGTGAATACAATATACATTGACTACTTATACACTATCTATCTATCATTTTATATAAGTCAAATCACTAAACCTAGAAACACTAGAGGACAGAAGTGAAAAGAGTAAAGTAGTAATTATACATAAGGCATTAAACACTTTTCTTATCCCTTATGCGAGAACAAATGCATATAAGTAGACTCTTTCTCCCAGAGTGGCATTCGGGCGTGGAATGGGTTGCCTGAACAAACCAGGAAAACCAGTAACTTAACATCATTTAAAACATTAATACAGATGAAAGACTAGACTCGGACCACGGAAAGAGCGTCTGTAATATATAAGATAAGATCTATCTATTAGAGATGTAACTTTTAGAAGAAGAAAAAAACACCTAGACAAGGATAATAGACTTACAGATACTGATTTGAAGGATGTTCTTTAAAAATGCAATGTGACATAAACAATTCTATTCAAAAAACAAATATTTTTTTCATATTCTCTACGACTCGACAACAGACTCGTTACTATACAACATTCATCTTATACGAGTACAACATGCTCGTCTCAAATTATACACTTCCAGCCATGCTAATTAAAAGTCTAGTAACAGCGATAATCAATGTTTTAAAGTTCAAATTGAAAAGGGTTTTATATTGTTACAAAAAAACTGTCTTGAACCTAAGTTGTAGGCCCTACTGCTTTCGTCACAAACCGAAACTTGTGGATAGGGCGGAAATTATGTTGTGAACTTCGATAAGTAATTTATCGTGCTACAGCTTTACAAAGTTTACACTAATGTCATTACACCTACACAATTTAAACGATTCGGATGTCAATAATTGGGGGCTGAATGTTAGGAAAAAAATAAATTCAAACCCACTGTTGGCTTCTAATCATTATGCGCTACATCACCAAATTCAAGAAATAATCATGTTCGCCCAGAGGCAATCAGTGTGTGTGCGGCCCTGCCGGTGCATAAAACGTTGCTCATAATTAATGGACACAAATGTGCTACGCGTCGACGTGCTTTTCATTTCAGCGAGTGAGTAAAGGGTTTTACTGCTTCGTGGAATATGGAAAATATGCACTAATCCAATAAAGGACCCGTTAGATTTCATGACAGAAATAACGATTTCCAACGTTCTAGTACAAAAGACTTGCTCTCCACTCTACTACATATATGCCCACTTGGTCAGTCACTTATAAGTTTGGTTATCAGTTTCTCACTAATATATCTTGATATCTTCATGAAATCAATAATAATTATATTTTCATTGTTTTTCTAACGTGTTGCAAAGGAAGCAACATACACAAAAAATGAGCATCACTGGTTTACAGTGAACTTCCAATGACCACTCAAGTGCGTTCTACGAAACTTCACCGCATCAAACGGGGGATGGGGGGCGGCTGGTGAGACTGGACAATGCCTACGCTGCCTACGTTTGCTCAGGGCATCCATCCATCATCGCTTTCGCGGAAGTTAATGAGTGTATTGTTCCAGCAACTTCACGATTCTGAACACCGCTGCGACTCCATAAATCGGCCTTCAACACCTCAAAGGTGTGGTCAGCCCAATGGTCGAAGGGCGAGCGGGACAAAAAAGTCCACAGCGTTACACCACCCGTACAGCCTCTCCGTGTTTAATTACGGTATTCATTTGGAGTGGGGCACTCTGGTGGTCAATGGTCTGACCAGCCGTGTACCACCAGTGTGTGCGTGTGTGGAGGGGGGGGGGTCCCTAAGGCTAGTCACGTGCCATTACGTCCAGTATACCACAGCAGATAAAGGAAAACCCCACTGGACATCCTACTAGATAGAGTGGCCCGCACTCAGCACCTGGCCAGGACAATAGCCACAGCCCCGTAGGGCAGACTTGACATTAACAGAGATTAGAATCATTTTTTAATCCATTTCATCAAGAGACTCAGAACTAGACCATAGAAAATGAACACATACACACATACAAGATGGGCACTCATGAATAACATCAATGTTTCATTTTATCTTTCAAAAAAAGTAAGCGTTAAATTTGGAGGGGGGGGGGATATCCATATTAATGAGCGGACAACTGTGTTTCTCTATTTCTCACATCCCTCCCCTCCATTTACATGCTTCCTCATAAAGGACTTCGGTGACCTTAAAGATAAACCATCAATCAAACGCTCTCGCATGCACACACATACACAGAAAAACCACCCTCGTGAATGAGAAGATGATCTCCAATAAGATTGGGAACTGAATGCACAAGTCTAGTGTGGCTGTCGATACATTTTAAATAGAAGAAAGATCAATAGTCTACTTGTCTAATGTATGTAGTCTTACTTTGTTTTGGTTCATTTGTAGCCTAATCCTATTGTTACGAGTAGATTTATTTCCATATTATATTGGTTCTGTTATTATTAACTAAAGTTAATAATGAAATAATCTTAAACCCGAAATGTTTCCGTGTTAGGAATAAAACATGCATATGTCTAGACACTACGTCATAGCGATAAAATACGTCATATGCACGAGGGTGGAATACCGTTTAGTTTAGTTCTAGTTTGGGCGCTAATGTGTGAGGACTGTTTTTGACCACTTTCTTAAAGATAGGATTACAGCTTAATTCATTATAGAAGAATCTCAACTGATTAAGTTTTATTATATAATACTGGTACATGTATTCTGTGGTATTGTTATATTTTATCATCTCAACTTGTTGGAATAAAATTGTGTTCAATTTCAAACAGGATTGTGGATTTCCTATATATTAAGGTACAGTTTATCGAAATCACTTTATACACAAAAGATTCATATCGTGACGAGTCAAATAAACATCCAATCTAATTGAATAACATCAATATAAATTCTTATACAACCTTGTGAGATCCAAGATGGATATGAATCAAAATAATATATAATAATACATTACTAAAAATATCATCTAACGTCAGTAGCTGATTTCGCACGTGACAAAAGATTGGGGGCTCAAGTCCTGGATCTAAAGTTTGTATGTATAAGAAATTAAGAATATACAACTGTTTTAGTGAAAACGATTTACAACAAATATTTATTCAAATTCTGTCTACGTGGGAGGCACTGTCTGTGTTCGGACATACTGTTTTCAGCTTTGTACACAACCATCCTTAAAATTTATCTTCTACAAATTAACAGTGGTGTAAAAATATTTCAAAGGACTTTATAAAAGGTAAAGTTGAAATTTTTTATCTTCTATTTACGTCATTAATATAAAACATGGCGGAAGCTAATCTTACGTTGGAGCAATTGAATATTTTTGCTATCACGTCAGAACAGTTAACTAGCATGTCACTAACCCAGTTAAAAGAGATGGCAAACTCTCTGGGAATAGACATTACTGAAGTTACACCAGTAAGGAGTAAATTGATTCAAGATATTAAGGACTGTTTGAAAAGACATGGTAGAATGCTTGAAGAAAATACTATGAATAATGAAGAATCAGTGGTTCTCAATGTATCAGAAACCATGAAAACAGACATAAATAACCATGAATTTAAAATGAATGTAAATGAACTAAGTGCGGACATGAAATTCCAGTTAGAAATGAAGAAGTTAGAATTACAGGTACAATTACAATTAGAGGGTAAAAGAATAGAAGTACAATTGAAAGAGAAAGAATTGGAAAAAGAAAGAATCGCTAGTAATGAAAGGATTGAATTGGCAAAGTCTCGTTCGTCAACTCATACGATTCAGGAAACAAATAATGTGGAACTATATAAGTTTAAAAAGCATGTCCCAAGCATGGAGAACATGGACATTGATGAGTTCTTTATGGTCTTTGATAGAAACTCGATCGATTATAAATTTCCGGAAGATAAGAAAGCAGTACTTTTACGTTCAGCTCTAACAAAAGGCAAGGCTCTAGATGTTGTATTGAATTTGACTCCAGAGGAATGCAATGATTATGAACTAATAAAGAGCAGAGTACTATTGAGTTATGTTCTAACTCCAGAAAAGTATCGAAAGTTATATCGTGAGTACAAGAAGGAACCAGAAGTTTCACATGTTGACTTCCTGAGATTAGAGAAAAAGTATTTTGATCGATGGTTACGTTCTAAGAATGTGAATAAAGATTATGAGAAACTATATAATCTCATACTGATGGAGGATTTTACTGAGAAGATTCGCACTGATATAAAAGTTCATTTGGCTGATCGTGGTATTGAAATAGCAGAACAAGCAGCAGTTAAAGCCGATGAATACGTCATTATTCACCCGCATAGCCATTATTTTCAAAATGACAGAACAAGTTTGAGGACTCAAAACAGTAATACAGAGAGGAAGTTAAGATCGACAGAGGATAAAAGTAAACAAAAAGCCGATAAACCAGAGAATTCAAGTTTTGTACAAAAGAGAATTACCTGTACATTCTGTAAGAAAGATGGACATATAAAAGAGAATTGTTGGAGTCTACATAAAGAGAAAAGACCCATTAAAAACAAGAACAACGTGGTTTTATCACACATCGCCGTACAAACTGAAACTCACATAAATAAAACTGCCCACAAAAGAATTAAAGCTGATAGAAAGACATTTGATGTTAGTCATGAGGAGATGGCGAAACACGCATGTCCAAGTTGCTCAAAGTCGGAAAAAGTCTTTGAAATGAAGACCGAGGCTATTGAACATTCTAGTTTCAACTCCAAAGGGAGTGTGACAGATGAACAATCAGTAAATAAAACGTTTACTTATGGAGGCAGTAGTGTAGCAAGAAACTCAGTAGGCAGAGAACTACCCGAGTGCATGCTATCGGATGTTAGCGAGGGCTATGTGTCACCTATAGATAATCAAGCTAGAGAACGGAAGATTAAAATTCTACGTGACTCCGGTGCTGATATATCTCTACTGTTGAAGAATACTGTACCAACGTCGAAATTGACTCATACAGGCCAGTATGCCTTAATCAGTACTATGGCTGGAACACTCACGGCACCGTTACATCGTATACAGTTGAAGAGTAATTACTTCACTGGATCTGTTATTGTTGGGATAGTGAAGAAATTTCCCTATAGAGGCATTTCATTACTTTTAGGAAGTGACATTGCCAAGAATCAGGTACATCCTGTACTTAAAGAAACCAAAGACTCTGTTCAGTGTAGGAATACTGAAAATTCAGTATGCGTTATCACCAGAGCTATGGAGAAACAGCAGATGGCTAATGAATCGACAAAGAAACCGGAACCAACACCAGAGATTGACTTACAAGCAACCTTCATGGCGGATGTTCTAGGTGGTCACTCAAGTCATACTGATCAAAATAATTTGTCGCCTAGACAACTACTCATTCTTGCTCAAGGCAAAGATCCAGAGATTGGGAAGCTAAAAGAGGAAGCAAAGAATGAAGGAGAGTTAGAAACAATGGCCACAGGTTATTACCTGAGGGACGAGTTGTTGATGAGGAAATGGAGAGGGAAAGAAAACGACGATGAAACATGCAGCGAAGTACATCAAATCGTGGTACCCAATGTTTACCGCAAGGACATACTACATATGGCCCATGATTCACCGTATGCTGGTCACCTAGGGATACAGAAAACCTTCGACAGGATTCTTCCATATTTCTTCTGGCCTGGCCTACGTCGTGACGTCACATCGTTTTGCAGATCATGTCATGTCTGCCAGATGGTCGGCAAGCCGAATCAGACCATTCCGGTAGCTCCTCTACGACCCATACCAGCATTCTCAGAACCCTTCAGTCACATCATTATAGACTGCGTCGGTCCGTTGCCTAAAACTAAGGCTGGCCACCAGTATCTGTTCACTATAATGTGTTCGGCAACGAGATTTCCAGAGGCTATTCCTCTACGTAGCATCAATGCCGACAAAATCTCTGATGCACTTATCGGATTCTTCACCCGATATGGTCTTCCGAAAACCGTGCAGTCAGATCAAGGTTCAAATTTCACATCGAAGTTATTTCGCCAAGTCTTAGAACGGCTGGGTATTCGTCATGCAGTATCGAGTGCATATCATCCACAGAGTCAAGGCGCACTGGAACGATACCACCAAACATTGAAAAACATGCTCCGTACTTTCTGTTTCGAGCATAACGACGACTGGGATCGTGGTATTCCCTTCGCACTCTTCGCAACCAGAGAGGCTGTACAAGAATCTCTTGGTTTCAGTCCCTTTGAACTGGTATTCGGACACACAGTTCGTGGACCACTAAAGCTGTTACAAGAGACATGGTTGTCATCCACTGAAGACACTGGTCTACTGACATACGTGGAAAATTTTAAAAATAGACTGTATAATGCATTAAAAGTTGTCAGATCTAATCTTTTGCAGGCACAAGACAAGATGAAAGTCTATTATGACGTCAACGCAAGAACCCGTATCTTCCAACCTGGTGATAAAGTTCTCATGCTGACGCCACTGTCTGGTCAACCCCTGAGTGCCAAGTTTACAGGACCCTACGAGGTTATGGCTAAGCTTAGTGAGGTTAACTATCTTGTAAAGACCCCTGATAGACGGAAATCGCAACGAGTGTGCCATATCAATATGTTGAAACCATACATTACCAGAGAAGAACAAAATGTTGTTGCCTCGGTAAACACTGTTATTAGAGTCGCGAATAATTCACCCGAAATTGAACGTGAATTGGCAGAAAGCAAATTAAAAATCACAAAAGTTTTAAAATCCCTTAATGAAAAATTGGCACATTTACCCGCCTGCGAACAATCCGCTATCAAAGGTCAAATTTATGAACATATTAATATTAATCTATTCGCAGATGTACGCAATAGAACAAGACTGATTGAACAAGAGGAAACCAGTTTCTCATGAATGTCTTCTTTTATGTCATTCATTGTATTGATTAACATATATATTATTGTAAATATGAAAATAAATAAACTATGTTTTGAAATATTACAATATGAAACATTACAGAACAAAACTTCAAATTCTACTAGAAACAATCATACGTTGTAAGGTAAAAGGTAACTATTGCATACAGCAATTGCACACACACTGGTATTTAACTTGAATACATCCACACTTGTGTTTGTTCAATTGATTATTGATGTGTTTTGAAAATTGTTTGTTTCTATGTCGTCATGTTATAATTTGGCTGTCTTATTTTATGCTATGTAAAAGCTAAATCAGCTGAGATTATCACATTTTTAAATATTCTTGATGTCATAATTTAGACATCATAATAATGTAATAACTGAAAATCATTAGTTAATGATACAGTGATCGGTTATAAATAAACTTTCTAAAGAATTATCTATCAATTATTAATCGGTTCCACTTATTTGGGTAATTCATATCAATTGTGTGGGAATTGGTTATTGGTGGTAATAGTTTTATGGTCAACGTTGTACACACAATAATCATAATTGTAAATATTAATTGATAAATAAATGTTTAATTAATAATCATTGATAGAAAAATGTGTTAAGGGATTCCATAATAGCGACTTTGTTATTAAGGGAATATGTAATATATGGTTCATTTTAATCTTAAAAAGATTGTCCAATAGTCAATTAAATCTTACGAATAGTTTGGGAATTCGGTTCATTTTATGGGTACTCTACAAAGAATTCCATACTTAACGCTGTCTGTAATTCCTTTGTGTCTTAAGGGGGGGCGAGTGTTACGAGTAGATTTATTTCCATATTATATTGGTTCTGTTATTATTAACTAAAGTTAATAATGAAATAATCTTAAACCCGAAATGTTTCCGTGTTAGGAATAAAACATGCATATGTCTAGACACTACGTCATAGCGATAAAATACGTCATATGCACGAGGGTGGAATACCGTTTAGTTTAGTTCTAGTTTGGGCGCTAATGTGTGAGGACTGTTTTTGACCACTTTCTTAAAGATAGGATTACAGCTTAATTCATTATAGAAGAATCTCAACTGATTAAGTTTTATTATATAATACTGGTACATGTATTCTGTGGTATTGTTATATTTTATCATCTCAACTTGTTGGAATAAAATTGTGTTCAATTTCAAACAGGATTGTGGATTTCCTATATATTAAGGTACAGTTTATCGAAATCACTTTATACACAAAAGATTCATATCGTGACGAGTCAAATAAACATCCAATCTAATTGAATAACATCAATATAAATTCTTATACAACCTTGTGAGATCCAAGATGGATATGAATCAAAATAATATATAATAATACATTACTAAAAATATCATCTAACGTCAGTAGCTGATTTCGCACGTGACACTATGTTAAAGTTTTCTATGAAAAAAAACGGTTTTTCATATATAATTTTATGTGTCAAAACCATCCTATGTATGAGGTTGAGTTAGATATGGAGTTGGTCAACAAATTGTACAACAAAAAAAGTTTATTATTTAAGTTTGTACAAACCAAAGTGCAAAAAAGAGTAATTGAACATTAAGGGTGACTATCTGAGTACAATGGTGTGAATATTTGGGCATATGTGGGTGATTTTTTGTGTAGGTAATAGAGAAAAAAAAATGCTTGAGACACTAAGTGGCTTCAGTGTCAGTTTTTCCCCATCAAATAGGCCTAATAGAACTACAGAGGAACTTAAGCCCCTAATTTGGCATTAACCTTTTCAAAACTGAGGTAGTTTAATTACCAGCTATTAATTTTTTGAGTTTTATTCAGTAACTCAAAATATCCAGAAAAAGGTTTATGTAAATTTTCATTTCAATGTAACTTTTGGGACACCATAGTACTGTCAACCAATGGATTAAAAGAACACCATTGTGGGAGATAAACAAGGATAAATATTTTTAAATAGGCCTATAAATAAAATATGTTTAATTCAGATATTTAACACTTATCTACATATGGATACAATAATTAGGTAGTATAAAGTTAAATTTTATTGCTAGAAAGTAAATCTGTACTCACCAGAAACACTCATTTGAAAGACACCTGTACGAGGAACATCCGAGTTAAGTCTGGGGTCCAAGGTTACTTCACCAGAAGACTCATTCAGGTAAAGTAGGTCGGCTTTGTTCCCAGAAATAATTTTGTACACTAAGCGGTTCCTGTCTGAAACATCGGGGTCGAATGCTGGAATCTTCCCTATTGGCCCCGTAGGAAATGACCCACCGAAATTGTTGTAGATGATTGAGAAGTCTTCCAGGACTGGAGGATTGTCATTAACATCCTGTACCTGAATGATGACCTTAGCAGCACTAATAAGTGTTCCGGAAGCTGCCCTCAGAACAATCTCATACTCCTTCTTACTGCTTTCATAATCCAAGTTTATCCGAGTGACAATGATGGCTGGGTCCCCTTTCAGGCCAGCAAGCTCAAAGGAATCTGAGTCTGCACCAGCGGCTATCGAATAAGAGACAAGGGCGTTAACCCCCTCATCAGGGTCATCAGCTTTGATATTGGCAACAGTCGAGCCTATTGGACTATTTTCATCAATCTTAACAGTGAATGTCGATGTTTCAAAAACAGGGGCATGGTCGTTGACATCATCCACATCAATATGCACAACTACAGATGAGGATTGGGGCTTGACCGGGTCAGAGTCCAGGGCAACCACAACTAGGTCGTATGCTGCTGTTGTCTCCCTGTCTAGGGTTTTAGCCAACCTGATCCAGCCTTGGTTGTCAATGCTAAAAGCCCCGTTGCCATCGTTCCCCCCATCAAACGTGTATTTGACCTGCCCATAGATACCATCATCTTTATCAACAGCTGTGACATTTAGAATTTTTGTATTGACCAGGGCATCTTCTGAAACTTTGCCAAAGTATTTGTTTTTTTGAAACTCTGGTTTGTTGTCATTAACATCTTTGACAGTGACAATGACCTCCGCTTCATCTGTCAGGGCAGGTTTACCGTTGTCAGTGGCTGTTGCTGTAAGCATGTATGCGGGGACAGTTTCTCGATCAAGCGCCTGATTGGTTCGGATAACACCAGTGTCAGGATCAATGACGAAGACAGACGAACCTCGGAGCGAATAGGTGATCCTTGCGTTCTCTCCCCTGTCCCTGTCAATCGCCACCACGGTGTACACAGACGTTCCAATGGCTACATCTTCAGGGACCTCAAAACTGTACCCTGTGTTTGTCTGGAACTCTGGCGGGAACCTGTTGGTGTCAAGAACGTCAATGTTAACAAACACAGTGTCGCTTTTGCCGTCTTTGTCTGTGGCAGAGATGGTCAGGACATACTTGCTCTGGTCTCTGGCATCAAGCTTCCTGTTCACCATAATGACCCCTTCGCCCATCGTCTGCTTTATCTGAAAGGCATCTTTGTCATTGCCTTTATCGATGGTGTAGGTCACACGAGCATTATCACCATCGTCAAGATCCACAGCTAGCACTTTAACCACCTGCTCACCTTTTACTGCCTCTTCGGATATGGAGGCGTTGTAGATCCTCCTTTGAAAGATGGGAGAGTTGTCATTCACATCCCTGATGGTGAGGACCACTGTGGCGGTAGAGCTGAAAGGTGGCTCGCCTTTATCCTGGGCTTTGACTACAAAGGTGTAAGCAGATTGAGTTTCTCTGTCCACCTGACCAGAGGTTTTAATCCAACCAGACTGGGGATCAATTTGAAATGGGAAAGATGGCGGAGGATTTATAACAGAGTATGTGATTAGCCCATTATTTCCACTGTCTTTATCTTCAGCTTGCACGTGTACCACACTTGTTCCAACTGCTACATTTTCATCTATTGTGGAGCTGTATGACGAGTCGTAAAACAAAGGAAGGTTATCGTTGACGTCTATAACACGGACAAGGACTGTAGTAGAGTTTCGCTTGGATGGCGTCCCTTGGTCTTCTGCCCACACGTTAAGCTGGTAACTGGAGGTGTCTTCATAGTCCAAAGGTCCAATCAAATACATTTTACCAGTGTACTTGTCAATGCTAAATTTATCCTGGAACTGTCCGGCTAACCTGTAAGCTATCTGAGCATTGGCTCCTTCATCTGCATCAGTGGCTGTAACATTTAAAATCTCTTTGGTTTGGCTCACAGGTTGATCTTCCCGCAGATTGACCACATAACTGTCCTGCATAAACTGGGGGCTATTGTCGTTTTCATCATTAACATTTATGGACAGCGTGAAAGTAGCTGACCTTCTATCATTTAGATCACCCTGGTCCACTGCTAGAATTATCAGCTTATAAAAAGATACTTTTTCCCTGTCAAGAGATGACCGTGTTGAAATAGAACCAGTCTGCGGATCAATTAGAAACATCTCATTCGGTGGGGTAGAGGACAGTACACTGTATCTGATCACAGCATTATTCCCAGTGTCGCCATCAACAGCCTGGGCCACATAAATCTCTCTCACAGACTCACCATTTTCAGGCACCGTAATTCTGGCGCTGGAGGCTGGGAATGTTGGCGTGTGATCATTCACATCATCCACACTGATCGTGAGAAAGGTAGAGGCACTCCTCCGCTCTGACTCTGGAAGAGCTCTGTCTGTTGCAACTATAGTAAATGAATGAGAGGTCATCGTCTCACGGTCGAGTTTCTTTGTTGTGTTAACCAGACCCGTTTTTGGATTGATGGCAAACATTTCTAGACTTCTTAAATCCTGGTTGGCATCCATCCTGTATGTGAGCATTCCAGCTTCACCCTCATCTGGGTCAGTGGCCGTTATGAGTATGACTGATAAACCTGGCTCCTGTTCTTCTTTCACGTGTGTGCTGTACTGCATCAAGGGAAAGGTCGGGGCCCTGTTTTTCACCTGTCTTTTTACCCTTCTGGGTCGACTGTGAGTCTGTGCAGTCGGTGTCTTTATCCAAAATTTGTGATGGGCTGGTGATGAAGTCTTGCGTAGAGATGTGTTAACTTTCTTTACAATTGGTGACCTTGGTGAGTGTGAGGCCTCCCTAATTGTTATGGAATATGGAACAATGTGATTCAGAGAGTCTGGGCAGCTTGCCGTAACCAAAAATTTTAACATAAGCTTATTAGGGAGGCATATGCCATGGTGAAATGAAATTATCAGACTGGCATCATTTATAAGTACATCCTGGCTGAGGACAACCACCTTTAATTTACAGTCATGATAATGAGATGGGATGAGGTCGAACAGAGACAATACTGGGCTGCCTGCTTCAAAACAGTTGCTTGGTGAGGTAGACGGTGGCCGCAGCACTGCGACAGTGACCTGTCCACCTTGACCTTGCAGCCTCTCCTTCTGCCACTCTTTATGAAAGACAAAACACCCGTTCCCGTGTAGGAACACATAATATGGGACCACAATTCTAATCTCACCAGTAAAATTACCTACATGCAAGCCAGATTTAAATAATTTCATTTTTATTTCCACCGGATTATGCCGCAATCTCTGACAATTTAGCTTTCTTCGCAGTTTGTAAACACCGCTCTGGGAAGAATTTACAACTCCAAATGGAAGCTCTTTCCCTCCACCATTCTCATCAGAACGTATCTCAAACTTATAGTGCCAGTTCTTCCCTGGCATGGTGGAGTTTAAAAGTATGGTCTTTGTCCCACCCGAGTCAGGGATTGTGTGATGAATTTCATAGCCGTCTGAAGGTGAAATATTCCACAAGAGTAGAAGTATTAGAGGGACAAAAGGTGTGTAAAGCCGAAATCTATTTAAAAAGGTCTCCTTCGACCCATAAACTCGCTTTTGTCTCCACGAAGAACAGCAAATTTGTGCCGACACTTCCACCGTCTCACTAACCACTTCAGCCAATTCAAATTTCATTTTTTCATTATTTTATTTACAATTAAAAGTTACGTGACGAAAAAAAGGAAATAAATTCCTATTCTCAATAGTTCATATGTAAATATATTTCCCCGTTTCCACAGAAATCACAAAAATAGAAATATCGAAACACATCCACAATTTTCAAGACGCCCTTTTACTTTAATTTTGAATCACTTTACCCCGACTTACAGTATTGCCATTTTGAAGTGGGTGAACACTGAACACAGGTACACTATTGTAAAAGAAAAAAAACACAGGGTAAGGGGCGATTACTCAGCCCTACTAGCAAACGTCTCATTCATGCCGTTTGGCAAGTTTCATAGCGTCGCCACACAAAGCATTTAGCGATATTTTATTTTTAAACTTAAATTTCCACACAAAAAAAAATGATTTTAAATAAAATAAAATATAGAAAATTTCCACACACAACACACACGAAAATGTGTACAATCCGTGCGTTTATCCAGACATCGTGAAAAGAAGTCGTATCCAACTGTACACAATCAGCGATCGAAACACACACGCACGCTGTGACAACAGAACATGGCTGGAAGCGTTTTTGTGTGCGACAGTTCGCGCTGTTACATTAGCCTCCCTGCGCTGGACTAACTTTTTAAAACGTTTACCCCATTTGAAATAATAAGACAAAGCTGTAATATAGTTCATTTAAAATTTACTAATAATATTTAGCGTTTATTTATATTACTGAATATCCATTCACACTCGCGGCCCAAGCCGAATATTCATAAAACGAACTGTCTCCGTTATTTAAGGGAGTGCGAAGTAACGGCAGGACATGCACAAGAGGGGGGAAAAGTGGGGGTCACATGACTCCTAGCAAAGGTGTTCAATACTACAATCGGGTTAGTATTGGGAAACGGAAAGTCTTTCGGATCGTCACGAACCTTGCAGTGTAGGCCGCTAGCGGTCCCTGAATAGAAGAAAGAAAAATAATTTTAATCCCCAGCGGTCGGTCTGTCGATTACCTGTTGGCGTCTCTTTAAAAGCTCTTCTAGCAATAAGTTTACCGTAGAATGAAGGAGGCGGTTTGGGGAGTGGGGGTAGGGGCGTGGTGAAAATCAAAGTGGGGGGAAAAGTGAGACAAGGATTAGAGGACACGATCAAGTTACGTGTAAATAGACTGTAATGAGATTTCTCATGGCTGATTGCGTTGCAGTGAAATTATACGAAGTTTAAAGCATAGTCTATTCTAGCGTATTTATAGGCCTACCGCGAAAACTTTTCTGATTACATTTTGGTGATTGTGTTGAAGCACAAACAGCCGGATGGAGATGGAGGGGTTAATCCCAAATTGACAGCATTGTTTTAATAGCATAAGTTTATCTTGTTGCCTCATCACCCCCTCGAACCGGACACATATTGAAATCTTTGATTAATAGTGTAGACTCCTGCATGTCCATGGCTAACATGTAAGGTTTAAATATGCGATAGCCGGAAGTCCGGTTCCAGGTGATTGGAAGAAAAAAGAAAGAGAGAGAGAGCGTCTAATTATATGATAATTATTATATTCCTTATCAAGCTTTAAATATATTTTTTGGGGGGTATAAATGGCTTAACTCAACTAGACTATAATGCGAGATATAGAGCCAAAACAAACATGTGAAGCGCCACTTTTAAACTAAGGAGATTGTGTGGCTATCACAGCATCAGCCACCTTTTTGTTTTGGTTTCCCGAGTAGCCTAAACATCTGGCTAGAAATACTACACGGTAGCCAACTGCACATCTGTTGTCACAGACAAATTAGTTTAAAATCAAATAAACTTAGGCTTATAGTTAAATTAATTTCTCGCGGCGAAGCAAATTTAGCACATAGTCCTACACTATATAAGCTTACACCTATGTTTTTTAATCACATATTATTATAAAACACAACAATGAAAGAGGATGGCATTCAAAATGGAAATCCGTGCTGTGTTTAAATAACCAGTGCGAGTTTTTGGACCTTTAATAATAGCTTATAACCACATCGATATTGAATGCATTTGATTAAATCTATTAGATGTTAAAAGACAAAAAGAACACTGAAATTTAATGTTAGAAAAAATAAGAAGTGAATTGCATAAAAAGAAAAGACTTCTAATCAAGATTCGGACTCACGACTCGTTTTTTGTTTTTGACACGATAATTGATCAATTATCACGAATCACAACGATGTCGATTTCTAAATAGAGTAATTGTAATGGCTGACTTAATGGCTGCTGGTTATATTGAAAGAAAGTAATTTCCACTGCGGTAAACTTCTGGAGCTGATTGACTTCTTAGGGTTAATGAATAAAGCACGCCCTGCTGTTATGTTGGGCGGGGAGATAAAATATAAGAGGGCGGTGGGGAAATGAAGGTGCGGGGCGAGGGGTAAGAAGATATTATTATTGGTGGGGGAGAGAGAGAAAGGGTAAAAAAAAAAAGATAAAAGTCCGAAAGAGACAAAGAGTTAAGGAATGATGGATAGAAAAATTGCAGGATAGGGAGAAAGATGTATAAACTGAAAGAGGGACAGACAGGCACATGGACCAGAATATTGAAACTATAGATAGATGAATATATCTATATTATTATGTAGATATAGTTTAGATAGATATATAGATTAGATAGATAGATAGATTAAATAGATTAGATAGAGTAGATACTAGATAGATAGATAGATAGATAGATAGATAGATAGATAGATAGATAGATAGATAGATAGATAGATAGATAGATAGATAGATAGATAGATAGATAGATAGATAGATAGATAGATAGATAGATAGATAGCAAGAGGGCGCTGAGTTAAGCGACACTTGGAAAATGATGCATGAATTCCATTAAACGTTCGGATTAGGGATGTTAAACGAAAACCGGAATACCGGATTCCGGTTTTGAATCTGAAAACCGGTTTTGATTTTTAAAACCGGATTTCGGTTTGTTGGTTGGAAGGTAATCATTACTTCAAGTAGCACACCCTTTATTTTATTTTTTTTATTGGTTATGATGGAAATATTTAAAAAAAAATAATGTTGGATTCACGCAAAACAATTCTTGATATGCCTTGATAATACTATTTAGTCTTAGATATTGTGTTTCTTTTTTTTTTTCTCCAAATACCAACTATGGCTTGCGATAAAAACAACATCAAACCAAATGTCGGCTCATCGTTTAGATGTACGCTACTGTTTGATGTGCCTCAAGTGCGGCAGGGATTGCCCCTCCCGGGTTGGCCTACACAGCCATTCTCGGCGGTGCAGTTGAATACCTCACCCATGAACTACACCATCGTCACTTGAGACGGACGGATGCCGACGACTACTCTTTGATGTACGCAATGGAGAGAGCAAACTAGTTTTGTCCTGTGACCCTGTGACCCTGTGACCCTGAACAATTCGGCTAGACACCGCGTCTGTGCTTTATTATTAACGACAGCATTAAATACACATTCTTTTGACTTTTGATTGGCGCTACGTGATCCTATTCAATACATTATTTTACAAGTCTAAGTCCACGGTGCACAAATTATAACTATTGAAAGATATTATCGGTTTTAATCAATTAGCCCATATTTTTTATTTATTTCTAAAGAATGTTATGGTAAAGTGTACAAAATCATAATGTATTCACACAAATCAACATTGCGGGGGGGGGGGGGAGGGAAATCAAAATCCGGTTTTAAACCGGTTTTATAGAACCGAAAACCGGTTTTGAAAACAAACCGGTTTTAACATCCCTAGTTCGGATCAAACCCACAATATTGTGGACAAGAGAGTAATGAGCCTAATAAATTTAAATCTAATACCACGGATAGTAGCGCTATACAAATAACCATCATAATCATTATAGATAGACAGAGAGATAGAATAGACCATTGAAAAAAATATAATAGATAAAAAGACTGAGAGATATAAAGATAAACAGATTGTTAGATAGAGAGAATAGAACAGAAAGAGCAAATAATCCCGACAACAATGGAACCCAGCTAATCATTTTTATTGTAGATAGAGGGACGCAACTCAACTAATTTTGACCTAATTGTGCAAGACACCACTGGTAATTTCCCTTTTGCATTTGTTGGTTTGTACTTTAAAAAAAAAAACGAATTAGATCTATATGTTAAGTCCTCGAAAAAAAAAATTTAAAAAAATCTAGGGGTGGGTAAAACTCAAATTTTTTTTATCAGATCTAAATCTAAAGAGTAAAAAATATTTTCATATGGACCCACTCAGTGCAGTGTGTTGCTTATTGAAATATTTTTTTTTTAATCGGACTTTTCACTCGCGTAGTTTACTATTGTATGGGGCACGGTAGCCGAGCGGCAGCGCGATCCGAAGGTCCTGGGTTCGAATCCTGGTGGAGCTGGGATTTTTTTCCCAGGACTTGGAGGTGTCCCTGAGTCCCTGAGTCTACCCAGCTCTGATGGATACCTGGCATTAGTTGGGGTAAAGTAAAGGCGGCTGGGCCGGGCATTGTGCTGGCCACACATCCTCTTGTATGCCGTGGCCACAGAAACTGGTGAACGCTGCTTCACCAGCCCTATGATCAGTTTTGTCCGAAGGGTACTTTACTTACTTTACTAGTTTACTATTGTGAATCCTGAGTGAGTGGTGGTTTTATTTGGGTTTAGTTATCAGTCATTATAAGGGCTGTACTACTGTACCACAGTTGGTTTATTATTTTCACTCGTGTAGTTTTTGTTGACGTTGATATAGTAGTCATTGTGAAGTATATTCTATAGTCCTTTTTAGAGTTGATTTGTTTTCTTCAGTCCTTTTTAGGACTTAGTTATTAGTCACGACTATATAACCAAGGTTGGTTTTGTTGGTTGTGAAGGATCCAGTTGCAAACCTGTCCTTGTTATTTCAACAAAGAACAGTCCTTTCTTTTTGGGGCAACCGTACAAAACGTCTTGCATCAGGGGACTTGGGGCAGAAGCTGAAATCCAGACCTGCAGCGCTCGGAGAGCCACACCAGGCAACGGCGACACCAGCTTGGAGAAGAACCGGACAGCATCTTGGAGGAGAACCGGACAGCAACTTGTAGGAAAACCGGACAGCAACTTGTAGGAAAACCGGACAGCAACTTGTAGGAAAACCGGACAGCAACTTGGAGGAGAACCGGACAGCAGCTTGGAGGAGAACCGGACAGCAACTTGGAGGAGAACCGGACAGCAACTTGGAGGAGAACCGGACAGCAACTTGGAGGAGAACCGGACAGCAACTTGGATGAGAACCGGACAGCAACTTGGAGGAGAACCGGACAGCAACTTGGAGGAGAACCGGACAGCAACTTGGAGGAGATGCGGACAGCAACTTGGAAGAGAACCGGAGCAACGCATCTCTTGTTATAAAGATAAGTACCATTCCTTGGTTATTCTAAAATAATTGCATTTTTTTCCCTTTGTGGATGGTCAGACAAATGCATGCTTCGCATTTAGCAGTAGGCCTATTTCACTGTGTGTGTGCATTCCATTCTTCTTGTTTTTTTCTTTTGTTGTTTTGTGTGTTTACGCTGACTTAAGACAATTGTTTAGTGCCACGTGGGAGAGCGCCTGGTTAGAGGTCGTTTGACAAGCAGCTAAATACTGTGCGTTCACACACGGACATAACCAATCAGAGTTGAGTTCTCCCTATCCTTTATAATACGGACATACTACATCAGAGCTTTAATTTATCGAAGTGGCTATTCCGACCCGATAGACTTAGTGATAAATAGTTAGTATCGGTTAGTTTAAATATGTTAGGGATGGCTTTGTATAGTATTTTTGGTAATTGTCAGTATCGGTTAGGTTATAAAGGATAGGCAGAACTAAACTCTGATTGGTTATGTCCGTGTGTGAACGCACAGTATTGAGCTGCTTGTGGTCGTTCGCATAGAACCGGAAGTCTCCTCTGTCACGTAGGGTTGCCAGATACATGGATACCAAAAGGAGAACAAAGAGACACAAAATGGAGGACAAAGGAGGACACATGGGTACCAAAAGGAGGACACATGGGTACCAAAAGGAGGACACATGGGTACCAAAAGGAGGACACATGAGTGTTTCATTTAAATCAATGAAATTTTTTCAATTGATTTAATCGGCAATCAGTACAATTTTACTACAATGATTTCCAATAAATAAGCTTATCTATTAGTAAATTAATCAAGAAAAAGTCTTGTAAAAAAAGTTTAAATATAAATTCAATTGACTTTTTTTCTCGAAATGCAACAATACCATATTATTTGAAAACAGTCAATTCTACAGTTAAAACATTATCATTTTTCTAAATTATACAACATATTTCTAAGACGAGCCAACTTTTTACAGAAGATCTTCGTTAGCAAGCACGAGTGTATAAAACTGTTCACATATGAGATTGTTCAAGTTCTACTTTGTAAGAATGTTCCATTTACAGAGTTAACTGAGAGTCTGTTTCTTTCCTTTGTCCTTTGAGCGTTTGCAATGAAAACACTCTTCCCACGATACCATTGTGTCCAGGGATACAGAAAAAAAAAGTTCACACATTTTTAGTAATTCTGAAAATCAACTTGCATTTGGGAAACTTTGAAAAAACTAACTCCACTGCACTTATAAACCTAACAACACATTAGATAACACAATCTAATTCATTACATTTCCTGCTAAAAAGTGTTTTGCCTTACCTGACCCAGCAAATTATTGACAGTAAAAAAGAACATAAAAAGTGCGCAAAGCATTTAAAACAATTTTGGCATTCAAAAGCTGGACATTTTAAGGGTTTTTAGCTTTGCCTGCCGGACGGAGGAAAAAGGTCTAAAAAAAAAAAAAGGACATGTCCGGCAAACCTACCTCTGTGTCATGTAGCTAGCTTCAAAATCTAAGGAAAGGCATGTGTTTTGTTAAGATACGAAGCATTGACGTAAATTGACATTACGAGAATTGTATCTAAATAGCTGGGCGAATGAAGGAAAATTATGCACTGAAGGCCTAGCACGAGATTTTTTTTTCTAACTATTGATAAATATTACTATCAAGGAAGGGTACTATCTGTTTAATGCATTGTTCTTTTATGTAGTGTTACAAATGAACGCACATTTCTTTTGTTAACAGGTAATTGTATTTTGCCACAGACAAATTGTACTGGTTACTTTGGATACAAGTTGAATTTTCAAGCTTGATGTTGGAACTCACTCACGTTGTTACAGCTTTGCAATAACAAGCACATGTGTTAATCATTATATGATCGGTATTAGTGAGTAAAATAAGGCACGGTAGCCGAGCGGTAGCGCGTTCGACTGGCGAGCCGAAGGTCCCGGGTTCGAATCCTAGTGCAGGCTAGGATGTGTTCCCGGGTCTGGAGGGTGTCCCTGAGTCTACCCAGCTCTGATGGGTACCTGGCCTTAGTTGGGGTAAAGTAAAGGCGGCTGTGCATAGTGCTGGCCACACAATCATCTAGTATGCCGTGGCCACAGAAACTGGTGAACGCTGCTACATCGGACCTATGGATCAATTCAGTCTGACGGGTACTTTACTTATCTGTGAGTAAAAGGAGATTGGACGTATTAAGATGGTGATTACCATCTTGACTGTGGGCGGAGGGAGATGTAATGAGGGGGGGGGGTAGGGGCTAGGAGGGTTTTGAGTTAGTGTAGTGGGGAGTATTGTAAAGTTGTGAGTTATTGTAAAGTGTATTGTAAAGTTTTGAGTTAGTGTAGTGGGGAGTATTGTAAAGTTTTGAGTTAGTGTAGTGGGGAGTATTGTAAATTTGTGAGTTAGTGTAGTGGGGAGTATTGTAAAGTTGTGAGTTAGTAGTTAGTGGGGAGTATTGTAAAGTTGTGAGTTAGTGTAGTGGGGAGTATTGTAAAGTTGTGAGTTAGTGTAGTGGGGAGTATTGTAAAGTTGTGAGTTAGTGTAGTGGGGAGTATTGTAAAGTTGTGAGTTAGTGTAGTGAGGAGTATTGTAAAGTTGTGAGTTAGTGTAGTGGGGAGTATTGTAAAGTTGTGAGTTAGTGTAGTGAGGAGTATTGTAAAGTTGTGAGTTAGTGTAGTGGGGAGTATTGTAAAGTTGTGACTTAGTGTAGTGGGGAGTATTGTAAAGTTGTGAGTTAGTGTAGTGGGGAGTATTGTAAAGTTGTGAGTTAGTGTAGTGGGGAGTATTGTAAAGTTGTGAGTTAGTGTAGTGGGGAGTATTGTAAAGTTGTGAGTTAGTGTAGTGGGGAGTATTGTAAAGTTGTGAGTTAGTGTAGTGAGGAGTATTGTAAAGTTGTGTAAAGTTGTGAGTTAGTGTAGTGGGGAGTATTGTAAAGTTGTGACTTAGTGTAGTGGGGAGTATTGTAAAGTTGTGAGTTAGTGTAGTGGGGAGTATTGTAAAGTTGTGAGTGGTGAGTGAATCTCGTGGAACGTATGAATGTTGATAATTAGAACAATGTATTGTAGGGTATGAGTCGGGATATAAATAGGAGTAGATGTGCAGTTAGAGGGGACAGTTAGAGTGTTGGTCACAGTGACTGTTGGAGACTGGTTGAAAGAGATTGCTTGGAGAAGACTGCATGTTGGTGTCACGTCAGACTGTGAAAGATTTTTTAATGTTCTATTGGCTAGAATTTTTCCCAGGTCTGGAGGGTGTCATTGAGTCTACCCTGCTCTGATGGGTACCTGACTGTTAAGGTTCAATTTATAGTCAAAGAGAACTAGCTTATGTAATCCTTAAATCGCCATGAAAATACAGTAAAATTAATTCCCTTAATACAATCATTTAGAATGTTCCAGAAATGATTGAGAGTACAATTAAAATATTCACGAGATTTTGGTAAACTAGAATTTAGTTGAATGGCGGGAAGTAAAAGTCATGTGATAGGGAGACAAAATATAGTTAGTTAATCTCTGGGCTTTCTGGTGAACGGACATGTATTATATTTTATTGTAACTTTGGAATATGAAAAAATTAGCTCTGTGATTATACTACCGGTATTTCTAATTGGATTTACTTATATTTAATGTGTGCAATGGAAAAGTGAAGTGAGAAATAAACTTTTTTATATGCTGCAAATATCGACTTATCAACTTATTGATGTTGAAAGACTGTTGTTTGAAGTCTTGAAGACAAAAGAGAGAAATAAGCAAAGAGGTAACTCAATAATATCGTGTCAATAATATCGGGCCCCTACATAACGGGGGGCCCCAAAGGAGTGTCAAAAAAAAATTTTTTTGCAGGAGCCCCCAAAGGAGTGTTCGAAAAATATTTTTTGCAGGAGCCCCTAAAGAGGCCAAGCCTCCCGGGCCCCCAAATCGCTAGCTACGCCACTGAAAAAAATAAATTATTTTAATTGTTTAGGTTGCAATCGTGCACTGGTGCAGAAAAAAAAAGCCTTATATCATAATTATTGAATGGCCCCATTCCCCAAAAACGTGCACAATTTTACCTTTGCACATTTTGCCCCCTCCCTCTTTAAAATTTTTGCCTACCACTTGCTCCCCTACCTTCTCCCAATTTACACACTTAGCCTACAAATTGTCCCCCCTTCTTCCTCTCACATTACAACCTCTTCCAGATATTTACACTTTATTGTTGAAAATGTGATTGTTTCTATATGTGTAGATATCATATCTATGTTACCGGTAATTAGAGAAAGAAAGAAAATCTAGACTATCTATAGACCTACTTAGGTTCTCACTCTCTTAATTCAAACATTACAATATGTAGATGTACAGTACAACAAAACCACAACACATACACAGAGTTTTACAGTAAGAAATATTTATTCTGAGGTTCAGAATCAGGGATAACAATTCAGATAAAAGCATAGAAAATGTAGAGAAAAAAATCACTAAATTACTGTACAACTTAGTTTAGTTTTATAAAATTCAAAAATAAAATTCATCAAACTTTGTAATATAAAAAAAACAGAAAGTTGTTTTTACAGATTTTCTCATAAAAGTAATGCTGAAGACATAATTTTAAAAATACATTCGATTTCTTAAATATCTACAGTAAAAAAAAACAATAAACAATTTTAGTCTGTTCAGATGTTCATATAAAATTCAAAAGTCAAATTTCAATTTTAACTACAGGTAAATGCTTGAAACTTTTACAAAGATTAAACATTAAAAAGTATGTAAGAGTAACTGTAGAAGTTTTATTTTGGAAATATACGAGGAAGGTATAGAATTTATAGAAAGGAAATATATTTTTAAATTGAGGAAGGTTTAGTAGAATAATTGTTTGACATGAACATTGTAAGTGATTTTCACGTTGTTGTATTTTTTTTAAAGTAAACTCTTAAAGCAATTTTTGAAGAAGATAAAAAATAAAGTCATATTATTGTTTTAATGTTATATAAAGTTAATAAAGGCAAGTTGTTTGACTGACAGCAGCTAAGTCCCTGCATAGTACATTAGCCAATCAAATCCATCGCAAGTTAGGAACTGACAGGAAATCAGCCAATCAAATCAATCGCATGTAAAGGATTGGCCCAGTGGTTTTCAAATGACTCTCTCCCCATTTTAACATTTTTGGAGGGGTTGTGGGCACAAGTGATGACTAAATAACATTTATTTGGGATACAAGATTTGTTCACACTCTTTACTCCAAGTTCAGATGTACCGAGAGCATTTGAAAAACACTGAATTCCTGAATGATTGTCAGTATTGTAACTTTTATTCATCATCAATTAGCCGACATTTTTCTCATGAAATTTTTTTCTAAATATAAACATTCTGGAGAAAGAAAAAATATAAAGGTATAAAGAGTCAATATGCATAAACAGATTTCAATAAATTTGTTTAGATATAATAAAAACTTGAAATTTGATGCCATAGTAGAGAGTTTTTTTATTTTCCCAGTCTAAATACACACATATGAGTATGAGTAACATTGGTGTACAAAAAGGGAGAGAATTATTGGCATACAAAAGGGAGATAATTATTGGCATACAAAGGGGAGAGTATAATATTAAGTCTTTTAAGTCTGGTTGAGAGTTGGTGTCCCTGATCGCCCAAGGCAGATTTAAAATGAGTGGAAGATCACATTTAGAGACTTAGGGACCATTTGTTGCTAGGACAGGAAAAGGAAATGGAAGAAAGGGAAATCACTGTGACAGGAAGAAAAAAACAAAAACACAAAATAAAACCCACACTTTCTCAGCTATCAAATAAATATTCAGCAAAACAAAACAAAAAAAAAGGAGATCAAAATGCAAGCCCAACACAAGTAGGTTAGATCTAAAAATGGGTAAAATATTATTAGGACTAATTGAGATAAATAGAAATACAATAGAGATGCTTCAACTCTATATGATGGCTTTTAAAAAAAGAACAACAATGTCAATGTAAACTGTGATATGACAAAGATGAGACCTTTTGTTGGGAGATTTATGCCAATGTGATCCAATAATTGTGGCAGTCCTTTTTATTTTTTCAAAGGCAAATGTCTAGAGGCGGTCGTTGGCCATGGCGTGACTGGAACAAGGCTCATTTTGAGATCTTGGGAGATTTTCAAGGAGTTCGTACAGACGTAGGACTTTTATCACATTTTAATAAAAACATCACCAACACAAAATAAAAAGTTCCCAGGATTAAAACTCCATGTCTATAAGCTCTCTCTCTATTTCATTCATTTCCCATATAACCGTCCACTTACCGGTATAATGTTTTGCTAATAAAATAATTATATTTTCACCTGGTGAAATGACAAAAAAAATATATTTTAATTTGATGAAATTCACCAATAAATTGATTAGCTCAAATCAGAGTTTGTGAATGTTACACTGTGAAAAAAACACTTTCTTTTTAAAAAAACAAACAACTTCATAAACATTGAAATTACTCTACTTAAAAAAAAAACTTCTAAATATTATCACATCAATTTTTAATAAAATAATAATTAAGGGCCATTTATATAGAGGCATTATTGCACTGTTTTATCAAGGTGGTGGACTATTTGATCTTTATTAACAAATGATGGCCAGTCTTACAATCCTTCTTTTAGAAACAAATGTTTTTGACTGCTAGTGGGGCAGGGACGCACTGAGATACAAAAAACAACTGAACTGAAACTTCAAATGCAGATACAAAAATAAATAATTTTTTCAATTGCGCCAGGGCCTACAATTAATATACTTCCACTAAGGCCTCATTATCATTATCCTCATATTACCACTTTCCATTAGGGCCTCATATTACCACTTTCCATTAGGGCCTTATATTACCACTACCAGTATCCATTAGGGCTTGATGTTGTCTCTATTCCCTACTTCTCCTATAGGCCAGTCAATGTTCAAACAGTTCACTAAAAAAATTTATTTGTAAAAAAAAAATGTTTTAAGTACAAGAAGACATATTTATGAAAGTGACAACATAATAGAACAAACTGATCAAGGATTTCCCACAATCTTACAGCACTGTGATTTACATTGAACCATACTTGTGACCATCCCTTGGAATTACCTACAAAATACTGACTGGCCCTTGTTTTTCCTGTCTTGCTGATGCATATATTACAACCAGATTTGATAACAGGCTGACAAGATTAGCTGGGTGTAAAAAAGCCTCATATTTATTTATTTAACAAATCAACATTCTTTCTCTTGCCTGCATATAAAATATTTAAAAACAACAAGTGACCAGGTTGTACACATAGTTTTTTTTTTTTATCAAAGTGAAGAAATACATATTGGACTACAACAAGAGAAAACAAACTGATGCATGTTTCTATTTGCAAAAAAATTCTGTGAATTCAAAAACAGCCAAAACTAATAAAATACAAAAGTTTCATTCACTTAACTTTGGCTTTGTTGCTGTGACCAACATTGTAATTATTATCATTTTATATTTTTTTTATATTTTATTTAAATAATATATGCAAATAAAAAAAAAAGTTAAATATATATGTTTTTATTTTCACATTAAGTGTGTGAATAAAAAACTTGCAGATATTAAAACAACAAAAGTTCATTTCACCGTTTCAGTTATAAATTTTGGTTTAGTACTTGACAAAGTTGTAAAGCAACAGTTCAATACTGAGGTAAACAGAAGCCAGTCATACAGATTCATTCAAAATACAAAATTAAATTCAAGATTTAGAACAACAAAAAAAAGCAAAACAAAAAACACAAAACAAACAATGGCAACCATCGAAAGTAAACAAGATTTGTGTGAATTCAAATCTCTATACTGTGTGTTTGACTAGATGCACAAATTGGGACTTTTAAAACAAATAATTTTTCTTCAGTATGATAAGTCAAACAATGCATCAGGACCCTATTTTTTTTAAACCCAGTGTTTCAAAACCAAGACCTTCAGGATCCAGAAGTCTTGAAATTACTTATTACTACATTTATTAGTGCATGGACAAAAAATACCTTTATAGCTAATTGTAAAAAAAAAAACAACACAAAAACCAAGCAGTATTCTAAGTTACAAAAATTAATTCCAAACATAAGAACTACTTTACAATCAATCTGTGTCCAATACTTAGCCCATCTATTTTTAAAATAACATTAAGTTTTTTTTATGTTGGAATTGTGGTAAAAATTCTCCAACAATAATTTATTTTTTAATCTAAACCATAAGTAGTAGTTGTCAGGGTTCTATGTTAGAAAACTTGTGAGCTATCCATGAATAGATTAACTTAATGTGACATGAATTTTGTGTGTGTCGAGGTACACTAGTGTGTATAATTAAGTAGTAAGTAAAAGTAAAGTACCAGTCGGACCAAATGGATCATAGGGACGGTGAAACAGCGTTCACCAGTTTCTGTGGCCACGGCTTACTAAGGGATGTGTGGCCGGCACAATACCCGTCCGCCTTTACTTTGCCCCAACTTAAAGCCAGGTACCCATCAGAGCTGGGTAGACTCAGGGACACCCTTGTGTTCCAGGAAAAAAATCCTAGCCTTTACCAGGATTCAAACCCAGGACCTTTGGTACGCCAGCCGAACGTGCGGCCACTTGGCCACCGTGCCCCAATATTATTTAGTAATTAGAAAACAAAAAATCTTTACACAAAAAATCTTGTGATGTATTCTAATAACATTTTTAGCATCTTATTGTAGCCCAGGTCTTGAACATAAATTAGTTCTTTGTATGTTTTTGTTCATTGGTTTTTAAATGCGCTCCGAGCTTACAATATGTTTGTTGGCAGGGCTAGCACAAATACATTTTTGTATTATTATTAAATAGCCCATGTGCATGGTGGCTGAAGTTTTCTGTCATTTAATGAAAATATGAGGAAAACAAAACCCCCCATCAATAAATGAGATTGGTTGTACGCACGTATGCAAAAACAAAAAAAAACAACACAAATCAGTCGTATCATACAGATCACTAAAAAATTGTTCATATAATTAATGTCTCGGCAGGCATGAAGCCCGGAGGTCACTGTGACATGCCAGGCGAGATTCAATCTGGGAGAGAAAAAACCTTTACTAACAAACATATATACAAACAAACAGATGATCATATCATCCCTTAGGAGGGCAAGAGTATATTTCTTTACATTGATCTTCAGAACTGGTCAACACTTTACTCAAAGTATTATCAGAATAATGCTGCAAATACTTCATAACATTTTGTTTATCTTTAATGCTTAACAATCAGGTAAAAAAAAAAAAGCAACACAACTGCATGCAGTCACACTATAAATTAAAAAACATTTTTATTTTCACTTGTGTTTAAAACACTGCCATGCCAGGGGGAGATAATCAATAAATTAACATTCTCTACATCAGGGGTGGGCAACCTACGGCACGCATGCCAAGCGTGGCGCGCAGAGCGATTTTCAATGGCACGCAAAAGACCACACTAAAAATCTGTTCTACAAGGAATTGCGTGCTAGAGCATAATGACTTGTAAGCTGTTGGCACGCTGACTGAATTAGAAATCCTGCTTTGGCACACTGTTATCAAAAGGTTGCCGACCCCTGCTCTACATGACGCATGCAAAAACTGATTCCTCTTCACATAACAAATGTGAATGTTTTGTTGTCCACATTCTAGACTGTTCACATTTTTATGATCCTTCTATACAAATTTTAATTACATATCGTTAACACAAAAAAAAATCATATTAATTATTTAATACACAATATGACTTTTTTTCCCCTTATTTACTGAAATTCATATTTCTTTATCAATAAGAAATAGAAAAATCAAATAAATAAATTCACTAAAAAAATTGCATGGAAAAATTACTTAAAAAAAATAAAAGAGATACAAATTATGCTGATATGAATAAACACAATTAAACATACATTTCAAATAAACAAAAGCAAATTAAAACAAATAAAAATGTAAATATGGGAATGGCTGAGGGAAAAGTTTTTAAAACTTTGATATCAAAATGTTAAATGAAAGCACAAAAAATATATGAGTTGCTCATTACACAGGAAACATCAACTATTTACAACGTATATGCAACTGAATGAGTAAATGTAAAACCATCTGAAACTATTTTAAACAACAACAAAAATTGAGTCTTTAGCAAACTTTTACTATCGTCATTGAGACAAGGGGTTAGCCATATTTGTTATGCCAACCATGTAAACAGAGCTAAAAAACAAAGTTCCACCTAAATCTACCTGTTTCAGCATAGAATCCTTGGTACAACAAGAAGACAGCAGTTGGCGCAGATAAACAAACTAAATGTTGGGGAATAAATCTTGAAAGCGGTCCTTTGGAATTAGATTCATAAGAGCTGAGATAAAACCTTATCATTTATATGTGTCTGAATGACAAAACTTTCTTTTCTTCTGCCTGGCTTGTTGTGAGGAACAGGTATCTGCTTGTCAAAATGACAAGATTTTAAAAACCTCACCAGCAAATTCAAGTCATCCATGTCTTTTGGTACAGCAGTTCTTACAAGATAATGAATTGGGAGTGGAAAGAAAGGAATCATTAAAACATGCCCAGCAGGAATACAGATAGACATTTTCCTGTTCATACTAGATAGAGAGTTAGGAAATCATGACAATTTCAAATAAAATTTTTAACTGGTTACAAATCATTCCGGGCACTTCAAAAGAAATACAAGATAAAGAATTTATTATAAACAAGCTAATTAAGTAAATCAATGAATGAACACCACTGGGTAAATAAAAGACACCAGGAGACAAGAACACTTCAACTGTTAAAACTTGTGTGATATGCGCCAGTGCAGAAAAATAAACCTTTCAAAAAAATATTTTGGCAACATTGGTTCAATCAGGTTTACGGTAAATTTTGGATACAACGAACCCTCGCTACTTTGCGGTTAGACATTCGCGGATTCACGACTTCGCGGATTTTTTAAATGATATTATATGAGAAAATATATTGCGGATTTTTCAGAACTTTAAAAAATAGTCACGATATATGAAGACCATTTGTGTCTGTGTTACTGTGTGCTGTATATGTACATACTGTAGATATCTGTACATTACTGGTTTGTTAACAGAACGTAAAGGGAGAGGTTTAAAAGTCTGAATAAATACCCGGTACTGTAAATATGGTGTCTTTACTTTGCGGATTTTCAGCTATCACGGGCGGTCTCGAAACCTATCTGCCACGATAAACGAGGGTTCACTGTACTGTGATTCTAACGACAATAATGTAAGCTATTAATTAACAAGATTTTTATATTGCACCAATCTAAGGTTTTGAAACTATAATAAACAGACTCAGACTTTTCAATAAAATCCAGCTTGATTGGCTACCTTACCATTAAAGAGAATGAGTTTGGATTGTCTATGGATGTGACTTAACCATAGGAAAAAATTGTTTCACTTGTAAGGTAAAAAACTGACAGTAAAACAGAAGTTAATTATTCATAGGCGGAACATACATGTATACATACATATAAGATTACTTTATTGATTCAGTATGATTTTTATTATATAGCGGTTGGTATTTGTGCCGATGTACTAGTGTAGAACTGCTAATTGAGTATTGTCTAAGTTTAATCATAAAAATAAGAAACCCTTAAAACCTTAACTAGTGACTTTAAACAAGGCCTATATTAAAAGTGAAACAGACAAGGATGTGAGTTATAACTGATTTAAAATTAAAACTTTGCAATGGTCTTGATTTAAAACTGATGACAATAATTGAGAATCATAAAGTAAACTAATCATAAAGTAAAGTAATCATAAAATAAACTAATCATAAAGTAAACTAATCATAAAGTAAACTAATCATAAAGTAAACTATCTTATTGTACTTTCTATGATTTTAAGTTTAACCAAATACTGCTGTTGATTTTTTTTCCATTTTTTTTGTTTTATTAAAGTTTAGTTATTAGTATAGTCTAGGCAAGACCAATAACCCCCCAAAAAAATCTTAATAATTTACCTTAACTGCAAGTGTGCAAGGCCTAAGTTACCTGAACTCTGATACCTAAGAGTATTATATACAAATTCATAGATCCTACTGAAAGAGTATCATGTATTTGGTCATGTGATTTTTGCTTTAGACAAAAACTTAAAGTTGTTTTTTCTTTAAATAATTCAAAAATTTAGGTTCAGAATAATATCAATCAGATAGACTTTGTTAATGTTGCCCAGTTTTACTTACACAAAATAATTCCCTCTTCTCTTCCTCTTCAACTAAGCTTATAGTTTTTTGTTTCGTTTTTATAGCACATTCACAACTGAAACGTGGAACCAGAGCGCACTGAGCATGCTAACATAGCATGGATAGGCGCGCTATATAAATCATCATCATTCTGTCAAGACTTGTCTTATGATTCTATTTACATTTACATACAACTTTTATAGTAATCTCCTCTCCAAACTATTTTTTAGACTAAGACTAAGACTGATAAATTACATATTTATATGTTGTTGTTTTTTTGTTCAAACTGTTTTTTATTTATTAACTCCCTTTGCAAGAAACTTATTTATGTAAAAAAAAAAAAGAACCATAGTTCTTAAAACTGAACAAAAGCAAAAAAAACACAAGACCAACAAAAGCAGACACAAAATAATTTATAAGAAAGAAAATGTCTCTTGACTCGGGTAATAATATAATAAAAATGATAAACTTTGACAAAGAACAGAGCACTTGTAAGTTACAACTGTCTAGACACGATATAAACTGCAGCTCATCAGTGACAAGAGTACTACTCCGACTGACATCTAAACTGCAGCTCATCAGTGACAAGAGTACTATTCCGACTGACATCTAAACTGCAGCTCATCAGTGACAAGAGTACTATTCCGACTGACATCTATACTGCAGCTCATCAGTGACAAGAGTACTATTCCGACTGACATCTAAACTGAAGCTCATCAGTGACAAGAGTACTATTCCGACTGACATCTATACTGCAGCTCATCAGTGACAAGAGTACTATTCCGACTATGACATCTAAACTGCAGCTCATCAGTGCCAAGAGTACAATTCCGACTATGACATCTAAACTGCAGTTCATCAGTGACAAGAGTACTATTCCGACTGACATCTATACTGCAGCTCATCAGTGACAAGAGTACTATTCCGACTGACATCTATACTGCAGCTCATCAGTGACAAGAGTACTATTCCGACTGACATCTAAACTGAAGCTCATCAGTGACAAGAGTACTATTCCGACTGACATCTATACTGCAGCTCATCAGTGACAAGAGTACTATTCCGACTATGACATCTAAACTGCAGCTCATCAGTGCCAAGAGTACAATTCCGACTATGACATCTAAACTGCAGTTCATCAGTGACAAGAGTACTATTCCGACTGACATCTATACTGCAGCTCATCAGTGACAAGAGTACTATTCTGACTATGACATCTAAACTGCAGCTCATCAGTGACAAGAGTACAATTCCGACTATGACATCTATACTGCAGCTCATCAGTGCCAAGAGTACAATTCCGACTATGACATCTAAACTGCAGCTCATCAGTGCCAAGAGTACAATTCCGACTATGACATCTAAACTACAGCTCATCAGTGCCAAGAGTACAATTCCGACTATGACATCTAAACTGCAGCTCATCAGTGACAAGAGTACAATTCCGACTATGACATCTAAACTACAGCTCATCAGTGCCAAGAGTACAATTCCGACTATGACATCTATTTTGAAAAGACATAAAAATAAATCATGCCATTGAAGACAGGTGATTCAACTGTTGATTCAACATGACATTATGACTGAGCATAATAAAAATGTGTAAGTGACGCAGACTTGACTAGCTGAACAATGTAAACAAACAATATGTACATGTTTTGCATGCAATCAGACATTTGGGGAGATAATACAGGTACTCTTAAGCTGGAAAATTAAAAAGAAAAACTTCAAACACAAATGAAACAAATATACACAACTAAAAATCATGATATGATCCAATTGTTATAATATCACATTTAGCTTCTGTTGTTTTTTTTCCTCCTTCTTTTCATTACAAAAAACATTTAAATTTTTAAAAAAACATCATGGGTAAGTGCTGAGTGGATTAAAAAAATACTTTGCACAGTAAACTTTTAGTTTGTTACTATAGTCAGTTCAAACAATAGAACGCCTAAAACTTTGCTCGACGCTTAATCAACATAAAAAAAAAATTTTAAGTTATGGGCAGACCACAAGACATAGCAAGGGTGTTGTCCCCAAAAAATAATGAAAATTGGGACTAGAGCAGACGTGAATATTTCTTATGCTCTATGTGCTGCGAAGGTAAAAAATGGATTTAGCTTTTAACTTTTTTCTTTGTCTGATAAACCAAAATGGATTCAGCTTTTAACAAAATTATCCATTTTTGTTTAATTTTGCAGAGCTTTTAAAGTGGAGAAAGTGGGTTGCGTTGTGTAAGAGGGCAAGAACTATTTCACCAGTAATTCCCTAAATTCTAAATGTAAGACTAGTTCATTCGATAACTTGGGCTGACCAAATGTCATGTCATGCTGCCAATAGGGGGT
The DNA here is from genome assembly GCA_949126835.1 of Anisus vortex. Lineage (NCBI taxonomy): Eukaryota > Metazoa > Mollusca > Gastropoda > Planorbidae > Anisus > Anisus vortex. The sequence continues at coordinate 37,501,563 of OX421496.1, forward strand.
AAATAAAAGGTGGGAAGGGGTTGTCACATTTTTGTGACAATGTGTGGCAAGGTGGATCAAGTGGTGCTGATGTCAAATACAAATCTCAAGTACAAAGTATATAAACAAGTCTTTTACTTTTTACAACAAATAAAAAAACATATTTCTAATTAAATTGCAATTAAATTAGTCACGTTAAATTAAAAAAACACACACTTTTTTCAATCTTTTTTTCATCACACAAAGATATTGTAATGTTAAGGATAATGTTTCTATTTTTAAAACAGACACCTGGATGCTCCATTTAATATTATTAGGACATCATTAAAATTGGGTTGATAAAAAAAAGGAAGTGATGGTCAAAAGTCATCAAGCTACTTGGAAAAGGTTTTCACGTGGCCAGAACATGGGTTTTGTTTTCCTAACAAAAATATGATTTCTTAACTACAGGCTTTTAATTTCCTTCATGAACAAATTTGGGACCGAATAGTAATAAAAAAAGGAAAAGTTTTAAAATAAAAAGGCATCCCAATGTGATCAACAGGGTCCTTGCGAAGCAGCTTTCATGATATTGGCTTAACCAAAGCTGATGTGATATTGTGGGTTGAATTTTGGAACAGTGGAATTCACTGGTCCTTAACACTAAACATTAAGCATTCGGCCCATCGGCGTCCATGAATGACAAAACAAAACAAAACAAACAGGAAGCTGCTTACAATCATAAAGAGTAGCCCGCCCCCCCCCCCCCCCCCCCCGTTTTAAAATGTGTTTCGTAGTTAAGATTTAATTTATTACATTTATGCACATAAAAACAAAAGAAACTAAAACTTGCTCTCATGTTTAAACTGACTGAACCAGTAGAGCAATGGAACACTGACTGAACCAGTAGAGCAATGGAACACTGACTGAACCAGTAGAGCAATGGAACACTGACTGAACCAGTAGAGCAATGGAACACTGACTGAACCAGTAGAGCAATGGAACACTGACTGAACCAGTAGAGCAATGGAACACTGACTGAACCAGTAGAGCAATGGAACACACGCAAGTCAATGGAATAAGTTAAAAATATACATATGGCTGTAACAGTAGGGACATGGGAAGATAATATATACATATCTGGAACATCATACATACGGTCAAACTAAATATTAGAAAAAAGTACATTTGAAACCCAAACTACAATCATGACCAAAAATTCGGGAGGAGCTCAACACTTATTTTATATAGGTCAGGGTCATTCAATGACAAAAATAAATAATTTTGTTTGAAAAAATAATTTTACATTCTAGAGTAATAAACCTTTGGTATTTTTATGGCTCAGGAGAGTTCTTTTGCCACATTCATCGCAAGTCAATGACGGGCAGAATCATGCATCCAGAGAAGGGAAAATGGTAGGCCTCTTTCTGGAATAGAAGTTTCAATGTCATGCATCGTTGTATTTGGAGGACTAAGTGCCACCGCTGCCCTTCGGCGCGGCCGATGATGTCTCTGCGAAGGTCTTTGCGATGTCTGAGGCTTGGCGGTGGTAGGTCTCCACCTTCTCAAAAGGCTTGGGGTCAAGGTCAATCACTTTGACAGAGTAGTGATAAAGGTCACCGTCAAATCTAAGAAAATCTTCCCCGTCCTGGATGCTGAAATTGGTTATGGAAAGAGAAAATATTCAGCGTCACTCAATGTCATTTAAATTTAAAAGTCATGGGTAATAAAAAAATATTCTCTGCTATTAAATCATTTATTTTACTATTTGAAAGTTCGCAATACAGTAAACTAATTAATAATTCAATATAATCTGGTAACTAATACAGTAGAAGTCCATTAGTTCGGCATCAAACAGTCCGGAATGCCCGATAGTCCAGCATCGCTCCGGAAAATTGTAAAAATTTTGATTTTCTCCAAAAGGGTGTCTTTAAAGCAAATAAAAACGCTCAAGAGCTATTCGGAAGTTTTCGGGGTAGTTCGGGATCATCCGGAAGCGCTCGGTATAAATACATTTTATACTAAACGCCAAATATCAAGAAAACAAAAAGACATTCGTGACTTTTTAAAATCTAAGTGAAATATGTTTTACAGTACGTGTACATACATTATATGAAATGTAAAATAAACTTTGTTGTATTTGTATACTGTATTTTTAGTTTAATTATTTACCTAATTGTTCTTATTACGATTTATGTATGTATATAGTTAAAAAACAAAGTACATTTGTTTTCCGGCAAAGCCTACACTAAAAAGAAGGGGCACCGCCCGATAGACCGGAATTTTCGGTAGTCCGGCATCGAGCCGGTCCCAAACGTGACGGATTATCGGACTTCTACTGTATTTGTAAACATCCACTGGTTGACTTACAGCATAGGAAGAATAAATAAATATCAACAATAAAAATAAACATTTCATCTATGCAGTTAAAAATTTTGACTAAAAGAAAGAAAAATGTTTGATTGACTTGTCTTTCTCAATGGGAACTAAAAGTACTAAATCCATGACAGGGCTCTTACTCAAAAATCTTTTTTTTTTTTAAACTTTTCACAAACTTTACAAACAATTCCCAGAGCAATTTTCACCAGCATGTGCAAACTTTTTCAATCTTTAAAAAGCAGTGTATATAAGAAATCGATATTAAAAAGATTTTTCAGGATGTTTTTAAAGTTTGGGAGTTCTATTATTGACTTCTTAACCTTAATAGAAGATTATTACCTTTTTTTTAAAAAAAAAGTAAATATTTTAGTGCATCACTATGGAATCGTCAACATAAAGCCCATTTTGACTTGAAAAAAAAGTAAATATTTTAGTGCATCACTATGGAATCGTCAACATAAAGCCCATTTTGACTTGATGCAATAATCTGGAGACATAGAACAAACTCTAATTAGACCTAGTCAAATGAAAACACAGTGTGAGAAGTAGTTCCAACCTTTTGGTCACTGGCTTGATAGCTGCTATAATTGAACAATCCTGTAAGGTCTTGGACACAAGAAATCTCTTCACCTGTAACATATGGCGTTAAAGTGCTTGTTAACAATAAAATAAATAATACATAAACACGATCTAAATATGGTCAAAGGGAAATAAGTCAGTAATTACAAAAGTTACCTAGAAAAGACAACACATATTAATTCCAGTATGAAACCTTTTCTAAATCATTTCTCAAACCTTCTATTATGATTGATAAAAACAGCTCACTAAATATAAACTCGTTATATACGGGCATAGATCAAAAGCCTGCAAAAGGAAGCATCAGAAATAGAATAGAGACGTGCTAGTGAAAGGACTTAACAGTGTTGAAGATGAACACAAATATTTTGTGACTTTAAAACTTGAGATTTCATAAATTGGTTACCGTATATACTCGCTTATAAGTCGAACTTTTTTTACAGAAAATTTCTACAAAAGGTAGGGGTGCGACTTATACACCCGACACTGTTTTTGTAAAGTTCGAAAAACATCACTACTCTGTCATAAAGTTTCCTACATATCCTCTATAGTTGATTGAAGTTATGTAGAATTATTACGATATGCCTTGATTATGTTTGCCTTATGCACGATAAAAACAATTTTTTAAGGAAAGTTTCCAAATTAGGGTGAATACTTAGTAACCTTTCTGTTTAAAAGGTATGCATTTTTGAGATATTAAAAGGCAGTGTAACCCGGGAAGTCGGGGTGCGACTTATGCGCGGGTCAATGACAACGTATAAGGAAAAAAATCTTAAACTAGGGGTGCGACTTATACACCGGTGCGACTTATACACGAGTATATACGGTATATTATATTTTCAGTGTACTTTATATTCATGTAAGTAATAAACATTTTATTGCTGCAAACAAGAGTTATTAACTTCTAGCAAAGTTGAATTAAGTTATTTAAAGGATAAATAAATAAATAAATAAATAATAACGGTGCTTATATAGCACAAACATAAATACTGATGAGACTAAATAATAAACAGAGGCATCAACTATAACAACAGAGGCATCAACTATAACAACAGATGCATCAACTATAACAACAGAGGCATCAACTATAACAACAGAGGCATCAACTATAACAACAGAGGTATCAACTATAACAACAGAGGCATCAACTATAACAACAGAGGCATCAACTATAACAACAGAGGCATCAACTATAACAACAGAGGCATCAACTATATCAACAGAGGCATCAACTATAACAACAGAGGCATCAACTATAACAACAGAGGCATCAACTATATCAACAGAGGCATCAACTATAACAACAGAGGCATCAACTAAAACAACAGAGGCATCGACTAAAACAACAGAGGCATCGACTATAACAACAGAGGCATCAACTATAACAACAGAGGTATATCACTTTTTATCTTTATTTTATATTTTACTTGATCCATAGGGTCGGTGAAGCAGCGTTCACCAGTTTCTGTGGCAACTGCATACTAGGGGATTGTGTGGCCAGCACTCTGCACAGCCGCCTTTACTTTACCCCAACTAAGGTCAGGTACCCATCAGAGCTGGGTAGACTCTGAGATACCCTCCGATCCCAGGGAAATCCCTAAGCTTCAGCAGGATTTTTAATCCAGAACCTTCAGCACGCCAGCTGAACGTGCTGCCGCTTACTTGATTAGCACTTTGAAACTTCAATGTACAATGTTCAAAACACTTTCTATAAAACAAAAACAAACAGATAATGGCTTCCCATTACAAATATTTTTTCTGATTATTGAGAAGAATAAGTATCATGTAGAAAACAGAAGCAAAAAAAAAAAAATAAGATGAAAAACTGACCTTTAAAACTGCATAGTCTGCTGAGTCTGGCTCAAGGTCATTGAGATGTTCACCTTCTCTGCCCAGCAACCAAGAAACACTATCATAAGGTCCATTTAATGACCAGTGTTTTCTGGAGATGAAGAAGCAAACTTATATACATCAGTTACATTAAAGCCCACTGAGCACTCTATCAAATATCATGGAGAGATGTGCTACATGACCATCATATCATTAAAATGACTGTTGACAGTTTTGGTTTTCCTGACTAGTTCAGGATAACCCTTCAATGCCTCAAAGCCGCTCAGGCAGAAAGAGCAATTAATTAATTTTGTCCTTGCATATGGAAAAAAAGGATTGTTTTCTTTTTTACTTACTGGGTATTTATTAGGTTATTGTTTTGTAGGTTTTAACTTAGAATTTATGCTTCATGTAGTTTTACTATTTTACTTTTTAATGTTCTTTTCCTGAAGTGTTTTGAAATGTGGTATAAATATAATGATGTGAGACTTGTGTGTAAAAAATTCACCTATAAAAGAACCTTATAGCTCTTTTATGTATATATACTATTGTTTTTTTTAATGTTGTTGTTTTTTCCATGGGTAGGTTGAAAACGAAGAATCCTATTCTTGTATAGATAGAACTTACCAAATGTATAAACAAGATTTTAGTTTTATGTTCATGTTACATTTTGTTAAAATCTCATCTAGTTCAAAAGAGAATAAATTTAGTCATGAACAGTTTACCATTAGCAATATAGTTTTATAATGTTTCATCTCTGGTCTGTTGAGCAGAACATTTTCAATGTATCTGCTTGCATTGCAGAAGGGCACAGGGGGATTAATAGCAGCACACTAGGCCGCTGCACACACTTGGCCGCTGCACACACTTGGCCGCTGCACACACTTGGCCGCTGCACACACTTGGCCGCTGAACACACTTGGCCGCTGCAAACACTTGGCCGCTGCACACACTTGGCCGCTGCACACACTTGGCCGCTGCACACACTTGGCCGCTGCACACACTTGGCCGCTGCACACACTTGGCCGCTGCACACACTTGGCCGCTGGACCAAAGATCCATGGTTTGAATCCTAGTGAAGGCCAAGCTTGTTTTCACTGGTCTAGAGGCTGACTAACCAACTCTGACATGGCTGCCTTACCTTGAGGAAAAGTGAAAACTACTAAATCTTGTGGTGGCCATACAATCTCCACCTCAAATGTGGACATGGAAGCTTATGAACGCTGCTTCACTGGCTCTATAGATCAAATTGGTCTGAAAGGGTTACTTTACTCACTTGGATTCCAGAAGACACAGAGGAGGGAGTCAGATAATTAGATAATGGTAGGACAACTTTCACATCAGGGGTTTTTTCTGGTGGGGGGGGGGGGGGGGGGAAGATTACTCTAGCTTGGGCAATCTTCTACTTTACTAGTTCAGCAGCCATGGTGGTAAAAGTAAAGTACCCTTTGAATTTGAACCAAACTGATCATAGGGTGGTGAAGCAGCATTCACCAGTTTCTGTGGCCGCGGCATACTAGGGGATGTGTGGCCAGCACAATGCCCAGCCGCCTTTACTTTACCCCAACTATAGTCAAAGTACCCATCAGAGCTGTGTAGACTCAGGGACACCCTCAAATCCTGGGAAAAAATCCTAGCCTTCACCAGGATTCGAACACAGGACTTTCGGATCATGCTGCCGCTCGACTACCCTTCCCCCTAGTTACGGTGGTGGCCTCCTGATACTACACACATTATACACAAGTACAGACAACCTACATCAGCCAGGGCTCTTTCTCCATCCTCAGCTTCAGCTGCTGGTACAGAGGGTAGACGCCCTCAATGTCAAGGTTGTCCAGGCTCTGCAGGCTGAAAATCTTCTCCAGGACGCAGCCTTGGGGCAGCCCTTCAGTCCTTTCTGTTGTGGATTGACCTAATGGATGACGGACAGACAGCTAATGGAAACTTCAATTACGTGTGGAATAATTAACAAAAATCATTTATTGTTGAAAACAAAGAATAGCAGTATTCTGACCCGCATAATGTTCTAGCAGGAACTGAGTAATAAGGATGTACCATAACGTCTGTAGCAAACAGGCGAACTGGTTCAAATATAGAATGGATTAATACAATTTTTGGAAGATGTCTTAATTGGTTGAATAATAATAGAAAAAATGTAAATAAAAAGTACTTTTGTTGTAAATAATTCCAGCTAATGATGTGAAAATGTTGTTTGTACATGTAAATATAAAGGTGAAAAACAACTTTTTTTTATGACATTATTCTCTTGTATTACACAGACATGGCAACACAGCATTGTAGAGGAGGCCAAGGAGGCGTGCAATACCTGGAATGAAGTTAATAGACTAGCAGGAGACCATAAAGGGTGGCAAGCGTGGACACAGGGCAGGGACACTATGATCCTCAAGGAACATAAAGGATAAATGATGATCATATGGACAAGTCTCAACGTGTATGCATGCATAAAAGGTCACGTGCAAAAATATTTCCGTTCTTATTCGATCATTTTATTCGAAACAATGTCTGTGTGCTACTTTACTGGTTGTACTCAAATTTGTTGGGGATTAAAATTTATTTCATTTCCAATAGATGTTTACAAAGCAAAACAATGTATTGTGAAAGTCAGAAGGGAATAATCACCTTTTTAAAATATCAAACTTATTGCTTAATGCAAAAGAAATTTTGTTATTCGTTTTTATGAATTTACGCATTTTGTTTTTCAATAACCAAGAAAACGCAACTCTTGACTCATTTATTTTGTAAACAAATACAAATTTAACGTCACGCGACTAACACTTGAGTATTAATGATTGCCTGTTCACATTTGATGTTAAAAACGGATTCCTCATAACTAATATTGTATCCTTTGTATAATTCTAAAAGACTAGAACTGGCCGTCGAGGTTGAAATCAATTGTCAAACACCAGCAAAAGCATGTTTTTTTTGTTATTAGTTTAAAAATAGAAAAGGAAGTTCACGAACATTCGGGTTCAAAAGTTCACGCCTCATTAAGACTCCTCCATTACGAGCAGAAAACCTGATAATTATTTTTCAACAAGGGAGGTAAACAGTTAAAGAGTAAATGATTAAAATGACTAAAAATGGAGTTACCTTCATCATAGTGAACAAATGAACTGCTTTCACACTTCTGTAAACAACAGTTGACTGCAGGAGCTCCTGGTTCTGAAAGACACAGGTCGTGGTCTGTACTTGAGCCAGTCAGCAGGATTTCAATGACCAGGTCCAGGAAAACATTGATCAGGCTTAGAGTGATAGAAAGGGGAGGATGTCAATAACAATATGACATTTCATTATTGTTGTTGTTGTTGTGGGTTTTTTTTACAATAGATTTGTCAAAACTATATTTATGTCCGTAACTATATGAATATGTAACTGCACAAAGACTTTACAACATAAGAGATACACAGTTTTCAAGTATTAGGGATATAGACCGTGGTTAGCCATTACCAAGGGAGAGTGGAGAGATTCAGGGGGACATGTGTATTTAGACTTTGTTTATTGTTGTTTTTATCATCATGACCTTCTTTAAGGAACATCCAACTGTAGAGGTATTTACCACGTTTCTTTAACAGTAAAAAAAAAGAGCCGGGTAGACTCAGGGACACCTTCAGGACCTGTGAATGAAAAATCCTAGCCCTCACCGGGATTCAAACCAAGGACCCTCGGTATGCCAGAGGTACTAGCTGCCGCATGACCAGCATGCCCCTTGTCTTGAATATAAATAGGACTTAAGCCTTAAATCAAAGCGTGTATAATAATATTTTTTTTGTGAAACTTGCGCAATCCAACATGTTGATAACTAGCCATAATGGCTTATGATTATTGTTGTCATTACTTTATTTGTTTGCTTTATCTGTAATAGTAAACATGTGACAACGAACAAGGCAACAAGCAACTAATCATTTTTACTTGTTTTTTCTGGTAGGGAACCAGGCGGATAGTATTGCACTGAGATTTTGACGAATTTCTGAACCATAAATTTCTTTGCCATTCTGAAACAACAAGAAGAAGGAAAGACGTTAATGGTAAGTAAATTAACGGGTTTACTTAATGTATCGGGAAAGTCCATAGATAAAACTAAACAACAAACCACTTTTAAGTGTTTGCATCAGTGAATCGGGAAAACCCACTTCTTCGCTAAATCATAAAATTTAAAAAAACGGCGCGAAACGCGTAAGCTAGTATAAATCGTATACACTTAATTATAGGGAAAATCCGAAAAATAGTTGAAATTTTCTGTTGAATGTTGAGCGCCAAAACGACAGTCTTGGTCGTCCCCCCCCCCCCCCCCAACACACACACACAGGTAACGTTGGGAAAAAAAAAGAAAAGCGCCCTCCTATTATGTTATTACAGATTGGAGCATAACAGAACCCCGTGGTTTCTATTTCATAAGAGCTTGGTGCCAGTACTCTAGACTCTAGAACAATGACAACGCCAGTTGCTGCTATCATTCTTTTTTTTTCCCTTTTGTTTACTGTGCGTAAAGTTAAAGCAGTATTTCTAGTTTTTATTTCTAAAAAAAACAACATGTACGCTTTAATAACAAATGTATAATATATACAGTATGTTAATAAACGTATTATAAATAATGATTAGTACTAGGGTCATACACAATAATTCGTCTGTGTTCGCTCTACAAGTAAGTAAGGGGGGGGGGGGGCGAAACAAACATGACCAGTAACTCGTGATGTATTCAAAAATTACCCCATTTATTTCCCTTGCATCAGTTGTAAAAAGAAATATTTTTCCGTAATTTTTTTTTTTTTACAGCCGGGACATTTTTGATTAATGAATAAATAAATAATAATAAATATTTAATAAATAAGAAAAGAGCTTTTAAGTCGTCTCTTTAATATATTTGTTTACCCAGCATCTCATTTCCCACTCATTAAACTATATAGGGGCTGTTGTTAGGTTTGTAAAGAACAACGGTAGGGATATCAATAAAGCTTAGGAAAATCAACAGGCTGTTGATAATAACCCAAGCTCGGTTTTAAAGGTCGCAGCAAATAACGCAAATAAGCCACCCGAACAACAACGGTATCTAATCGTAAGCCCACAGCATATAAGCAAACAACACTAGATAATGTACACATGTTTTTTTTTAACCGTATTCGCCGATTTCAGTGATTCTCACATTGGACTGCCAGAGACTTTTTTTTACATTTTAACAAAATACCGGACACCTTCCAATCCCGGATTATATTGTCCACTTTTGTTTAAAAACCGGACAGTCTCATTAACCGGACAGTCTCATTAACCGGAAAGTCTCATTAACCGGACAGTCTCATTAACCGGACAGTCTCATTAACCGGACAGTCTCATTAACCGGACATTCTCATTAACCGGACAGTCTCATTAACCGGACAGTCTCATTAACCGGAAAGTCTCATTAACCGGACAGTCTCATTAACCGGACAGTCTCATTAACCGGACAGTCTCATTAACCGGACATTCTCATTAACCGGACAGTCTCATTAACCGGACAGTCTCATTAACCGGACAGTCTCATTAACCAGACAGTCTCATTAACCGGACAGTCTCATTAACCGGACAGTCTCATTAACTACCAGACATTCTCATTAACCGGACAGTCTCATTAACCGGACAGTCTCATTAACCGGTCAGTCTCATTAACTACCGGACTGTCCGGTTTTTACCTGCAACTTTGTTACCAAATGAAGTTCCGCGTGAATGCGGTCCAGCTAGTGGGGTCCACTTTTCCTTTAAAGACTTAGAATGGAAGGCGCCCCACCATCGAAGCCTTTTGTACAAGATGCCCCCCATCCAATCCACACCAACTAAAGAAAACACACCCTGCTACCCATCCAATCCACACCAACTAAAGAAAACACACCCTGCTATGCCATTTAGTATAGTTGTTAGGGCCTCGGCATTTGTTTAAATTGGATGAATATAAAGAATTGGTATTGTATTAGAGGCCAGCCAATCAATTTAACTTCTAAAGACACGTGACTTACTCTGCATATTTTCAAATTGTTCTGTGGAGTCTTGATGAGAGACCAGAGTGCGTGCTTCATTCTGGTTCTGTGTCTGGGAAGGTTGGGAAAAAAACAAAAGAAAATGAACAAATGAGCTCATAAGGAAACTGAACACGTAGACACACACACACATGAACATATAATAATAAACTTAACGCATACACAGTAGGTATAAGAACACATAAGCTCATGGTGCATAAAGTAACACGGGCAAAGATGTATAAAGTAATCGCATACAATTTTAAATCATAACGTTGCCAATTATCAAGTATACTTTGCAATATGTTTATATTCTTACACACAGTCAACATCTGGGCAACCAGAAGGGCAACAATCAAACTTTTAATTTGCTTTTTTTCTTCTCCTGGCACTACGGTATGCTAGATCAGGGGTTGGCAGCCTACGGAACGCTTGCCAGACTTGTCACGACAAGGGATTTTCAATGGCACGCGAAAGAGGCCTTAAAGTATATTCAAGTATCTTCTTCAAGAAATTTAGTGCTACAGCCAGGATGACTTTTAGGCTGTTGGCAAGCTGAATGGATTAGAAATCCTACTTTGAAACACTGTTATCAAAAGGTTGCCGATCCCTGTGCTAGATGATAGCACAAATCAAAATGCAAGACTAGACTCAGACCACGGATGAGCACAGGACGCAGTAATCTTCTTTAAAGAAGGGGCGTCTTTAATATGCATGCATGAGATAGCGTGGTGAGCACACCGCCCGGTCGTTCTAATCTGAACAGATAAAATTAATGGTGCCTCTTGCACGTGACCAGGGGCAAGATGGCCGAGCGACTGGCGTACCCAAGGTCCTGGGTTCGAATCCTGGCTAGGATTTTTTTCCCCGGGTCTAGAGGGTGTCCCAGAGTCTACTCAGCTCTGATGGGTAGGCCTACCTGACCTTAGTTGGGGTAAAGTAAAGGCGGCTGTGCATGGTGCTGGTCATAAAATCACCTAGTATGCCGTGACCAAAGAAAATAAATGGTGAACGCTGATTCAACGACCCTATGGGTCAATTTGGTCCGACGGGATACTCGCAGATGACCACACACTTACAGTAAAACTTATTAAAACATAAAATATTTTCTGTATATGATTTAAATGTGAATTTGGTACAGAGATTATAGTCCAAATGTGGATACGATATAAACATGCAGATGTAGTTTAAAAGTAAAGTACAAGTATTTAAGTAATCTTATATTGAACAAACTATCGTAGAGGACAGTAAAACCCTTGGAGAATAGAAAATACCCCCCCCCCCCCAGAGACAACGATGACCAGATGAGTGATATACTTTCGCCAGATCTACTTATGAAAGGGCGTGGAAATGAAGAAGAATATGAGGTCGGGTTTGGAGGCTAAAAGAAGAAGGTGAGATAGAAACTGATATACTATTCATAGGCCTACACTTATTGTAAGACACACACACACGTATTGTAAGACACACACACACATATTGTAAGACACACACACACACGTATTGTAAGACACACATACACATATTGTAAGACACACACACATGTATTGTAAAGACACACACACACATATTGTAAGACACACACACACACGTATTGTAAGACACACATACACATATTGTAAGACACACATAGGCCTACACATATTGTAAAGACACACATACACATATTGTAAGACAAACATACACATATTGTAAGATACATAGGCCTACACATATTGTAAAGACACACATACACATATTGTAAGACACACATACACATATTGTAAGACACACACACATATTGTAAGACACACACACACATATTGCAAGACACACATACACATATTGTAAGACACACACACACATATTGTAAGACCAACACACATATTGTAAGACACACATACACATATTGTAAGAAACAAAGGCCCTACACATATTGTAAAGACATACACACATATTGTAAGAAACACATACACATATTGTAAGACACACACATATTGTAAGACCAACACACATATTGTAAGACACACATACACATATTGTAAGATACATAGGGTTACACATATTGTAAAGACACACACATACACTTCTGAATAGATAGACGGGTAAGTAGAAGGTCGAACAGATAAAGGATAGAAAAGAGTCAGATATGACGTTAAGATTGACTTGGTTATTAAACAAACAACCACGTTTATCTCCCAGTCTCTATTTTGTTCTCCGGGCCTGGAGATAACAAAGCTTGCTACTGCAGTTTGTATAACCATTGCAGTGCAGGGCATGTAGAAAACGAAGAAGGGAAAAAAAAGACCAGCACACGGAGTATAAATTATTTACAATACGGTAACGCCATGGAGACAAAACACAAGCTCTGACACAAATAAATGTCAACTTATCAGTTGGGCCAGTCAAGTGTGTGAACCCTAATTATAGCGCTGAGACACACACTACACGGCCCGTGACCCACTTTGCCGTCGTCGTACGTCACGACACACACACACAACACGACACGGCGATTAAGGGACCAATAAGGTGTGCTTGGGGCTGGGGGGGGGGGGGGGGCATTCGAGGTCATGTTTCCTTCCACGGTATCGCGGCCCTATTCTCAAACCGTTTACTCTAATCTTGCCCTGAAATAACGGAATTACCGTAAACTTAACAACTATCCCCCCCCCCCCCACACACACAAGGTGGTAGTCTGCGTACAAGTATCGATACCGGTCACCCAGTCCCATTTTGCCGGACCCGGACGCATATGCTGGAAAGGAGCAGACGTCATTTTCCAGTCCTCGACCACTGTATTCGAGAAACTGTGTTTAAGTATTAGATTACCAGTGGACCATTTCGATCCCTAAAATATCACAAGTCGTAGACGCACAAACACGCTATAAATTAGATATACACTATATATAGTAACACCGCGTAACGATTACGTGTAGGCTATTGCACCGCTTACTGAAACCCAGACATACACACACACACCAGTATTTTGTATTTATTTTATTTTTTTCGCCTAGTGGTCACAGCAGGTCGATATATCCACAGATAGTACTGGAATCCAACAGATAAAAAAAAAAAAAGAATTAAAAAAAAAAAAAAAGATTTTTTTTTCTAGAACTGCGGCTCTAATTTGTCACCACTGCAAGGAATGAGTAATGCCAGGAGGCGTTCAATATAATGCGCTCTACACACGTGACTACGTGAAGCAACAGACAAAGTTAAGAGTAGGCCTAATTATCGGGATTCTCCAAGACACACACACACACATGACAGGAACCACGTCAACAATGGCGAACTAGTAACATGACAATGGCGAAATAGTAACATGACAATGGCGAACTAGTAACTTGACAATGGCGAACTAGTAACATGACAATGGCGAACTAGTAACATGACAATGGCGAACTAGTAACATGACAATGGCGAACTAGTAACATGACAATGGCGAACTAGTAACATGACAATGGCGAACTAGTAACTTGACAATGGCGAACTAGCAACATGACAATGGCGAACTAGTAACTTGACAATGGCGAACTAGCAACATGACAATGTCGAACTAGCAACATGACAATGGCGAACTAGTAACTTGACAATGGCGAACTAGCAACATGACAATGTCGAACTAGCAACATGACAATGTCGAACTAGCAACATGACCATGGCGAACTAGTAACTTGACAATGGCGAACTAGCAACATGACATTGTCGAACTAGCAACATGACAATGGCGAACTAGTAACTTGACAATGGCGAACTAGCAACATGACAATGTCGAACTAGCAACATGACAATGGCGAACTAGTAACATGACAATGGCGAACTAGTAACTTGACAATGGCGAACTAGCAACATGACAATGTCGAACTAGCAACATGACAATGGCGAACTAGTAACTTGACAATGGCGAACTAGCAACATGACAATGTCGAACTAGCAACATGACAATGGCGAACTAGTAACATGACAATGGCGAACTAGTAACTTGACAATGGCGAACTAGTAACATGACAATGGCGAACTAGTAACTTGACAATGGCGAACTAGCAACATGACAATGTCGAACTAGTAACTTGACAATGGCGAACTAGCAACATGACAATGTCGAACTAGCAACATGACAATGGCGAACTAGTAACTTGACAATGGCGAACTAGTAACTTGACAATGGCGAACTAGTAACTTGACAATGGCGAACTAGTAACATGACAATGGCGAACTAGTAACATGACATTGTCGAATAACTCAAGAAATATAAAATGTTGATTGTTGTTGCCTTTTTTTTTCAACACACTTTTTTTGTAAATGACCCGACTTAAATATAAAACTACCCAAGTGTTAATTGCTTCACTTATTCAAATCTCAAACACGAAGAAGTCCTTGGATAAAAACATCAAACAACTGCATAGCAACTAGCTATGGCGATGAAATAATAGAAAACCAGCTCTTTGACAACAGTACCAATCTATCGTTTGGGTCTTAATTCTTAAAACAATATGCCATTGGATTTAAGGGCTCGGCGACCGGCCAATATCAAACCAATAAACGTTGACCGATGCGAGAATCAACCCTGTCCGTTGGTAAAATATAAAGTAGCCAATACATACAAACGCTTGAGAAAAATGTGCCGAATAATTTGACGTGCATGACACATACGGGGCGCACGGTGGCCCTGGTAAGCCCCTGGACACAGAAACTGGTGAACGCTGCATCACCGGCCCTATGGATCCATTGGGTCCGACGGGACTACTTTACATGACACATACAACCTCATTCGATAAACGCCACCTAGCGACCAATGCATATAATATAACAAAACGGTGGTGGGGGGGGGGGGGCAGATGGTTGAATTGTCATCCCGAGAATCTTTGCTAAAAATCCGATATAAACTCTGCTACATCTATAAACCATTCTATGTTTGAATTTAGTGGTGGGGTAAATGCATTGACTTACATTAAAAAAACAAAAACAATATAGTAACTTATCTTATGTTTTACAAACTCTTCTTCTGTAGAGAATATTATTTCGCACTACTCTTATCTTATAATCTAACACTGGGCTCCGAGGATATAGGGAAACGAACAGTGTGTTTCAAGCTCAACTCAATGGAACACATGTGACAGTGTGAGACTCCTTGGCTTACTTGACTGGAATTCATCATCGCTATTTTTAGATACCGCAAAAGGTCCCGACCCGCCGCTGGCGCCTTGTGGGGAAGTCTTTTAAAAAAGAAATAAACAAAATAAAGGGATGGGGGAAGTAACTCTGGTTTGTCAAAAGTCTTTCGATAAGCGTTGCCTAGCGACCGACACTGTTGATTGACCCCGGGGAAAAAAATTGTACATTGTTTTAAAAAATGGAATGAGAAACAAAAATAACTTCACGTGTTTCAACTTAATGAAGACTAATGCAGGAAACATGTCTGTGAGCAGACAATAGGATGCCTGGGTTAGTCTAAATTCTAAATGTTTCAAACATTATGGGGTTTCATGCAGTACAACCTTTGTGTATGTATTTGTGTGTATATAGTATGCCCATGGAAGATGGCAAACAGAGGCGTAGCTATGGGAGGGCGGAAAAGGGGGGGGGGAACCTATGTCCTCCGGGCGCCAAGGTATCACCAAAATGATGCTCTCTTTACATTATACTCTACAATAGAAATATGTGATTAATCAGAACGTTTGGGGAGAGGGGCGCCAATTGGACAGTTCACCACCGGGCGCAAAAAAAAACTATGCCCCTGATTGGTAAACGCCCCATATATACATTACACCCACCCGTTTCACATGGAAACTATTCTGCGTACACCCATGATCACAAGACTCCATCCCACCCCCCTCCTTTTCAACCCCCCCCCCCCCAAGCAAAACTATCCTCTCATGCTTGCATAACAAACAGAAACAGATAGAGAGATAGATATGGGAGATATGGGAGATAAGCTTTAGACCACACACAAGTTGGGACACGTTTATCATCAGGCCTCTACTTCTAATACTTACGGGTGATGCAGAGAATGTGGGTCACAGCTGTTGCTTTTTTTTTTATCCACACGAGTGATAACCTCATAGTGTCCTAATATCTTCACTACTGAGCAGCCCAGAAGAAGGCAACGAACTGAAACCGTTTGATTGCCCCGGATTGTGTGGGGGCAACCAACCGTGCAGGCCACGGGACTGCTAACCCATTCACGCCACCCAGATGCCACAACATGAACCACACCCAAACGCACGAAAACGCAAAAAGTGATATAATGTCAGGTTGCAATAGATAGTGCAACACGCACAGCCCCACATCAACCACAATAATATATCCATTTTTTCTTATCTTATTTGAGATGGCCTTGCCAGTGGCGTAAAAAGGGGAAAGAAGCGCACTTGGGGCGGTGGCCGAAATTGGTGCCTATTAGAATGCTTTTCATTTTTTTGTAGTAGGCCACACAGATGTCAAATAATGTCAGTTTGGAAAACTTTGGCACCCTAGTGCGCCGCCCCCCCCCTTTCACCCTATGCCTTTCCTTGGTTTCGAATTTCAATTGCATTTTAATAATCACTTTTACTAAGCTTTTCTCGACGACTTTGGGGCAACCTCAGTTCCATGCTCGGATTATCGGATTCCACTCGTATAAGAACTCGTATGAAATTGTCCTGACAATAAACGTGTTACTATCTCGTTGTTTTTGTTAATATCTCACTATATTATTATAAGTACCGTTCGGACCAGCCTGATCATAGGGCCGGTGAAGCAGCGTTCACCAGTTTCTGTGGCCACGGCATACTAGGGGATGTGTGGCCAGCACAATGCCCAGCCGCCTTTACTTTACCCTAACTAATGTCAGGTACCCATCAGAGCTGGGTACACTCAGGGACACCCTCGAGTCCCGGGAAAAAATCCTAGCCTCCATCAGGATTCGAACCCAGGACCTTCGTATCGCCAGTGGAACGCGCTGCCGCTCGGCTCCCTTGCCCCATTCTATTATTATAGTTATGCGGTATTTCGGTACTTTTAGAATTTAATGCTTAATGGAGTTATGTCCTAGTACTTACTTATTTTCTTTTAGTATTTCTAAATGTAGAGTTTTTATATACTTTACAAGGTGTGGGCCTCAGATGAAGCCTATGACAGGTTGCCACCTGCATAATTAGTTTCATAGCTGGGGAGGGTTGTGCTTCACGTAAAATATGTCACCACCTCTTCAACCGCCATTCCCCAGGCGTGAGTAAAAACATTAAGCTATAAAAGTTCATCCACACAAGCTGTCCTTTATGTTTCGATACGACCTTGACATAGTTTTCTAGTTAAGTTTGAACCCGTTAACCTGCACCCCTCCCCCCACCACCACCACCACCACCAATAGACGCACAGCGTTGTGAATCATAAAAAGAGGCAGAAGACAAAAGCAGTAAATGTCTGAAGTAAACAATTTCAAACCCCGGGCACTTCGGTGCACACTTTATGCTCAAGCTCACGTCTGCTCGACGTCTGGTGGCGGCCATTACACGTTTCGGAGGTAGGTCCAGGGGAGTTTACTCCTCATACATTTTATTTCTCTCAAAATGGGCGAGTTGTCAAGGGATATGGGAATGCTAGAGGAATTAAAAAAACAAACATGTACAGCACAAGCCACAGCAGCCATCGTACTTCCAAATACAAGTCCAGTGGGAACACCACGTCGTATCGACGGGGAAAGAAACTTGAATTCCACGTGTTTTCATGGTTTCCACGTCTTTTCCTCGTCGATACGACGTGGTGTGCCCGCTGGGAAGGTCGGGTGAACCCAGACGAAAAACAAAGTAGCATTTCAACTTTCAACCCCTTGAATTCAACCCGTTCCAATTTGTAATCACAATATCTGTCTCAATAAACCATAATAACATCTAAAGGCTTTTACTTAACCTGTAACATCAAAGAGATCATGTAACTCTTCACGACTGCAGTTGAACTTTAAAAAAAAAAAAACATCAGCCATCAGGTCTGACCTTCGCTCCATAGTTTTATCTTTCTGTCCTTGTACGGACCTAAGGTCGACCTTGGTCGTCCAGAGTTTCAGGTTTTCTCAAATAAAAAAAACAGCGGTCGCCGGCCTTCATAGCTTGTGCCACATCACCCCCCCATCTCTCCAGTTCCTACTGTTTGGCACATCACTCAGCTGTTAAAGTTAACTCAAATTGTGCAACGAGGACACAAAAGAGTCAATACCGTCTTGGGGCCAGGCTAGATGACCTTGTGTGAAAGGAAAAGCATGCCATGGGGACTCGGGAATGCCCCCTATGTGTCAAATAGCACATGTCACTGTGACATCTCGTGGCAGGGCGCAGGTGATCCGCGTAGCTCAGCGTTTTACACCGGCCCAGATCAAACACATGAAGGTCGCACATGCCCCATCGGCCTCCTTTCTTTGTTTCCCCATGGATCGGGCCGAAGGCTGAAGTTCAATGAAAAAGCAATAAAATTTCCTTATGCCTTTAACTTTGAAAGCAATGGCAGTAATAATGGTCAATTATGTAGCTAATCAAATGATATATATTTAGTATAATGTGTGTGTCGATTCCGATCCCTATTGGTCAGGGGTCGGCAACCTTTTGAGGCAGAAGAGCCAAAAGTTACAATTTACACAATTTCCCAGTTTTTAAAGAGCCACTAACTTTTTTTTTTCAATATTATCGTATTTGATTAGGAGTAGGATCAGCCTACCTAAAGGGCCTACAAAATTGATTTTTGATTTAAAATAAATAGCTTTAAATATGAAATAAAAGGGGGCTATTTATTCATATAAAACATACAAATGTTTCGCACAAAATATATTAAAGTATTTTAGCTAGCTCTGCTAGAATAATAAAATTAGTCATCAAATAGTAGGCCTAAAACTATAATTATTCAATAATAGATAGTTACAATAGTTACATCAATGGGAGCAATGGCCTTGAATGTCTTTTGAAAGTTTTGGCTAAATCTGGCTCATAACTTCTTTTCAGTTTCTAGCACGCCTCTAGATTTTTATTTATTAGTTGGCTTCTTACTTTACTTTTTTTTATATTTCATGCAAGAAAACGCTTGCTCGCACGAATATGTTGACTCGAAGATCGTCAGCACTCCAAATGCCAACTTCTTCACCTCACTGTAGCATTCTGGAATCCTATTCCATGCGTCAAATATGAGTGCTTCAACTCGCGGCATTTCTTTTAGAGTTTAGAACTGTCCAGTTGTGCAGCGTGTCGTGCATGCTTTTCTGGACCTCCAACTCACAACTTTGCTCCGAAGAAGACTGAACACTACCGCCCGCTGGGTTGTTGACAGGGTGTTTCATATAGTAGTCTAAGTAGTGACTAGCGGCTGTCAGCTTCAGCTGTCTGTCTACTCTATCTTCCCAGCCTGTTCATGTCTACTCTGGTGTGCCACCGGGGTCTGTCCTCAGCCCAGTTCTTTACACCCAACCCCTCTCCTTTGTCATCGAACGCCACAACCTGAAATATCATTCTTTCGACGGGCTCCTTGCTTCCATCTCAATGTTTCCTGGACATAAAGAACTGGATGACGGAAAACAAGCTAAAGTTGAACAGTGTGGAGACTGAATCTCTTATCGTCTGTACGAGACGGAGGGTCGTGTCCCTCACTGCGTCCGATCTTCAGCTGGCCGACGCAACAGTACCTTTCTCCCCGACTGTCAAGAGCTTTGGCGTTTATGTGAACTCCACGCTGTCCATGCAGCCCCACATCTCCTTCCTCACCAAAATCTGCTTCTTCCATCTGCGTCGTATTACCGCCATCCGTCGCTATCTCACTAAGGAAGCTTGTGTTAAGCTTTTCATCTCTCTCCTCTTTTGCCGCTAGGATTATTGCAATTCGCTTTTGGCTGGCATCTCGGCCTCCTCCCTTCAGGGCCACCAATGTGTCCAGAACTGTGCTTCCCGACTGGTCCTTAAGAAGAAGTCGACTCATATCACTTCTCTGCTCCGATCTCTGCACTGGCTACAGCTCGGCTTCTGATGCACTAACTCTTCAGATCCCTCCTGCGAAGCTAGTGTTCGCTGGCCAACGTGCATTCTCCTATGGGGCCCGTCTACAGCTTCGCCAGAGCCCTAGCTTCAACACCTTCAGGAGTCGGCTGAAGACGCACCTATTCAAGTAGCAGTATTCACCTGTACATGTACACATTTTCGTCTTTTCGTTGTCTGTACTCTGTAACTGTTGACGGCGTATAGAACTGTTCCTAACGGGATATAGGCTACAAGTATTATTATTTGGCTATTATTATTACTCCACCTATTATCACTGTTCTCTGTTGAGTTATTTTACCCTGTTTTCAGTATATAGGCTATAATATATATATTTGCAGTATAATATTTTTTTATGAGTTTTGAAAATAAAATAATATAATGATTAATATTTGCGCATGGAACTGGAGAGCCACATCTTGTCATCGAAAGAGCCGCATGCGGCTCGCGAGCCGCAGGTTGCCGACCCCTGCTATTGGTTGATTCAAAGAACACGAGACCTTATGGTCTTACATATTTCCCTTTTGCGATTTCGCTTTCTGCATGTGTTCTCCACGGCAAACGTGGGTACGAGTCCCTGACTGGCATGCGGGATGTACCTAGATGTATTTAGTTATAATCATGACAACTGTAAGGTTCCACTTCGTATACTTTAAACACATGCTAATAACAAATTGCTAGTTTTAATTTGTACATATTTTCAGCAACTTTTAGTTTCCCTTACCGGGGGGCACGGTGTCCGGCAGCGCGTTCGACTGGCGTACCGAAGGTCCTGGGTTCGAATCCTGGTACAGGCTAGGATTTTCCCCCGGGTCTGGAAAGTGTCCCTGATTCTACCCAGCTCTGCCCTTAGTTGGAGTAATAATGAAGTGAACAGTGCTGGCCACACAATCACCAAGTATGCCGTGGCCACAGAAACTGGTGAAGGATGCTTCACCGGCCCTTTGATCAGTTTGGTCAGAAGGGTACTTTTTTTTATATTGTTACTCCGAGCAACGCTGGGTAATTTACTAATTTTACTATTATATATCTATATCGTACTACCCCTTTCATACATCAGTCTGGCTTGGATTCCAACGATTAGAGATATCTTTTTGCAGTGGATAATAATGTGATTCAGTCTTTGACAAGGAAACTTGAGTCGGCGTTTGGTAGAGAACTTCTTCGTCTGTTTCTCTTCATTTCATTTCTCTTCATCGCTACTCTCGCTCTCTTACGTCTTTTTGTTTGTTGTTGTTTTAAATTTCCCGTCATGCCCACGCTAAACGGAAACAAGACTTAAAACTTAAAACTATCTGACGTCAGGGGCTGAAGACAATGTCGACACATAGAACCGTCTTGGCCTATTATGTTTTTTTTTTTTCAAAAGCTATCCCAACATTCCTCCAAGTTCCGGAAGTCACACGTCACATGAGTTATCCATGTTAAAAAAAAAAGAATGACGTCTGCGCTCGCCGTGAACTCACCCGTCCTGGAAAGGGATACGGAGGCTGAGGGGCAGCCAACCAACGATGGACGATGGGAGAAAAGGGGGGGGGGGGGACGACTAAGCCCAACTGAGTCAATATGACAGCACCGTGCCAAGTAACCTTCAAGGACAGGGTTAATGCCATTTGTCAGTTTAGTCTCTCACGGTTTCTTGTTATCTTTTTTTTTATTTCCATACTAAAATGTTTACCTGTGTTGTTGTTTCTTTTTTTACATTTATTAAATAACGATCAGAAAAAAATAAATTCCCATCCGTCCACTGAGATTTTTTTTTAAACTATTTTCCTTTGGAGCTATACAAGGTTTTGTTGTTCAATTCATGGTGTTTAGAGTTTAAAGAATGAAAAAAAAAAAGGAGAGGGGGAGGAATATTTCCTCCAATCACAGTCCCCGTTAAAAACAAAACAAGCAGACAAATCTTACTTAATTTTATTATCTCCCCGTACTATCCACAACAAGTCATTCCTAGTCTTTTAGTTCTTTAAATGGGAAAATAAAACCAGTTTCCAGAACAGAAGTTTTAAGGTAAAGGAAGTGAAGGAACTATAGAATCTATATCTTTCACACCACGCCCTACTTGTGTGTGTGTGTGTGTGTGTGTGTGTTGGGGAGGGTTGGGGCAGGTCATATACCCCGTTACATATTTGTCCCGATCTAAGCTAAAGTTTGTGTAGGTCCCGATCTAAGCTAAAGTTTGTGTAGGAAACAAGATAAATGCATGTTTATTCAGTAACCTAACCGAAGGCCATATCATAGACCTAAGCAAATGCCTTATCATGTAGAACTAATAATAATAATGCTTATGTAGCCCTTATCCCGTCGAGGACAGTTCTATGGGCTGACAAAAGTTACAGACACAGTACAAACACGTAGTACAGACGAACAAACTAACCACAAGTAGAACCGGAAACGTAACCAAATGTCCTACTGGATCCCTAACCACCCGAGACACAACCACGGGCCTAAGCGGCAGCAATTACCTCAAGCCTATCTAGAAACGTCACGGAGTTAGTAAACAAAAAAGAAAAGGAAAATTGGGTTTCTATTTTTGGGTTATAGGCCTGCGCGAGACAAGCCAACGTTTGACTTAGTTCCTTGCAACGTTAGACTTAGTTCTTTGCAACGTTAGAGTTAGTTCCTTCTGTAGGCCCATGTGTTTTGTTTCAACTGTTTCAACTGATATTATGTTGACCAGGAATTCAAATTTGTCCATATGAGCTTTCATTTCCGCCACATCTGAAAACTTTATCAAATGTAGGTCTACAGTCTTCTCATTAGAAAAAAATTGATTTCAATAAGCAATTGATTGTTCAATCTTATACAAACTCACTAGACAATCATTGTAGCATAGTATATTATGACATAAGGTACAAACAATGTATTCCCGTGTCCTATATTTTGACATAGGCCTACTCATACATATAGAAAACCTGCTAATCAAAAATCAGACAAATGCAGCGTTCACTAGTCCACGGCATACTTGGGGATAGGGGTGGCCAGCACAATACCCAGCAGCCTTTACTTTGCCCAAACTTTTCTCAGGTACCAATGAGAGCTTGGAAGACTCAAGGACAACCTCCGTGCTAGTAAACAAATCCTCATAACCTTCATTACGATGAGAACCTGGGACCTTCGATCTGCCAGACCGGCGCGCTGCTGCCAGGCGTGTCCCATATAACGACATAGGTTACACACAGAAATGTTGGTCCGTTAAACCTGAGAATTCGTAAAAAAATCAAAGCTTTCATTCAGTCTGGAGTCTGGGAGTCCTCATGGCTAGTGTAGGGCTGTCATCAGTAGTGTGGCCAACACAATTCCCAGTCCTCAACCAATACCTAATACAGAACCCGTTTTTATAAACTAGAAAGACGTAAACTGTTATATGAATCTACTCTGTAATTAGTACAATATTTTCCAATAATTCTGCAACCCGTTTTCTGCCTACACTTTTAACTTTCTTAAGAACAGGTTCTGGCAAACGTTTGGAACAGGTAGGGTGTATTCTAGTACGACGCCGCAACAAGTTGCTTTATACTGACAAAAGATAAACACAAAAAATACTGCTA
Source organism: Anisus vortex (assembly GCA_949126835.1). Taxonomy (NCBI): domain Eukaryota; kingdom Metazoa; phylum Mollusca; class Gastropoda; family Planorbidae; genus Anisus; species Anisus vortex. The sequence goes on from OX421496.1 coordinate 37,525,833, forward strand.
GCAAGCACACCAAGCAGTTACACAGACATACGGCTACACGTAGGCCTACTGCATAAATACAATGCATGCATGCTATCAACATTCATATAATATAATCATAGACTTATGGCAGAGTTTCGTCTTCTTATCTTTCCTGCCTTAATTTGGCTGGAAATAAAAAGAGTCAAGAGCCTCTCTTACATCTCTCTATCTCAACTCACAACGCATCCCTCTCAGCTCCACCTCTCTCTCATTCTCTCTCTCTTTAAGCTCCGTCTCTCTTTGTAAACAAAAGGCAGCCGAGATAAGTGATAGAAGGAAAACTGTAAAACAGGCAAAGAACTTGGTACAAGTATAAGAAAGTGCAGATTTTGGTAAGATGCAACGAAATGTTGGAACATATTCACACACATACACACTGACACACAATCATAACCCTACTCGCGCACACATCTACTCTCACCTACAAAAACAAATTACACATACACACACTCACACAATAGAAACATTGCCAAAAACTGTCTCTTGTCTGGCTTTCCATTTACATTAAGTATGATCTTGTCAATGGTACAATGTATATAGTATCACCCTTTATACCCCACAGAGTCACCACCACTCTTACCCCCCCCCCCCCCCAAACCCTCCACTACCAAGATCTAAACATGACAAATTAAATGTCTAAGCTCCTACGACTAGAAGGTCAAATGTAGAATCATGTCAATGGTTCAAATGGATATGGTATCACTCCTTATGCCCCAAAACGCCACCACCACTCTCATACCTCCCCTCCCCCCTATTTCGTCCACTATCAAGATCTAAACACGTCTTCAATCTGCTGTGACCTAGGCCTAAATGTTACAGCACACTCATCTACTTCAATACTTGAACAAATAAACAGAGATTACAACACCCATGTGCCGAATATACATTTTTTTTTAATTGTCATTTAAAACTTTGAAATTTGAACCATTGTTTTTTTTCAAGATTGCAAGACTAGCCTACACATAACTGTCATAATCGTATACTTGGCAACAATCTTCTATTTATAAGGCGTATGAGTACATTAAGCTTATAGGACAAGAAACGAGAATGTTCTAATATTATGAATAGTTTAGTTAGTCGTTGTTTTTATTTAAACTTCCTTTTCACTATTTAAACTCACAAACACTACATAGTGCCGATAAGGTGGTCGACTTTCAAATTTTCCATAAAAAAAAAAACTCAGTACTAACGTAGTACTAACTATGAATATTTTTTGGTCTCAGGGTGTCATTGGTTAGTATTTTAGAGAACATTAAAAAAAAAAACGGCAAGGAAACATGAAAGTAGAAATAGGAATTTCCGAATGCACATGATAACAACAAATTGTTACATATTATACTAAAGAAGCATTTTCCGGTAGTTTGAGAGACACACACAAAGACAAAGCTGACGTGGGAGTTGGGACATTGGGAAAATTCTAGTTATTTAATTTGCCTTTCTTTTACTATCGGATTTTCTGCACCTGACAAAGAAGTTATTAATAGCACGTTCACAGTGACTCAATGGTGAGAAACACCGCGTAAGGAAAAATGTAACGTCGCCAGCGATTGGTTGGCTCAGGGGGAGCTACTCTAGCCGCATTTTTTTCTTCTTTCCTTTTCTTCTCAGGAATATCCTCCAGATAAAAATAGAACTGGAAAGCGGGAGGGAAGAGGAATGGGAGGGAAGAGGATGGGGGTGGGGGGGGGGGGGGGGGGCTTCACCTTCTTCCATCGATTCGAGGCTCTGTCGGGGGGCGATACAAATCTGGGTCTTAAAAAGGAAAGAGGAGAAAATCGAGCGAAGTAAACAAGATGATACGAAAGCGAGGATAGAAAGCCGGCGCTGCTATGTCGTAATGTTTTTTTGACCAGAACTAACCGCGCCTACGCAATTTCCCTTTATAATTCAGATTTATAGACCCGTGACACAAAGACTTAGTCTTAAATAACCACATAAAATAGCATCAAATGTATCACTGAACATAATATATCATCAAAGAGAAATATCCTGGTATTCCCTTTAATCTCAACTCGTTGCTAATGACAGATTAGATAAAACAATTGGTTTCCTTTGACGATATAGTAAGAACGTCTGTAAAAAATAAATGTATGTGTGTATGTCAATATTATATTTTTAGCTCTATGTATGTGTGTATGTCAATATTTTATTTTTAGCTCTATGTATGTGTTGTATGTGTGTGAGTGTGTTTTTTAAATTTTTCTCCCGAAGGCTATTGGGAGTCGCTATCTAGATTGACCTCTGTCAGTGCCACCACTACCACCACCGTGACCATCCACACGGTAACATGTCCCCTTTAGGGTGAAAAGGAAATTACTTTTCCCTTCTTCATCTGTACCGACAGGTTTCAGGGAGGGGGAAGTGGGGGAAGGGGAAGGGAGGTAAAAAAAAATATTTGGTGTTAGTAGTCTGACGTGCATACACACAGGCAGGCATACAGACACACACCTACGGTAACCCACAAACTGGGTGTGACGCTAGAGGTCAGTGGATAAATACAAAAACAAAAAGAGCCGCCATCCGTACGACTAAAGAAACCCCTGGTGTGTGTTAGTTTTGAACATATAAATCAAATGCCATATAATTAATTATCATGTCAAGAATATATATCACATATCATGGTAAGTTAATCTACAGTAATCGACACAAGGGAGCATCCGAAATGCTGGGGGAAAAAAAATAAGTTGGCTGATCATAAATATGTTATCATCATTAAAAAGATCACCAGCAAGCCCTTATTTATCTCCTCGAAATTTTATCTACCTGACACACAATCTGCTGTGACTATCTGTTGGCAAAGACTAAAACTTTAATACGCACACGGTTACACAAACACACATCATATATATACACATCACGGACGCGTACACCAAGTATATAAAACGCGACGGCTATCGGGGGTTTTATAAATATAAAAAAGTATCAACATATTTGTGCAATTTTAGAAATCAGATCAATTCTTTAAGAAAGGCTGAAGATGAAACATCTCTTTGTCCCCCCCCCCTCCTCCTTCATCATACCCACTCTCTAGTCCTTTGGTTTAGCTCACATGAACACAAACAAGCGCGCACACTCACACATTCCCACCCTTTCCCCTCTCCCTATCTTTCTCTCTCTCTCCCTCCTCTACCCTCTCTCTCTCTCTCTCCTTTTTCTCACTCTCTCCCGTAATCACCGTTAAAGTAATGGTCTTATGGAAGCTATAACTTTCGTACAGCTAAGCTCTGCCTAAACTAAACATACACTGTTGTTGTAACGATGCAACCATTGCTCGCAAGGAACACTCTAGAACAGCGTTTCCCAAACTGTGGGTCGTGACCCACTTGGGGGTCGATTGACCATCTCACGGGGGTCGCCAAAGACCATCGGAAAACTTATATATACCGGTATTTAAAGTAGCGACGAAATTAATTTTATTTCTAGGGGTCGCCACAGCACTAAAAGGTGTATTAAGGGGTCGCGGCATAAAAAAAAGTTTGGGAACCACTGCTCTAGAATGTCTTTTCAATGAGGACAGAACTCAGCAGCAACAACAAAACGCACACAATACGATATGTTATTAAATATACAACTACCGCACCAATGGTACACGAACATATTTAGCCTGTTAGTTGACTAATGAACGAACGTGAGAAAAGAGAAAGTAAAACAAACAGGTACAGTTAGCCTAGTGGAATAAAGTTCAACTTCTTTCTCTTTTCCAACTCTTACAATATTAAGTCACACTATTCTTGACATTATGGGATTACTACCCCCGTCCTCTACTACTATAACAACTACCTCTCCTTACAGCACCACACCGCCGCCACTAGCGTTTCTTTGTTTCTACGCCCCGACACCTGACCCACACCCACCTCCCCCCCAACGCATTTCTTCTTTTTTCTTGATTGTATTGTCCAAGCTTCCAACACCTGCCGCCCTGTTCACGTCTTTCTCTCCCCGTTATGTGCGCCCCACCCCCGACACGCCCCTCCCTCCGCACACTCACGTGTTGGGGGAAAATGAGGAGAGGGAGGGGGTGCCTACTAGGTCAAAATGGCAGATAATTATGCGAACGCGAAGCAGCGCTTGCTGCTCTATGTGCGCCCCCACCCCCTATTCTTTTGATGCCATCCTCCCCGACCAAAACAACAAGCTATTGAATGAGGTGCTCGAATTCCCAAACCCTCGCCCCACCCTCGTCTGGTGTACTACTAGAACTATTGAAACCAAAATAAAGACAAGAAACAAAAAAACTGTCAAGTTTGAAAAAAGGGGAGGGTGGGGTAGACCAGAGGGGGTGGGGAGACATCACGTTCAGTCGTGAGTACTTTTAATAGCAGCACAAAGAGACTCATCATCAACAAAGAGACGTCAATAGGGAGAAACCTTACTTAGCGAATTCCAGTTTGAAAAGACCATCTGAGTGACAATAGTACAGAAGGAGTGAAGTCTTGAGGTTTGGAGTTTGGAGGGGAAAAGAGGGGAGGGGGGAGGAAGATAAGATTAGAAAAAAAAGCCCTTTTTAATCCTAGTCAGATACAATAGTTTGGCGCTAGGCTACTCCAGTTTTAAGTACACACACGACTAACACACACACACAAGCGATACACACTAGACATACACACAAGACACACACATGACCGATCCCTGACATATAAAAGACACACACAAGACACACACATGGCACACTGTTCACACACAAAAGACACAAACAAGACACACACAAGACACACAGTAGCAGACAGCGGCACAATATAACAACGTAATGTTCATTTGGAGCAGATGTATTTCATCTCAATCTATAACATCTATGTATAAGAAAGCTCTGACGTACGACAACAATTACATACTATTAAGAAACCTTAGAACAACACAATAACACGTTATCAAGCACACAATGTACTGAATGTACTCAACCAAAATACGCCCCCTCCTCGTACCCCATTTTCCTTAGGCCCCAATCACTCACGCGCGAGAGAAAAAAAATTCGGCATGTAAGGATGGTGTGAGTAGAAAGTAAAATGAAAAAAAGGGGGTGGGGGTGGGAGGTGGTGGGGAGTAATAAAGGAGCCGCGCGTGGGCTGAGCGAAAATTGACGGTCTCTCATCCGTGACCTCGACCTTCGCCCATTCATACGAAATACCCCCCCCCCCCCCACCACCACCACTCTCACAAACACACTCACACAGCCTAAAAATAAAAAAAAAACCGGAGCGCGTCATCAACGCAACGAGCTCGGGGCGGAGAGGAGGAGGAGGGGGGATGGGTAGCGAATCAACGCACAAACCGATGACGCAAATAGCAACCGCGCGCAGCTACCGAGGCGAAGAAAAGACCAACAGAAGCCAAACAAGAAGAAGAAGAAGAAGAAAACAACATAATCCCTCAAGTCTATATAGGGTACGCACGCATGTCAGAGGAGGAGACTTCAGTCGACCGGGTCACATGAGTGTGAGTGTATGGAGGGGGTGGGGAGGGGTGCAAGCCTGCATAAGCATTTCACTTGCATAGTAGTACAACTCGCAACTGCGCATTTAGTGTATGGGTTGCCGTTCCACTGACTCCAAGGGTGGTTTATTGAGACTACTAACGTCTTATGAAATCACAAACATTGTCAAATAGTAAAATGTAAGTAAAAATGTAAGTATCCCTTTAAGACCACGGTGTTCAATATTACTAGTGAAGCAGCGTTTTCGACAGTTTCCACGGCCTCGGCATACAGACGGGGAATGGGATTGTGTGGCCAGCAAAATGACCACCCACCTTTACATTTCCCCAACTAACATCGGGTACATATTATCAGATCTGGGTAGACTCGTGTCCGAGACATTTGGACAATGTGACCGCGCCGCGCTAGCAAACCCAATACCCGTTACTGGTAAAAAAAAATAGTACACCAACATTTAATAGTAAAAAGTAAACTTAATGACATGGGGTATATGGAACACTGCCGTAGTGTAAAGTGACGCAAATTAAATAAAAAAGAAAGTAAGCTTTTTATTACCTAACTAGTGGTTATGCCCGTCAAAATGACGGAGAAACGAACGACTACAATATTACAATATTAGTTAAGTTAAGTTAATATTAATGTTAAGAGAGAAAGAAAAGAGACTATTAAAATGAACGTTTCTTTTCGGTATTTAGTTTTTGTTGTTTTTAATTGTTTCTGACCCTGGCATATGCATAATAATTGTTACTGTCAAGCGTCTGATATTATAACGTAGCAAACAGTTGTGTTGACTTAACTTGTTATTAAAAATAGCCTATTAAATTAACAATAATATACTATCTAAAAGAAAAAAAACCCACAATACCAAACAATAAAAGTTAAATAATAAAAAAAAAGCGTAGAAAATAATATTTCAATACAATACAAACTAAAGTGATAACGATTTTTTCGGTATTTAATTTTTGTTCTTGCTTATTGAATTAATAAAACAGTGTTGAGAATGTTTCTTTCGGTATTTAGTTTTTTTTTGTTTTTTTTTTTGGCTTCTGGTCGACCTGAACCTGACATATGCATAAGAAGTGTGGCCTCAAGGACTGGCGTAGTGTGTAAACCGCCGATACATTCCCATTAAGAATACACTGGCGGGCGAACGCATGGGGCACAGGGGGAGGAAGCAATGGACGCTGCAATCCCGTCTCGAGAACCACCCGGTGCCTGGATGCATGTACCTATAGTATAGGATTTGTGCTACCGGGTGACAGTGCAGGTATACGGGCGAGCCACTACGATAATGATCCTTAGGGGAACCGCAGTGAACGATCGATTGGCTGCGGAAACCTTCCCCGTTACACGGCACGCCACGCCTTGGGCGTGTCGTTGGGTGGCTGGAGCCTGGACAGAGATTGCTCAATCCTAAGCGTTACGCCCTGGACACAAGAGCCGCAAGGCTAGTCCGGGTTTTTTAAAGAGACTTTTAAATTCGATATTAAAATGTAGCGAACAGTTGTGTTGACTTGACTTGTTATTAATAATATTAAATTAAAAATAATATACAATCTGAAACAAACAAAAACATAAATACAAAACAATAAAAAAGGTAAAAAATATTTTTAAAAAATAGAAAATAATATTTCAATGAAATAAAAACTAAAGTGAGAAAGATTTTTTCGGTATTTAATTTTTGTTCTTGCTTATTGTATCAATAAAACAGTATTGATAATGTTTCTTTCGGTATTTAGTTTTTATTTTATATTGTTGCTGTCAATCTTATGGTACCCGGTATTTGAAAGTAATCATTTATAAGCCTAACTTGTTTTTTTATAATTCGTATCATTTAATTTATAGGGTGTATAAAGTCGCCTTTTAAAGGATATTCTCCAATAACAACGTAAATCCATTAAATAATTAAAACATTTGGTTACTTTTACTTAAAAGGATAATGCAAACATCAATAATGAAAAAATAATTTCATAGACATTACGTCATACGCTAGTATTTTGTTTAAAGTAAACCATTGAAACTCTCTAAGCCAAATTGCAGTGCGTAGCTTTTAAAAAAGGTCTCGCCACATTAAAAAAACAACAGTAGAATTGGAAAAACCCGGAAAGACCCTCGCGTTCAACATAGTGAATGTCGCGTTCAATATAGTAAATGAACGGAAATGGCCATTTGCTATGTACCGTTATATTTATTTGCATAGATGGATATGACATTTTGGATTTTTTAAATCAACACATTTATGATTATAAGTGATAAAATAAAATTATCTTTTGGAGGACGTTTCCAATTTATACATTTAATTTTTGGCCCGAATAGTCAAACGGCTTAGGAGCCTATAGCGAACAAACATATATATAAATATATATATATATATATAAACAAACATATAAACAAACTCACGGTAATTATATATGTTGATTGTTGCTGTCAATCTTATGGTACCCGGTATTTGAAAGTAATCATTTATAAGCCTAACTTGTTTTTTTATAATTCGTATCATTTAATTTATAGGGTGTATAAAGTCGCCTTTTAAAGGATATTCTCCAATAACAACGTAAATCCATTAAATAATTAAAACATTTGGTTACTTTTACTTAAAAGGATAATGCAAACATCAATAATGAAAAAATAATTTCATAGACATTACGTCATACGCTAGTATTTTGTTTAAAGTAAACCATTGAAACTCTCTAAGCCAAATTGCAGTGCGTAGCTTTTAAAAAAGGTCTCGCCACATTAAAAAAACAACAGTAGAATTGGGAAAACCCGGAAAGACCCTCGCGTTCAACATAGTGAATGTCGCGTTCAATATAGTAAATGAACGGAAATGGCCATTTGCTATGTACCGTTATATTTATTTGCATAGATGGATATGACATTTTGGATTTTTTAAATCAACACATTTATGATTATAAGTGATAAAATAAAATTATCTTTTGGAGGACGTTTCCAATTTATACATTTAATTTTTGGCCCGAATAGTCAAACGGCTTAGGAGCCTATAGCGAACAAACATATATATAAATATATATATATATATATATATAAACAAACATATAAACAAACTCACGGTAATTATATATGTTGATATAAAAGTAAATATACACGACTAAGTAATATTATTGACTGAAATAATGTGAGTCCTTTATTTTTATTGTGACTTCTTGAATTTCACTGATATATTGACCTTCCTGTGTTATCAAAGCGAGAAGCGGCTAGTTGACTATTACTATAAATATAGGGGAGATTATTGATAGATTTTGAACTCCACGAATTGTGATTATCTCCCTCTCGTAACGATGAAGACTTGGCAATCTTCACATTACGCTGTTACCGATGACATAAAGGATGTGTCTCATACGCAGGCGTTGACATTTTTTTTTACAGGCAGCGGTCACGATGCGTTTCGCAATGCACTCTCCCCACACCCAACCACATCACCCCTACCCGACAATCCACACGCAAGTCAGACAAATACAACTTCACGTGTCAATCCGCGTGTGATTCTTATTAAGCTGAGAGGGAGGGGGGGAGGAAGTGCGATGTAATAATCCCGCTTGGAACCAGGGCTGTGGAGTCGGTAGATGAATGTTCCGACTCCAACTCCTCAGTTTTTTTTTACTTCCGACTCCGACTCCCCAACTCCGACTCCCCAACTCCGACTCCCCGACTCCGACTCCCCGACTCCTTTGTATGAATATGCGAATGTATTTTGTACAGTAATTGTAGGAAAGAAAGGCAACATACACGTCATTACCACAGGACTACTGACTGGGAAACCAACAGTCTACTGCCATCCACTGTCGTTGCCGTTGACATTCAATTCCTATCCCCCCCCCCAGCCCCCCAGCTAGAATTATGCGTCTACAGCAAACTGGTAATGTCTTAAGTCTTGTGAAAGGAAAAAAGGAACAAAACTTACTATGGGAATGGTGCGTGAAACAAAATAGAAAGAGATAAGCAACAGGTTTGTTTGTTTTCTAAAGAAGGAACTTAAATACCTTGTACATACATGAAAAAACAACAACACACACACACACAAATATTCCCCCGTGTGATACTGTCTGTGTGTCTTGACAGCAGGACATTCGAATGTCACTTTACACCGGAAAAGTGTTCCGGAAAAGGAAACGGACGTTTTATCTCCGCGGGAGACTACTATAGTAATGTCACAAACACACACACACACAGGCCATGTCTGGCACTGTCAAAACAATTAATTCTCACAAAACAAACACAAGAAGAGACCATTTCACTTATGTAAGAAACATAAATTGTCACATGCACACTCAAAGGCGATGTCAGAATGAGTACTGGGATATATAAGTAAAGTACCAGACACAGCGCCGGTGAAGCAGTGTTCACCAGTTTCTGTGGCCAAGGCATACCAGGAGATGTGTGGCCAAGGCATACCAGGAGATGTGTGACCAGCACATTTACCATACCCCAACTAATGTCAGGTACCCATCAGAGCTGGCTAGACTCAGAGTCACCTTCGAGTCCAGGAGAAAAATCCAGGGCGACACCCTCGAGTCCCGGAAAAAAAAAAATCCAGGATTCGAACCCAGGACCCTCGGTACGCCAACCGAAAGCTCTGCCGCTCGACCACCGTGCCCATACTGATATATATTAAGAAATATATATATATTATTGGGGGCAAAACGAATGGAGGGCAAATGGAGGCTGAAAGAAATGAACGTCAAGTGTGAAGATTCTGCCCAATGGAACGTCAACTTCCTGCAAAACCAGACAAAACAGATCAACACCCAAATGAAATTCGGCCGTTGAACGTCGTAGATTTCGGTACAAATAAGGTAAACCCTTTCTGGGTTGACCCCAGCAGAGTGAAACAACAGCCGACGTGCCATTCGGCTGCAGGTCCACTGCGCACAGTCAGTCAGTTTACTGACAACATGTCAACACAATGTTGCTCGCTTTTATAATAAAACCCAAGGTTTCCGGTTGAACTATCCACGGAAAAAAGAACATGTCAAAAACAGATCCATTGTATCTGAGGCCAGTGGACAATATTTATGTCATACTGTTTTACATAGATTTACTCTGTGATACTGCAAGTATTTCTGTCACTCTGTTTAACATAGATTTACTATGTGACACTACGCGTAGGCCTATTTCTGTCACACTGTTTTACATAGATTTGCTCTCATGACAATACACGTATTTCTGTCAGACTGTTTTACACATATTTACTCTGTGACACTACACGTTTTTCTGTCACACTGTTTTACATATATTTACTCTGTGACACTACACGTATTTCTGTCACACTGTTTTACATAGATTTACTCTGTGACACTACACTTATGTCTGTCACACTGTTTTACATATATTTACTCTGTGACACTACATGTATCACAATTTTACATACATTTATGACACATTAAAACAGGAAAAGAAAAGTCGGTCAAAGTAACCAAGAATTACACCAACAGGTCTATTGATACGGACGTGGAATAGTTCTGGTTTTAACGAGCGTTTGTGTATGTGTGTGTGAAATAAATAAAAAAACTCTTGAGTAACAACTTCCTGTCCCATGTATGTTATTTTTCCTTGTTTGGAAGAGAAGGATTATCCCGTGAACCTCCCCCCCCCTTCCCCCCATTTCTCCCAGAGTCCCAAACACACACAAATGAAACAGGATGTAAATAAAAATAAGTTTAAAATCCCCCACTAAGTGTTTAGTTTAAAGATGCCCCCCCCCCCCCCCCAATCCTTTACCCCTACACTAACCTGACCTAGTGCGAGATATATTAAGTAATGTTCCGTAAGTTTCAAATAAAAATTTTTTTTTTAAATACAATTGTAACACACGACACCAAGTACATCCTGTTATTATTTAAGTTGAAAAACAAAAGTGGGGGGGGGGGGATAAAACCACAAAATGAATCCATTACAATTTGTGCTCATATATTTTTAAAAACGTTTCCTTGTCCAGTGTAAAAAAAAAACACATACAAGATAACAAAAAATAACATAACTTGTATAACAGAGAGAACTGGGATGGGAATGGAGTGGGTCAGCAGAGTACATAGTAGGCCTACCGGACAAGCAGTTGGGTGGACAAGTACATTTTGAGCAGCCACGAAGCAGGTCCAAAGCGTCTTCTGTTCACTGCGTCTTTAGTAAAAGAAAAACCCTTAAAAGTTACTCTAGTAATCTAGTAGAAACTGGGGAGGGAAAGGGAAGTGGGAGGCAGTAAGCGTAGTATGACGTAAGTACGTGTGTGACAGTTTCTAAATTTGGATCTGGGCAGAAAGAAAAGACGACGAAGCCGTATTCGTAGCGAACTTGTGCGTGTGTGTGTGTCTATGTATGTGTGTGCATATGTACGCGCGCGCGTGTATGTGTGTGTGCGCGTGTGTATAGGCATGCGTGTGTGTGTATGTCTTCCCATGCAAGACAAGGCGCAACCTACGTTTAGATCCGTGAGATAAATAAGGATGTTTTCCGCTTTTTTTTTCTTTCTTTTTTTTCTTTAGCCTGGAAGTCGGTCACGCCTGGCCTCGTTCGTCACAGCTGACATGTCACTTGTGTGCTGCCCCCCCCCCCCACCCAACCGTAAACCAATGTCAGCACACGGCAGCCCTCAACACTTTAGCCGGGGGTGGGGGGAGCTCAGGTGACTCTAGCGGGTTAATTACAACAGTATGGGATGGGCAGGGTAGAAAGTGGAGGACAGGGTCAAATGTTGATACACATTTTTTTTAAAACCTCTCCGTAGGTACACATGTATATATAGAAAGCATAATTTATGTTTATTGCTAAGATCTATTTATAGAAACCCTCAGACCTGTCCCTTGTACTCATAAATATATGTATAAATAGCAGGTTTTTGAAAATAACATTGTTTAAAAAAAAAAATGCATTTCCACAACAAAATTGAAGAGAAATGGATATATATTTACACGAGTTGTAATTAATATAGGCCAAAGCCAAGAAGTAGGCCCAAACATTCAATGTTTGAAGACGCCCAATATTATTTACATGGTGATATTGGTAAATAGTGCGTGTGTATAGGAAGAGAGGGGAGGGGGCAGTGAGGGGAAAACTGTTCATTATCCAGAGTCCACTTTGCGGTAGAGTGGACACGTCTTCAGTTCTAGGCTTGACGCGTCTAGACCACCGGAAGTAAGGACTCTCAAATGGGACAGACGTACACAAGAAGTGTCCACCCCTCCCCCCATTTTTTTTGTACCAATATGCTAACTTAATGAGCACACACTATCCCATAATACTTTAATTCGCTATGATAATCATAATGGGAACAGAAAAGCAACCCTAAAAAGGTGTTTAACACGCCTGTTTCCAGGTTTCATCCACCATTTGAATAATGACCTGTGAGTGCCGCGCTATTACTAAAATACCAAAACAACACACCAGTGAGTCAAGTAAGGTATTAAGTCTGATTGAATGCAAGCTAATGTATAGAGTACTTGGACTAGGGTATAGGCCTACGTATTTGTCAAGTACGTAGGACTAGGGTATAGGCCTACGTATTTGTCAAGTACGTAGGACTAGGGTATAGGCCTACGTATTTGTCAAGTGCGTCTATTCGCTCCATCACACTTACACTAGCACACACACACACATACTCTCTCTCTCTCTCTCTCCCTCTCTTGAGCATCTTGTTGTTCTCTCCATCTTTATATTCAATCGTTCTCTCTCTCTCTCTCCCTCACTCTCTGTCACTTCCTCTTTATCTCTATCTGACTTTTCATTATCACACACTCTCTCTCTCAATCGCCATATTTTCATACACTCTCTCATTCTCTTGTGTCCAAACCACTCTTTTTTTCTCTAACTTTCACACACTCACAATCATTTAGTGGGTACACGTGCATGTTCATAAGTGAACAGGAGTAAAAACAGATACTGGAGAAAACGAAAAGAAAGAGAGAGGGGGACAGAAAGAACGAGAGAAAGTGAGAGAAAGAGAGAGGGGGACAGAAAGAACGAGAGAGAGAAAGAGAGAGGAGAAAATGAAATAAAGAGAGAGGGGGACAGAAAGAACGAGAGAAAGAGTGAGAGAAAGAGAGAGGGGGACAGAAAGAACGAGAGAAAGAGTGAGAGAAAGAGAGAGGGGGACAGAAAGAACGAGAGAAAGAGTGAGAGAAAGAGAGAGGGGGACAGAAAGAACGAGAGAAAGTGAGAGAAAGAGAGAGGGGGACAGAAAGAACGAGAGAAAGAGAGAGGGGCAGAAAGAACGAGAGAGAGAAAGAGAGAGGAGAGAATGAAATAAAGAGAGAGGGGGACAGAAAGAACGAGAGAAAGTGAGAGAAAGAGAGAGGGGGACAGAAAGAACGAGAGAGAGAGAAAGAGAGAGGAGAGAATGAAATAAAGAGAGAGGGGGACAGAAAGAACGAGAGAAAGTGAGAGAAAGAGAGAGGGGGACAGAAAGAACGAGAGAAAGAGAGAGGGGCAGAAAGAACGAGAGAGAGAAAGAGAGAGGAGAGAATGAAATAAAGAGAGAGGGGGACAGAAAGAACGAGAGAAAGTGAGAGAAAGAGAGAGGGGGACAGAAAGAACGAGAGAGAGAAAGAGAGAGGAGAGAATGAAATAAAGAGAGAGGGGGACAGAAAGAACGAGAGAAAGAGTGAGAGAAAGAGAGAGGGGCAGAAAGAACGAGAGAGAGAGGAGAAGAGAGAAACAGAGAACATACCAGCAAAGAACGAGAAATAACTGCAAACCTTTCGAGATCAACAGGGAGTGCAGTAAAGCTTACAGGAGCTTACAACGAGGGAGGGGTGGGGGGGGGGAACACACACACGCACCCAACCTCTTCAAGTACGGGGGAAGATAATCTCGGTAAGTGACCTAAATAAACAAGGGCAATGTAGATATATAACGGCATTTAGTATTTAGCACAGCAGCTGCCGGCAAGGTCAAGGACGAGCTCCACTGTTGCAATGAATTATCTCTACACCTACCCCTCACCCCACCCCCCCTTAATCCCTCCATCTGGCACGACCAAACCAACCAACACACTGGTGGCAATAATAATGCAAGCGACTAAAAAAAATGTTAAAAAAAATAATTAAACAAATGCACAACTCCACAACAAGAAAGTTGAATAAGTTTACTTTGAAGTTTTGAAGCAGTGTTCACCAGTTTCTGTGGCCACGGCATACTATGGGATTGTGTGGCCAGTACAATGTCCAGACACCTTTACTTTACCCCAACTAAAGTCAGGCACCCATCAGAGCTGGGTAGACTCAGGGACACCCCCCAGCCTTCACCAGGGTTCGAACCCATGACCTTCGGTACGTCAGCCGGACGCGCTGCCCCTGACTAAACAAACAGAAAACATTGAGCAGACCAACTGTGTACAACAAAATAGGAAAAAAAAATGTCAATACACAAGCACGTTATAGGTTTCATGTTTTAATTGCTTGAGTGACTTTAAAGTTTTCAAAACATTTCAATCGATACACTTGACTTATTTACTAGTTAACTGTCGCGTGATTGTAAGCCGAGTCCGACAGCTGGTCTCACACAGCCCCCCATGGGTCTTGACACCTTAAAATCCTTACAAGTCATGGGCGTCCTTAACAATATTGGTGTCCGGGCCCGGGGAGGGGGGGGGGCTTGTGCTGATTTCAGGTGGCCACAAATTCGCAGTTTCTATTAAAGCCCAAAATTGTTGTTTTTATAATTGCAGGAGAGAGAGAGCGAGAGAGAGAGAGAAAGAGGGAGAGAGAGGGAGGTATGTGACAAGACATCTCCTTTTGCAGCACCTCATTTGTTGGCGTCCCTGTTAGAAGAATGCGATGCTGCGATTTGGTGCAGTTGACGCGTTACGTTATAATGAAGAAAGGGGAAAGGGCGGGGGACTTTCGTATGTGTAGCTTACCTAAATTAATTATAAAGTGCAATTGAAAACAACAACAAAAACAAGACTAAATCGGGGACACGGTTTAGTTTACGTCATGAAAAGTCTAGAACCGAAACAAAAAATTAAGGTAGGCTAGGGTAGGGTAGGGGTGGAGGCAGGTATCCGTTCCGTGTGACAGAGTTAGATCATGCTGTACGCCAGTGATATATTATGTGACTGTGTGTCCTGATACTCAATACCGGTTGTTATCAAATAAAGTGCACAATAAACTAGATATCTATATCGGCTGCAGTTTTATTTATCAGCCGTGTGCTGTCAGATGAAAACAGTCACGTGACATTATTCAGATGTGCCTTATTACCATCCCTCCTCGGCGGGCGGGAGGATGTCAGTAGATTCTCTATCACCCTTGAGAAAAGAAAGTTCCGCCCCTGGGATAACCTTACACAAAGAAAGAAAGGCGCCCACGGGATCTATTAAATGCCATTGGTGCCTCTGTGCAGACGTCGAAATATATTGAATAACAAAAACATATAGGCTATGTTGCAACCGAGGCAAATATATGTGTACAAGCTAAATTGCCCGGCGTTGCCATAGGATGGGGGATAAAACAGACGTGTATATAACAATTTTATAAACTACAATGAACAGAATGCTCTAAATCTAATAATTTAATTTAAAATAAATATGGTAATCGGCTAAAAAATAGGCGTCTTTTTATTAAAAAAATAAATCTAAATTGCCCGGTGTTGCTCGTAGTTTTACAATATTTTTTTTCTTCAGTAATATTAATTGAAATATATTTTTTTTTAGAAAAAGGGTAGGTCTATAGACTAACTGGAGAATCAGACCCGGGTCGCCCGCATGGCAGTCCGATACGTTATCCAGTCAGCTAGCGAAGACACATGTCCGAAGTGAAATCGCAAAAGTATAATTTGAGACAATAAAAGTCACGTGTCTTAAAATTAACTAATATTGATTGGTTCAACACACACACAGCCTACTTTATATATATAGTATATATATTAAATAGCCGTGTGTGTTTTTATCAAAGACCCTCCCTTGGATATATTTTTTCCTATATTCAAATAATCTTATTGTTGGGGTACCCCCTCCTCCCCCCTTTCTCTTGCCGGGAAAGAATGCCCCCAAATCACTATTGAGAGGTTTCAGGTGTCTTTTTTTACTTCGGAAGCCCTTCGTGCGCAGCGCCGCCCCCTCCCCATCCCCCCCAATCATTACAAAAGTGCCCCATAGGCTAAAAGTGTAGGGTAGACTTCAATAGACTTAAATAGACTTAAATAGACTTCAATAGACTATTGGTAACCCAACACTCAAAGTGTGTCGTGGGCCAGGCAAACCCATTAATCATTGTAGTAGGGACGGTAAATTACATGTTGATGTATAATTATATATTTTAATCGATGTCAGCTGTTCGGTAGTTTATCTTCCACTGGGAATTAATCTCTTTTAGAACACACACACGCACATGTACACAATATAGGTACACAGTACACATGCAGTCCTAGTTTGTTTGATTTTTCATCAAAAGGACAAATCAAAATGTAGTGTATTCGTTTCTTCAAAAGAGTGACCAATCAAATCGTATCATTTAAAAACACTAATGACCAATCACTGTGCGGCGACACTGTCCAATCAAAAGTCATTTTCCTAGTTTGGACTTCATTTTACTATTTAAAAAAAATAGTTTAAAATAGTTAAAAGAAATAAATATGTAAGGCATATTTAATGGGCTCGTAGGTGATACCAAGGCACACGTTTTAGTCCCAACACACCAGAGAGAAACTTTGAACCTACATTTACAGTATGATAATGTAAGTCATGTACGTGTCAAGGTCGAGGGCAGGCTGCTACAAGTCGTGGATAGTGGATAAGTCGAACATAAACCTGACAAGGGATAATGACATTCTTCGTATAAGGGTCCAAAACACATATCTGCAAAGGTTGTTCTGAACAATGAATGGAATTCAACAACTCGTCGAAAGACGCTGTATTTGCTACATATAACATCTAGGATAAAAGTTTTGAGCATGTTCTAGAACATCCTTCGTGTACATCCACAGTACATCAGATGCATGGTTGAATTACACACATCAGATGCATGGTTGAATTACACACATCAGATGCATGGTTGAATTACACACATCAGATGCATGGTTGAACTACACACATCAGATGCATGGTTGAACTAAACACATCAGATGCATGGTTGAACTAAACACATCAGATGCATGGTTGAACTAAACACATCAGATGCATGGTTGAACTAAACACATCAGATGCATGGTTGAACTAAACACATCAGATGCATGGTTGAACTACACACATCAGATGCATGGTTGAACTAAACACATCAGATGCATGGTTGAACTAAACACATCAGATGCATGGTTGAACTACACACATCAGATGCATGGTTGAACTACACACATCAGATAAAACAGGGCTGCGTCCAAACAAAATTCATCAAACTACTCAAGGTTCCAACAGTACAAAGAAAAAAACAAACATCTGAAGCTCGCTCCTACAGCGTTGTAGTACTTCTGTGGTGGAACTAACCTACAAACACAATTAAACAATCGGACCCGATTGACTTTTTAATTAAAAAAAATAACAACAAAATTTAAAACATACTTATTCGATTTATTTTAATAACATGTCATCAGGTCGATGTAAACACGGCTCTTAGTCCCGTAGTACTATTCTATAAACTTTGATGCATCAAACTAAAAAAAAAAAAGTAAAAACGACAGTAGAATTACAAAGCCATGTTTCGATGGTGTTTTTTTAATTAAAGTTTATGGGATTTAAATGGCAGGCTCTATATATACATTCTTTATATTAACTATGCAAATCTTTATTTCTGGCTGGCTGGCTGCTTGTCAGTCTGGCGACGACCCGCGTTCGGAAGACTAAGTGAACCACTTACAGTCAGTCATTCCATCCATCTGAAACTAGGCACATAGATGTTAAGCCTGCCATGGGCAACACACTCTGTCACAAACACCAACAAAAGCCAAGCTGTTCTAGCCCGAAGCCAGCACACTGAACACTGAGTACTACTATTATATATATTACATACACTGAGTACTACTATTATATATATTACATACACTGAGTACTGCTATTATATATATTACACTGAGTACTGCTATTATATATATTACATACACTGAGTACTACTATTATATATATTACATACACTGAGTACTGCTATTATATATATTACACTGAGTACTGCTATTATATATATTAATTACACTGAGTACTGCTATTATATATATATTACACTGAGTACTACTATTATATATATTACACTGAGTACTACTATTATATATATTACACTGAGTACTGCTATTATATATATTACACTGAGTACTGCTATTATATATATTACACTGAGTACTACTATTATATATATTACACTGAGTACTGCTATTATATATATTACACTGAGTACTGCTATTATATATATTACACTGAGTACTACTCTTATATATATTACACTGAGTACTACTATTATATATATTACACTGAGTACTACTATTATATATATTACACTGAGTACTACTATTATATATATTACACTGAGTACTACTATTATATATATTACACTGAGTACTACTATTATATATATTACACTGAGTACTGCTATTATATATATTACACTGAGTACTACTATTATATATATTACACTGAGTACTACTATTATATATATTACACTGAGTACTACTATTATATATATTACACTGAGTACTACTATTATATATATTACACTGAGTACTACTATTATATATATTACACTGAGTACTACTATTATATATATTACACTGAGTACTACTATTATATATATTACACTGAGTAGTACTATTATATATATTACACTGAGTACTGCTATTATATATATTACACTGAGTACTACTATTATATATATTACACTGAGTACTACTATTATATATATTACACTGAGTACTACTATTATATATATTACACTGAGTACTACTATTATATATATTACACTGAGTAGTACTATTATATATATTACACTGAGTACTGCTATTATATATATTACACTGAGTACTACTATTATATATATTACACTGAGTACTACTATTATATATATTACACTGAGTACTGCTATTATATATATTACACTGAGTACTACTATTATATATTTACACTGAGTACTACTATTATATATATTACACTGAGTACTACTATTATATATATTACACTGATTACTACTATTGTATATATTACACTGAGTACTACTATTATATATATTACACTGAGTACTACTATTATATATATTACACTGAGTACTACTATTATATATATTACACTGAGTACTGCTATTATATATATTACACTGAGTACTACTATTATATATATTACACTGAGTACTGCTATTATATATATTACACTGAGTACTACTATTATATATATTACACTGAGTACTACTATTATATATATTACACTGAGTACTACTATTATATATATTACACTGAGTACTACTATTATATATATTACACTGAGTACTACTATTATATATATTACACTGAGTACTACTATTATATATATTACACTGAGTACTACTATTATATATATTACACTGAGTACTACTATTATATATATTACACTGAGTACTACTATTATATATATTACACTGAGTACTACTATTATATATATTACACTGAGTACTACTATTATATATATTACACTGAGTACTACTATTATATATATTACACTGAGTACTACTATTATATATATTACACTGAGTACTGCTATTATATATATTACACTGAGTACTACTATTATATATATTACACTGAGTACTACTATTATATATATTACACTGAGTACTACTATTATATATATTACACTGAGTACTACTATTATATATATTACACTGAGTACTACTATTATATATATTACACTGAGTACTACTATTATATATATTACACTGAGTACTACTATTATATATATTACACTGAGTACTACTATTATATATATTACACTGAGTACTACTATTATATATATTACACTGAGTACTACTATTATATATATTACACTGAGTACTACTATTATATATATTACAGTTCGTTACTACGGACGAGGTCAATGTATGAATTGTTCCAAAACTGGCGAAAGAAAAAACGACCAAGAAAGACAAGTAGCTAGGGCTATAAGACATTCATGGGTGTTTCTTAACAATACAGCAATATTTTACACGTTATAGTACATACATACAACAAATATCAGTTATATATATATATATATATATATATATATATATATATATATATATATATATATATATATATATATATCTTACATAGCTTGTGCATATAAATTTTTATACATTTATATTTTAAAATCATTGGCTCCATAGTCTCGAAAGACGATTAGATTTGCGCTCCTGTGATAGTCCTCTCCAGAGCGTAAGCCTGGGCAGTATTTTAAAATAGACTAACAATAATGGTATTTTATCTGTATATGACTCAAGACACATACGTAGGGTATATATTTCCTAATAAATTTATTTGAAAATTTATACAAAGAGACTTAGGCTAAAAATACGTGTTTTCACTTTACCGTGTGAACGAATTTTAGTTCGATTCGTCTCACGTTATCACTACTGTTGATAATTCTCTTTTCTAATCTATTTGGCAAAGCAAAGGCCAGAAGGGAAGATAATAAAAAAAAAACTACAATGGGTAAACATCTGATTATGACATACTACAATCAAGCAAACATGTGGTCAGAAAAAATAGTACACAAAGAGAACTAAGTATGCCTAGGTGCTTTCTAAAATACTAGAGCTAATTTTGTTTTGAATTGGTCTAAGTATAGTATCTAAGGAAGCACACAATATTTCCTGTTCAGAAGCCCTGAACAAGATGATGAAATTAAAGAACTTTTCTAGTCAGGAACAAAAGATGTTACAATTCAAAACTACCAACCAACGATGTCGTTAAACATAAAGCCCAACAGAATGTCAGACAATTCAATATGTCAGAGTAACCTCTATGTTTACTTCTCTATTCTCTTCTTCTCTTCTCGATCTCACACACACACACAAACTCACTGTCTGGCCATCAGCTCTTCATTACACCTCCCCCCCCCCCCAACAGTACAGTCCACGGTAAGGGAACTATTTGAACTATTGAAAGAAAGAGCCAAAAAAGAATATGGGCTGACCATCATCAACAACATGTTGCTCAGATTCTCTTTCCTTAACCACCCTTTACCCCTCCCCCTACCCCTCCCTTAGATTAGTGGCTCCCAAAGTGTGCGGCCGCGGGGCGCTGATGAGGCGCGGCGTCTTTACAGGGGGCAAGGGATATTACAAAGGCTTCTCATAATAATTCTATTATATTTGTTGATTTAATGTGTGGTAAAACGTAAAATCATGGGCTTTGACCTAGGGTAAGGGCGCCATTGGGCGAAAACTTCCTAACCAAAGACACGCATACAAACCCACAGCTGATTCCACCAAACACACACACACACACACAATTGTGGGAACACTGAGCATCTCAAAATTGAAAAAAAAAAATAAAAAAAAAAAAGTGGAAAACAGAAAAAGAAGCCACATTAATGTAAGATTTCAACTGACTGCACTGAGCCAGCTACGGGGTAAACATATTTTTCTTCTTCTATGGCTCGTGCCTTTAAGAGTCTAGACATACTGCCTAAAACTCGAACAATCGATGTTTACGTCGCAATTGAAGAGTTCTATCGCCGATTGATTATTTTTTTAAACTTCAAGATCTACTCTACTCACGGCGCCACTTAAAGACATAACGTCAACGCAACGCAAGCGTTCATCGCATTAAACGGTCATGCATTTAATCGAAGTAAAACAAAATCAGGTGCACATACGGGGATTTTTTTTTCTCCTCTTGTTTTTTTTTTAAATTATTTATTTTGAAACGGTCATTTCGATTTGATCATTTTATAAAGCGGCTGATTCGTATAACCGGCGTTCACAATTAAGCGCGGCCTTGGTCTAGCACCCAAATAGAAGTCTGGGCAACAACTCCCTTCTCTCCCCCCTTCCCCCCACTTTTGCAAGTTGCCAAACCACTGTACTTGAAGAGTTATCTACATAATATGGCTGCCCAACTTGTTTACTAAAGATAAAAATAAATTAAAGTAATTAAAGAAAACAGGGAGGGGAGTGGGGTGGTAAACATTTTTTTTGGTTGCTTATGATTGCACACAATAAATTGTGTTGATATATTTTTGTTTTTCAATAATAAAAAACAACAACACAAAAACACGTTTTAAGGGGATGTCCATAAAAAACGTCATGTGCATAACTGGGCCTAGAAAAGTCTGAAAAGTACATATTTTTGGTTACTGTAGATATTGATTTTTTTTAATACAATAACAACTGAACTATTTTTTTTAAGTATTCAGTAATTGTATTAAGACATTAATTTATGTGCATTTCATTATTATTAATATTATTTTAAATTGCTAGTTATTACTAGTATAAACTTATATATGCCAGTAACATTATTATTGAAGAAATTTGATAAGAGTGAGCTCCCCTAATTTTTGGGCAGACGACCAGTCTAGAGACTAGGGTCGTAAGATGGCCTGTATTTTCTAAATGTGACTTCATACAAATATCTTCAGTAAATATCGTCATTTTTATTATTATAATGTGTGTTTGTGTTAAAGTATTAAATAAATTGAAAGTAAGTAAACGCAGTGTCATCGTTTCATTATTTCGTATCCAATTAATAGAAGAGACTGTTCAACTTGTGTGTCGTATGAACGATGAATGGCTAACAAAGCATAATGTTAAGAAAACAATCAGAACGCTACTAAAACAAATAAAAGGAAGAATTAACAGTTACAATCAGCAAGAAGAAAACTTGTGTGATCCGGCTTATAAATCACGTTTACAAAAATGGATCTTTCGCCAAAAAAATTGAAAATAAAAAAAAACGCTCTTAATAGTTTGAATGTAAAAAAAAAAAGTCTATCTTTTAAAACGAAATAAAATAAATATTTTCACATTTCAACAAAAAATGATAATTTCACTTTGTTGTTGGTTTGTTGCTTTGTGGGGGTGTTGGTGTGTGTAGGGGGGGGGGGAGAGGTGGACAAACGTTCACCTGACGTCATTTATGAAGAGCTCCTTTACAAGTCACACACCCTTCCCCTCTAACACTATGCCAATCCCTTGTTATACCAGAAGAGTGCAGAGTTTAATTGAACAGAGACAACAACGTTAACAGGTTTATAAATATACGACCTGGGACAAGCAGACTGTGGACGACGTCTAATGTCCCTCACCACATGACTGTGACATGACCAGTGCATGTTGTTGTATTCAGTGATCAGATTAGTGCAGAAACAAAACCCTACCACTGTGTGTATGTGTGTGTGTTGCTGTATGTGTTATGTTGGGGGGGGGGGGGACGGGGGGGGGGGGTCAAAAACACAACAACTCGTCTCCTACATTTAATTAAACAAATATGCGCACCACCCATTCCTTCAAATCACAGCTTTTTTGTTCGACTTGTTTTGTTATTGCCGCTTTTTGTTTTTTTTTGTTTTTTGGTAGCCAGTTTCTGTCTCGACAAAAACAAACAAACAAGAAATATCAAACGATCGATCACTTTTCGATCGGATTTAGACACCATTTACATGTAAATCATGCACCAGTCTTCCTGTCTTGTCTCTCTCTCTATCTTCCTCTCTCTCTCTCTCTCTCTCTCCCTCTCTCTCTCCCTTTCTCTCTCTCTCCTCTCTTTCTCTCTCTCTCTCTCTCCCTCCCTCTCTCTCTCCCTCCCTCTCTCTCTCCCTTTCTCTCTCTCTCCTCTCTTTCTCTCTCTCTCTTTCTCTCTCCCTCTCTCTCACACACACAACGTATGATGAGAAAAGAAAAAAACAAAAATGACTGACAGGTTGCGAAGTTGGCTGGGGGGGGGGCTATAAGGCACCAACATCGATGAAATGGTAAACAGTAAGTTGTCCTGTCGAATCAAACTTAAATAGTGCAGCTTCGACTCTGTTCTTAATACATAAACTAGCCTCCTCTCCCGAGACTGTTCTTAATACATAAACTAGCCTCCTCTCCCGAGACTGTTCTTAATACATAAACTAGCCCCCTCTCCCGAGACTGTTCTTGATACATAAACTAAACTCCTCTCCCGAGACTGTTCTTAATACATAAACTAGCCTCCTCTCCCGACTCTGTTCTTAATACATAAACTAGCCTCCTCTCCCGACTCTGTTCTTAATACATAAACTAGCCTCCTCTCCCGAGACTGTTCTTAATACATAAACTAGCCTCCTCTCCCGACTCTGTTCTTAATACATAAACTAGCCTCCTCTCCCGACTCTGTTCTTAATACATAAACTAGCCTCCTCTCCCGACTCTGTTCTTAATACATAAACTAGCCTCCTCTCCCGAGACTGTTCTTAATACATAAACTAGCCTCCTCTCCCGAGATTTTGTTCTACACATAAACTTAAATATGAGAAGACGGCTTGTGTTTTTTTGGTGGGTTTATCTCCCATTACCTCCTTACCAGGTCGCTGGTCACGAGCTTGGTGATATTGTAAGTTCTAGATGTTGAAAGTGGAGTGTGGGGAGGGGGTGGGGGTGCCAGTAAGACCTAGATAGTAGTTCACCGATTGATATATTGGAACATCTTAGACCTCGAGGTCGGCAAACTATTGATAAAAGTGTGTCAAAGTGGGCCTTCCAATTCATTCAGCGTGCCAACATCCTACAAGTCTTCCTGCTCTAGAAAACAATTTCTTGAGAGACTTGAATTTTCTTTTTGGGGAGTCTTCCGCGTGCCATTCAAAATCGCTCGCTCGGCACGCGTGCCGTAGGTTGCCGACCCCTGTCTTAGACAATCAACCAGAGCTTAGCAGACACATCCGAGCTGGAAGAAGAAAAGCGTTTGACACAGGAAAGTTGACCTTTCCTTGGCCATGAAGCATGGACAGTCCAAAAGAGCTCTTCTGGTTAAGAGACTCCCAAGAAGAAAACACGACATGCAAAGATATGTATCTAGGCGCTATCTAATATAATAGCATAAACAGGTGTTGTTGTTTTTTTTTCTATACAAGACACTATTTCATTTACTTAGTTTCTATTTTTTTTTCGCTGTATTTTTCTCAAAGTGCACACTGAGATAGTAATATAGAAAATAGAACCAGATCAAGTGAAAAGATAGCAAGCTGTTTCATGCATACATATATAAATCACAATAAATATAATATATATGTGAGTTTACATAAGTTCCGATACCGTGTGTCTATTATCTAATCTCAACATGGCGCCGAAATGAGGGCTTCTGATCGGGTTAAATATTTCATTCAACTGCAGGATCTCTGCTAGATAATGCAGGGTTTCAGAAAACAATATAGTTCAAGCAAGATTGCCTGATTTTTGCGCTATGTCATGTGTTGCTAAATCATATGTGATGCGATATGCCATATGTGGCAATACGTTATGTGTGGCGATACGTCTAGTGTTACGGTATTTCATATGTGGCGATGTCATGTGTGGGAATATGTCATATGTTGCAAGATGTCATGTGTAGCAATATGTCATGTGTGGCAATATGTAAAGTGTTACAATATGTCACGTGATGCGATAAATCGTGTGTGGCGATATGCCATGTGTTAATGTCTTATGTTGCCATGTGTTAATGTCTTATGTTGCCATGTGTTAATGTCTTATGTTGCCATGTGTTAATGTCTTATGTTGCCATGTGTTAATGTCTTATGTTGCCATGTGTTAATGTCTTATGTTGCAATGTGTTGAATAATTTTGGTTTTATATAGAAGAAACAACAAGGCCTTCTATATTTACTTTAAATTTAACAAGAACAGAAAGTAATTCAACAAGAATTCACCATGTCTCGCTTTCTCTTTTTTCCTTACACGCTCTCTCTCTCTCTCTCTCTGTCTCCGTGTGTCTCATTATGGCCCTCTCTTTAGTTCAGAGTGAGCAGATATTTCAATATGCGCTAGTAGTGGAGCAGTGAAGCTGGGCGTTTTCTTTTCAAACTACAAACAGTAATTTAATTCTACGCTGCAGCTCCCGAGTGACAGTGAGCACGGAGCTAACACAAATTGCAAGGGAGGGGAGCTGAATGAGGCCCACCACCCCGACCCACTGTCACCCAACCCGGGTCATAAAGGTCTGCTCCGCAGCCCCCACCTTTTTTACATGACCTCCCCCCCCCCCCTCCCGTTAGAAGAGTGATCATATTAACAAATCAACAGATAACCGAATTACGTCTGCTGGAGAATCAATAACGGGTTTCTGTCACAGCCACAGCATAGCACGATAAACAACAGCAGAAACACAGCAACAACATAACAAGGACACTGCTGATCCAGTAGAGGACTGTTTCTATACTAGACCATTTTCGGTGGAGAGCAGAGGGTGGGGCGTTTCACTTTCCATGGCGGGGGACCACTTTGTCACAATAACCATTGCTACACATTTGTTCAAAGCGCGTCATTGCTATTTATTGATTATCATTAAATGCTATGTAGCGTTTGACTTTATTATTATGGAGTTATAGAATTCGTTCACCACCGGACTTGTTTCCATTATTCGGTGGCGTATTTTATTCAACTAAAAAAACAAAACAACTAACAAGTATAGGACAAATTTGATTTTTATTACCCAAATCTGGAAGGCACCTGCAACGCCGGATGCAACATAGTGGCGGGCCATATTCGGCCCTCGGGCCTTAATTTGCCCATCCCTGGTGTAGAGTGTACTCATCAGTGTAGTAGTCGCACCAATTTGAGGCCGGTGAAACAATGTTCACCAGTTTCTGTGGCCACGGCATACTAGGAGGATGTGTGGCCAGCACAATGCCCAGTCGCCTTGACTTTACCCCAACCAAAGACTATAATGAGTTGGACCGCTAGCTCTATTTTTAGAGCTTAACATTTGTGTTCTCCGTGCGCACCCAATAGCACTGTCTTTAATGACTCCTAAACTTCCCTAAAGACTTTCCCTTATACAACTTTCAATTTTAATCCTAATTTTCCATTTAGAAAATCATAGCGGAATTACTAAATCGGAAGTCTAGAGAACTTAGTGCGATCGGAAATTCCGAAACTAAGTGTTTTCAAGTTATCAAATAGCAGAAACATCAAAGCAAGCGGTCCATCTTCTTGTAGTCTTTGCTGGGTGGACTCCTGGACACCATCCCGACCCGGGAACAAATACTACCCTTACTACCCTTCAACAGTATTAGGATTCGGTCGCCGTGCCGCCTGTAGAGTGTAGACCAGACCGTTCAAAGGCATTCCCCCGAGCTGCCATTCAACGACTGTCACACACTGGGCACTGGACACGTTGACCATTACTAACAAGCAGGGAGGCGATATTGATTTGACTTTATGCATTCATCATGAGGCACCGTACTGGAATAAATGTCCCTGGAGTGGAGTGTGGAGGGAGGGAGGGAGGGGGAAGTGAATGGGGTGGAGGGGCAAGGATTATCAGCATGTGATGAGTAAACACATACAGAGTATATAATTGAATTTATTAGATCTAGATCTAAATGCGTGCGTGCCTTAAACTGTTTGACATTTTGACAAAAAACTTTTTGGTTGTTAAGTCTTTACAACTAAATGGGGCACGGTCATCTAGCGACAGGGCGCTCGCATAAAGTCTACATATTATTCTTCCCTAAGATTTAGATGGAGAGACAGGTTGACTACTTCCTTCCATGACGTGGGTCTTTCTTTAATTTTTTTTTTTATTTCAACCAGTTCACTCGTTTGTTTTTTTTTATATGCGTGCCCCCGAACGAACCGGCGCGTACCTCTGCGGGGATTAAGCGTGCCACCATGTTACGAACAGACCCGTTAAGTTTCGACAGTAAACAAATAAATTTACTATAAAAACCCAAACTTATTTCATCCATCTCGCCTTAACCGACATACCCGAACACAGTAATGTCAAGTCATAAATAAAACGCCTTGAATTAATAATGTTTACAAGCACACACACGCGAACAAACTCACACACACACACACACACAGACCCTGGATCATCCATCACATTATACTCTATCACACAACTCTACCTCCCCACGTGCCGTCTCACGCGCAAACAGACAACATGATGTATGGTACTCACCCTGAGAAAAGGTCAAGTGGACAGTAGCTACTGGTCTGTGGCCACTGGCCGGATTTCGTCTGCATGGACAAAGATTTAAAAAAAAAACATGGTAAATCACTCGGAAAAACACACATAAAACGTTATTGCCAAAAGAAAAAATAGCCTTAAATAAAAACTACGATGGTCCGAGTAAGTGGTCAGTGATATTTCAACCCAAACACCCTTTACACGATGTTCATGGGAGGGGAGGGGGAGAACATACAAATCGTGAGTTCTAAATGTATGGCGTATTTCAGGGTTCGGCAACCTAAGGCACGCTTGCCAGACTACCATTCAATATAATTCAATACAATACTGTCAATACAATAAAAAGACAATTCAAGTACATTCTAACAAGAAAAATAGAGAAGGATGGTTTTTAGGCTGTTGGACACGTCAAATAAATTTCAAAATCCTACTTTTGCCACACTATGGGAAATGGTGGCCGAGCGGCAGCGCGTTCAGCTGGCGTACCGAAGGTCCTAAGTTCGAATTCCGGTGAAGGCTAGGATTTGTTCTCTGTTCAGGAAGGTGGTCCCCGAGTCCACCCAACTCTAATGGGTACCTGACTTTAGTTGGGGGTAAAGTAAAGGCGGCTGGGTATTGTACTGGCCACACAATCCCATAGTATGCCGTGGCAACAGAAAATGGTGAACGCTGCTTCAACGGCCCTTTGCATAAATTAGATCCTGACGGGACACTTTATTTTATTTTGGCACACTATTATCAAAAGATTGCTCCCTGGTGTAGTTGGTGAACTAAAGACCTTAAAGCTGAAGTTCACTATTTAAAATGACATTTATATATATATAAGAACACGTGAAGGCACACATACAAGTATTATTAATTTCATCCTTTAAGTGTTAAATTATTATTGCTGAGAGTTCAAACAGTTAAACACTTTTGTCTACCGGGTTTCCGGTTCGAAGGTCCCCGTGCTCGTCTCACGATTAACGCCAGGTTGTTGTTTGTCTTTCCCCGGGATCTGGAAGTGTGTCTACGAATCTACCCAGCTCTGAGGAATACCTGGCATAAGTTAGGGGAAAGTAAAAGCGACTGGACATTCTTTTGTGTGTGTGTGCTAGCAACACAATCCCAGGTATGATGTGGCCTCGGAAACCCGTGAACGCTGACTCTATTGCCCAACGAACGGACATGGTCTGAAAGAGGACACATTTTCATTCTTTGTGTCTGATACATTTTTTTTCTTCTGAGCAGCAGCTTTTGACGGAAATACACACCAAGAACAAGTATAAGGTATAAAAGCCCTCCCCCCCCCCTTTTTTTTTTTTAAATCAATTACTCGTAACACAAAAGTATGCGAGTGGAGTTTTAAAAGAAAACAACCATAGCTTTATTCAATTTATTTTAGGAGTATATAAAAACAACAAGGAGAAAGTTCGAGATTTAAAAAAAAAAAAAATATAGATTCTACTTGTTAAAAGAAGAACTAGCTGGTTAGTAATTCTGGAACCCACGAGGCCGAGAGAAATCCACAGAACATCCAATGCTGAGAGGGTATGTGTAAACAATTTGAGACTTTACTTTTTGATCTTTTCGCGATAGTGAATAAGAGAAACGGCAAAAAAATAATCCATATTTACAATTTACAAGTTTAAATTAATTACAAAACAAAATACAAATACAACAGAGGCATGACACATGTTGAAACCGAGCCTATGTGTTTTTGTCATAACTTGGACTGACAGATGTCATTTCTATTTACACTATCAGACCACGTCAGTACCGTCGCGGTGTATAGTAGCTGTATAGTAGCTGTATAGTACACAAAAGGCTGTCCATTCAATTATAGCATCCAACTTGTATACATCTCACTCTATCCTCGTCCTCCTCCCCCTTCTCTGTCTCTCACCCCCTCTCTCTCCCTTCCCTTTTTCATTCTCCCTAACGCTCTTTTGCTTCTCTCTCCCCTTCTCATCCTCCCTAGCTTACTGTCTCCCTCTCTCCTCTTTCACCCTTTCTCCGCTTTATCTTTCCTTCTTTAATTTCTCTCGCCCCTCCATATTCGATCATCTTCTCCGCCCCCACCTATTTTGTCTTTCTTTCCGTTTCTTTCACCCTCCCCCTCCTCGATGTCTCTATCTCTCTACGTCTCTCTCTCTCTCTATCTATCTATCTATTTATCTATCTATCTATCTATTTATCTATCTATCTATGCTCCGGATTACGAACTTCTTCATCTACAATATATTATATTAGAAGTCAACTTTTTAAAAAAATAATTAAAAAGATAACATTACTAGTTATGTCTCATCATGGAAAAGTGCAGTGACTAATGGAGCCTAGATCCAGCAGAAAGCCAATCGATATTAAGCACTGCTCTGGTAAGATGAGAGTAAATCGTAAAAGCCTGCGTCATTGACATTTCCCTGTTGCCACAGTTAAGTGAGTCAGTCGAAATGACGTGGACGGTCGGTGAGCGAGTCAACTGACTCCGACTATTAGTTACGCCGAATACCCGTTAGTGATTGGACTGACGCCCCGGTTATCCGTTGGTGGGTCGACTGACGCCACTGCTTCACAGGTTTTTCAACAACCATCGAATCGATGCTCAAGTCACAGAGACCGGAAACAAAAAGTGGGATTTTTGGCACCGTGACTAGGAATGTTAGGGGCATTTACTGGTCTGGTGCCGCATCTCTCTCTCTCTCTCTCTCTCTCTCTCTTCATCACACAAGAACATTTACTCGTCTGGTGCCGCATCTCTCTCTCTCTCTCTCTCTCTCTCTCTTCATCACACAAGAACATTTACTCGTCTGGTGCCGCATCTCTCTCTCTCTCTCTCTCTCTCTCTCTTCATCACACAAGAACATTTACTCGTCTGGTGCCGCATCTCTCTCTCTCTCTCTCTCTCTCTCTCTCTCTTCATCACACAAGAACATACACACACACACAAATCCCCCTCTCCTTTGCCGCCCACGCACATGTCACGCCTATGACCTTATCTTCTTCGCGACAGTCTTCTAATCCAGTTATCGGGATTCCTCCTAAAATTAATTTCCTCCTCTGTCGAGAATGGGAAGCGTGGATGAAGGGTGTGTGTGTGTGTGGGGGGGGGGGGGGGGGGTTCTATCTTATTACACGAGTGTTAATCCGCCAATGCCTTCTAACTCCCAGTCTATATTAACAAACAAAAAGTCAATTTCACTATTGAAAATTTCTAAAAGTATTTTAAGAACCGAAACTGAAAAAAAAAAACGGTAGGCATACAGGTCAATAAATATGAAAACTTAATGATAAAAATACTAGAGTCTATATACCCCCCCCCCCCTCTTCTTATACATAGAAAGAGTCGTGGCTTTAGAACAAAGTAATCTTTCGCACATTCCAATATACTTTATTGCAATATGAACATGTAGGCTACCGAACTATACAATGATTTTACTTTAGGCCTTCTGCAATCTGGAAATATACAAGCCCTGCAATATGAAATATAATGTGTATATTCTTTTTAAAAAGCCACTTTAATGTATAAACATTCAGTTTGTTTGTGTGTTGTTTGCTTACTTTCAACACTATTCGCGGAGAGTTCATTAAAGACATTTTTTTTTAAATTTTAATATGTCCGTGTAATAATACATTTAAAAAAAATGACTCAAAAAAACTATATATACGAAAGTATAACTATTCACGTTTCAAGCAAGTATAAAATAAACAACGCTATCCTTTGAGCTCTTTCCACATTTAATAAAGCAATTTTCCCGTTGAATTTACTATAATCGTGTTATCTTTTAATTAATACGATAGCACACCCGTAGGGTAAAATTTCTTTCTTGATCTTGGCTAATTGGGACAATTGCTTTGATGAAGCATTTAACTATAATCCATCAGAAAGAAACTACCCAAACAGTAAACATGTTATTTTTTATTCTTAAAAAAACAAATAGTTGAATTTAATATTGTGGGTCCAAAGTTTTTAAATAATTGGCTATCAGCGTTTCTGGGGGATTTAAACTAAAGCGACCCTTGCGCTATATAATGGATCAAAGGAAGAACACTGTCTGTGTAAGGTGTATAATATGTGTGTGTGTGTAGGTCTTCACTAATATGACAGAATCATATTATTTATTATGTATGCTCGGTGAGGGTGCTGGTATGGTGAGAGAGAGAGAAAGAAAGAAAAAAAAGGGGGGGGGGAGTTTTCTAGCGGAAATGTGGATTTACTATTTCAG
Source organism: Anisus vortex (assembly GCA_949126835.1). Taxonomy (NCBI): domain Eukaryota; kingdom Metazoa; phylum Mollusca; class Gastropoda; family Planorbidae; genus Anisus; species Anisus vortex. The sequence continues at coordinate 37,558,523 of OX421496.1, forward strand.
ACTTGACTCTTTGTGCGTTTCTGTGTTGAAGGGGAGAAGACACGCCTTTGATAGAAGCAGTTGTAAACACGGTTGAGCTGACAACGTCAACGCCAGCCTTAAAGCACACACACACACATACACACACGCGTTGAAAAGCAAAAAAAAAAGAACCAAGAAAGGTCAAAAGGTTACAACGTGACCCGGAGTGACTGTCACAACAGCAGCCAGTGTTTGGGTTTTGTGAAACAGCTGAATGATGATAACAAGTCGGACGACGGACGGGGCGAGGGGAGGGGATCCACTCCAGGTCAAACCTCATTTCCTCCCTTGATTCAGAAGACTGTTCTTCCACCCCCCACCCCCCACCCCTCTTCAACACGCACTCTCCACACGCCTTTGTATGGTCGAAAAAAAAAGTTAAACAATACCCACACCAGGTCACGCCCTCAGCCTCTCCCCACAAACCGCTCCCGTGTTTCTCAAAGTACACGCACACACACACACACCCAACACACACAACCCACACATTAGACTCTTCAGAGACCTTTCTTCCAGTATGTTTCGGAAAACCCCGTTAGTTCTTTGTTTGTCTGTGAAATGGGAAGGGGGGGGGGGGGGGGATAGAATGACGTTTAAGATCACGTGACATTTGTAAACCACAAAGACACCGAAAATTGTGTGCGTGTCTGTGGCTTTTGTGCGTGTCTGTGGCTTTTGTGCGTGTCTGCGGCTTTTGTGCGTGTCTGTGGCTTTTGTGCGTGTCTGTGGCTTTTGTGCGTGTCTGTGGCTTTTGTGCGTGTCTGTGGCTTTTGTGCGTGTCTGTGGCTTTTGTGCGTGTCTGTGGCTTTTGTGCGTGTCTGCGGCTTTTGTGCGTGTCTGCGGCTTTTGTGCGTGTCTGTGGCTTTTGTGCGTGTCTGTGGCTTTTGTGCGTGTCTGTGGCTTTTGTGCGTGTCTGCGGCTTTTGTGCGTGTCTGCGGCTTTTGTGCGTGTCTGTGGCTTTTGTGCGTGTCTGTGGCTTTTGTGCGTGTCTGTGGCTTTTGTGCGTGTCTGTGGCTTTTGTGCGTGTCTGTGGCTTTTGTGCGTGTCTGTGGCTTTTGTGCGTGTCTGTGGCTTTTGTGCGTGTCTGTGGCTTTTGTGCGTGTCTGTGGCTTTTGTGCGTGTCTGTGGCTTTTGTGCGTGTCTGTGGCTTTTGTGCGTGTCTGTGGCTTTTGTGCGTGTCTGTGGCTTTTGTGCGTGTCTGTGGCTTTTGTGCGTGTCTGTGGCTTTTGTGCGTGTCTGTGGCTTTTGTGCGTGTCTGTGGCTTTTGTGCGTGTCTGTGGCTTTTGTGCGTGTCTGTGGCTTTTGTGCGTGTCTGTGGATTGTGTGCCAATGTGTTGTGTGTGTTTGGGGGGGGGGGTGTTTAAGGCTTTAAAGGCTCAGAGAATTTTTTCTCAATTTTTATTTTCATTCACAAAAAGAAGAAGAATATTCTTTTGAGAACCTGACCAAGTACCTTAATAATACACCGACACCAGATTGCTCCAATAGTGTGTCGATATTTAAATCTTGGCCTAATGGTAGACCAATATTATCATATTGGGCGTAGCCAATACAGTGTGCGCTGTGTGATTTCCGTAAAGTTTTGCAGGTGTGATCCAATTCGTTGCCAAATGACAGGTGTTATGGACCTCTTTAGGTTTGACTATTATTACGACTCGTTAAATCGGATTCAATGAATATAGTTGTATCTTTATTAGAAGTCTCTAGATTCTGCTAATCTGTAGCCCAAGCTAGGGGTTCCTTGACTGACAGGTCTATGCAGCAATGTAGTTATATTCGTGATAATTATCTTTAACACCTTTCTCAACAACGATAGATCAAACAACTCCAGTTGTTGAATAAACAATTTTATTTAAATTGTAGACTCAATATAAACGATCAATAAACTTCATCAACTGGTGGCAACATAAGTATCAATAAAAATGGCATTATATGTACATGTATGAATATAGCGACTTCACTCTACAAACGTTTAAACTGAACTAACTCTAAGGAGGTCGGGACTTTACAAAGAAAACGATCATCGAAGATTCTACAGGGTCTTAATACGCATTTTAACCTCTTTCTCTATAATTACTACGATCCAGAATTATCCCCCAATTTCCACGGGATTTGAACGAATTATTTTATTTAAACTGCCCTCAGGGCATAAAGGTCAAACCTTGGTCGCTTTGGACTCTGATACGCACTTGTTAAGAGGTCAATGCCTTACTACGTCATTCATTTATGACCGATATTCGTAACATCCCCCCCCCTTCTAAAGCTTTATAATTATTTCTTTTACATTTTAACCATACGAAAAATGTTAATTTTAAGGAATAATTATAAAAGAAAATATTCCGGGAAAAACAATACAGTTCAATTGGCGATCCCAATAATTCAATCGAACTGATAACAATAACATAATAATATATGCAATATAAATTCATCTTATCACATGGCTTAACTATAGTCATTCAATCATTCAATTTTTAATTCAAAACAATGGACAATTAAATTGTTTATCTAAATCTTGGATACAAGAAAAATACATAGGGTTAAACATTATACAATCTAATAATTTCCATTCCATTATCATTCCACGTTAATAAAAACTCTCGCGTCTATTTAATAATAAACTAATATCTTTTACAATTTGTAATTATACAACAAAAGAAAAAATCACTTAATGTCCCTGCAGACACGACCTATTTTTTCATAAGGAGAAAAAACCAAACGTTCTGATAGAACACATGCTAGGCCTAACTCAATTACAAAACAAAAAAAATACTAGCCCTGACCTAATTTCACTTTACAACAAAAATTTTATTGCTCGTATAGACAGTATTTTTTTTCCCAAGCCTGTAGGCTTTAGACAACACTGTCTGTGTCGAAACAAAAGATTTCTAGGTCAGTATTCTTTTTTCTTTCTCTCTATATTCCTTGCGATCACTCTCTCATTCTCTATTGATTCTAACAATGTTTACATGGCCTATGCAAATTTTTACCTCATCACAGCCTAGGTAAAAAGATTGCTACGCGATTAAATAGTTATCGTATTAAATGAGCATTCTTTAACAACTTATTATCTCAATATTAAATTCATTTATGTTATTTTAAGAACATTAAACATAGTCTGTTCCAGAATTAAAATAGTTTATAGACAATTTCATTAAAAATATTTCAATCTTTCATTTTACCCTGACCTTTCGACGTCATTATTTTCTTTTTTAAAAGAGTTCACATCGTAGCAGTTTAAATTGAAACATTCAGACAATCATGGATTTACTTAAACAAATTTGGTTAATTTACTTAATTAACTATCAATTAAAACAAGTTATATTATCTTCATACAATCTTAGTACTACACAGTAAGTACTTATTTTCTTTAGATTACATTAAATACAATATTATTGAAGTAAAAAAAAAGTTAAGCATAGGCTACTATTAATTTTTTTCATAGCGAAATCAATGTAACAATTTATGTACAAAACAAACTGCTGGTTTTGACTGGTGTGGTGAAAACATTCCATCTCCATTTCCAGTTTGTACGGTCTACCCAATCTTTTGATTGTCAGTACAATTCATTCAATCTATTTTAACTAATACAGAAAAAAAAATAGATTAGTTTTACAATCTTGACATGAAATCCTTAATTAATAATACTTTTGTTGAACATTGGTATGTCAACATTATACATTCTCAACCATGACATTCTCAACCATTCTGGTTTACAGTGTCAAGTCAGTGGCACATATCCTAAATTTACAAAACAAGGATAAGTTTTATTTTACATTAGTTTCACTTCTGGTCTGCTTTTCATGTAACAGTATCCTAAAAGTGAAAAATCATATATAATACATTTCTTGGAATTCTTGTTAGTCATAGTTCTGCCTTGCTGCAACTATTTTTACCCTACATTATCATACATTCAATGATAATATTACAAATGAATAAATTCACATAGAAGAAATTTGCATCCTGACTCAGTGCAATTATTTCAACAACAGTACATGATAATATAAATCCATAGTACAATCATAAAACATTTCTCAATACTTTAGTGATAGAAAATTCTCTTTTCTTAAAACCATTTACATCTTTTTCAATCAAATTATCCCCTCTGTCAAATGTTTCAATTATCATTTCCAGAGATTCTCAAACATATCTTATAATCAGTCCACATTTATAATGTCCTCTGATATAGAAACCAATTCTGCGGATAAAACTGATCTTTTTCTCTTATAGCAATTATTTTAATGCTCAACCTAACAAGTTTGTTTAGAAATATCACACTATAATGATATTTACTCTAACAATACTTTTACTCAGTCCTTTTTCTTCACAAGTAAGGGATTTAGTTTTAAAATAGTAAGTTTGGTAACTAACTATCAGTGAATTTGTCATTCAATTCATCCTGAACTCCAGGCATGAATTTTACAAATAAGAGTAACAATGTTAACAACATCAAGCTTATTCCAATTGTTTTCAGAAGGTAAGGCTTTATCATTTTCAAATGATATAATATTTTTTGCCTTTCTTTCATCACACAACAATGGCATCTGCATGTGAGCAGTGTACAATTTTTTTCTCACAAAAACAGTTATGTCAGACAAAAAATTTATGTACTTATCTAGGTACTTGCTCAGCCCAAGGAGATCCAATTCGGTCTGCCATTCCTCTTGAAGTAGTTTGAGTGGTCCTTGGACAGTGGGTCCAAAGATTGGTCCATAGGCTCCTCGACTTTCCGGATAGGATTCAGTTGTCACCTCATGCTCCAGGCATAAGTTCTTTAGGACTGGATTGAAGAGTTCCGAGGCGAAGTTGGTCCTTCGATCTGACGGTATGGATTGTGGTAACCCATAGCTTTTGATAGTTTCGGTCCAGCTCTCCGCACTCGTTTCTTCAGTGATGCTCCTCCAATCTTCATCTGTACCGGCAACTGCAGGTTTGCATTGTTGTTTGAACATGCTGTGGTCTATATATTCATAGACATCAGTAGTAGGATTTTCTTTCTCGTCGACAGCTTTCTCATGCAACTGTAGCAACTCTGGATCTACTTTCTGTTCAGCAATCAATTCATTTTGTGATGACTTCTTTGATTGATTTCCTTTCGGACAATCTTCAATCATGGAGAAAATAGTAGTATCAAGTTCCACTTCTTCTTCCCCTTTCTTCTCTCGTGGGAGAATTTCTTCTTTCTTTTCCTTTTCTTGTGAGAGAATTTCTTCTTTCTTTTTCTGTGGTGTCATACCATTTATGACATCACCTACAGGATAAAGTTCTTTTTCTTTTCCTGTCTCCACCATAGGACTAGGGTCTGGATTTTCCTTCACAATCAGTTCAGGTCTCACCCTCCCTTTCGCCAAATCATTTGCTAGGATAACAGATATGCCCTCAACAGGAAGTTTTGATATTACTCCAACTGTCACATATCCTGTCACCAAGTCAGATGTGAGGTATATCCTATGTAGAGGTATTTCTTCTTTCCATTCAAAACCTCTCAATAGGACAGTCTGTCCTGTCAATGTATTATCATTCAATGGTAATACATCTTTAAGCAGCAGTGTTAATGATGCTCCTGTGTCTCGTAATATTCTTACGGACTTCAGTGGTCCTTCCTTTTGTAAGGCCACACAACCTTCACTAATGAACGGTTGAAAACTGCACAGGGTCTCTGTGTCAATTTTATTCTTCCCTTGACCATGACTTACGGGTGTTGTTTCATCTTTCGATGATTTCAGACTCTTGTTCGAGTCAAAAATACTTTGGTCTACTTTTTCGTCTCTGTGGACCTGGACAATTAATCCAATAGTAGCCATTCTGTATTTATAATCAGGATATTTATCCTCATTATCTTCAGTTGTAGATTTCTCTACCTTCTGACTTTTGCTCTCAGGCAAATCCACCCTCAGTGTTTCTGGTTTAGAATAATCTTTCTTCGAATTCAGTTCGTTTGTATTTTCGCTTTCTTGTACATTCTGTATTGGTTTATGGCTAGTGCACATTACCACTTTGTTAGGTCCTTTTTCTTTTCTTATACTCCAACAGTCTTCTATGTTATGTCCTGTTCTTTTACAAAAAGTACATTGGACGTTTTTGTTGACAGGTTTTTTATTAACATCATTTTGTTTCACAAAATGCTCTTTTTCACGATGTTGTTGTTGTGTGTTTTCTGCTGGCCGTTGTGACCGATTAAAATTCTTTCCATCAGCTGTCCTATGACACAATGTGTACTGTTCAGCTAAATCAGCAGCCTTATGTGGGTCAGTGATATCACGCTCGGATAAATACATTCTTATATCCGGCCTCACTTTGTTAATAAAATCTTCTAACAGAATGATATCTTTCATTTCTTTTAATGTGGAGATATTTCTGGATTTTATCCACTGATCCATTAGCTTTTCTTCTGCTCTAAGGAAGTCTAAGTGTGTTTGGTAAGGGGACATTGTGTACTGACGGAACCTTTTCCGATAACTTTCCGGTATTTGGTTATAGGCTTTAAGTACAGTGTCTTTAATGATTTCATAATCATTTAAATTCTCCTCTTTTAATAATAGAACACAATCTCTTGCCCTTCCCTGAGTAAAAGCTGTTCTCACTAATATTCCCCATTTATCTTCTGGGAACTTAAAATCTCTGCAAGAAATTTCAAAGGTCTGGAAGAAATTAGCTATTTCACTTTCTTTATCAATGTAGGTAGGGACTAGCTTTTTCCATCTGGCCATCTCTACATCACTATGAGATTCCTTTTTAGTAGCGCCTATCTTCGCCAGTTCTATTCTTTCCTGACTTTCTATTTCTCTTTGACTTTTCTTATCTTCCATCTCAAGACGTTTTTCTTCTATTTCCAAACGTTTTTGTTCCATCTCAAACCGTTTCATTTCTAGCTGAAATCGCAACTGTTCAGACATCTGACCTTCAACTTGATATCCCTCCGCGCTTGATTCTACTTTCAACTTGCCACTCGCAATCAACACATCTTTTATCTGCTGTGTCAACACAGTCCTCGATGGTGTAGTTTCAGTAACTTCTATCTTTAAGATCTCAGCGATCTCTTTTAACTTCTTTATTGATAAAGTTTTCAGAACTTCTTCTTCTGGATTTTCAATAAATTCCATTCTTTAGTTAAGAGATTTATAAAGTGGTAAATTTCCAACTTACGTTTTTCCAATCGGAAGAATAATTTCAGCGTTCTTAGGCTTGTTCAGTAGGTCACGGCTTTACACACAACACAACACAACTTGAATATATGCTTCACTATACAACTATCCCGGACGAGCCCCCAAACTGTTATGGACCTCTTTAGGTTTGACTATTATTACGACTCGTTAAATCGGATTCAATGAATATAGTTGTATCTTTATTAGAAGTCTCTAGATTCTGCTAATCTGTAGCCCAAGCTAGGGGTTCCTTGACTGACAGGTCTATGCAGCAATGTAGTTATATTCGTGATAATTATCTTTAACACCTTTCTCAACAACGATAGATCAAACAACTCCAGTTGTTGAATAAACAATTTTATTTAAATTGTAGACTCAATATAAACGATCAATAAACTTCATCAACTGGTGGCAACATAAGTATCAATAAAAATGGCATTATATGTACATGTATGAATATAGCGACTTCACTCTACAAACGTTTAAACTGAACTAACTCTAAGGAGGTCGGGACTTTACAAAGAAAACGATCATCGAAGATTCTACAGGGTCTTAATACGCATTTTAACCTCTTTCTCTATAATTACTACGATCCAGAATTATCCCCCAATTTCCACGGGATTTGAACGAATTATTTTATTTAAACTGCCCTCAGGGCATAAAGGTCAAACCTTGGTCGCTTTGGACTCTGATACGCACTTGTTAAGAGGTCAATGCCTTACTACGTCATTCATTTATGACCGATATTCGTAACACAGGGATTAGTTTCATCGTAAGATTACCCCCTCCCCCTTCCGTGGAATTGTGGTGGAGGTGTTTGGTGCAGTGAGTAAAAAAAGACAACAAGTAAATATTCATTTTGAACAAGTAAATATTCATTTTGAATTAAACCAAGGACAATGACATGGCAAGAAATTATTTTGCCAAATGCCATTTTTGGTTTCACAATTTTGATTTTCGGCAACGTAAATACGTCCGTTATAAAGCAGGATGGATACACGAGTCATTTCCAGATTGTTTTGTCTGCAAGTCTAAATGAAGAAATAGGGAGCCACGATTCAAGTGGATTCACTAACAGTCCGGAAAGGGCGTATTGTTATTACTAAACTGTATAGTTTAATATTTGGTTCAATATTCTAGCATTCAGTAAACCCAAATATCTTATACTTATATAGAAGTTTGAACCTTGACCTGAAAAATGAACAATAGCTACTGGCCTTCTTGTTTCAACTTCCTTCATTTTTCATCTTCGAGCAGGAGGAAGAAGAAGAAGAGACTTTTATTCTCAACAGCAAATACAACAGCATATGCTTTATATATATATAATAATATATATAATATATCTAGACAGCTTATATATAAATATATATATAAATATATCGAATATCAAGAAGGAAAAACAAAACACTAGAAACCAAAAACATTTTTAAATTATTTCTCCACAGGCCAATAAAAAATATAAACCAATAACTCAAGAGAACAAAATCACGTGACATTAAGAAAAATCCACTCTACATGATATGACCAACACATAAGTTTAAAGATCTGGTTCAAAATGTGTACCTAGTTTTTTTAAAAATCAATAAATAAAGTCCCCTTTGTAGAGTGTGCATGTGTGTGGGCAGTTAAGATGGCCCAAAAGGACATAATATGGGAAAGATTGTGTGACCAGAACAATGCCTAGAAACCTCCAAATTTCCTCCTCGATCGGTGCGCCCATCACGGCCGGACACATTTGTCTCAAAGGTAGTCTAGCAGACCCGAAGAAATAAATTCTTAATTTCTGTGGATTTTTTTTTTTTTGGAATGGCGACTAGGAATGAAAGATATGTAGAGAAGAAAAAACAACAACCAGCATTCCTTGTATAAAGTAAAATTAATATTTAAAAAACAATATAATTAATTATCAAAATTTGATAAAAGCATGCTTTCGTGTAAACATAACAAGTGTACATGAGCGTATCATAAGAAAGTGGTTTCTTTCTGGTTTGTTCTTGAGACAAGTAACAAAAAATAATTTCGACAGTGTGGCCGATACAACGCCAAGCCATTTTCATTTCCTCCATTTGGGTAGCCACAACGGCGCCATGCACTCCCCCCCCCTTTCCCACCCAGGAAAAATACGTCGGAATTTTTAAATAAATGAGATGTTAAATTTATTAAACCTGAAATTAAATATAACATTAACATTAAAAATGTTTTAACTGAACCGGAAGAAAAAAATAAATTTTTGTTAAAATGATTGGATCCACATTTAATTTTTTTTATATTAATGTTCACTGTAAGATTGAGCATTTTAATAGTTGGCGGGCATTGAGTGAACAAAGTAAATGAACAATACAATGGCATTCTGTGAAATAAATGTGAAATCGTTGTGCTAAAACGTTTGTCTTGTTTATATATAATCCTTACAATGGGTATTCGAAAAATAACATCAATCAAATATATCAAAATGTATACAGTTTTTTTTTTAATTAAAAGTTATACATACTCTTCATAGCTTAAAAAAAAACATATGAAAACTTAACACACATACATACGTCTATAAAACTACAAGAATGCTTTTCTCGTTGACATATTAGATTATATTTTAAAACTAGCAACTAGAGTCTATATGCAATTGTAAATAACATTTAAAACAATGTGGAATCTTATTTGTGGATTTTATTTTTAAAAAAATGAAGCAATCAATCTTACTAAATGGACTTTAGTTATTCCCAGTATTGTTAGTTGTGAAAATAATATAACACACAAGAAAACTTTCATTTCCGCTAACGCTACATGGATAGTTCTTCGTTGCCAACAAAGTAAGATTACAATGAGTACATGGTGTCGTAGTTACTTGCCAACAAAGTAAGATTACAATTAGTACATGGTGATACAGCAATGATATTACTATTACAATATCTTTTGATTTGGAAGAAAGGCCTCAATTTAGAAAAAAAAAAATCGTGGTCGTAGTATAATATGAAACAATGAACGTAGATCTAAATGTTAATTCACTAAGATAAAAAAGCATGTCTACTCATGCAGTGTCATTCACTCAGCCAGTCTCGGACAGCCTTGTTCACCGACTCTGGCCTGTCCATCTGCACGAAGTGGCCAGCATCCTGGATTCTCCTTACGGCGATTTTGGGGTGGTCCCTCTCGATGAGCTCCACGAAGGTCAGGCTCACGGCGACGTCGTGGACGCCCCAGACCACCAGCACGGGCACGGCGTAGTCCATGTCGTATTCCACCTGGCCCGCGCCGCAGCGGAACAGGGCCCTGTAGTAGTTGATGGGGGCGGTCATGGCGCCGGGTGCCGAGAAGGTGTACTTGTAGGCGTCTATGTCCTCCCTGCTCAGGGGGTTCTCGAAAGCCTTCGGGAAGCCCATGCTGCCGACGTATTTATTTCCAAACACGTTGTCGAACAGCACGTAGTTGTCGATCCTGCCAAACAGCTCAGGCAGGTAGGGAAGTTGGTAGAAGAACATGTACCAGGACATCCTCACCTGCTTCTTGCTCTCCTTGAAAACTTTTGCCGCCAAGGGGGCGGGGGGACTGTTCATGATGATGAGCTTCTCCACCATGTCAGGGAAGAGCCTCCCAAAGGCCCAGCACACGACGCCGCCCCAATCGTGGCCGACCAGGACACATCTGGTGCGACCCAGGCCCAGAATGACCTGCCTGAGGTCGCCCATCAGCTTCTTTATGGTGTACTCCTCCATGCCTCGGGGCTTGCCGGACTCGCCGTAGCCTCGCATGTCTATGGCCACCACCCTGTAGTCCCTCTGGAACTCGCGGATCTGGTGGCGCCAGGAGTACCAGAACTCCGGGAAGCCGTGGACGAGGAGCATCATGGGCCCGTCCTCGGGGCCGCTCGCCACGTAGTGAATGACCACGCCGTCCAGCGAGAGCAGCCCGTGGGTGCCGAGTGAAGGGTCGTCCAGCGCCGCCGGGCGCGCGGGCGGCTTCCAGAGGAACACGCGTCGAAATCCTTCCGACCAGCACATCCGAGCGATCATGACTAGCACGCGCAGGCCATAGTACAAAGCCATAATCCACAACGAACACACGGCTATGACCTTTGACATTTTCCACATCAACTTGAATGCACGCACGGTAAAAGTTACTAAAAGTATTCCGCCCGGCCTATACGGAGGGATACGACAGAATAAGCGCACAGTGCTGTATTTACACACCGGTGCCTTCGGGAGAAGAATAGAAAGACCCAAGTGTGTTCTGAGGTGTTTCTATAATGGCCCTTCTTAACCTGTGTGATATCACTGAACGCCGAAAAGTGTTATCGCTGAGTGTGTGTGTCTGTGTGTGTGTGTCTGTGTGTGTGTGTGTCTGTGTGTGTGTGTCTGTGTGTGTGTGGTAGTAGCCAGAGCGGTCTTAATTTCCACACAGATCTCTCGTGGTAAAAAAAACTTCTTTAGATATAAAGAAAAAAAAAGCAATTTCACTTTTTCAATCTATTTTCTTTCACTGTGAATATATTTCTCCTTCCCTCTTTTCTGAAACTAATGTATTTTGTATTGTATTTAAGGTTTGGTGATGATATAGACCAACTGTGGTAGAGTTTCTTGATATAGACCAACTGTGGTAGAGTTTCTTGATATAGACCAACTGTGGTAGAGTTTCTTGATATAGGCCAACTGTGGTAGAGTTTCTTGATATAGACCAACTGTGGTAGAGTTTCTTGATATAGGCCAACTGTGGTAGAGTTTCATGATATAGACCAACTGTGGTAGAGTTTCTTGATATAGACCAACTGTGGTAGAGTTTCTTGATATAGGCCAACTGTGGTAGAGTTTCGTGATATAGACCAACTGTGGTAGAGTTTCTTGATATAGGCCAACTGTAGTAGAGTTTCGTGATATAGACCAACTGTGGTAGAGTTTCGTGATATAGACCAACTGTGGTAGAGTTTCTTGATATAGACCAACTGTGGTATAGTTTCTTGATATAGACCAACTGTGGTAGAGTTTCGTGATATAGACCAACTGTGGTAGAGTTTCTTGATATAGGCCAACTGTGGTAGAGTTTCGTGATATAGACCAACTGTGGTAGAGTTTCTTGATATAGACCAACTGTGGTATAGTTTATTGATATAGGCCAACTGTGGTAGAGTTTCGTGATATAGACCAACTGTGGTAGAGTTTCTTGATATAGACCAACTGTGGTATAGTTTATTGATATAGGCCAACTGTGGTATAGTTTCTTGATATAGACCAACTGTGGTAGAGTTTCTTGATATAGACCAACTGTGGTAGAGTTTCTTGATATAGGCCAACTGTGGTAGAGTTTCTTGATATAGGCCAACTGTGGTATAGTTTCTTGATATAGGCCAACTGTGGTAGAGTTTCTTGATATAGACCAACTGTGGTAGAGTTTCTTGATATAGGCCTACTGTGGTAGAGTTTCTTGATATAGACCAACTGTGGTAGAGTTTCGTGATATAGACCAACTGTGGTAGAGTTTCTTGATATAGGCCAACTGTGGTAGAGTTTCGTGATATAGGCCAACTGTGGTAGAGTTTCTTGATATAGACCAACTGTGGTATAGTTTATTGATATAGGCCAACTGTGGTAGAGTTTCGTGATATAGACCAACTGTGGTAGAGTTTCTTGATATAGACCAACTGTGGTATAGTTTATTGATATAGGCCAACTGTGGTATAGTTTCTTGATATAGACCAACTGTGGTAGAGTTTCTTGATATAGACCAACTGTGGTAGAGTTTCTTGATATAGGCCAACTGTGGTAGAGTTTCTTGATATAGACCAACTGTGGTATAGTTTCTTGATATAGGCCAACTGTGGTAGAGTTTCTTGATATAGACCAACTGTGGTAGAGTTTCTTGATATAGGCCTACTGTGGTAGAGTTTCTTGATATAGACCAACTGTGATAGAGTTTCTTGATATAGGCCAACTGTGGTAGACTTTCTTGATATAGACCAACTGTGGTAGACTTTCTTGATATAGACCAACTGTGGTAGAGTTTCTTGATATAGGCCAACTGTGGTAGAGTTTCTTGATATAGACCAACTGTGGTATAGTTTCTTGATATAGGCCAACTGTGGTAGAGTTTCTTGATATAGACCAACTGTGGTAGAGTTTCTTGATATAGACCAACTGTGGTATAGTTTCGTGATATAGACCAACTGTGGTAGAGTTTCTTGATATAGGCCAACTGTGGTAGAGTTTCGTGATATAGACCAACTGTGGTAGAGTTTCTTGATATAGGCCAACTGTGGTATAGTTTTATGATATAGGCCTACTGTGGTAGAGTTTCTTGATATAGACCAACTGTGGTAGAGTTTCTTGATATAGACCAACTGTGGTAGAGTTTCTTGATATAGGCCAACTGTGGTATAGTTTCTTGATATAGGCCAACTGTGGTATAGTTTCTTGATATAGGCCAACTGTGGTATAGTTTCTTGATATAGGCCAACTGTGGTATAGTTTCTTGATATAGACCAACTGTGGTATAGTTTCTTGATATAGACCAACTGTGGTATAGTTTCTTGACTTAGACCAACTGTGGTATAGTTTTGTGATATAGACCAACTGTGGTATAGTTTCTTGATATAGGCCAACTGTGGTATAGTTTCTTGATATAGACCAACTGTGGTATAGTTTCTTGATATAGACCAACTGTGGTATAGTTTTGTGATATAGACCAACTGTGGTATAGTTTCTAGATATAGGCCAACTGTGGTATAGTTTCTTGATATAGGCCAACTGTGGTATAGTTTCTTGATATAGACCAACTGTGGTATAGTTTCTAGATATAAGCCAACTGTGGTATAGTTTCTTGATATAGGCCAACTGTGGTATAGTTTCTAGATATAGGCCAACTGTGGTATAGTTTCTTGATATAGGCCAACTGTGGTATAGTTTCTTGATATAGGCCAACTGTGGTATAGTTTCTTGATATAGACCAACTGTGGTATAGTTTCTTGATATAGACCAACTGTGGTATAGTTTTGTGATATAGACCAACTGTGGTATAGTTTCTTGATATAGGCCAACTGTTTTATAGTTTCTTGATATAGACCAACTGTGGTATAGTTTCTTGATATAGGCCAACTGTGATATAGTATCTTGATATAGGCCAACTGTGATATAGTTTCTTGATATAGGCCAACTGTGGTATAGTTTCTTGATATAGACCAACTGTGGTATAGTTTCTTGATATAGACCAACTGTGGTATAGTTTCTTGATATAGGCCAACTGTGGTATAGTTTCTTGATATAGGCCAACTGTGGTATAGTTTCTTGATATAGACCAACTGTGGTAGAGTTTCTTGATATAGACCAACTGTGGTATAGTTTCTTGATATAGACCAACTGTGGTAGAGTTTCTTGATATAGACCAACTGTGGTAGAGTTTCTTGATATAGACCAACTGTGGTAGAGTTTCTTGATATAGACCAACTGTGGTAGAGTTTCGTGATATAGGCCTATAGTGACATGTTTGATATAGAGAGAATTGGGGAACAAAAAAAGGGAGAGGGGCAGGATTAAAGGACAGGCTGTAGAGACATGTTTTGTGTTGTTGTTTTTAGAAATGAAATATTTCAAGACCCAGTTACATACAACGGGGTATAGAGAATGAACAAAAAAAAACCTTGAAAAAAATCAATGATACCACTATAACTATATCTTTGACAATAAAATTTGTGTTTAAAAGAATGAACAAACTCAGCACACATACATTCACACTTAAAATAAAGCAAATAGGAACATTTAATATCAGTAGAGAATAACTAGAGACGTGAAAGCAAACCAACCTAGATCTCGGTGAAAAAACACAAGTGTTACAGCTTCCCCCCGTCTTGCCATAACAATATTATGATAGACAACCCCCAATAAAATTGGATTGGTAAAGTCGTGGCTGTATGTTGCTGACTATGTAGTTCTTGCATGTGTGTATCTGTCCAGCCTGTGTGTATGTGTGTTTGTGTATGTGACTGACTGCGTAGTTCTTGCATGTGTGTATCTGTCCAGCCTGTGTGTATGTGTGTATGTGACTGACAGCGTAGTTCTTGCATGTGTGTATCTGTCCAGCCTGTATGTATGTATGTTTGTGTATGTGACTGACTGTGTGGTTCTTGCATGTGTGTATCTGTCCAGCCTGTATGTATGTATGTTTGTGTATGTGACTGACTGTGTGGTTCTTGCATGTGTGTATCTGTCCAGCCTGTATGTATGTATGTTTGTGTATGTGACTGACTGTGTGGTTCTTGCATGTGTGTATCTGTCCAGCCTGTATGTATGTATGTTTGTGTATGTGAGTGACTGTGTGGTTCTTGCATGTGTGTATCTGTCCAGCCTGTATGTATGTATGTTTGTGTATGTGAGTGACTGTGCAATCCTTGTATGCTGTTTTCTGTATGTGTGTGGGTGTGTCAGCTGCCAAGGACAGCTTGCTCGCACACAGTTTAATCCATTGGCACCAGTGTATTCGTCAAAATGCTTTTCGTCCATTTGTCTACTCTACTAACTACTAAATCTCATTTAACGGTCATCTTAACGAGAAAACAATAAACATGAAATAGAGCAGGCAATCCCAGATTGTTTTGTCTGAAAGTCTAAATGAAGAAATAGGGCGCCACGATTCAATTGGATTCACTAACAGTCCGGAACGGGCGTAATGTTATTACTAAACTGTATAGTTTAACATTTGGTTCAATATTCTAGCATTCAGCAAACCCAAATATCTTATACTTATATAGAAGTTTGGACCTTGACCTGAAAAATGAACAATAGCTACGGGCCTTCTTGTTTCAACTTCCTTCAGTTTTCATCTTCGAGCAGGAGGAAGAAGAAGAGCCTTTTATTCTCAACAGCAAATACAACAGCCTATGCTTTATATATATATATATATAATAATATATATAATATATTTAGACAGCTTATATATAATATATCAAATATCAAGAAGGAAAAAGAACATACTAGAAACCAGAAACTTTTATTTAATTATTTCTCCACAGGTCAATAAAAAATATAAACCAATAAATCAAGAGAACGAAATCACGTGACATTAAGAAAAATCCACTCTACAAGATATGGCCAACACATAAGTTTAAAGCCCTGGTTCAAAATGTGTACCTAGTTTTAAAAAAAAATCAATAATTAAAGTCCCCTTTGTAAACCGTGCATGTGTGTGGGCAGTTAAGCTGGCCCAAAGGACATAATATTGGAAAGATTGTGTGACCAGAACAATGCCTAGAAACCTCCAAATTTCCTCCTCGATCGGTGCGCCCATCACGGCCGGACACATTTGTCTCAAAGGTAGTCTAGCAGACCCGAAGAAATAAATTCTTAATTTCTGTGGATTTTTTTTTTTGGAATGGCGACTAGGAATGAAAGATATGTAGAGAAGAAAAAACAACAACCAGCATTCCTTGTGTAAAGTAAAATTAATATTTAAAAAAACAATATAATTAATTATCAAAATTTGATAAAAGCATGCTTTCGTGTAAACATAAACAAGTGTACATGAGCGTATCATAAGAAAATGGTTTCTTTCTGGTTTGTTCTTGAGACAAGTACAAAAAAATGATTTCGACAGTGTGGCCGATGCAACGCCAAGCCATTTTCATTTCCTTCATTTGGGTAGCCACAACGGCGCCATGCTCCACCAACTTTTCCCACCCAGGAAAAATACGTCGGAATTTTTAAATAAATGAGATGTTAAAATTATTAGACCTGAAATTAAATATAACATTAAAAATGTTTTAACTGAACCGGATTTTAAAAAAAAATCACTCTTTGTTAAAATGATTGGATCCACATTTAATTTTTTTTATATTAATGTTCATTGTAAGATTGAGCATTTTAATAGTTTGCGGGCATTGAGTTAACAAAGTAAATGAACAATACAATGGCATTATGTGAAATAAATGTGAAATCGTTGTGCTAAAACGTTTGTCTTGTTTATATATAATCCTTACAATGGGGATTCGAAAAATAACATCAATCAAATGTATCAAAATGTATACAGTTTTTTTTTAATTAAGAGTTATACAAGTTATACATACACTTCATAGCTTAAAAAAAAACATATGAAAACTAAACACACATACATACGTCTATAAAACTCTTTCAAGAATGCTTTTTGTCGTTTGACATATTAGATTATATTTTAGAACAAGCAACTGTTGGATGGGCTGCTGGGCTCGACTAGAGTCTATATGCAATATTGTAAATAACATTTAAAACAATGTGGAATCTTATTTGTAGATTTTACTTTTAAAAAATGAAGCAGACAATATGGCGAAGGCGGGCGGGGGAGGGACACTATTAGTAAATGGACTTTTGTTATTCCCGGTATTGTTAGCTGTAGAAAATAATATAACACACAAGAAAACGTTCATTTCCGCTAACGCTGCATGGATAGTTAATCGTAGTTACTTGCCAACAAAGTAAGATTACAATGAGTACATGGTGTCGTAGTTACTTGCCAACAAAGTAAGATTACAATGAGTACATGGTGTCGTAGTTACTTGCCAACAAAGTAAGATTACAATGAGTACATGGTGTCGTAGTTACTTGCCAACAAAGTAAGATTACAATGAGTACATGGTGTCGTAGTTACTTGCCAACAAAGTAAGATTACAATGAGTACATGGTGTCGTAGTTACTTGCCAACAAAGTAAGATTACAATGAGTACATGGTGTCGTAGTTACTTGCCAACAAAGTAAGATTACAATGAGTACATGGTGTCGTAGTTACTTGCCAACAAAGTAAGATTACAATGAGTACAAGGTGATACAGCAATGATATTAATATTATAATAACTTTTGATTTGGAAGAAAGGCCTCAATTTAAAAAAAAAACATCGTAGTCGTAGTATACAATGAATGTAAATGTAAATTCACTAAGATAAAAAGAGCATGTCTACTCATGCAGTGTCATTCACTCAGCCAGTCTCGGACAGCCTTGTTCACCGACTCTGGCCTGTCCATCTGCACGAAGTGGCCAGCATCCTGGATTCTCCTCACGGCGATCTTGGGGTGGTCCCTCTCGAGGAGCTCGACGAAGGTCATGCTCAGGGCGACGTCGTGGACGCCCCAGACCACCAGCACGGGCACGGCGTAGTCCATGTCGTATTCCACCTGGCCCGCGCCGCAGCGGAACCTGGCCCTGTAGTAGTTGATGGGAGCGGTCATGGCGCCGGGCGCCGAGAAGGTGTACTTGTAGGCGTCTATGTCCTCCCTGCTCAGCGGGTTCTCGAAAGCCTTCGGGAAGCCCATGCTGCCGACGTATTTATTTCCAAACACGTTGTCGAACAGCACGTAGTTGTCGATCCTGCCAAACAGCTCCGGCAGGTAGGGAAGTTGGTAGAAGAACATGTACCAGGACATCCTCACCTGCTTCTTGCTCTCCTTGAAAACCTTCGCCGCCAAGGGGGCAGGGGGACTGTTCATGATGATGAGCTTCTCCACCATGTCAGGGAAGAGCCTCCCAAAGGCCCAGCACACGACTCCGCCCCAGTCGTGGCCGACCAGGACACACCTGGTGCGACCCAGGCCCAGAATGACCTGCCTGAGGTCGCCTATCAGCTTCTTCATGGTGTACTCCTCCATGCCTCGGGGCTTGCCGGACTCGCCGTAGCCTCGCATGTCTATGGCCACCACCCTGTAGTCCCTCTGGAACTCGCGGATCTGGTGGCGCCAGGAGTACCAGAACTCCGGGAAGCCGTGGACGAGGAGCATCATGGGCCCGTCCTCGGGGCCGCTCGCCACGTAGTGAATGACCACGCCGTCCAGCGAGAGCAGCCCGTGGGTGCCGAGGGACGGGTCGTCTAGCTCCGCGGGGCGCGCGGGCGGCTTCCAGCGGAACACGCGTCGAAATCCTTCCGACCAGCACATCCGGGCGATCATGACTAGCACGCGCAGGCCATAGTACAACGCCATAATCCACAACGAACACAAGGCTATTACCTTTGACATTTTCCACATGAACTTGAATACACGCACGGTAAAAGTTACTAAAAGTATTCCGCCCGTCCTATACGGAGCGATACGACAGAATAAGCGCACCGTGCTGTATTTACACACCGGTGCCTTCGAGAGAAGAAAAGAAAAGAAGGACCCAAGTGTGTTCTGAGGTGTTTCTATAATGGCCCTTCTTAACCTGTGTGATATCACTGAACGCTGAAAAGTGCTATCGCTGTGTGTGTGTGTCTGTGTGTGTGTTAGGTAGTAGCCAGAGCGGTCTTAATTTCCACATAGATCTCTCGTGGTAAAAAAAACTTCACTTTTTCAATCTATTTTCTTTCACTGTGAATATATTTCTCCTTCATTGGGGAACAAAAAAGGGAGGGGGGCAGGATTAAAGGACAGGCTGTAGAGACATGTTTTGTGTTGTTGTTTTTAGAAATTAAATATTTTAAGACCCAGTTACATACAACGGGTTCAGAGAATGAACAAAAAAAATATTGAGAAAAATCAATGATACCACTATATCTATATCTTTGTCAATAAAATTTGTGTTTTAAAGAATGAACAAACTCAGCACACACACATTCACACACAAAATAAAGCAAATAGGAACATTTAATATCAGTAGAGAATAACTAGAGACGTGAAAGCAAACCAACCTAGATCTCGGTGGAAAAACACAAGTGTTACAGCTCCCCCCGTCTTGCGATAACAATATTAGGATAGACAACCCCCAACAAAATTGGATTGGTAAAGCCGTGGCTGTATGTGACTGACTGTGTGGTTCTTGCATGTGTATTTACGTCTGTTTTCTGTATGTGTGCGAGTGTGTCAGCCGCCATAGACAGCTTGCTCGCGCATAGTTTTATTCATTGGCGCCCGAGTATTCGTCAATACGCTTTTCGTCCATTTGTCTACTCTGCTAACTACTAAATCTAATTTAACGGTCATCTTAACGAGAAAACAATAAACATGAAATAGAGCAGGGGTCCGCAAACTGTTGATAACAGTGTGACAAAGTGGGATTTCTAGATCATTCAGCGTGCCAACGGTTTCAGCGTCATCCTGTATTAGTAGCATTAGTAGTACATTTCTTGTCGAAGATACTTGAATTACCTTTAATAATAATAATAATAATAATAATAATACTTGTATATCGCATATCCCATTGGGAACAGTTCTATGCGCTGTCAACAGTTACAGACAGAGTACAGACAATAAATTAAATACGAAAATCTATAGTATAGATGTACTGCAACCGGAAGAGGAGCGTCTTCAGTCGGCCCCTGAAGGTGTCGAAGCTAGGGCTCTGGTCAAGCTGTAGAGGGAGGGGATTCCAGGCGGACGGGCCCACGTATGAGAATGCACGTTGGCCAGCGGACACTAGCTTTTTGAGTGTTCCGCGTGCCATTGAAAATCGCCCTGCGTGCCAAGTCTGGCATGTTCGTAGGTTGCCGACCCCTGATGTAGAGTAGGCCTATAGACTTTTGACTTTTTATCTACTAGGTGTCACATAGATCTGCACAAGTTAATTAGTTTTAATTAGTATTATTTTCCAGTAGAGGTACCAGAATGGACAGATCTTGGCTTGTAGGCCTATATCATTCGTCTTTTATAACAGTAGTATTATGTATGCCGATTGAGAGAAGAGAGTGTTTGCAAAAAAAGTGCAGATGCCTCACCGTACGAATCTTCATTGTACGCTTCAAACGTATTTAAAACGTAAGAACACACACACACGTTGTTCAAAGAATGAAACGCTAATGTTTATGTGTATGCGTGTGTGTGTGTGTATAATATGTGTGTATATAATATGTGTGTGCGTGTGTAAACATGTACGCTAACACATCGGGACTCGGGACGTCAGCTAATTAATTTCAGTCAGTCAGCTCAAGTGTGAACTTTGCACTTTGCACCAGTTCAAGTCACACACACACTTCCCACTTTACTGTGTAGTGTCGCCCGGGGAGGGGATTGTGAAGGTAGGCATATATTTAATATTGACTGTCAATTCTATGACCGACATTTTCTCTTCTCGGTTTACGAAAATATCTCTCCATTTTACAGTTCGATCTTATCCTTCCCCCTCCCATCTTTACCCCATCCTTCCTTCAATGTCCCACGAAAAAACAACAACACAGGTAGGGCTTCAGGTCGTTTCCTGTGACGCACGCAACCGAAAGACATGTAGGCCTACATGGATTTATAAAGGACAAAACATACTCAGTCCTCAGTACAAGCCCAGCCCATTTTGTGTAGGCGACGCAGAATAGGTTTCACACAAGAGTGGTCTGCGGCTTTGGGGATGACTGACTCTACGCCGTTTTCTTTTTTTTTTTCTCTGTTTTTTTTTACGCTACGCCAATGTTTACAGTTGCAGCTGATCGAGCCACATTCTACCAGGGGGTCATGTTTGGGTTTTGTGTGTAATGTGTTGTACGTAGTTCTCCAGAAAGAGAGAGAGAGAGAGAAATGGACAGGGGTGCGGTGAGGTCACGCCCAAACATGGTGTGGTTAGACCGACCTACTTAAGATGGCAGCGATGGAAGAAGTATCAGAAGTGGTGGCGAGGGTGAAAAGTGGACATATTCCATGAAAACGTTGTTGAGCGCTTGGGTTCAGTTATGAATCTCTTTGTTAAACAATGTTCTCACTCTAAAACATTTTTTTAGTTCCCAACATTTTTCAAAAACTGTTTTCTTCAAACTTTACGGAACAATGCTCACCCCTTATCGTGTGGAATTTCGTAATATCAACTGGTAGTATATATTATATAGTGGCGGTCAAAAAAAAAAATAGTTAAGTTTTTTAAAAAAGTTATTAAAGAAAAAAAAAACATGATGGGAGTTAACGATTTTTTAAACTAAATACGAGTTATCCATTTTTTTTTTAATAGACAGAAGATTTTTTTTTATCTGTCCATTTCAGTGAAATTCACAAAATATCGTAAAGCTGGTTCAGTTAATCAAACTTTCCCAAACTTGAAAAATCAAATCAGCTTTTCCAAAAACTTTCCCAAACTTGAAAAATCAAATCAGCTTTTCCAAAAACTTTCCCAAACTTGAAAAATCAAATCAGCTTTTCCAAAAACTTTCCCAAACTTGAAAAATCAAATCAGCTTTTCCCAAAACTTTCCCAAACTTGAAAAATCAAATCAGCTTTTCCCAAAACTTTCCCAAACTTGAAAAATCAAATCAGCTTTTCCAAAAACTTTCCCAAACTTGAAAAATCAAATCAGCTTTTCCCAAAACTTTCCCAAACTTGAAAAATCAAATCAGCTTTTCCAAAAAAACTTTCCCAAACTTGAAAAATCAAATCAGCTTTTCCCAAAACTTTCCCAAACTTGAAAAATCAAATCAGCTTTTCCCAAAACTTTGCCAAACTTGAAAAATCAAATCAGCTTTTCCAAAAACTTTCCCTAACTTGAACAAATCAAATCAGCTTTTCCAAAAACTTTCCCAAACGTGAAAAATCAAATCAGCTTTTCCAAAAACTTTCCCAAACTTGAAAAAAAATAAATCAGCTTTTCCAAAAACTTTCCCTAACCGACCAAGCCGGTTAAATCCGATTAACGTAGTTTAAAATGCTTTTTTTTTGTTGTACCAAAACGCATTATTGGAATGGGCATGATTCGTTCAGAAGGCGTTCCCTTATAAATACAATGACATCCAACTGACAAATAAACAAGAGAGAACTTTGGCTGATTATATAAAACAAGACATTGGGGCTCATTGTTAAAATCAAGGTCAGAATGTTGTTTTGCACGGTCAGCACTTTACAATCCACTGGTAGGATTATTAGAATGGCGTCCAAATCTTCAACCATTTGCCCCCTCCCCCCGGTAGTCCAACAAGCGCCACAAGAGCACCAAGGCATTGGGCCGCCACGGAATTTCATACAATGGTGCTCTGATCCAAGGCATTATTGAAGAATGTCGAGATATCCCTTGCACTCTCTCGAACAATGCCGTTGGATCAGAGCCTCGGCTGCACACACGCACACACAGAAAATGTGTCCATTGATGATTCAAGCGAAGTCCTGGAAGGTCATTTGATCCAATGTCACAGGTCAAACTCCACACCACACAGCTACAAACTCCAATGGTCTCAAGGCCAGTCTTCAATGTTACGAAAGGGAAACAATTAGTCCGGCGACATATTGTTTTGCAATCCGCTAAAAAAAAATCGTCCTCATTGCACCCCGTCCCCGTTACGCAAAAAAAAAAAAAAAAAAAAAAAAAAAACAACCTTGGTCCGAACAGCAAATACTGGACAGCAAACAAATGACGTGGGGGGGGGGGGGGGAGGCGCCGGTGAAAATGCCAATGAACAACTGATCACTGCTGCTCCACACCCAAAATTTGATCCCCAATGGCGCGACTATTTCGTCCCTGCGGTGCAACGTGCACACTCACTTGTTTGAACAAGTCAGGGACAATCACGGCCTCGTGGTGCACTGCACCAGGTGCTGGTCAAACTGTGGCTAATCGAAGTGTAATTAAATGTTTGAAATGGTACATGTGTGTGTGTGTGTGACGGGGGTGGGGTGGGGGGAGAGAGACCTAATTTCAAGGTCGTGCCCCGACGAGTCGGATGGGGGGGGGGGAGAAGATGGACGGCGGTCAGTGCAAATTACGACGACATCGGCGAAACTGTCCAGTACTGTACGAAGGAAAGGTTGACTGGTATGATGACGTGTTTACCGTTAAAACTATGTACTGAAAAATGACCTCCACATAGGGCTGACCTACCAAGTACTAGTACAATTGAGTACAGTTATAAACAGTTAGAACATCACATCTTTTAAGAAATAAATAAATAAAAATGTGATAAAAACAAAGTGCTTTCAATTAAGATAATAGTATTTTCTGCATGAATTTTAAAATACATCCAAATCTGCACACCAAGAAATATTAAAATATTAAAGACTATAATCAGATGGACCGCTTGCTTTAATATTTCTGCTATTTAATGACTCGAATGACTTCTTTTCGGAATTCCCGATTCCCTTTTGTACTGTACACTTCCGTTTTATTTAATCGCTCTTCGCAATGGAAAATTTAACATTAAAATCGAAAGCTGTATACAGCGGAAGCCTTTAGGCAACCTTTCGAGTCATTCAAGACAGCGTTATTGGTTGCGCACGGAAAAAAAAGAATATAAAAGCTCTAAAAAAAAAAAATAGAGCAAGCAGTCCATCTTATTATAGTCTTTGAAAATATACACTTCATCTGTAAAAACGAAAATGGGAAGAGATGAGGAGGATGAAGGTGGCGGTCTAACAACTCCAAGTGATAGAAACCGCCACAAAGTCCGCCAATGGAAAAAAAAAGTCAGAATCAATGTAACCTAAACCTCCCGAGGGGGGGGGGGGATTAAACCCAACATTACTATCTATCTATAATACCATTTAAAAAGTAAAGGTCGTTATAACAAAAAAATTGAAATGTAATCAAGTTTGGGGAAAAAGACGTGAATAAGTCAAGTCTGGTCTGGTGCCTGACCTCATTGACGACGCGCCGGTAAGCGAGGGTAAGACATGTTCTTGTATACCGCCCACATTTCATGAGCCGAAATAAATGTGGGTTTTAACTTTGAACTTGAACCATCGACCACGTAGGCAAGTCGAAACTTGCAAGTCCAAAAACAGGCATGGACGTCTACAATTGGGGCTTAATTGGAAGGAGAGGGGCGCAAAGGAATTTATAAAGAATACTATTTAGCTATACTAATATCTGTTAGGTTTTTTTTACACTCAGTGTGTGTGAGGTCTTTCGATGGCTCTTAGACTTATGATAATACCACACAGAATTATACCTTTAGGGTCTACTACTTACGCCATGATCCGATTAATTTTGTTTACACCAGGGTTCGGCAACCTACGCAATGTGCGCCAGACTGGACACGCTGGTCGATTTTCAATGGCACGCGGAAGACTCCCCAAAAAGACAATTCAAGTCTCTACTACGAGAAATTGATTGCTAGCGTAGGACTACTAGTAGGATGTTGTCACTCTGAATGAATTTGAAATCCCAATTTGGTACACTATTATTAAAAATTTTGGGTTTAGACGGTTGGACGACTGGGTCCAGAAACAACATCACCACTAAAGAGATAATCACGGAACATGTCACGTGTTGTCTTATATTCAGGACACTGGACAGGAGTTGTGTGGTACCAGGTCTTATTTAAACCATTGACAAGAGAAAAAAAACAACACAAGACTTGTTTACCAACACAAGTACCTGGCTATCAGACCAAGGCACGCGACTGACACAAGGAGATGATAAGACAGTAGTCCACTTACTGCTTATTGTAATCTCAAACCCTTTAAACTACCATCATTCTTGGTGAAAGATTAAATCATTGTCACAGCTGTAAATGTTTGAAATGTAAAAATAATACTGGAAAAGTTTCGAAAAGAAAACAGTTCAGTCATTTGCAAAAATATATTTCATGTTTAATGTTTTGATGTTTAATGGGACGGGAACTTATAAAACCATGTTATGGGCCTTGATGGTCTAACAGCAGTGAATTCAGGTTTCCAATGCGTAAGTCTCGGGGTTCCAATTCAGAATAAACCCTAGTTGTATTTTTTCACCGGATCTGCAGGTTGTGCCTTAGTCGAAATGGCATTAAAAGTAAATAGCCACCGAAATGATTCCCTAGTTTTAATTAAAAGCCCAAACAATGGTGTGAAAAGGATACTTAATCATGTTGTCAGTCATGTAATCATGCATAGTCATCAACATACATAAAGTAAAGTATCCCGTGTGACCAAATTGATCATAGTGCCGGTGAAGCAGCGTTCACCCGTTTCTGTGGCCACGGCCTACTATAGAGGACTGTGTGGCCAGCACAATGCCCAAAGCCTTTCACCGACTAAAGTCAGGTATCCACCAGAGCTGGGTAGACTCGGAGACACCCTCCAGACCCAGAAACAAACCTTTGCATTCACCAGGATTTCAACCCAGGACCTTCGCTACGCCAGTCGAATGCGCTGCCTCTCGACCAATGTGCCCCTTTTCCTTTACGCCACTGGTTGTAGTGCTCTTTAGGCAGCTACTAAAAGTACTTTACATAAGTGTAGGTAGACTGAACCAGCGTTGATAGATCGATTTCAGGACGTACGTTTTACAAACGAGTGTTAAAATAACCATCATGTTGTTTTTAATAAATTATATCACGCTCACATCAAACTAGGAGTGCAGATAGAAAATATTTTCATTTGCGCTGGGTGGGTGAAAAAAAGTGGAGGAGGGAAGTGTAGTAAAAGCGCGTTGGGGTTGTTTTACAGAAGATATCGTGTTTAAAGTTAGTTTAAAATCTTCAACCATGGTTTGAAATAAAACACCAGAATACGTCTCTGTCTACAGAGTGCATACAAGTCTACATAGCTCTAATGGACGTAGGCGTATGAGCTTTATGCTGAACCCACAAGTGTACGCCTTGACCCAAACAAAAAACAACCCAAACAAACTGTAAAAAAAAAAAAAAACTGTTGAACTCTACCCTATGGACCAAACTTTAGATCTATCGTTTAACGCCTGCACAATCTAACTGGCAACACATATAGCTTTAGAAAATAAACAGCAATACCCACAACAGTTCGCAACACCCATATCTTACTCAAGTAGTGCTAACACTAGTATGGTTAGAGTTAAGGCCGCGCAGTCGACTCTTTGATTCCCACGTGATTCTAATCAAATGTGCGCCAACTGGGGGAATCCTTTGTATCAAGGTGTGTTTGAGATGTTAGCGGAACCCCGAATTTGACTGTTCCCTAATCACTGCTCCCCTTTCTCCACAACAGGTTTGTTCAGTTTGTTCTTTTTGTTACCAGTTCCAGATTTGTGCCCGAGCTTTGTACTCCAGTTCTCGGTTGCCTGTTTCTCACACACAGTCGTGTGGCCCAATATGACGTTGGTTTCCTTTTGTTTTTTTATGATTTGTAAACGTGTGGCTGTGAGCGTGTGCCCGTTACGCACCTTCCGTTTAGAGCAGCGAGTCTCAAAAAAAGTTCGCGTTAACCCTAGGGCGCCATGAGACATGTGATGGGAAACGTGAGATATTTGAAGTGTTACGTTAAAAATTGAAATGGTTACGTGAGAATCTAAAAGGGTTCTGAGATAAATCTGAAGCGTAGAGTAAGAAATCTGAGAGTTCGGTAAAAAATCGGAAGGGTTCCGAGAGAAATTTGAAGGGCTCCGTAAGAAATATGAAGGGTTACGTAAGAAATCTGAGGCGTTCCGTAAGAATATGAGCACTTCAATTCCACGGAAATGATGCTGCCATATTTCAAAATTGTATTTGCGTAAACTCGGATTCTCCACACTGACGGAAATTAAGCCCCGAAGCGTAAAAAAAAATGGCCGACGGTTAATTAAGAAATTGGATGTCGTCTGACGATTCATTCGCGTTTAGAACAGCCTTTCCCATGAAAACCATAACCATAACGTTTTCTTTTATTAAAATAACATTCTTTAATATCCTTTTTTGTTCATTGTTCGGGTTCCAGACAAAGCAAAATATGTCATTGGAAGGTTACATGGACAAAATTTCGGGACACACCTAATGACAATTTCTCTCAGATGCATTGTACTTTCAAACTCACACGACTGTTGCACTGCGTTCTATAACTAGACTTGTGTGTGTTTAGGTTATTTCATTCTTAATTCGCGTATAGGCTAATGTGTTATCGTGTTATGCTGGCTGGCATATTTTTTTTCACCCCCCCACACACACACACTCTAAGCTTTTCCTGTTGATTCCAGAAGGAAACCATGTTACTACATGAGCCAGCGAAAACCTGTTTGTTTTTCTGGATGATGTATTTACTATTTGTGGAAGTGCCTAGCGTAGTTGTTGTGACTGTAAGTGCTGTGAATATGTGTCAGTACTGGGACGTAAGTGCTGGAATTATGTGTAAGTAAGTGCTCGGGATATGTGCAAGTGGTTGGGATACGTGCAAGTACTGCAAGAAGACCGTACACAGGGATATAATATAATGCCGGTATTGGGATATTACCAAAAATTCATTTTTTTACCAGCACTGGTCTGCAAACCACCCCTTTGCCAAAGTTCAAAGTCAAAGGTTAATTCGGGTTTGTGAGTTGACGGAGTCATTGAACGAAGTACATTATCAGGTCAGAGAAATTATACAACTTCCAAATTAGCGTCTCTGTTAATAAGGCGTTAACTTGTTGTAATGAGGATTAATATGTAGGTCACTGGTTATAATCATATTTGATCATGCTATATAGTGCATGAGTGAAAATGTATCTTATCTATCTAAAACTAGCTAAAAGTAATGATAGCTGGCGATAACAAAAATATCTGATCAATAATCATTCAAAAAGTAATGATAGTAAATTGAACAAATATATCGTAAGTAAAATGTATCTTATCTATAATTTTTTTTTTTAAAGTAATGTTAGTAGAAGGAAATTTTTTTTTAAATAGTAAAGTAAACCATCGGACCAAATTGACCAGTAGAACCGGTGAAGCAGCGCTCACCAGTTTCTATGTCCCCTGCATACTAGGGGAATGTGTGGCCAGCACAATGACCAGCCGCCTTTAATTTGCCCTATCAGAGCTGGGGAGGCGTGATACCGCGTGTAGTCTAAATTCTCAAAAAATATGCACATTTTGAGCTGCTGTTAACCTCCGGTGCACGGTGCAGGTTGTTTAGCATTAAATGTGTCAAGCAGGCCAATTGCCATTGTGGCAGGTTTCATTAAAATAAATTGTTTTTTTTATTCATTTAAAACTGTACGTGTTGTTGTTAAAGCTGCCAAGTTAGGACACATGGCTCATCTCCAAAGTAAACAATGTGAAAAATAAAACGCACAATTAACAACACAACGAAACAGTAATACAAAGGTTTTGTGAAGAGATCAGTGCGGGGGTTAATTCCCCACCGGGTGCGAAATGAAGCCTTTATAAAAAAAAAAAAGTTAGTAATTGCATAAATCACACCACCGCTGCCACCATTTGCTTGGATTTATACCTGCTGTTGTGTGTTGTCTGGTGCTTTAAACTGCAGGTGTTGCCACTGTAACAAGAGAGTACAATTTGTCAATAAAGCATGGGGGGCGAGGGGGGGGGGCAGGGGGGAGGGGAGTTCCAACACGTTAAAAGAAACTGACTCTAAGGGTTGATAATTAGAAATTATCAAGTGAAAGAATAAATGTCTTGGTGTGGGGGGGGGGGGGGGAGGGGCTGAACCACGAGTTTCGATTGAGATCATTGAACTTGTTGATTAGTGCAGGGTCGGCAACCTAAGGCACACGTGCCAGACTACGCACGCAGAGCAATTTTTAATGGCACGCGGAAGATCCCCCCCCCCCAAAAAAAAAGGGGCTATTCAAGTCTCTTCTACAATAAAAAAAGCAGGATGACTTTTAGGCTGTTGGCACGCCGAATGAATTAGAAATCCTACTTTGGCACACTATTATCAAAAGTTTGCCGACCCCTGGATTAGAGCATAAACGAGTAGACCACTTTCCTTGAGTAGCCAATCCTAGACTAGTATTTAGACAAGATCAGTAGTTAGAACGTAAGCAAAACTTATCAAGTCGGGACGATGTCTTGATTTTACTCTGTTCTAATATTCTTTTTAAAATGTATTCTTATTTTATATTTATAACTATTTGTGTGCGTATTATCCGAAAGAAAAGAAGGATAATCGGCCGATGGGTAAGTGCCCTAATTTTGTTTGATTTAATAAGTCGAACGGGCCCATGCCAAACTAGTAAATGCCCCTAACTCACCAAAAGCGTCTCAGTGTTCTACAAAACCGGTGCCAGTGCTGGAGTTCTTGCGATTCTTCTGCCAGTCTAGGTCACGGTAGGGCCTACAGTCAAATAAAAATGCTGACACATACACACAAACAAGCTAACATTGGACGAAGTTTATGTCATAAAATGCCAAATGTTTTATTAATGAATGCGCACTACACTCTAATGGCAATTACCACATTTAGCTATAAATAAAATAAATAGTATAAATTGGAAACTGTTTAGGGGAGGTTTTTGGAACTGACATATTTGTATGAACATGATACTTTTTTTGCCAGTCAGTTGACACTTTGGGAAACATTAGCCAATTATCAAACTTTCAGGATCATGGCAGTGACAAATGGAAGCTGTCGGCGCAATAAAACTAAATACAAAAACGCTGCAATACTATATTGTCAGTGCTATGGTGCTGACACTAAGTGACATGTCATGGACGTGTCAAACTGTGGCAGCAACAGCACGATGTTGACAATGGTGTCTCCGGGAGACAAACACCGGACGCCATCGTCAGAGGCTGGTCAATGAGAACAACGTCACGAAAAATTTGAGGCATTTTTTTTTTAAGTTTCCTTTCGCGTGTGTCTGTTTCCATCGACAGCATTGGCGGAATGCGTTTCACCGCTTGCTTGGGGCCGGCAATTAACGCTGACGGACACTGCGTGCCATCCTCACGCCACTACCGGTCAGACTTCTGTCCAAACAGACGTTGCTACATGGCCATACAATCGGGGAAAAACAGACGAGCGCACTCAATGACACGTGACAGGACAACACGCTTAGACTGGATTGGAGAAACGAAAACTCTCTTTTTAAGTTTTCGAAGCCAAAGAAGAACAGTCCATCGGACTTTTTAAGTCTTATTGTACCGAGAGATAGGGATTCTTCAGTACCTCGGGGATGAACTCTGGAAGATCTGCGTGAAGTAACAATCCCCGTAGAGATTCATGAACGGTAAGTCCCCAGGTTCATCCAGTATAAACCTTATGAGCCAAGCGCCAAATTGTTGTCATGTTTTTTTATTTGGCATTTTATAACAGAAGTCTTTTAGTCTTTTCTCAAAAATATAAAAACTAAATGTTTTTTTTATCAATGTTATAGCCAACTCCGTAGTCCCAGAACATTCTATGGTTTTATATGAGCACTGCCCACACATGTACATATCAGGTAGACGTCGGCACTCATACAAATGCGCGCAAGCACAAACACATAATGAAGAGTTTTGACTACGATGGAAGATTTTTTACTAAACCCAGACTTGCTACCGTTTTGTTGGAAGGTAAGGTACACATTGAGACAGAATTTCTGACCAAATGATGCAGACGTCGCAAAAAAAAATCCTTTTTTTTCCAGCCTTGTGCCTCGACCGGAGACTACCATAGAGGACTGTGGGAATCCAAGTCGTCCACTAGACCAGGGGTCGGCAACCTTTTTGTAATAGTGTGCCAAAGCAGGACTTCTAACACATTCAGCGTGCCAACAGCCTAGAAGTCACCCTGCTCTTTTCTTGTAGATAAGACTTGCATTGCCTTTTTATGATCTTAGGCGTGCCATAGAAAATTGCTCTGAGTGCCAATAGTTTGGCACGCGCGCTCCGTAGGTTGCCGATCCCTTCACTAGTAGACTACTTCTGCTAACGAGTCAAAAGCATAAACACACCCCGATTCGTTACCGTAAACCAAAGTTTGTATTCCTCGAACCTAAGACTCAACCATTGTTTCAACACACACACAAACAACCAACTTAAGAACTATGTCCCGACTCCCCCCGGAGGGGGGGGGGGGTAATCTAAGAGGTCATCCAGAAATTACGTGAACAAAATTTCACACATAAAAAAACAAAAAACAACCACAAGAGATGCCTGGTTTTCAACTCCCATCATCCACCACTCTCCACTCTCCACATTCCGGCCTTTGCATCTATAGCCGCCTGCTATGTTCGTATGGCCTGGCTGTGGGCTTGCAATACTAGCGCATTCAAATATATCATTGTCTCTTTCATAACAAACTCTTTAATTAGAAACAAACACTGTGAATGTGGGCAACGTTAATTTATTCCATTAATCACAAACATACACACAAATCAAAAGGACGCGTTGTGCATACATAATGCACGTGGATGCATCTAAACTAGATGTTAATTATAAACACGGCATTATGTGCTTGTACAAAAGCTGGGTGGTACTTAACCTATTTGCATACCGTCTGGTAAAGACACCTGCAAACAGGTAATACCAGTAGCACAAACATTTAAACTGATCAAAAATGAACTTTAAAAAAAAAAAAAAAACTTACAGCAAGCCATATTTGCAGCCCTCCTTTTGTGTAGTGTTCCAGTTGATATGTCAAGGACACTCAAAGTTTGTATAATTTAAAAAAAAAACAACACACGGTTCAGCGTGCTAACCTTTTTTTTTTTACATTTTTATTAACAATACATTGACATATGTTTAGATTTTAAATGTTAACATGTTGGAAGCAAATCTTTTAACACTCTTTCAATTACTTCCCTTAGCCTTTTGTGCAATAGTCAGCCTTCAAAAGAGCCCAAGACCCTCGTCACTGGAAACACCCGGCATTTGGATATGTGGCACGGTGGACGAGCGGCAGTGGGTTCGGCTGGCGTACCGAATGCTATAATTTTCTTATATTTTTGACTATGCCTTTATTGTACCTATGTACTATGTGGCAAATAAATATTGTTCATTGTTAAATGGGCCCTAAGTTCGAATATTTGTTCCTGGGTCTGGAGGGTGTCCCTGGGGTCTACCCAGCGCTGATGGGTTGGTACCTGACTTTAGTTGGGGTAAAGTAAAGGCGGATGGGCATTGTGCTGGCCACACCACCACCCCCCTAGTATGCAGTGGCCACAGAAACTGGTGAACGCTGACAAGAATGGACAAGTGCCCCCAAACCCTTCCTTGACCTTTTGCCAGAAACCATTTTTGTATCTCCATAAACAGGGAATTAAAAAAAAAATTCTATTGAATCGTTTTCTTCTGAGCATGCATAGCTACTCCAAAGACTTCAGAGTAATTAATAGATTTTTACATTTTCTTACAATCCACATTAATATTCATACTAAAAATTTCTTTTACATATTCCATGTGTTTATTCTATTATGAATTTATTGCTTTTATTATGTTGTTGTCAATCAATAATTGTGATAACTTGGCTTTCCATAGAAATTATTTTTTGAACTAGTTATGTCAATTAGACTAGCTGTCTACTGCAATATTTATTTTTTTGTTAATGAGAACGTAAAACTTGAAATTATTGAAGTATTTTAATTATAAATACTTTATTTGAACTAGATCTATTGACTATTGATAACTATATAAGAACAAATTTTTAGACTTCGTCTGCTATAAAATGTGTATTTCAAACTTGATTTTTTATTTATTTAAAAAGATTCCAAAAAAAAAATGATAGAAAAAAAAAACGCTTTTTACGTGTTGTTGTTTTTTAAAATGTTATTTTGAGCGAAAAATAGCTGTTTTACTGCAAAAGTTGAAACAGTACTAGAAACTTTATGGAAGGCCCCTTAGAAAAATAATTCTTGGCTTTAGTTACCAAAGTAATCGATTGTTAAGAATGTGTGCTGTGAACGGAGAAATGTATCAAAAGAGCGACTACAATAAATCAAACGATTACAATCATAAAAAAAAACATCATCATCATAATATAACTACAGCTGCTGACTCGGGAGCATAATAAAATAATACGTCGGTAGAGCATTAACAGGAATCAACGCTACGAAGAAGGATCGAAAAGTAGAAAAACAAACGGCGGGATAGAGAGAGAGAGAGAGGGGGAGAGAGAGAGAGAGAGGGAGAGAGGGGGAGAGAGAGAGGTGGGGAGAGAGGGAGGGGGAGAGAGAGGGTCGTTAGAAAGAGAGAAAGAGGTCAGAGATGGAGATAGACAGAGAGAGAAACATATTATGTGCTCATGATGTAAATTAAAAGAAAAGAAAAAACAAGTGGTGGGGGGGGGGGGGGGGGGAATAGGGAGGAGGCTGGGAAGGAGCGGGGAGGAGTACACAAGTGGGCGTTAAGTTTTTTTGGCAACGGCTGCAAGTTTCTGCTTCAAGTTTTCGGTAAAGAAAAACTCTGGATGAAAGCAAAGATCCTGCAATACAAACAAAGGGCCACAATTGATTGGGTTTTTAGGATATAGATCTACATGTTGTTTTCTTCATGTTGGTTGGTATTTGGTTGGGGTTGTTGGTTGTTTTTGTTTTTTGGTTGTTGTTTTCTGTTGTTCTTTTTTTTAAGGGGGGGGGGGCAGGTCAGGCGGGTGGCAGAAAGAAAAATAATTTGTAACAAAAAAAAAAACAAAAAAAAAAAATGAAATGGGCCGTATTGCTGCTGAGAGTTGACACCCTTGCCCCTTATACAAGTCAATCTTTTATGACTGACTTGTAAATTACAAGTCAGTCATAAAAGATTGACTTGTAAAAGGGGCAAGGGTGTCAACTCTCAGCAGCAATACGGCCCATTGTCCAGACGATGATGAGTTTTGGTGCGCAAATGAAATTTTTATACAAGTCCACGCTTAGACTCTGTGATCAACAATATGATGCAAAGCTTCCGGTGCCCCCAAGAAAAGTAGGCCTACCCTTCGGTACCGAACCGATCATAATGGCTGGTTCACCAGTTTCTGCATACTAGGGGATTGTGTGGCCAGCACAATGCCCAGCCGCCTTTACTTTAACCCCAACTAATGGCAGGTACCCATCAAAGCTGGGTAGACTCAGGGACACTAGGTGATTGTGTGGCCAGCACAATGCCCAGCCGCCTTTACTTTAACCCCAACTAATGGCAGGTACCCATCAAAGCTGGGTAGACTCAGGGACACCATAAAGCCCCGGTGGAAACAATCCTACCCTCCTCCAGGATTCGAACCCAGTCGAACGCGCTGCCGCTCGGCCACCTCGCGACATCGATGCCTCAAACGTAAACTCTATTTTTATGCTGTCCTTTCTTTGGAATAGAGGGTGGAGTGAACGCCCCCCCCCCACTTCCCGGTCGGGCGCGATGTTCATGCCAGCCTCATTTATACTAAAGTTATCACTGTTCACGTTGTACTTTGTTGTACATTTATTAAAAACAAACATCTATTCAACATATGTGTATTCACATAATATGCAGTAAAAATGTAAAAATGTATGAAATTTCTATGTTCTGTGCAATGTTTAAACCCTCTCAAAATAGATATAGATATAGTCTATAGCATTTGGAAAACTGAACCTGGTTGCCAAAAACAGATACAACTGGTGTAAAAATGCAACTCAGTGTAGTGAGCACAAACCAATAAAAACAGCAAGACTTTCTCACTCTCTATTTATTGTCAGCAAAAGCCCCAATGGCACCAATGTGAGCACCAATTGCACCGATGTAAGCACCAATGGCACCGATGTGAGAAACCAATGGCACCGATGTGTGCACCAATGGCACCGATGTGAGCACCAATGGCACCGATGTGAGCACCAATGGCACCGACGTGAGCACCAATGGCACCGATGTGAGAAACGAATGGCACCGACGTGAGCACCAATGGCACCGATGTGAGAAACCAATGGCACCGATGTGAGCACCAATGGCACCGATGTGAGAAACCAATGGCACCGATGTGAGCACCAATGGCCCTGATGTGAGCACCAATGGCACCGATGTTAGCACCAATGGCACCGATGTGAGCACCAATGGCACCGATGTGAGCACCAATGGCACCGATGTGAGCACCAATGGCACCGATGTGAGCACCAATGGCACCGATGTGAGTCCCCCAATCCTCCCCCGACCCCAAAACTTCTCAAAGATAAAAGACACAAAAAAACAAAATGCAAAAAAAATTAAATCAACAACACAAAAACAATGAAAGATAAGACACATTTCCGGTTTAGCTCCCAGACTACCCGTGCCAGCGTTTCCGGTTAAAGCTCGCGACCTCCCCCGCGTCCTCATTAAAGAATACGACAGCATGTGGCATGGACGTTAACAAATAAGACAGAAATAAAAGGACGTACGCGTGCATCAAAGACAACAAAACAAACATACAAACAAACAACAACAAAACATAGTCACGATAAAAAGGGAGATCAGCACCAGACAACGAACTCTCTTGTGACAAAGGCGATTCCGGGAGCTTTGTGTGTCTCTGGGGGGAAACTCAAACCAGATGGTGTTTTCTCTCTAGACATATATGGGCCGGGTGGGGGGGGTGGGGGTAGTATACCAAGCAATCTTCCCCTCACCCTTTCGGACGAGGTTTTTATTTTATATATAGAGTCAATATAGACATAGCCTCAACCCCATCTCTACACCTCCAGCCAAACACACAGACACAACTAGCTACGTTCGCCCACAACTAGAGGGAATGCTCAATCATCGAAGAAAGTAGCGGTACTAAAAGTAGTTTGTGTAATTACATTTACAAAACATCATTGTCTTCTTTTGTGAATTTCATTTTCAACACACACACACACACACACATGCAAACAAAGAGACACCTAGCTGTATCGATCGGAGAAGAAAAAAAACAACAATGCCCCCACCCCCTCCTCCTTCTCTCCGGCCACCTGACACAATGACCAGATTTGTCTTGAACTCCCGTTTGAGAGGAGCTGGGATTATTCATCCATTTAGAGCCCTGGATATTAACTCTGCGATACGGGGCAAAGCTCCATCGAGGTCCCACGATTGGCCACCGGGTTCGTGGGCGGTTACTATGATGATATTTATTTTCAGTGATGGGGACAAGATATAGAGCGGTTCTAAGTTTCTAACCTAGAGATATAACACCTTCTATTCCAGAAACAAACAAGAAAGAGAATGGGGTGGTGCATGCCTATATGTTTATAACATTCCAGGTATACCAGGGCAGACATTTGCAAGACTAAACATACTTTGCTTAGGTGGAGTATTACTATTAACATGCCTCCCCTTTCCTTACATGACTAGGTTCAGTGGGCATTAAAGGACAACAGCCCCCCCCCCCCCAATACTGCAGCATTCATTATCGTGCCTATACAATGAACTTTAGCCAAAGGCTG
This sequence comes from Anisus vortex, assembly GCA_949126835.1. Lineage (NCBI taxonomy): Eukaryota > Metazoa > Mollusca > Gastropoda > Planorbidae > Anisus > Anisus vortex. Next base: position 37,595,479 of record OX421496.1, read on the forward strand.
TGTTTGTTCAACGAGTAAACACTAAGACCACAAACCAGAAATGCCGACTACGCACAATTTTGTTTTTCTTTTTTTTCGACTACCAAAAAACAAATGGACTCTTTACCATGGGCGTCCCGGGGACATTCTTTTAGAGGGGGGGACGCTGTACATATAATAGAAACATAAACCTTTTATATAAGGTGTTTATGGGGGGAGGGAGGGTGGATAGTGGATAGGTCTGCCTTTGTCATCGACACACTTTGTGTTGCAGCTAGGTGACTACTGTACATTACATGCTTAAAACAAACACACACACACACAAAGAATGTTATTTGTCCATGATTCAATAAAAATAAACTTGTCTTCATCTGAAATTGTTCAGAGGGCAACTAACAATGGAGTATTTGGAGAAAAAAAAAAGACAAATAAACTATCAGGATAAAAATTCCACAAGAAAATTACCAGAAAATATAATATTTGTTCAACACTTTACTTCATTTACAAAGAGAAAGAAAAAAAAGTTAGCATTAAATTGACGATTGTGATCATTTAAAATAAAACCGTCAAAGTTGCAATGAGAAAAAAAAATTTGAATAAAATGCTATGTGGTTTACATGCGGCTGAAATTCTTGAGATTCTAAGAACTAGGAACTCTTGAACATTTCATTAGTTGGATGCTATTTTGCTGAACTCTTTAACATTTCATTAATTGGATGCTATTTTGCTGAACTCTTTAACATTTCATTAATTGGATGCTATTTTGCTGAACTCTTTAACATTTCATTAATTGGATGCTATTTTGCTGAACTCTTTAACATTTCATTAGTTAGATGCTATTTTGCTGAACTCTTTAACATTTCATTAGTTGGATGCTATTTTGCTTTTTAAAAACAAAACAAGTTTTAATGTTGCAATGCAGTGCAAATTTGCGATAACGTCAACGAATTAATTAACACATGCCTTAACATCTAGGAGGGGGGGGGAGTTAATTGCTTGATAATGAACATACAACAGAGAGTTTGTTCTCTCCCTCTTACTTGGCGCATACTTCTAGACTGCTAGACACGAAGAAGGAAAATTAAAAAAAAAAACATGGCACTTCCTATCGGAACCACACAATCCCATTCATCAAATTCTTCCGAATCGGGCATTTGTGAGAAATAATGATGGGGGCATCGCGGGGCTTTAAAATGGGGTGGTGCGAGAATGATGATGCTCACACTTATCCCCCCCCCTCCCCCTAGTGATGATGGCAACTAAGCAAGCTCCCTCGTAACTAAGAGCCGGAAATGTGTGAAATGCAGGCGCTACTCTCTATGAAGAATGCTAATGCGTTTTTAGCCGTATCCTTTTTTTTTTTATAGACTTCATGTCTTGTATTTTCATCGTTTTCCTGGCAAGTACGGGCAACCTATTCCATGCCAAAAGGCCACGATGGGAATAAAGAGACCTTAGATATAAATACCCATGCAAATATAATAAGTGTTCTACTACTCTCTTTCTGAATATCCCAGCAGATACATTTTAATTTGCACCGTGAATACCGTAAACCGAAACGAAAAAGGAAAATGAACGATTTTACGGTAGGCCTATAAGCTGTAAGTAGCCTTTTAACCTTTGTTGAAAACCAGACTTGGAATCTGCAATTACCATACACATATAATGTGTTTGCACATACAGGTCGTTGTCATTTACGCGCAAAGTCAAACACATAAACATAAACACACACACACACAGGCCCACACAGCAGTAATAGTTCATCTTGCGCGTTTCGTTTCTTTGTGCCATTTACATTTTTTTGTCATGACGTAGGAGCAAAAAATAAAATGGCCCTTCCAGTTTAACAATGTGGTCGCGTCCGATTCCCGGTCCCTCGATCTAGGACTACTTGTATATGAACGTCTATGTATGTCCACATAGAACGTCTATGTTTGACAGTATGTCCACATAGAACGTCCCTTCCACATTGAACGTCCCTTCCACGCTGAACGTCCCTTCCACATAGAACGTCCCTTCCACATTGAACGTCCCTTCCACGCTGAACGTCCCTTCCACATAGAACGTCCCTTCCACATAGAACGTCCCTTCCACATTGAACGTCCCTTCCACATAGAACGTCCCTTCCACGCTGAACGTCCCTTCCACATAGAACGTCCCTTCCACATTGAACGTCCCTTCCACATTGAACGTTCCGTTGAACTCCTTATTCAGCAGTGCGTCCAGACAACCCATCTGCCCCAGAAAAGAGCCCGCGCCATCAATTTCACCTATACAATACAAAAGGGCACATTTTGTTCATGTCCGTCGGCGAAACGCCCAAATGTTAACCCCTGCAACGGCCTAACTACTACATGTGAGTAAAGGCGTAACGGGACAAAGAGATGAGGGGTAAAGGGTAAAGAGGAGAAAACGCTTTACTACTTTGGAGTAGACGCTAAGATACTACTTGGTCTGTCCCCGGTTAGTGGAAATCGTGTTCTCGGTCAGTTAAGCCTAATGTGAACACATTCACCTTTCTCTCGTTATTCTTATGCTCTAACATACATATTTTATGCCTTAAAAAAAGTTTTACAACGACTTTTAAACTTTTACTCCTAAAGCCGGTTAACGACCATTTAAAAAAAAAATCTATAAAAACACAACAAACGAACAATGGAACAAGTCTGCAACCGAAGTTATGTAAACTGAGAACGGCTAATAAATAGAGGGTAAGGCGGGTGGAATTTGGAAACACACGTAGTACGTAATAGTGTTTCCATTGCTAACGGGAATGATTGAAAACTGAACGTGAAAACCATTAGCCCTTCTGTTCCATCCCCATGACTGTTAAAGCTCATCATATTATTCTTAAAGCTTATCATATTATTCTTAAAGCTTATCATATTATTCTTAAAGCTCATCATATTATTCTTAAAGCTTATCATATTATTCTTAAAGCTTATCATATTATTCTTAAAGCTTATCATATTATTCTTAAAGCTTATCATATTATTCTTAAAGCTTATCATATTATTCTTAAAGCTTATCATATTATTCTTAAACTTATCATATTATTCTTAAAGCTTATCATATTATTCTTAAAGCTTATCATATTATTCTTAAAGCTTATCATATTATTCTTAAAGCTTATCATATTATTCTTTAAGCTTATCATATTATTATTATTCTCCACAAATCACAAAAAAAAAAACACAAATCATTTAGGTCATTTCACTGTGTGTGCCCGCGCGTGTGTTTGTGTGAGTGTGTGTGCGCACTGTGTAAGGAAGGTACAAATCAGTACGATCATCAAAAATAATGGTTGCTTTTTTTTATGTTTTGCACGAGTATGCTTGTCAAATACATTTAGCTGTTAATATGATTTCTACATTTTTGTACCAATCAGTGCATTTCAAGAGCTTTTAAGCCCCTCCCCCAACGGCTGTCCCCATTTGAACCCCCCCCCCTCCACCACTTTTTTTTTTTGTGTGTACTCGCTCCCACCCTCGCCCTCCCTCTTTTTCCAAGCTCGACAAAAATATTGCTGACTGAACAGTGACCTTGGCGGTCGGCAGCAGCTGGGATCCGCGCATGCGCAAACCACATAAACAAAGAAGGCCTTTGTTGTGTGCTGTCAGGATGGGGGGGGGGGGGGTAGGGGAAATGATGTCGAAAGGCGAGCTCAGGGAGAAAGAGAGAGGGAGAGAAAGAACATATGCGTGCCTGTGTTCGCGTGCGTGCGTGTGTGTTCGCGGGCTATTACAAAATAAAAACAACAACAACAAAACTGCTAGTGTTTGAAGTGTCGCCTGTTTTGTCTACCATTAATGCATGAAATACAAAAACAGAAATTCATAACACTCAGTAGGTCAAGTATAGATTCACAATAATCATAATTCAGGAATGTATAATTAATTGTATTATTTGTATTTATTACTATTATTTATGAGTCATTTTATTGTATATTTGTTATCGTATGCTCTAACATATTATTTGTGTTCCCTCTGCTTCTACGCTCTTTTCTGAAAAAAAATTTTATATGAAAAACAAGCAAAACCTGGAAATACCATACAAGAGCTCACATATGCGGCTTCTATCTTCTATATATACTCTATATTCTATCTAATAGATATCCCTATATATATATATATATAGAGAGAGAGAGAGAGAGAGAGAGAGAGAGAGAGAGAGAAGAGAGACACACAGAGAGAATGTATATATATATATATATATATAGAGAGAGAGAGAGAGAGAAGAGAGACACACATAGAGAATGTATATATATATATATATATATAGAGAGAGAGAGAGAGAGTAAGTAAGTGTAGGTTATATACACAGATATATAATAATAATAATAATAATAATGAAGCTTATATAGCGCATATCCCGCAATCAGTTCTATGCGCTTAACAATTACATTTACAATTACAATTAACGATGATGATAATAACAGACAAATGTTTAAAAATGTAAGTGGGCTAGGAGTCAATAATAAACAGGTGTAGAGTTCGAGAGAGACGAGTTTAATTCATTTAATTTTCAATATATTATTCATTTCTTGCTCCCGCTGGGGATTATTTCTTCAAATAACGTAGGATTAGCTCAGGCTTAAAGGGTTTACTACACTCCACACTGACACACAAACAAACTACACATGTCAGTGTCGCCCTAGCGAGTGACGAAATGGAGCCACGCGGTGAGCACATCACACAAACACCCCCGGAGAGCACACGCTGAACATAAACAACAACGCTCGCGTTCCGGAGATCACACGGTCGTGCTACACACACACAAACACACGTGCCCATTAAAAAACACACACCAACACACACACGTATTAATACATAAACACACAAATTCAACCAGGCCGCCGAGAGGATTATAATATGCTGGAGAAAGACCGAAGCCCGGGCAATTCAAAGATAAGAGGGGGGGGGGGCCTAGGGATATTTTTCACGTCCTTATATTGATGGTCTCCCCTTTTAAACTACGAACCCCAGATCAATGTACCAAGTGCAGCCCTCCCCTTCTTCTTGGGGCCCCTGCACTAAGCAATGTAAGCATAACACACACACGTGTGTAGATTTAACTGAAGTGCGGGTCCGTCCACACTTTTATTCGGATTTTCCCGGTAGAAAACAAATCTTCCGTGTGATGTATTTTCTCTACTTTTAGTGGGTTTTTATTTCTTCTCCCAAATAATAAACGCGGCCCGTTAACATGGAATCCATTTGTATATAAACTACAGGTAAGAATAAGTAAAGCATGATCCCTTTCAGTCTGTGTCGGTACCGGTACGCCGGTACATAAGGCTAGTGAAGCAGCGTTCGAGAGTTTTTTTCTGCCGACAATTAACGTGATTGTGTGTGACCGGAACAATACCCAATCAATTTTACATTCCTCACAGACTCATGTAGACTCAACACACAGACCACACAGTTACAAACTACATAGATACATATAGACTACTCAGGTACACAAAGATCACAGACGACCCAGTTGCACACAGACTACACAGGTACATACAAAGTCACGGGCTACACATGCGCACACAGGCTCCACAGGTAGGCCTACACAAAGACCACACAGGCAAACACCCCCCTTACCCTCTGTGTTAAATACACAGGTACACACAGACTACACAAGTACACACAAACTACACAGGTGCACACAGACTACATAGGTACACACAGACTAAACAGGTACACACAGACTACACAATGAGTATCCTACTCCAACAAAAACGTGTAAAAATACTTTTCAATCAACAGTATTCGTCGATTCTATCTCTCTCTCTCTCACTCTCTGTTTCTACCTTCTGAGAATCTTACACTCGGCACTGAAATCTGCTCAAACAACCTCCACCACCATCTACCACACATTGTATTACCGCCTCCCTCCCTCCCCGCATCCACATGTTTTCCTTCCCTTCCCAATTCGCCGAAGACGTACTTTCCCATCGAATCTATCGCACTCACCCATGACTTCTTGACTTTCTACGAGCTCCTTCACTTTTTGGCATGTTTGTGTGTGTGTACGTAACATTCAACGCCCTCAGGACTGCCCCCCTCCACCACCACCACCTCATTCCCCTCCATTGGTACGCGATGCTGCTACAACAGCCATTACCCTGTGAGCTCTTTTGTCCAACAAGAAGTAATACATCAACTCTGTTGTTACCTCATTAGACACCTACAGTCATACAGAGCAAGTTGAGTCTTATTGAACAAGGGGAGGAGTACATGGGGGTGGGGGGTGGGGGGCTTTTGATAACCCCGGGCGTTTCCAAGAATTTGCTCACCAAGTAACTTTCACTAGAAGATGCACAGTTTTAAACATTTTATCCCATAAAACAATACCGACCTTAAGACGACATCACATAAAAACGTCATTAAAAAAACACACACCAAGACAACACATATAAAGATATCACATAAAATCAGATATTATAATACTACATTAGTGATGCCCTTAAAATAAAAACACATTTTCAGCGTTGGTTTGTTATTCTACTTTTCAATAGGCCACTTTAAACAAAATAGCAATCAACAGTTTACACAATTATATATAAACACATTTAACACATACAGACTTAATAAACCTGTAACGAACAAAAAACACACTTAGTTGAAGTGTTTTAAAATCAACTTGTGACGGTGATCAGTGTGCGGTGCGCACTCAGAGAGTCACATACTTTAGTCGCCATTTCGTCTAAACTATAGACTCAAGTAAGTATAAAGAAACCAATGGAGATTTCAGACATAGGAAGAAGTCTAGTCTAGATTTGTTCAATTAACGCATACAGAGAGAGAGAGAGAGAGAGAGGGGGAGAGAGAGAGAGAGAGAAAAGGAGAAGAAGATAGAGAAAGAGAAAGTAGAGAGAGCTGGGATGAAAATGTTAATTACTGGAGACTTCCAGTGACATTAAACATTCCTGCCGCTGGGAACTTGGCTGTACATGAATGTGGATTTGCTTGCCAAGGGGCAAACTGCTAGCATGGGCAAACTACTAAGAAGGGCAACTTCTATAGGAGCACAAGGAGTGAATTACATACACAACACAAACGTCATAATGTAGCATTGATACGTACACATCAAACGAATACAATAAAGAATATACAGCAAAAAAACTGTGTGCTTTTCAGACATTGCGTTTGCACAAGTATAATACGCACACTAAGGCAGTCATTTTGTTTTATATGTAGACAGGCAGATTTACGTATTCACGTTTCAATTATAGTTGGAACATTTCTGTTTTTTTTTCTTTCTAAATTCTTGGAGGTTAAAAAAACGCCTCATCCACATTTTTAACAAGTCACTAAATTTGGATTTGACGACAGACATGCGCTGGGATAACTGCAAGAAGAAGATGTTGATGTTTAAAATTTCTTCAAGCTGTGGGAGGAGCCACAAAACCATTATCTAACATCTTCGTCTTGTTTCAGCTAGTGAATCGTGTGATAAATAAACTTCAGTGTTTGTTTTAAAAACATTGTCATTTCAACATACAAACACTTTTGATATGCATTTGATAACACTTTGCAGTACAAGCCTGCATTGACAATTAGACAAATCCCATAAGACAGCTCTCAAATACAAAACGACAACAGCTTTTAATTTGTAGGCCAGGAGTACAGGTTATTGAATTGTCTTAAGACGGGACTTAAACATAAAAGATGTGTTCAACTGACTAATCTCGGGACTGTCACCGTCACACAAAAAAAAACAAAAGAACGTAAATCTGCAGCATACTGACAGCACGCACGTGTGAAAGGCCAAAAAGAATGAAGTATGTTCATGTCAGGTTGACCTACTCCTAACCGGATTTCCGGGTTCAAAAAAATTTCAACTAGATTAATCTTTTAAAATAAAAATTTATAAAAAAATAATAATGTTTTTGCAAACTGGAAACAAAATTATCGAAAGTATTTTTTAAAATTATTTCCATGCTGTTATCCGCGGCAATTAAGTTTTAATTTAGTTTATGGTAATAATCAAAATCACCAGGAAAAGAATTAGAAAAAAGGTATTTAAAAGAAAGGTGTGATCAGTGGCATTAGTGGTATCATGATATATATGTGCATCCATTAAAAACGGACTTACCCCAATAACTCGCAACATTGTTGACTTAAAGATCTCTCGAGACGAATAAGTCAAAATTGTTGACAAAGAAGATCTATCGAGACAAATATGTCAAAATTGTTTCCTCCAAAAATTTGGTAAACAGAGAAACGGCTATTTAACACATTAGCACTTTAATTTCAAAAAGAGGCTTTAGTATTTCTCAACCAGCGAAACTCAATAATCCATTCTATTTGAGGTTATCTTTCCAACCTCAAGAGTTTCGGACAAGCCAGGGGCTCAATAACATACAGCTTTTTATCTTCAATAGGCAGCTTACGGGAAATCTCAAGGCTTTGCATACTTGGCCGTTCAGCAGACATAAGTCCACCACCAAGGGGAGAGTGCAAAAACGAAATGTTGACACGTTTATGACCAGATTGTGTTTAAAGCTGAAAGGTTTGAGGACACACATACATAACGACAAAACAGATAGACAGACAGATAGATAGATAGATAGATAGATAGATAGATAGATAGATAGATAGATAGATAGATAGATAGATAGATAGAAAGAAAGAAAGATAGATAGATAGATAGATAGATAAGATAAGATAAGAGAGAGAGAGAGAGACTACTATTTATCAATAGACTGGTAGGTAATAGCTAGACGGGCAAAGTCATAGACAGACAGATTAGCCAAATAGAGTAGATAGACAGACAAACTGCTAAATAGATGGATGGTTTGATAGACACATAGACATACGGACAAATATATAAAGTATCTATGTAAATGAATGGTAGTCAATCAGATAAACTCACAGTCAGACCAGTACGGGCTACACATAACGGATTCCCAAACCATTCAATGCTATTTCCCAAACAACCAGACGTGCCAGAAGTCATTTACTGGCTGACACACCACAGCCCAACAAATACCGGGTCTTACAGGTTTTACGGCAAGATGAACACCATAGTCCGCGTAGGAGGATAAATCAATAGACAGACAGATGGACCTGATGAAGGTGAAAAGAAAGGCTTGTTTAAATGGAATGGTAATGGAAAGAAAGATGGACCCAACGGAAAGAAAGATGGACCCAACGGAAAGAAAGATGGACCCAACGGAAAGAAAGATGGACCCAACGGAAAGAAAGATGGACCCAACGGAAAGAAAGATGGACCCAACGGAAAGAAAGATGGACCCAACGGAAATAAAAATGGACCCAACGGAAAGAAAGATGGACCCAACGGAAAGAAAGATGGACCCAACGGAAAGAAAGATGGACCCAACGGAAAGAAAGATGGACCCAACGGAAATAAAAATGGACCCAACGGAAATAAAAATGGACCCAACGGAAAGAAAGATGGACCCAACGGAAAGAAAGATGGACCCAACGGAAATAAAAATGGACCCAACGGAAATAAAAATGGACCCAACGGAAAGAAAGATGGACCCAACGGAAAGAAAGATGGACCCAACGGAAAGAAAGATGGACCCAACGGAAAGAAAGATGGACCCAACGGAAAGAAAGATGGACCCAACGGAAAGAAAGATGGACCCAACGGAAAGAAAGATGGACCCAACGGAAAGAAAGATGGACCCAACGGAAAGAAAGATGGACCCAACGGAAAGAAAGATGGACCCAACGGAAAGAAAGATGGACCCAACGGAAAGAAAGATGGACCCAACGGAAAGAAAGATGGACCCAACGGAAAGAAAGATGGACCCAACGGAAAGAAAGATGGACCCAACGGAAAGAAAGATGGACCCAACGGAAAGAAAAATGGACCCAACGGAAAGAAAGATGGACCCAACGGAAAGAAAGATGGACCCAACGGAAAGAAAGATGGACCCAACGGAAATAAAAAATGGACCCAACGGAAAGAAAGATGGACCCAACTGAAAGAAAGATGGACCCAACGGAAAGAAAGATGGACCCAACGGAAAGAAAGATGGACCCAACGGAAATAAAAATGGACCCAACGGAAAGAAAGATGGACCCAACGGAAATAAAAATGGACCCAACGGAAATAAAAATGGACCCAACGGAAAGAAAGATGGACCCAACGGAAAGAAAGATGGACCCAACGGAAAGAAAGATGGACCCAACGGAAAGAAAGATGGACCCAACGGAAAGAAAGATGGACCCAACGGAAAGAAAGATGGACCCAACGGAAATAAAAATGGACCCAACGGAAATAAAAATGGACCCTACGGAAGTGGCAAGAAAGATGGACCATACGGAAGTGGACAAAAAATGTACCGAACTGAATTCTTTCGTTGCACGGAACACGCGCCCCGTTAAGCCACCTCAACATAACCACAGGGCTTTAACTTGTTTTAAGTCAACCCAAATTAGAATACGGCGTGGGATGGCGCCAATATAATATGGCATCACGTATTATTAGGTATACACGGGTTCTACATGAGGGAGGGATGGAACAATAGTCGGCCACTAGGCGAGACAAGGAAATGACGTGTGTTTGATGTACGTGACGTCACATAGAAACACAGGGCAATATAAACAGCAACTGTTTACTTAATGTAAATGGGAGTTGCACAACAGCATTAGCTTCCATCATCAAGAACAACAACAAAAAAGTTTTCCAGTGGACTAAGTTAACAATTGAAGCAACACAGAATAGATAATCAATTAAAAGACCGCTAATTAATGACACAGTCTTTCGTATAAATCCTTTTAATTGCTTATTTTTTTAAATTTCGCCATACACAAAAGCGAAGTTCATTTAAAGGATTAAAAAAAAATATGATAAAGTGTGATGAAAAAGAAAATTATGGTACAAATGATTTTTTTTTTCGAGGCTGGGATATAGGTGAGGGAGGGGCTGAAATGTGAAAAGAATGTCTTGTGTCATCAGCAACGAGACCATGATCCAAGTTTCAGCTCGACGGGATGACGGGAAGGGAAATGAGTCCATTTAGCCTTTTGAATTTTTTTGTACCAGTTGCCACGAAATCACAGTTATGTGAAGATTTTATATAAACGATTATTTAAATAAAATACTTAAGAATTTCAACCAATTTTAGACATTCTATCCGGGTCAATGTTAGCGATTATTTTGCATTAACAAATATTAAACACATTATGCCTACACACCCTCAAGGCTAAATAATATTTATAGGGATGACCTAAATGCTCAATGAACCGTTAAGCAGTTAACCCACCAATCCCGTTGCCGCATTACATTACGACCAAAACACTACACCTGCAGGGTACCATTAAGTTTATTTTGGTCCATGCCAGCGGCCTAAAATTCCTTAAAAAAATATTTTAAAAAGGGCCGCTCGTGCGGTTCAAATTCGGAAACTTAGACAAACACAAACAAATATGTAATTCCCACTTTTCAAAGTCAAAACATCACAGCAAAATAAAACACATAAATCATCACACGGATAGGTAAACATTAAAATGTGCTTACCTTTAAATGCTGGTGCATGCAGAAACGACAGACTTGGTTCAAGTCATCTGATGAACTCTTCGTCATGAACGCTTTCTTGGGCTGAGAATATTGGGGGCAGTAAGGAGGGGGAACAGAACAAGATGATCATATCAATCAATATAAACTTTTCATCCACAGTCTCTACACTAAAATATAAATTACATGAAAATACAAATAAAAATTAAAAACAAAAACCACTACCTAGCAATACTTTTTAAATATTTTTAGCCCGTTAAGCGCTAACTAGAGCAGGGGTCGGCAACCTTTTTAGAATGGTGTGTCAAAGTAAGATTTTTAATTCACTCAGCGCGCCAACATCATAAAAGTCATACTGATTTAGCACTCGATTCCTTGTAGAATAGACTTGAATAGCCTGGGGGGGGGGGGGGGGGGGGGGGGGTCAGCCGCGTGCCAATGAAAATCGCTCTTCATGCCAAGTCTGGAAAGCATGCCGACCCCTGAAATAGAGCGACCACGACAAAGAACGGGATAGTGTGGCCCGCAGAATGCTCAGTCGAACATACTCCCACCCCCCACCCTAATCTGAAATACCAGTCAGAGCATTGAAGACTAAGAGAGACGCAGTCCGGACCACTGGGGGGGGGGATATTTCTCGCGGTTTTATCTGGGTGAATAATTTTACATTACAAGTGAATATTCACAAATGAACATCTTACTAGTGTCATAAAGCATTAAATTCTAAATTAAAATACTACGCAATAATTTAGTAGACGACAGAAAAAAAGTATTTCATAGTTATGGTTGCCAGATACATGGGTACCGTACCAAAAAGAGGACACAGAGAGAAAAAAAGAAGGACAAAGGAGGACACGTGGATACAAAAAGGAGGACACATTGAGCGTTTCATTTAATATTGTTCAATTGATTTAATCACTACAATTTTACTACAATGATTGCCAATAAATATCTATTAGTAAATTAATCAAGAAAAAGTCTTGTAAAAAAAAAAGTTTCAATATAAATTCATTTGACTTTTTTTTCTCGAAATGCAACAATAATATATTTTTTTTAAACAGTCAATTCTACAGTTAACACATTATCATTTTTCTTAATATACAACAACATATTTCTCCGACGAGGCAACTTTTTACAGAAGATCTTAGCAAGCACAAATGTATATAACTGTTCACATGTGAGATTTTTCAAGTTGTACTTTAGTAAGAACGTTCCATTTACACAGATAACATATTAGGCCTATAGTATATAGTTTATTTCTTTCCTTTGTTCTTTAAGCGTTTATCAACGAGAACACTCTCTCCACATTACCACTGTGTCCAGGGATACAGAAAAAAAGTTCACAAATTTTTAGTAACTCTGAAAAGCAACTTGCATTTGGGAATCTATGAAAGAACTAACTCCACTGCAATTATTAACCTAACATCACATTAGATAACACAATCTAATTCATTACATTTCCTGCTGAATACTCCAGTGTTTTGCTTTACCTGACCCAGCCATTTATTGACAGTAAATAAGAACATAAAAAGTGCACAAAGGATTTTAAAAACCTTTGGTATTCAAAAGCCGGACATTTTAAGGGTTTTTAGCTTTGCCTGCCGGACGGAGAACGCAGGACTAAAAAGGAGGACATTTCCTCCTATTGCCGGACATCTGACAACCCTATTCATAGTCCATATACTGTGACAAATTTATGCAAGTGCTATTTTTTTCCTTCGAGGGGCATTCGAGAATGTATTGGGTTCAATGATGATGGCACATCAATGGCTAACCACCCCGTCCCCGATCAACTATTCGTCGTCCGAAGGTCTTAAAGTCATTAGCATAGTGGTGTGGCGTTTTCTATCACTTTCCCTAATCAGAGGCCCTGGTTGCCATCCGGTGGAAATTGTGAAGCGGTTAATGACTTTAATCCTCTGTGTCCTACCCTAATCCTCTGTGTCCTACCCTAATCCTCTGTGTCCTACCCTAATCCTCTGTGTCCTACCCTAATCCTCTGTGTCCTACCCTAATCCTCTGTGTCCTACCCTAATCCTCTGTGTCCTACCCTAATCCTCTGTGTCCTACCCTAATCCTCTGTGTCCTACCCTAATCCTCTGTGTCCTACCCTAATCCTCAGAACATACAATTTTCATTTCTAGCAACTTTCTTTCCAGGTAACTGAAAATGTCATGTTCTGAATGCATTAGTTCGGCTGTTTTATCCCAGTAGAGACAATAGTATAAGCTGTTCTATTGAAGTTAAAGGTGGTCGGTCGTTTCATTGATTGCTGAGTTCAGGCTTACAGACACCGACGCTACACTCCCCCCTTTTTTTTTTTTTGGTTCACAACAAGAACACGTAAGCTGTGATCGATTGTATAGGTCAGACCATCCTGACACACAAATCAAAAGACAGTTTCTCCAACATTGCCTCCTGGCTCAATTAGACCCTCTGTCTTAACGAAGGATCTGAAGGTGTATAAACATAAAGCTCAATGTGTTGTTCAAGTGTGCAATTACCTCTCATTGTTGTTGCTTTTTCAGCTGCGCGTATATATGCCTTTAGTGAACAAAGCAAACATATACGATCATAAAATTATGACAGCAACATTTAATTACACAAGGACACAGCAAACTGATGCAGAGAATAGACACCAGCCCAACGAACTGTGAGACAATGGTGGGTCAGTAAGCCTGTTAATAAGAGCATCCGGTGTGTCCACGACTTTCCCTACACCCCTCTGCCCCACCACCACCCATCAAATCCCAGTTTTGAGGTGGGGGGGATGAATCCAAGTTGTTGTTTTTTGCCAGGTTGACAATACAACACGAAATATAATTTATGCATCATGTTTTGCAAATCAAAATGTGTTTATGTGTGTGAAAATAGAGTTAACATGTTTTTTTAACCACAGAATGGTATGGCCAGTACAATGCTCAGTCATTCCCGTGGACCAAGTGGACACCATGCAGACCATTAAAAAAACAACAACACTGAATTAACCAGGCACATTGAGGGACATATGTCGAATCCAACTGTGGTCCACATAGGGTTGTCCGGTATCTAGTTTCGAACCGGGCAGTCAATGACATGTATTTCAGCAGACTCTCCGATATAAATTTGAAATATAGTCATGTAAAACGAAACATCTACTTTTCCCAAGTGCGGGAATACCCGGGATGGGAAGAAAGGAAGTCAAAGTGCCCATGAAAACTTTAAAAACATATCTGACAACCCTAAGTCCACACCCAGCGCTGATGGCTACCTGACTTTTTTTGGGGTAAAGTAAATGCTGCTGTGCTGGCAACACGATCCCCTAGTAGGGTACGCTGTAGCCACCGAAACCGGTGAACGCTGCCTTTACCGGTCCTATGATCAATTTGGACCGACTTTACTTATTCAACATTGATCATGTCAGGTCATGTTCTAACAGAACTTCAATGTGACAATTATTTAAAAATACTGACAGATTGAAATAGGCACTGTCATATTTAACGTGAATTACATTTTCCTTAAAAGCATTTTTTTTAAAATGAAAGTGATGAGCTTGCTGTAAATAGCAGACATGGGCGATTTTAAAATGTAAACTATGGACATTCTGTTAGCAGCAGACTAATTGGTGAAATGAAAAAACATATTGTCAAGAAATACTTCATGACAAGTAGAAAGCTTTTCATAATACACAAAAGCATTACAGAAATAAACACTGACCAACTGACAATGTTAATTAGCTGTGAAAAGACAAATATTCTATATTCTCTGCAAGGCAGAAAAAAACATCAGTGGCTGATTCTAACGCAAACACTTTTGACCCTTGCTGGGACTTTTAGCTGATATGACTCATCCACCAGGATATATCAAAAAAGTTTTTTTGGTTGTGTTAAAAAAAACATGCATTTGTACTTTTTAATTTAAATATTGGATACATGTTAAGTGTAAACACAAACAGATATCTTCTCTTTGAAGGAATAAAACTATCTACCATTTTAAGCAGATACCTAAAGTTGAAGTAAATGGATTGTTCAATAGACTACAGCATGAGAGGTAAGAGTCTCGGCCAGTGGATTAACCCTTTGAGACCATTTTGATCCATGAAGCAGGTGAAGCAGCACTCACACGTTTTTGAGCCACAATGCCCATAGTCACTTTTAATTCACCCCAACTATTGTCAGAGATTTAGCAATTTAAGGGATAAAGCCCTGGAGTTAACCCGAGCTTGGGATATGGGCAACAAAAGTAAGTGTCCAGATGGATGTTGGAACAGGATGTTGGAACAGGATGGTGATGAACCCTTCAGAATGGCAAACCAAGTCTGCTGCCACTAAACCAATGCTCCCCACACAGCTCACTAATTTAAATCATACAGGGTTCGTACAGAAAAATTGCCTCAAAATTCCAGGAATTTTCCAGGAGTTTTCCAGGAGTGTTCCAGAAGTTTTTCAGGAGTAAATTTTTTGAAAAGCCAAGCTGAGCTCTAAAAAAAAAAAGACACCTCGCTACACAGCTTTTTTTTGTTTTAGACACTACAGGGACTTATATAGCCTACATCCTCCCAAGTATGGATAAAAAAAACAAGATCTAGTAAAAAAAAAAAAAGAACCATGGAGGGGCATCACTGTTGTCATCAATGTTTGCTCGCGGAAATAAAAAGTGGCAAAGAGGGTTAACTCCAATAGGGCTTTCTGGAAAAGTGATTGTACAATCTAAGAGCAGTGATTACTATTTTTTTTATTAATAATTAATCTCCCTCGAAAATAAGGAGTTTTTAGTATTTTCCCAGGACTAAATGCAGTTTTCCAGGAGTTTTAAGGTCCTGGAACACAACTTTTTGTTTTCCAGGAGTTTCAAGGAGTTTCCAGGAGCTGTATGAACCCTGTCATATATGTAAAACTTGCATGGTACAAATGTAAGTCTAATGACCTTTCAAGAAACGCTGTATGGCACACAACCTTCCAAGAGAATTATTGTCCTATGACAGGATTTTAGCCAACCTTACATATGCATGAGACTAGTTAAGCAGAGGCCAGCAGTTTCTGAGACAAAAAAAAACACGAAGTGGTTGGAACTTTTCACTCAAGGGATGAAAAGAACGCCCTGCAAAACATGTACCACTTGTTGCAAAAAAAATACCCCAAACTGCCTTTATATAGCAGTCTCCGCACAGCATAGCCTTTGTGGCATACCAGCACCATGTAGGATTTTTTTCAAATTTTACATAGCGCTGTTCATAACAGTTAGTCTTTGAATGTACTCTACATTGACCCTATTTTATTTCCATACAGAACAGCTGTGATATTTTCAAAAGTAGTTTGTGTTGTCCACATTACCCCGCCCCCCCCCCCCCCACACACACACACTATCCACACCATACAGTGGCCACCACATACACTAGCACAGTGGATAAGCGGGGTCAGTAAGGGATTCTTTACTTAAATTTCACTGACACAAAGTATACAACAACATATACAAATGACATTTCATCAGTCCCAACAATAAAAAAAAACAACATGCAGGAGGACAATAAGTGAAACAGATACAAGACAATTGGTTCTTTGTGTCTTCTCTAGACTTATAGAAGTAATAAGAGTTTTTAGTAGAATACACATACCTTGATTTCAATGCTCAGAGTAAATGAAGAGTCTTCCTGACAATCAATGACAATTGCATGAGATTGTTCACTTTCATTGTGGCTTCCGCCTTTCTGATAAATTATATCCGAGTCCGAGACAGTGCCGAGATCTCTATCGTCACCACTTTTACATATATGAAAAGATGAGCCTTCCAGCTCGTCATTCTCCAGATAAAAGGCACTGCTGAATGAGTCCACCTCGTCTGCGTCATCCCCAGCGGAAATATTTCCATCCAGGCTGTCGTTCAGTTGATCCCTATTGGGGCTGGATCCCTGGCTGCCATGACCGTGTCTGTTGCTTAGACGCAGATCCCCCTCACGCCCGGAGGAGGGCTCCCGCGAGTTCAAAAGAGTTTGATCCGCGAACAAACAGACAGTGTGCGGCTCTGTGTTCTTGCCCTCGTCATAGGGAAAGCATACAAAGCAACAGTCAGGCAACACCAAGGCACATTGCACGTCAGGGTCCACAATGTCTTCCTGGGAATTCTTTCTGTGAGCTAAGATTGGACCAAGAATTTGCATTAGGAGTCAGGTTGACAGTACAAACTATTGCTCAAAATGTTTATATAAGCATTTTTAACATCCAAGACCCATCAGAATGAATTTTACATTTCTATTTTAGTATTACCTGGTCTAGCTTGCCCTGCCAAAGCAACTGCCTTTTCTCCAAACTTTTTGTGCACAATTTTCAGTTTCTAGTTTAGGGAATACAAATAACGTATATCAGTGATGCTGCATTTTCTTCAACAATGCTGCTGAGATTTGAGAATTTAGAATGCTGTCTATCTCAAGTCAATGAACGTTTGCTTTTTAGCTGACATGAAAGTGGTAAATGTACAAGCAATGCTGACGACCGCCCAAAAACTCATATAACATCGTTTTAGGATTTCAAAATTTGATTAACCATATTTTATCATTTCAAAAAATCTGAATAGTTGGTGACAATTAGCAGTGCTTATATTGTAAACATAAAATATATATATATATATAATTATAATAATGAAGTAAATACTAACCGGTGTGACAACATAACGATTGGACAAGATAGGCTTCATGATGTTATTCATGTAGCTCATCACATTTTCCAACTCCTTGTGGACAGAGCTGTTTATCAACTGCTGCGTTTCATATAAAATAAATAGATTAATCCTACTATTTTAAAAAAGGGTCTATAAAAAAATTATCTTTTGTAATGATCAAGCATCCTTGCCTATACATTATAAAAATTAGGTTGTTAGCCTATTATATGTCTCAGGTTAAGTTAGTTTGTGATGTATTTCAATGACAAAAGATGTATTTCTATGTGCATCAAGAGCACATTGGTGGGCTAACGCATGGGGGACAGTTTCTACTGCGACTCCGAGAGCTCTTGCTCTCACTTGCAATCAACAGGATCAAGATCTCATTGGGGAGGAAGCAATGTGTTCAGCGTTCCCGCCTCAACCCTGCCCTGGTGCCTGGATGCCCATAATATTACATACCTATAGTATGGGATTTGCCCTAAACGGGCGAGCCACCACGACAAAGATCTGAGAGGAATTCCGCAGTGGGAGAAAGAAAAGTGCATGTGGCTGCAAAAACCGTACCCCAAGTTACACGGTACGGCCTATCTGCATTCTGTAGGGTGTCTGACACCTAGACAGAACCTTGGTGTGCCCTCTCCCCCCTCCCCGGTTCATTACTGAAAATCCTTTATGTCCTGAACGTAAGAGCTGGAAAGTTCGGCAGGTTATTTTAGGACTTAAAGATATTGGTTGATACTTACTGTTAATTCTTCCTTTTGAATAGTAATAGAAGACGCCTGAAGAACTTTTCTAATTTTCCTAGTTGCATTGTATTTCACCAGTCTGTACACTTGTTTGGTCTAGGTATGAAAACAAAAGTATAGGCTTTAAACTTTAAAACAAAGCCTATTGATGCTGAATTCACTGTGATGTTTTAAACCATTAGGAGTAGTAATTTTTCTATTAACAATTTCAAAGTCTAAATAACCTGTCTAGCTGGGAATAATAAAATTATTTATGCTTAGTCTGGTTAGCCTATGAATGAGTACAATTAGTATTAATTTATAAATAATAATAAGATATAGATGCTAACATTTTTGATTATATATCAATATTAACACTGCATATAGGCCTATATCAATATTGGGGCCTATGTAAATTTACAGTTACAAGTTTTAAGATCCATAAAATAATTTATAAGTTGGATATGCCCTAAAAGGCCAGAATTTTTAATTTTAGATGCTTAGATAAAAGAATTTATGAGTTAAGAAATTACTGTTATTAGCTTTTTAAAAATTGGCCTAAAAATGCCTATGGTTATAGGCCTAAATTCTATAAAAGTAAATGGTTATATACGTACAAAAAAAATGCCTATGCCAGCCAATGCCTTTAATAAATATACTCTCTATAATTATTGTTACTGGTAGCCCTACGTACATTCTCTAATAGCCTACTTAGTAAGACTTAGATAGATTTAATGTATTTTATATTAATCTTTTAAATTGTTAGCGTCTTTCTTTTAAGACTTAAGTTTTGTTTAAATGACAACACATACCAAAGGGGCGGAAACATTTTTTACCAGGTGTGACGAGCAAGGGTAAGGTGCTTGTGATTTAATATCAATCATAATCATTGTGACGTTAGATCCAAAAAATGTAGGCCTAGTCCTATTTAAATGAAATTTCTACATTGACAAGTTTAAGTTTCTTTTAATTAGCTACAGTAATTGTTTGTTTTAAAACTTAGGCCTATAGGTTACTTATATGACCATAAAACTTTTTTAAAAAGTGTTGAAATAAAACATGCTGATTTTAAAATTGAAAATAAAGCAGTATTTTTCTTTAGTAGGAAGCAGGGGAATTATATAGGCCTAGAGTAACTATACTATAGTCACTATAGTCTATAGTATTATTAGTATAATTAGTATAGAAGGTTTTGAAGGTTTGAAGTTAGGTTATTTTGGTAATAAGGGAAATTATTATTTCATTAATGACATGTATTAGCGTATTCCCGTGTATCTGTGAAGTTCTTCTTAGACAAAGTCGCAGATAATTTACAGACACTTATAAGACACTAACACAGTCACAGTGGCATGTAGTCTGTAGTCGATGTAGCTGTAGCCACTGCGCACTGCCTGTACTACTGAGCCTGTAAACTTAGACTGTAGGTCATTGTAACTATTGTAACACGCTACGAAATGTA
The DNA here is from genome assembly GCA_949126835.1 of Anisus vortex. Lineage (NCBI taxonomy): Eukaryota > Metazoa > Mollusca > Gastropoda > Planorbidae > Anisus > Anisus vortex. The sequence continues at coordinate 37,615,762 of OX421496.1, forward strand.
AATAAAAACATTATATATTTAATTACCTGTGGATTAGCAAAAACGATAGCACAATTGCCCTCTCCTCTATATTCTAGATTTAAATATCTATCCATTTTAAAATAAATATCAAAATTTTAGAATAAACATTATGTATACATGCTTTGAAACCGGAAACAAACATGGGAGGCCACTCTGGCGATTATGTTATTTTATTTTGTTTTTGTTTTAGATTTTTTTTTTTAAGTATTTATTTTTAATTTATTTATTAAAAATATATACTTATAGCGAGATTTATAATTCTATAATAGGCCTTCCAAGCTAATGATTCAGAGTAGAAAAAGTGAATGCCAAGCTAAATGTTTTTCAAAACTAACACAGCTTATTGAATAAAAATATTTCTTCTATTTCTAGCACGCCCCCCCCCCCCATGTTATGCCTAATATGTCTACTGCATGTTATGCCTAATAACTAATATCCTGGCGTAAATTATAGAACCTGAAGGCTTAAATAAAAATAAATGAGAGGAGTGGGATGTATAGGCCTATATAGGCAAGACCATCTTAAGACATTAAGTATTTATGTAGGCTAGGTCTTGATATAGGCAGAGCCTTTACAAGCTTATGTAGCGCCCCAGGGCAAATGTTTTAGTACCCCCCCCCCCTTGCATATTATAACTGCTTGTTTAGTGCTATATTTGCTATATTTAGACTATATTTGCCCCCCCCTCCCCCTGAAATTGTCGCCAACGGGCAAATGCCCCCCCCCCCTCTTATGTGAGGGCACTGGATATAGGCCTATGAGCGTCAACTTTGCATCAGTCAAAAGAAAAGTAGGCCTATATAGGGCCTAGTCTATAGCCTACGTTGTAGGGTAGAAATCTAGATCTAGACCTACACATCATCGTTTCCCTTTTTTTTTTATAGACCCCGGTTAGTTATCTAAATCTGGTCTAAATCGTGTCTTAATTGATTCATGGTTTCAAGTTTTAAGCTTACATCATGGCATGGACGTCCTCGGGGGTGGGGAGGGGAATTGCTTTTTTTTTTTTTTTTTTTTTTTGTTTAATTTTACTACAATAATAACATTACATTATTTTTTAGATGCCACTACTTTGTAAATAAACCAGGGTTTCCCACACTTCGGGTCACAAATTAATATTTTGCCTCTAATACAAAATTACGGAGTCGCAAACAAAAAGAAGAAGAACAAAAGTCAGATCTCATTATATGTTTTTGAGGTCGACATTCTGTGGTATCTGAACTTGACTTTAGCCACTAGACAGTTTCGAGAATGGTGTGGACATTTTGTGGAATCTGTACTTGACTTTAGCTTCGAGACAGTCTCGAGAATGGTGTGGACATTCATATTTGTTAAGTTTATATGTAGGCCTAATTATGTGGTGTAAAAATCGTGGGGCAATCTACTGTTAAATTTTACTTGTGTAGAGTAGGCCCTAGTGTAGGCGGTATAAATATTAGTCTGTCATGCAGTGGAAGTATAAAAATAACCGGATCACAAGCAAAACAAAGTTTTGGGAAACGTTAAACTATTCCATGTGATAGAGCATGAGCATGTACATTTTCAACAATTAAAATTTAAGCCTAATTAGCCAACAATTCAATTCGCTTACTTGGGCCTATGTAAGCTTATGACTCCAATATCGTAATCTTCGAATTTTTGTAACAATGGATGTCTATTTAATTTATAGGCCATAATAAGGAAAGTTAAAATGTAGATTCAGGATTGGAATAACTTTAAAGAAAAATAATCATTTGTATTTGTACACATTTCATATATAGACATAGGTCTACAGATTGGAAGTAGCACTATACAACAAATTTTGTATTGTACACATTTCATATATAGACATAGGTCTACAGATTGGAAGTAGCACTATACAACAAATTTTGTATTTGTACTGTTTCATTTATGGGTCCCTTTGAACTTCATGGCCCCTGATTGTGAACTGCAGCTGTCATTTCCTCTCCTATGCCCTGGTCAGTGGTGTAGCTAGGGGAGGGGGAGGGTCCAAATTCGAAAGTTTCCCCCGGGCCTCTACTTGAGGGGGGGGGGGCTCCAAAGAAGTGTCCAAAAACATTTTTTTGCCGGGGACCCAAAGGCGTGTCCGAAAAAAAAATTGCAGGGGCCCCTATAGAGGCCAAGCTTCCCCCCCCCCCGGAGGCGTCAAAATCTATATCTACGCCGCTGGCCCTGGTTGTATCCTGCAACTGTCATTTCCTCTCCTAATAGCCTACCTACAGGTCAATGACAGATTAAGACGGGATATGGAGGGAGGGTGCTGACAGGGCTACAACCAAAGGTCTCATTGTGTTTTTTTTAAATCTATATTACAAAAATGTACCTTTTTAAAGACACCAAACTATATAAGTATCAACATCCCCCCCCCTCATCCCCACCGGATCCCTTTCATAAACAAGGTTAATTTGCCAGCATCTACACGTACGTTGCTGTAGGCCTATATAAACATAATGGGCTTTAGGAAAACTAGCACACAAGAATAAGGCTGATTGATTTGATTATTCTTTTTTTGTTCAACTCGCGATTGTTCGTGGGGGTTTGTTAGCGGCAAGGGGGCGCGTATCATTGCTGCTGATGGCAACACATTGTATCGAAGTACAATTGTCATTATGTACAGCGTTTACCATTTTGCTTTCCATGGGCACTGTGACGCCATTTGGGCTAACATTTGACCGATGGAGATATAACATCAGTTTTTATATTGTGTGTCATAAGCCTCCCCCCCCCGGTCTCTCTCTCTCCCCTACATTTGCTAGAATATTGCATGTTGTTTGATGTAATACGCTCTGTATTATTTTTACATTATTTTTTTTTTATTTACTTTTTTTTTCGTAAGTAATTTAATTGACAGCTAATAGTATATACCGGTAATCAAAGACTATATTCATAAGATGGACCGCTTGCTTTAATATTTCTGCTATTTGATGACTCGAAGTCTTTGGTATAATGCAGCCTTGTGAAAGTATAATCTCTCCCATTCCGTCTCCTTGACAACGGTATGTTGAGCAGTACATCTGTTAAGAGACTATAAATAATATATGCTCCTTTGTCCATGATCTGTTGTAGTCACCGAGCTAAAAAAAAAAGTAGAGTAATATATATAGTTCAGTGGTTGAAAAAATATCGCTGACTTCGTCTTTTTCTCCATTTACAAGCTGACGTAAACGTGAAGCCTAAAATAACCCAAACCATCACGAAGAATTAATCCCGTTCGAAAGAAAGTAGAGGGGGGGGGGGGGGGAAGTAAAAGCTGACATTTTATTTATATTATAGGCTACTAAGAGTATATAGAGATCAATGATATTATAAAACTGGATTGAATATAGACTAGAGCCGTCCATATATGACGTCACGAGATTTTAGCCAACTTTTACCCCCACCCCCCTCCCTCACGGTTTGTCACTTAAAGCTATGACGCCCGCTTCCAATATGTCGCTTCAAAGCCCTGCACTCCCCCCCCCCCCCTTTTTTTTTTCCGAGATTAAAAAAAAAAAAGCCTAGATCAATAGATCTTTTCCGATTTCAAAATCTAATAACATTTTTCAGTATAAGCTTAATATTGTCCTTGTTGCATACGTATTACAATAAACAATATTGATTAATCAATAGCCTACAATTAGTTAAAGTGGAAGTTATATGTAAAGAATTTTACGTCACATTGTTTAAACCTCCCCATATCTCCGTTCATAACATATTATCACAAATTTTAATGTTTGAGCCATCTCCCTCTCTTAGTGCGTGACGTTCTTTAAGACATGTAAGTGAAAAAAGTCATTACTTCCTCGTGATTCCCCCCGCCCCCCTCTATGATACCAAAAGATACCAATAAACGATTGGAAAAAAGAAATTGCCATTTTGTTCTGTCGGAAGTCGATGTAAATTAGCACTGATCTACAATATGATCTAAATGCCCGTAACCCAGGAGCTCTTCGGCCTTTGAAGTTGGCCTAGTCGGAATCGCGTTCTTTCTAACAAAAAGTTTTAAAATGCACCGATTCGGAACTGAACTGTTTCCACAGCACAATGATGTTGTCGCGGTTTAACTAGTCTACCAATCTCCAACTGAGTTTAAACTTTAAACAAAAGATCTATTCCCGACAACACAATATGTCACTTTTTGTTCCAATCAAAAAGAGGCCAGACGCACTTCAGTAGCGTATACATAAAGCTCAATGACTGCGATCAACAGAATTAAGTCAAGTCTGAATCTAGCTCCATCGTCCGCAACCTTTACTTTTAGTGTATCCTATACCACATTTATATTACTTGTCATTACCCGTAGCAGATTGTAGGCTAAATTCTAAATTTAAATAAACTTTTGCTTTATGTTATCCGGAGACCCATAATACCAGTATATAAGATCTTATTTTAAGGGGCCATGGCATACCTGGAAAACATAATCAATTTTTTTAAAATCCTCAAAATACATAGATCTAGACACTAGGCCTAAATTAAGTCAACCCACCAACAATACAATCCGTAAATAAGTAGGTCTACGACGAGGCGGTCGAAGTGCCTACTTTAAAATTATTCCATATTGATCTGTCAGTAAAAACAAACACTTGATACGGTAACATAATTCTCCGTCAGGCCTACATGTAGTTACCTAACTAAAAGAATAGGCCCTATATAATAACCATAAGCACTGGCCCTGATCAGAGACCTATTGTTAGCCTTAGATCTACTTCCTTATATTAGTAGCCAATTATATTCTGCTTACCTAGTTTAATTAAAAATAAACATAGCAAAATTAATTAATTAAGCGCCCTATTGCTGCATGTGCTTATAGGCCTACTCCAAATGTAAAACAAGAAAGCATCTGGAAAAGGCCCAACATCATGAGAGCGAGATATAAAGGCCTTTATGCCATCTTGGTGACAGAAACCCAAAACTGGATTAAATTAGACATTGAGTAAAAAGCAATACGCACATGACAATACATTGTAGCATATTAATTATTTTAGCCTGGGTATTACTAAATAATTAGAGATAACAAATGAAACCCGCCGGCCTAGTGAAACACGCTGTTTATGAAGTAAGCCTACATACAGCAAAGATAAACTATAGAATCTAGTTATTTTTGCCAAGGCCTGCATTGGGATCATGTGGCCAGCAAGTCAAATAGACTACCGGTACTAAAAAGATCTGGGGAACATCCAGTGCCTCCATATGGCATACAATAGTGACATTTTATTTTTACCAGGTTTCTTAGCGTCAGTAACCTTAGGGATGGTTGGACACCAAAAGTTTTACCAACAGACCAAATCGATACATCGTGTATTTTGAAGTCATATATTTATGGATGTGGTGAATTTAACAAAAAAAAAAAAAATCCACTATCTCAATCATGCCCAATGTTGTGTGACTACCAAAATGTTAATTCCCTTCTCAAAGTGCCCATCTAAAACTATAAATCACGATGCCTTATTACTGTTACAGATCCTTACAGAAGTCCATGTATGCCCCCCCCCCTTAAAGATTTGATATATATATATATCTATATATATAAAAAGACAGTGTTAAGCCCCGCGAGGATCCCCATTGGTCAATTTGAAAACACGTGTGTCACTGACCTATCTAGGCCTAGCCCAATATACCGTCTAATAATTTTTCACATCGGACATGTGTCTTCGATAGCTCAGTGGTAAACGTAGTGGACTGCTATACGGGCGACCAGGGTTCGATTCTCCAGTTAGACTATACTTTTTTTTTTCGACAATTAATTTTTCAAACTTTTAAAAACAAACGACATTGTAAATCTATAGGCAATATAGATTTTGTTAAATAAAAATATTTGACTATTTTTTTTTACCCTATTACAATATTTATTTACTTTCCTAAAAGTATTCAGTAAGTGTAGTTTATAAATTTGTTATCTGCACCCCAGACAGTCCTTTTTTTTTTCACCCGGGCAACGCCGGGCAATGTAGCTTGTATCTATATATATAAAAAGTGTTAAGCCCCGCGAGGATCCCCATTGGTCAATTTGAAAACACGTGTGTCACTGACCTATCTAGGCCTAGCCTAATATACCGTCTAATAATTTTTCACATCGGACATGTGTCTTCGATAGCTCAGTGGTAAACGTAGTGGACTGCTATACGGGCGACCAGGGTTCGATTCTCCAGTTAGACTATACTTTTTTTTTTCGACAATTAATTTTTCAAACTTTTAAAAACAAAAGACATTGTAAATCTATAGGCAATATAAATTTTGTTAAATAAAAATATTTGACTATTTTTTTTACCCTATTACAATATTTATTTACTTTCCTAAAAGTATTCAGTAAGTGTAGTTTATAAATTTGTTATCTGCACCCCAGATAGTCCTTTTTTTTTTCACCCGGGCAACGCCGGGCAATGTAGCTTGTATATATATATAATGAGACTGTTTGTCCCCATACTCATCCCCATTGGTCAATTTGAAATCACGTGAGTTTGTGTCAATGACCTATTTAGGCCTAGGCCAATATACTGTCTAATAATTGTTCACTTTGGACATGCGTCTCCGCTAGCTTAGGGGGTTAATGTAGCGGACTGCTATGCGGGTGACCCGGGTTCGATTCTCCAGTTAAACCAAAACATTATATCTACAATATTTTTTTTCAAACTTTTAAAAACTAAAGACATTGTAAATGTACGGACAATTTAAATAAAAATACTTGTAAATGTACGGGCAATTTAAATATAAATACCTGTAAATGTACGGGCAATTTAAATTAAAATACTTGTAAATGTACGGGCAATTTAAATAAAAATACTTGCCAATTTTTTTACCCGATTACAATATTTATTTTGAATTACCTTCCTAAAAGTCTTCAGTAAAAAATAATAATTTATATATTAGATTTATACTCATTTATAGCTTTCTTTTAATTGTAATTATACAATTTTTATCTGCACCTAATACAGTAATACAGTCCTGTTTTTTTTTCCACCCGGGCAACGCAGCTTGTAATTAATATAATGCACACATCACCCTCTAGTAAAAAAACTATTATGTTTATACCCAGGCTGATATTTTTCTTACACTTACACTCTTAGTGTTGATTATTTGATATCAGAAGCTGTAAAACAATAAGAGTATCTGTACGCGAGTAACATTCACCTTATCTGTGTCATTATTTCACATTTAAATTTATATATATATAAACTATTAACAACGACTACAACATCAAGAAGTGATGACAAAATAGGTTGTTCTATATTTCAAACTAAAGCAAGTTTATTTATTTCACATAACATGGTATTTGTACAGTATCTTTTTTTTGTAAATTTTTTTTTTCATAATATTCAATAAAGTGCAATTTACATCAGGATTTAAAAAAAACAATAACCTGCAGTTTTGTTTTTTAAAAAGTATTTCTCTCTAAGTATACAATATATATATAAAATATATGTATAGAAGTAAAACTCCATAGTTAACCATTCAATAACATCAGACAGTGAATTTTGAATCAAAGATTTGTTTGAACACAGTGCAGGTGTTCGCACACCTTGATATCATGCAAATACTGTATAATAAAAACATTTGACAAAACACAAAGGGGGCATTTGCTAAACAATGCTGTCTGGGGTCATAATGACTAGTTTAAATTAAATGAAGGACACAAACAAAAAAAAAACTCATTCGATATGAAAAAAACTATTAAAAAATTAACACGTTTCTCTTCTAACTCTAGAACAAAACGAAACTTCTATCCCATTCTATGCATCTTAAAAAAACAATGTTGTGATGTCCAAGAATTTAACCAAAAAATGTGGAGATCATGTTTTTAAGTGTGAACTTCCCTAATGTATAAATTTAGCATCATTTCAGTTGGTAAGGATATGGTAAAACAAAATATTGGCTGTCTCAAGACATAATAGACAAAATTATTACAATTTATTAGAGTGACTGGCAAAAATGAAGGTATTTAGAAACAGTATAATGAAAAAACCAAACAAAAAACAGCAATAATTGATGTCCAAACAAGTCAAGGTCATGTTATATAATGCTCCCATGCTGTTAAATATGCATCTTTTAAGCTCACTAGCCTTTGGCAAATGCACAGTGCATGCAATACGAAACGAAACATACAAAAATTGAAAGGCATAGTTCAATATGCAGATGTAATTTTTTACTAATGTATGTTGTCCTTTGTTCAACCTATGAAGATGGAACGAACAAGAAAAATTCATAAATTGTGACTATTTATCTAGGTCGAACTTTTGATCTTGATTCTGAAGGGAATTAAAATTTACAGGAATAAGTATTTAAAACGCCATTTTTAGTTTGAAATCAATGCCATACACATGTGGATCACAAATGCCATTATTTCCTTTAATAAAAAAAACACTATATATCACATATTTACAAATATGGAATTATTCATGCTGATATGCTGGGTTTATTAGGGAGAAATCATCACAACCACCTTCATATTCCATTAGAACAAAATTGAACCGCAGGTCAAAGGGCAATGAACATGTGGGCTTTACTGAATTAAAAGGCCAACATTTTAAACAAGTCCATTAAGTATTCTTTTTTTTTTGTTTTAAACGATATAATTATTTGCAACAGCTAAAACCTCATGTCTTGCTAGCTTCTGACCTGTGTGTATATATGTAGGCAGTGGATTAACATCACAAGTTAGTAAACCAGAGAGCATTATACAAGGGAACGTTAGCCTAATTTGCACAGTTGTAATCTATTTAATGGTAAAAAAGAAAATCAAATAGACAAACAGAAGGCTATAGCACTCACAATTAAAAGAAACACATGTACATAGGACATTGAAAGACTCAATTTGAAAGCTTGAGTAATTTCCATACCATGCGGCCACATAAACATCCCTCCTGTAATGCACTTTTTCTACACTATTTAAAAAAATATACAAGATGTTTCTCTAAATGATAAAACTAAAAAGGAGGGGGGAGGGGTCTTCTAAGCATTGGAACATTACATCATAATATATTTATAATAGAAAGACCCAGGACTAAAGCATCAATCTCTACTATAAACACACACATTTTTTTTTCAAAGATGTCCAGTTCCATGATCTTGTCATACAAGCACTTTATAGCTATAAACATATTTATATTATATATAATAAATAGAATATATTTATATTGTAATTATTAATACTCTTCAATCCAGCTGCACAAAATTGGATCTACATGTACATGATTTTCAGTAGGCCCTTTCTTCAGTTCAGCGGCAGAATGTGCTGTTGATTGTAAGTAAATGGATGAAAGCCAATGGATGACAAAGATATAACAAGTGTGAGTGGTGGCGACGGAGGTGATGTCAAAATAACAGTTGACTCAACAGAATGATTAATATCATAATGCGAAGGCAGCAGAGATTATCACAGTTTTTGTGGTCTAGTGTTTTGCCGCTCAACTGAAGACTGAGCACAGAAAAAAACTGATAATAATGATATTAATAACTATAGGGATGATACAAACTGACCAATGATATGATATATAATGTTTGAAATTATAATAACATTGTGTACAAGTATCAATAAAAAATAAATCCGACATTTGAACTGCCATTGCGACCTGAGATCAACACTCCATTTCTCTTTTAACATTAACAAACAATTGAGACAAAATTCAGCTGCGTAGGTGATCTACTTTTTAATGCATTGGGTTAGTCAACTATGGAATTGTTGGGAAAAATAATAATCCTGTGACAAAATATTGCCCCTCCCTTCCTCCAACATGATTTACACATGGAAGATAAAATGTATACAAGCCTTACAGATTATTCAACACAAATTTATCTGCTGCAGGAAATGATAATATTATAATACAATTAGACAATGAAAGACACCCCGTTTCTAGCTCCTCCTAATATTATATCGGACTCCCTATTTAAAAAGAAACTCTCCTAGTATATGATTTATAATTGCTTTAGTTTGATTTGCAGATCAGTTATAATATCTATGAAGTATGGACTATCAACACAGACTAGAGACCAATCCCTAATCAGAGCAGAGTTGTTTCCATACCTCAGTAGATTGATCCATCATTCGAGAAAGAAAATATATATAATTGAATAATTAAAAAAAAAAAAAAGACAAGTGAAATTAAAATTACTAAACACTTACTAGCATATTAGCTGCTTATAGCAACAACAATTATTTAAAAAGAAAAAAAAAAAGAAATGGCACAATTCACTTTGATTTTTCAGGAACGGAAAGACAATAACCTTCTCAAAGAATTTCCACTAAAAGAAAATCATTTCTGCTTGATAAGCAACCACTCCTGTGTTATCCGTGTTTTAAAAATTAATCAGCTGTAAAACACTTATCCATTATACAAATGCCAAAAATAACAAGAAAGTACTCATCACTGATGGTTGAATGCACTAAAATAAAAAAAGATTATGGAAGTGGAATTTTACACAAGAGCCGATTCTTTATGAGCACAGCAACACCGAAGTAAAGAATGAATGAAAAATCCACCTGCCAACATCTCTTGAAAAAGCCTCATACATTTTTACTATAAACTAGATGGAAACAAAATAAAAAGAAGTAGCTAATTATTCATGCACACAAATCTCCTTGACTAAAAAATGCATGACCTATGCCATGGCTGGAATGTCATAGAAGTTGGGTTGAAGCAGGTTCGTGCCATAGTTCATAGACATTGAGTAAGGGTTGAAGGCAACCTTCCCAAAGCCATCTAGCATAGAAGCACTGCTGCTCTCCGTGGAGGCAAACAGGGCCCTGGGCCGTGTGTACGACTGCGTGCGCTGCGAGGATGAAACTGGAATGTGACCCTGGTTGATCATGTAGTCTCCCTGCTGACTAGGCGTCATGCTCGCTGCTTGTGGCACCGCTAGCCTACCCTGAGATCCTGAAGCCTGGAAGTGGCGCGGGGAAGAGGACATGTTGAGCTGGTGAGATGGGGTCTGAGGAGGGGACGGGCGATAGCGGCTGGGATAAGACACTTGGACGGGTGGGGAATATGGATTGTACTCCATGGCGGAAAGAGGAGCAGGAGTGCATGCTGAACTAGCTGTTTGCACAGGTGACCTCCTAAGAGCTGGGCTGACTGATCCAGAGCGCTCAGAGAGTGTAGACTCCGGACTTGAACTGCGTGAGGAGAAGCCTTCATCCGACTCAGAACTTGATCTTTTACTGGATATTTTCAGGCTGTTTTTGTAGAGTTCTTCATCAATCACTTCTGAGCCGATGCTCCCATCTTCACCAATACGAACAGAAACAACTCCAGGATCTACCCAAATAGTCAACTCTGTGTGGGTTAAACATTTTGGCATCCCAATCTTTGAGCGCTTTAAACATTCCAAAATGGTTGGGTCAATGCTCTGTGTATTGACCCGAATACAACGAAAGCCACTTCCTCTCTCTGGATTTTCTGGAAACCAGTTATTCTGATAACGAGCTAACAAAAGTTCAGTCAGGACTGTGACAAATGAAGCAAGTTTGTTTTCTGCAATACTCTTGGTTCCATTTTTTTTAGTGCCAAACACTATTCTGTGGAACGTTTCCACTGCTTTATCTATTTCCTTTTTCATTGATAATGGTTGTTAAACAAAAATGATGGATGACTTTACAAGTTTATTTGAAAGCTCTGGGATCTGTACCACCTGTGAAAAAAATAAAATAAAAACTTATTTGAAAAATACCATTAATAACATTAGAAGGGATGCTTTACTTAGGGAGTATGCACTACAAGAGGAATTTAACTGCTAAGCTAATGACAAAAAAATGTACACACCCACCCAATCTCTTTAGTTTTAATTCAAAGTCTAAGCCTAAGCCCCTAAGCCTAAGAAATATATACTAAAAATAGTATTTAGTTCAGCTAGAGTTAAAGCCTAGCCTAGTATGAGGCTGTATAATAAATATTATACAACTCTGCCACAACTATAGAAGCCAATTAAATAAATAGAATTATAGAATTGGCAATGCCAACTGTCTTCTATTAGCCTATAATTGTAAAAATACTTTTTGTTCCATGTTAGTGTTGATATAGACAATAGGTCAATAGGCCTAATTGTATTAATATAGTATTATTAATACAAAATATAGGGGCCATCATTAGTATTAGTACTACTATTAGTAGGCCTACTTACTATTATTAATTATTATAATCTACTTCACTCTACTTACACCTATAGGCCTACTCTAATATTAATTATTAATTAACTAGGGTCTAATTGTATTTCTAATATTAGGCTATGTAGTATAATGTAGATTGCTATATGATAAATTATACATAGGCCTACTATCTATATGGCTTAACTGTAAAACACAACTAATTGTCTAATACATAAAAATCTTGCTGGTCCTTCAGTCAAAGTGGATATTGACAAAGACTACTAAATTACTAAATAAGAAAAGAAATGTAGGCCTATTAACCTATTTATTTTATTTAGGTATGCGGCGATGCCTACTAACTAGGCTAATTTATTAAATTATTACAAGAGTCAAGACGTCTAGTTACTGTATCATTTTTTCTCAAACTCAAAGAGAAATTGTTACAATTAGTAGGCTACATAACTTTTAGTTTAATATTTTAGTAAGAAAAATAAACGCACCATATGTTGAATGTTGGCGATGAAACTTTATTCAACTTTATTGAGACACTTCGTTCTGATTTGTATTTTTTTTTTCATAAATTATTTTTTCATTTAAAGTTGCAATGTATCTTAAATACGGTGATAAAAAACATTAATTCTTTACTTACGTAATTTAATATTCTGAAATGTTTGCTGATGAAACTTTCGTTCTAAGAACATTAATTTCACACAAACAATCACTCTCACACACAAAAAAAAAATATTTTCAGGTTTCGCTACGATAACATGACTGCTCTCGAGGTAATGCGCAGAACCTTAGCTTGCAGCACAGTTTTGTCCTGGTTATCAAGACGGCTTGGCCAATGAAATCCATGCATACAAGTAGGCGTATTTTGTGTGAAACGCGATTGGTTCCCTCAATAATCGGGTTAGGCATGATGTCATTGCAACTTGGTAAACAATGAAATGGTTAACCTTTATAAACCTGTTTTAAATGATATATAAATGTCTTTACTTTAGTATTATTTAAGAAATGATATATTCTTGATGTAGTTTGTCATTGAAGATACAGCCATAAGTCCCATTAATTACTTTTTATTTCAAATTAATACATAAAAACACACTTCCACATTTGCCTGTACAGGGCCTCAAAAGTAAAAATAGCCTTTTTTTTTTTACAATAAACAACGCGACCCAACTCCGTTTACGTCATGTTGACACAGTTCGAGGTCATTTTATGCAATGGGAAGCACTCGTACTACTTACTGAATGTAGTTACCGAACATGCAAAAGAAGTTGTTTTTTTTAAGGCGTCCTACTTACTAAGTAAAAAGAAATCTACACGAAAAATAGCTTTCCTTTCTTCTGAGTCTTTTTAAGCAGATATTTTCTTTTTAGGTCTAGCGTAGCATCCAAATCATCGTTGTTCCTTTTAAAAGTAGGCTTACTTTTTATGAAAAGTTGTGTTTAATTATTATTTTTTAAGTCTAAAATCTACAAGATCAATAGATTATAGATCTATCTACATTAGGTCTATGGGGGGGCAAAAATAGTAAGAGTGAAATCACTATATAAATATAAGGAAAGAGAAAAAAAGGGGTCGGGACACGAGACAAGAGACGTTTAAGTTTGTATAATGAACATTTTTACTTCTTATAATACTTTTAGATTACAAAAAAAAAAAAAAAATGAAATGTACCGAAATTATTCAATATTAAAGCACAAGCTTGGTGCAAACTTTAGGCCTGTTTGCTCTTTGTTGTGTAGTCCGCCCCCGCCCCCTCCCCACACCTATTCCTTTTTATGCGTTTATATTTTCTAAGTTTCTGTGATCAATGTTATCATGGCTTTATTACAAGAGCATCCAACACACAGACATTCAATAACGAAATATATAGATCTAGGACTACGTCTCGCCCCTCCTGATTTTTGTCTACTTTCCAGCCAATATTAATTGTGTCCACCTTAAATTGTGTCCACCTTATATTATGAAACAACGACGATCTTAAAACATATAAAAGGAACCCGGGACCAAACTCTATGTGTCCGTTTGGTCCAACAACCAAAGGTCTCTATCTCTGGACCTTGGACAATCTATATATTCATTCTTCTTCAAACACTCCCCGAGAGGCCGACTGGTTCTGCGGTTAGTTCACCGGAACTGTTCACAAAACGGCCCTGCCGCAGAACAATCCCTGCAGGAATCTTGAGCCTCGGGGACGTAATAATCTTCTATCTAGAATCTAGAAGGAACGTCTGTAAAACTTTATACCAACAAATATCTTTCTCTTATGTTATTGTTCGCATCTCAGAAGAAGGCTTCTTCCTTTTTGTTTAAAATATAGAAAATAAGAGCGTCTTTCGCTTTATCCGTGGCCTAGGGACATAACTCTTGCTATTTATTCAATTTTGATACGATGATGACCTTCAAAACAAACACGTGGCCCGTAAACAAAAGTCCTCAACTAAATTGGGTCATCTTTGGTAGCAGCTTATCTCGAGATGATTGGCGTTCCTAACGATTTAGCCCACAACCTCCCATTCCCTCCCCCTCCTCTAGACTAGCCAAGGTCATTATCATGCTTACCTCTTCAGGTTTACCAGCACTACGCCCATTCTTCTATCACTTGTGATTGGTAATTCGTCATTGCACAAACAGGGATTAAAATGATTGAGTATTATAAAAACTAAGATTGATTTTTTTTCCGTATATTTTTTTTTTCAACGAAAGTTGATTGACGTGGAAAGAAAAAAACACTTTAAAAATTTCAGTTCTTGTGAATTAGTGTCATTTATCAGAATCTAAACAAGAAACAGACAAGAACTATCTCCTTTGTGATCTGAAGATGAAGTGGTCTCGACTCGACTAACCGGTGTAATGCCATTTTTGTGTTTGCACTGGTGTCCTATTTCATGAATTGAATCTCTGCGGCACCGTTCAAAGTTAGTTCTCTGTGGTACATACGTATAACCATGACTAGGAGATTGTGCAAATTGTTTTCAATTATTGGTACGCATGCTAAAAAATTACTTCTGTGCTTACATATTCATGAAAAAACAGCAACAAGATTATAAATTAATATTTGAGAGTTTAAAGCATTTAATTGAGACCTTTTTTTCAGTAACTGTTGGCGTCATTTCTTGTATGTAATTGGGGCATACAAGCTTAGAGGGTCATAAAACAAGGTTTGTAGGGGTCAAGGTATTTCATTGGTCTAGAAATCTCGTGCTAATTTGACGAAGAAAGACAAGTGCGAGCGGAGAGTGAAGGTGAGAGAAACATAAAGTTAGTGGAGAGAATGAGAACAAAATAGGGAGGAGGGGGGGGAGAAAGAGAAGGGAGAAGCAGATGGTGTGGCACGACCATACAAGCTACTTAACAGTTGACCAACGGATACCATAATCACGCGCGCACAAGGGCAATTGTCGGTCATTTAAGGTCACAAAAGACGGTCTGGTTTGTTTCCAACCTGGACGGGCCCCAAAGAAAGTAAACAATAATGACCGCACGGTTAAGGTGGCGTAACTCTCTCTCTCTCTCTTTTCTTTTTTGTGTTGCGTCACGTCATCAGTACAATATGGGTGACGGCCCTTTGTTAAATCGAAAATGAAGGCCAAATGGCTTGTCGTTACACATGGAAATAAGGGAAGGGGAGATAAAAGGCACTGCCAAACAAGCAATGATCATTCCATTGTCAGGGCTATGTCTCTTGACGCTTGGAAGGTTGTACAATGACCTCCAAGGTTTTGCAAACTTTGTCTGACCTTCATTTGTCATTTAGACCAATTGTTCGAGGACACTAAAACAAAACAAAAAAAAGAGAAAAGAAACTGCGAAAAGAAGGTGGTGGGGGTGAGGTTAGAGAAGTAACATTTCCAAACCCTTGAAGATATAATAGAATTGTTTTCTGGCTTCACAAAGTAACATAGTTACGATCTTTATAATATTAAAAACAAATTGTGAAAGCTCAAAAAGCATTTAAAACCAAGCAACTCAATAAACAGGTCCACATGGAACTAATGTTTATACACAAATTGGGCTACAATTTTCTAGGTTACATACGTCATTTTAAATTAGACACGTGGGTTTGGTATAGAAATGATTTACCTTTTTTCTACTTAAGTCTGTAAAGATAAGATTTTTTTTATTGATTCAAAAAAGCAATAAATTAGTCTAATATTAGAATTAGAATATGCTAAAGATTTTTTTATTAATGTGGATTGGAAAAAAAATTAGAAATCTATTAATTCTTTTGAAGTCTTTTGGAATAGCTATGTATGCTCAATTAAAAAGATTCAATAGAAAAAACAAAAAACCTTGTTTATGGGAAAAAAAAGAAAGTGGTTTCTGGCAAACGTCGGGGAAGAGTTGGGGGCAGATGTCCATTCTTGTCTGCGCCTATGTATATCGCATCATCTTCAGACTAAGGACTGGTCACAGCAGGCTAAAGCAACACATGTTCCACAAACTACGAATCGGAGCAAGCGAAACTTGCCCCTGCGAAACAGCTCCCGAAAATGCGGAACATGGTCCTTCAGACCTGCCCTCTGTATCTTTCTACCCGGTCAGCCATTT
The DNA here is from genome assembly GCA_949126835.1 of Anisus vortex. NCBI lineage: Eukaryota > Metazoa > Mollusca > Gastropoda > Planorbidae > Anisus > Anisus vortex. The sequence goes on from OX421496.1 coordinate 37,632,395, forward strand.
GGCCCCTGGGGGCTACCTTCAACGACAAACTGTTCGGTGGACTAGAGCAACTGACAGCCACGGCGCAATTCATTACAACTATCGGACTTGTTGTCTGAATCCTCCCTATCATAACATTTGAGAACGAAGAAGAAGAAGAAGCAAAGAAAAAAAAGCTGTTGACCATAAAATTAGTGAAAATATGATTGTGGGAAAGAAGTATACAAATACTTAAAAATACTAAAGAGACGTTCTTCAGAATTTCTATTAAAGGTAAAGTATCTCGTCGGACCAAATTGATCCGGTGAAGCAGCGTTCACCAGTTTCTGTGGTCACGGCATACTAGGGGATTATGTGGCCAGCACTGTGAGTTTTTGAAAGTAAAAACGACGAATATAGATGGCTGTAACATCAAGTCTGGTTAAAATATTATTTATGGTGAAATTGATTGGGATTGATCTATCGCTAGTAGGCCTAAACAACACTACTCTAAACTAGATCTATCGCTAGTAGGCCTAAACAACACTACTCTAAACTAGATCTATCGCTAGTAGGCCTAAACAACACTACTCTAAACTAGATCTATCGCTAGTAGGCCTAAACAACACTACTCTAAACTAGATCTATCGCTAGTAGGCCTAAACAACACTACTCTAAACTAGATGTTGAACTTACCTACTTCTTATCTGCCATCCAATATTTTGCTTCAGGGTCCGTCCATAAATGACGCCACGCGTTTTTGTCAAATTTACCCCCCCCCCCCCCGAGCTCTTTTTCCACACTCCCATATTATTACAAGTAAGTCGTCACAAAAAGTGAAAACCCATTACCAATGCTCTGCAACCTTCTTCTCTCCCCCCCCCCCCCAAAAAAAAAAAACCCACATCGCACACCATATTTTAATATCAAATGTGTTGGATAAATAATATTCACTACAATCTACAATAAACAATATAGTTAATTAGATCTAAGTGAAACTTGTTAAATTGGAACTTTCATTTAAAGATGCACATTTTTTTAATGTGACGTTTCTGACGTTCCATTCCCATAATATATCGTCACAACTGTTTGACCCCATCCCCCCCCCCTATGCGTGTGACGTCATTTATGGACGGTCCCTTAGTGTTCCTGTACGGGGCATCCCATCAATCACTCTTAATCCACCGGGACTCGGTGTCATTTGTTACCCGTGACAAAATAAAAACAAAAATGAAAAAAACAAAACAAAAAAATAACCTAAATAAGGGAAATAACCAAATTAATTCCACACATCCTTGCTTGTTACAGAATTACTTCCTTTGTTGTTAAATAATCACATAGATTTCTGGCTGTACTATTCGTAGTGAGTTTTCGACCAAAATGTTAAGCATAGTTCGCTTTTTTTTTCTGTTAAAGAAAAGTACAAACTCGTAATAGACAAAACAATATATGTGGGGAAAATAAACCAACGCCGAACCTTCCAAATTAATTAGGCTAAAGTTATACAAATAACAATCCTTGATCAATGTGTTAATTCTACAACCGATTAAAAAACAACACTCAGATGCATTATTATTAATATAATATTAGAAGCTTGTTTACCTATAGAAACAGACCTTTCGGTTGACTAGCCACAACCTTTATTTAATTAATTCAACATTGTTAACCCTTACAGTCCCGGGCGCGTATATAGCGGAACTGAAGGCAGCATAGATAGAAGTAGGTCGGTACAGGAAGGGTTAATAACAAATTAAATAATGAACAACCAAAAGTAAAAGAAAACGCACAAAACTCTATTCGCTTTCTTGCTAAATATATTTTATTTAACCATTATAGGCCTAAATAACATTTTCTTTTTTGTTTCATTATTTTTTATTTGTTGTTTTTTTCTGGCGTATTTTTTTTTTACTTTAGCTTAGCTTCATTTATTTATTTTTTTATCAATACAATTAGAATTATGTTTACTTTCTATTATATTTTATCTAGTCTAGTATTTTGTTTGTATTGGGCCGATTGTTTTTCTCTTTTCTAACCACCACCATCGTTGTGGAATTATCTGACCACCTTGTGGGGGGGGGGGACCGGGCCAAGGGCCGGTGAGGGAAGGGGGGGGGGAGAAGTTCGTTTCCATCGCCATGTTTTTGATACAACTCTGGTAAGATAATAGAGATGTACCATGTTCCTGATTCAACACTTGGTTAGGTAATGGAGATACCGAAAATTCGTAATGTTTAAACCAATTCAATTTAAAAAAAAAAACCGGTAAGTCAAATAATTCAATTACCTTCCACATAGAAGGGTCGTCAGCAAAAGGCTATGGGGCCTATACAAAAATAGAGGATTGTATTTTAGCGTCAAAAGGCAACATTACATTTTTTTTTACTCGAATTAGATAAACAAAACAAACTTTTGACTACGTGACAAATGCACAAAATTCGTTCGTAAACTCGAAATCTTGATAAAGCTCAACATGCATGGGCATCCGAAGGGGCGATGGGCACCTAAAGACGTTACCATCACTCGTTCGACTATTTTGGTTTACAATTTCAGCCATATATACTCGCATATATGTGCCCGGTTCCCCGATAGCGTGATTAGAATGCAACGCAATGCGACCCTCCCCCCCCCTTTTTTTTTCCCCCAAGTTTACAAACACTACCGTGTAACGGTTATCACTCATTTGTATAGGGTTAGTTATAAGCTGAATGTATATTAACGGGTTCATGTCCTAGAAACAGCTTCTACTTCTATTGAGCCCGCCACGGCTCTCTTAAACGCTTCCGGGTCGTTTTGGTCGTCGAAATCGTACACGTTCTCCCCATCGAGGTCAAGGCCACGTCCCGGCCCCTCGGTGTCGCAGCCGGTCTCCATCTGCCCTTCTGCGTTGAGCCCGCACTCGTGCCGCTTCTCGCCCATATGCTTCTCCTGCTCGCGCTCCGCCAGGGCCCGCTTGGCCCTCCGGAGCTCGGAGCCCCGCTGCACGATCCAGTCGAAGCAGAGGACCCCGATGTCCGACTGATCCATGGCGGGCACGGCGTTCTTGACCCGGTCGTGGATGCCCAGGGCTTTCCACAGCTGGACGTCCTTCGTCCGCAGGAATGGATTGTATCGCCTCTCTTCTCCTGCAAAAGGACACGAAAACAACCACAACATGAAATCAAAAGCAAAGATCTATTCACTATAGGCATATCCTAAAGTGTTAAGTATATAAAGACTAAGAATCGCTAGCCAGCCCACCAACCTCACTCACACGCCAAAGTCTCCACTGTCAAAGGGACCCAATTAATGCTCCATCCTAAGGCCCACGTGCGCTAAGGAGTTTCGCGCGCGGCTCCACACCCAAACTGGAGCCTAAGGAGGTCGTTACTTGAATTTAAAAATAAACAGAAAAGGAAAATCAAAGATTGCCCCCCCCCCCCGGTCCTCCTTGCACCTCTACTCTAATTTTAACCCTTCCCGTACCGACCTACCTCTATCTATGCTGCCTTCAGTTCCGCTATATACGCGCCCGGGACTGTAAGGGTTAAACTCTCTGTTAGGAGGCTAAGGCCATTGGGAACAGGCACCCATTAGTCTACGTAACATTGAACTGTCGTGCAATGAATTAATCGAATGAATTAGGTGAATGTGGATTTAATTCCCCCCACACACCCACAATGACCTTGTCTTGACTCTGTAGTTTAGGACCTTTTTAGTAAACTTGACCTACGTTAACTTTTCTCCCTGTGTTAATATAACGTCTGAACTGAGATAGCTATAAGGATTGATCCGAAATGAAAAAAAAAAAAGGTATTTATAGCATTATACGCTTTTTCATCGGGGTCTCTCATACGGACATTAGGCTATGTTTTGCACAGATCTAAAAATAGACGCTGACATCTTGCGATCTGTGACGTTTTCCCGGACCAACCCTTATACACATATATTATACTAAATATGTTTACCCAGTCTTGATGGACACGTGCAAAGCATAAGATCTCGTCTGCTGGTGGCCCAGACTAGTTTCAGGACGGTATCGATGTTGTCCGGCTCAATGTAGGCCGCAAGCTCAAGGTTCTCCAGGCCCATCTCGTGGCCCGGCCACACCAGTGTCTCCGGCGGCAGGGAGTTCAGGAGCTCAAGAGAGCTAATCATTTGCTTCAGTGGACCTACGGGAGAAAAAGTATATTAGGTTTACATTGTCCTTGTTACGGAATATAATGTAATAATAAAGCGAGTTATTGAGTTAATAAAGCGAGTTATTGAGTTAACTTAGAATTGTAGTGCTGCAACCATTTAAAAACAAGGATCAGGTTTGGTCTAGTGCCAAAGATACTCTCCCTATCGCCCTAATGGAGTTGGAGAGTTCGCGTCCAGGGTTCCACCGTTTTAAATAGTGTCCCAATGAGTATGTTCAGCCAGGTCCTATGCGTATGGACCTTCATTACATTAGCTCAACGAAAAGGTCCTATGCATATAGGTCTTATTTACATTAATTCAATGAAAAGAAAGGCATTTTATACTATATTGAGCCCTAAAATCTACTTGCACGTCCGGGTCAAATAAATTGGGTAGATCCTGCTTCACTAGCTTAAGAGACCGATAAGGTCGCTATACATCGAGATTAAAACATTCGCGAAATTGAAGTGCTGTACCCTTTGGAAAATGTGTGACAGCTATTCATGTTTTTCTATTTCAGAACTCAATATTATTTTATTCCATATACTAGCCCCGGAGTATGCGACCTACGGAACGCTTGCAGGACTTGGCACGCGGAAACAAGATTTTCAGGAACTGTTGGGCTAGATTGCTAGAGGCACACCTTCGAAAGCCGCGCCACAGCCAGCCAGCATCAGGTGATCCCCAGAGAAGACACTGTCTGCCACACCAAACTCTTCCCCACTCAGTCTCCACACGATGTGGCCGCGGGTGTGGCCAGGCGTCCACATCGCTGTGAACTTGAGACGGTTAAAGCTTGAAAAAAAAAAACAAGGGGAAAGAAATTAATAACGCACATTATTGTACGATGTTCTCAAATAAAAAAAACGAAGAGTATGTGAACGGGAGATAATAAATAGAATGGGACACACGTCAAACAAATGAAGAGTTATCTGTCACTTTGATTGATGTTGTGACTTGTGACCACTGCGAAATCGAACATGAATTACCGTTATGTTTCTTTACCCTTCTCAAAATTATTAGAAGAATTAAATACGTGTAATACATGTATTTAATACATACGGTGTCGTTAGTTGTTATACGGGTGACTTTATGCCCCGACCAATGCTAGAGGAAGCCAAAGTAAAGTATGTCTTAAAAAGTCTTGGGACTTTTGAAATGTGCACATTGAACAAGATTGTGCACTTATGGACAACTAGCCGATCCAAATTTTGAATCTTTACACAAGTTTTAAATACGCGCTATTGTACCCCATGTTAATTTTCGCTATCAAGGATTTTTGATGGGACATTTAAATCATTTGCAGAGAATCACGATGCCCCCATTACACACACAGAGAGAGCATAAGGCCTTAGTGAATCGTTACGATACCGTGGCAATTGACCTCAATTGGACAGAACTTGAACACTGATATTCAGTGATGGTCAAAATATGTTCTGTCATCATCATCAGCAACAACAACAACGGTCATAACAACATTAACAACAACGGCAGCATAAACAACACCAACATGAACAACACAGCAAAAAAATAACGATAGCAAAAAGCAGCAATATTAACAGCAGCAGCAGCAATAAAACAACAACAAAAGCAACTACAGCAGTAACAACAGCAGCAACAACGGTAACTATAACAGCGTCAACAACAGAAAAGAAATTAACATAAGTAACAACGGCAGTAACAATAACAGCAGCAGCTACAGCGTCAACAACAAAACAACAACCAAAAAATTACACTAGCAGTAAATGCAACAGCAACACCAACAGCTAAAAACAAAAGTAATATAACAACAGAGAAAGCAACACCAACAATAACATCAGCAACAGTAACAACAACAACTAAAAAAAACAAAAACAACAGTAAGGACTGCAAAAAAAAAAAAAACAACAGCAACCATAACGTCAGCAACATAATCAACACTATTGTCTTACACGAGAACATCGTTATCGTTCACCCCGTTGGTGCTGTCCGGCACGTGGTCCAGGGCGCCGCCATAGATCCTCACCTTTGGGAAGACACGCCTCATGACCCGGTTCCCGCCACTGTGGTCCCAATGCTTGTGGGTAGTCAGGATGGCGTCGGGCGCCTCTTTTATCTTGCTGATCTGTTGTGGGGAGTCGCACTTTAAACAACAACTTTAGCAAACAATCCATATAATTATGTATCCCTAGTTGTAAAAATACGAGTTTCATAAACGACTGGAGCGCACACTAGTGGCATGCGATTTTAGGGTGACCCGATATGGGATATTAATGTGGGCGCATATTAGTCCGCATACATTTTTGCATAGACTGTGGGAAGTATGTCTATTTACATTATATTTTATATTATATAAGTTTTTGTTTACCAGAGTGGCGTCGCCGACGTCTACCAGGACGTAGTTGTTGTTGGTGAGGTCGGCCACCATGTACGCGTAGTTGTTGACCAGTACTGGAATCGGCATGATGAGCAGGTCGTTGAAACTTCAGAGGAGGACACCGGAAACAACAACAACCATAAAACATTTATGTCGAGACGATACTGGTAATCGATTACGTATATTGGCGAGTTGTGGGGTGGTGAAATGGGTTGGGGAAGGGGTGGGGTGTTAATCTCTTCTTTCCGCACATCGAATCTGAGATTTCCTAATCAGAGGTAGGTCAAGACCCTGTTAAAGTTTTTATGTAGATTTTTAGCTTGATATAGACTTCTTCAAGGACTCGAATTGAGACCAAATTAATTAAACTGAAATATATATAGGGCTATTGAACCACATTATAGTGACATTATAAAGAAAGTAAACACACAAAACTAAATAGACCATGAAAGAAAATATCAATATAAATTATATAAATCGATAGAAAATAAATCAAAGTGAAATAAATGAAACCAGAAAGCAATGAAACTAAGCAAAAACTTTCTGTTGATAGAAATGAACGAAAACAATTTATAGTTATTTACACAACTCACATAGACCTCTACTGTATTTGGTATTTACACAACTCACATAGACCTCTACTGTATTTGGTATTTACACAACTCACATAGACCTCTACTGTATTTGGTATTTACACAACTTACATAGATCTCTACGGTATTTCATATTTACACAACTCACATAGACCTCTACTGTATTTGGTATTTACACAACTCACATAGACCTCTACGGTATTTAGTATTTACACAACTCACATAGACCTCTACTGTATTTAGTATTTACACAACTCACATAGATCTCTACTGTATTTGGTATTTACACAACTCACATAGATCTCTACGGTATTTCATATTTACACAACTCACATAGACCTGTACGGTATTTGGTATTTACACAACTCACATAGAGCTCTACGGTATTTGGTATTTACACAACTCACATAGACCTCTACGGTATTTGGTATTTACACAACTCACATTGACCTCTACGGTATTTGGTATTTACACAACTCACATAGACCTCTACTGTATTTGGTATTTACACAACTCACATAGACCTCTACTGTATTTGGTATTTACACAACTCACATAAATCTCTACTGTATTTTGTATTTACACAACTCACATAGACCTCTACGGTATTTGGTATTTACACAACTCACATTGACCTCTACGGTATTTGGTATTTACACAACTCACATAGACCTCTACTGTATTTGGTATTTACACAACTCACATAGACCTCTACTGTATTTGGTATTTACACAACTCACATAGATCTCTACTGTATTTGGTATTTACACAACTCACATAGATCTCTACTGTATTTGGTATTTACACAACTCACATAGATCTCTACGGTATTTCATATTTACACAACTCACATAGACCTGTACGGTATTTGGTATTTACACAACTCACATAGACCTCTACGGTATTTGGTATTTACACAACTCACATTGACCTCTACGGTATTTGGTATTTACACAACTCACATAGACCTCTACTGTATTTGGTATTTACACAACTCACATAGATCTCTACTGTATTTGGTATTTACACAACTCACATAGACCTCTACTGTATTTGGTATTTACACAACTCACATAGACCTCTACTGTATTTGGTATTTACACAACTCACATAGATCTCTACTGTATTTGGTATTTACACAACTCACATAGACCTGTACGGTATTTGGTATTTACACAACTCACATAGACCTCTACGGTATTTGGTATTTACACAACTCACATTGACCTCTACGGTATTTGGTATTTAAACAACTCACATAGACCTCTACTGTATTTGGTATTTACACAACTCACATATATCTCTACTGTATTTGGTATTTACACAACTCACATAGATCTCTACTGTATTTGGTATTTACACAACTCACATAGACCTCTACGGTATTTGGTATTTACACAACTCACATTGACCTCTACGTTATTTGGTATTTACACAACTCACATAGACCTCTACTGTATTTGGTATTTACACAACTCACATAGACCTCTACTGTATTTGGTATTTACACAACTCACATAGATCTCTACTGTATTTGGTATTTACACAACTCACATAGATCTCTACTGTATTTGGTATTTACACAACTCACATAGATCTCTACTGTATTTGGTATTTACACAACTCACATAGATCTCTACGGTATTTCATATTTACACAACTCACATAGACCTGTACGGTATTTGGTATTTACACAACTCACATAGACCTCTACGGTATTTGGTATTTACACAACTCACATTGACCTCTACGGTATTTGGTATTTACACAACTCACATAGACCTCTACTGTATTTGGTATTTACACAACTCACATAGATCTCTACTGTATTTGGTATTTACACAACTCACATAGACCTCTACTGTATTTGGTATTTACACAACTCACATAGACCTCTACTGTATTTGGTATTTACACAACTCACATAGATCTCTACTGTATTTGGTATTTACACAACTCACATAGACCTGTACGGTATTTGGTATTTACACAACTCACATAGACCTCTACGGTATTTGGTATTTACACAACTCACATTGACCTCTACGGTATTTGGTATTTAAACAACTCACATAGACCTCTACTGTATTTGGTATTTACACAACTCACATAGATCTCTACTGTATTTGGTATTTACACAACTCACATAGATCTCTACTGTATTTGGTATTTACACAACTCACATAGACCTCTACGGTATTTGGTATTTACACAACTCACATTGACCTCTACGTTATTTGGTATTTACACAACTCACATAGACCTCTACTGTATTTGGTATTTACACAACTCACATAGACCTCTACTGTATTTGGTATTTACACAACTCACATAGATCTCTACTGTATTTGGTATTTACACAACTCACATAGATCTCTACTGTATTTGGTATTTACACAACTCACATAGATCTCTACGGTATTTCATATTTACACAACTCACATAGACCTGTACGGTATTTGGTATTTACACAACTCACATAGACCTCTACTGTATTTGGTATTTACACAACTCACATAGACCTCTACTGTATTTGGTATTTACACAACTCACATAGACCTCTACTGTATTTGGTATTTACACAACTCACATAGACCTCTACTGTATTTGGTATTTACACAACTCACATAGACCTCTACTGTATTTGGTATTTACACAACTCACATAGACCTGTACGGTATTTGGTATTTACACAACTCACATAGACCTGTACGGTATTTGGTATTTACACAACTCACATAGACCTCTACTGTATTTGGCTACTTCATTTTGGACCATTTCGGTTTTAAAATGAGGATTTGGGGGTGTGGAGAGGGGGGGGGGGTAATAAATCAGAAGCTTGTTAGTGTCTTTAACACAATGCTCTACAGCAGGGATCGGCAACCGTTTGATAACAGCGTGCCAAGTGGGATTGATAATTCATTCAGCGCGCCAAAAGCCTAAAAGTCATCTTTCTTTAGCACTAAATTTATTTTTTTATGTAGAAGAGACTTAAATTGCTTTTTTGGAGGTCTTCCGCGTGCCATTGTAAATCGCCGTGCGTGCCAAGTCTGGTACGAGCATCGTAGGTTGCCGATCCCTACTCTATATAGCTTTCGCCATCATAAAACAGCCGTTGATGGGTTCTTTATTTATATATTTTTTAACGGGATTTTCCGACTAGCTTTTCCGTCGTTAAAATCTTTTGACAATATTATAGTCGACCATTAGGCCTAAGCCTAGTCTTGTAGGCTGTAGATTATATAAAAACAAAAACGAAATGGCGGACGATGTCGTGTCCTAGTAGGGACAGTGGGGGATTGGTTAAAGGTGGGGTGGGAAGGGGGGAGGGTTATTGTGGATTGACTATTGCATTCATTCAGAGAGACAAACACAGCGGGCACAACACGTCGTATCGACGCAAAAAAAAAGTGGTCTCCACGTGTTTTCGTGGCTTCCACGTTTATTCCCCGTCGATACGACGTGATGTGCCCGCTGGGAAGATGAGTGACATCACCGGCTCACATGAAGGGCGTAAGTTTCGAGTGCACGGCGTCGGCCCCGAACTGCTTCTGAAAGGAGTGTATGAACTTGTTGTGGATGCATCTGCCTATGCAGGTGTCGGCGTACAGTGTGTAGCCGCATCTGAACATGCAATTCCCCATGGCTTTTTGACAGCACACACGGCAAGCACATTACTTCCCGCCAGAAGTTCCTGGACGAGACGAGACAAAGTTCAAAGTTCGAATGTAGGCTAAGCAAATATAATTCATTGGGTTCAGTGCAGGTGTAAAGTGTAAAAATATAGATTAGCCCAGGGGTCGGCAACCTATTGAAGATAGTGTGCCAAATTTAGATTTCTAATTCATTCAGCGTGCCAACAGCCTTAAAATCATTTCTTGAAGAAGAGACTTTTAGTGCATTTCTGGGAGTCATCGCGTGCCATTGTAAATAGCTCCGAGTGCCAAGTCTGGCACGCGTGTCGTAGGTTGCCTAGCCCTGGATTAGACAATCGAGAGGAACACACTAATACGACAAGATTTTCTTTCCTTGCATTGACTTCTTATACTATATTGCACAGATGCTAGTCTTTCTACACAAGAAGATTACTGCGCCTTTGCCTATTGCCTAATACCTTATATTTTACAGGCGCTAGTCATTCTAAACAAGAAGATAATTACTGCGCCCTGTGCCTATAGCCTAATATCTTATCTTTTACAGGCGCTAGTCATTCTATACAAGAAGATTAACGTGTCCTTTTTTTAAAGCCCCATATCTTCCACAGGCGCTAGTCCTTGTATATGGCCTATTAGAAGATTATTGCGTTCTATGCTTACGGGTATAGGTCTTAGTCTTATTCTTGTTTATTTGTTACAGACGCTCCTTTTTTTTACGGAGGTTTATGCATCGTAGGCCTACGTGTAACCGTAGCCTCAGTTTAGTCTTGTATTTAAAAGAAATCATTGATGTTGAAGAGTTGGTTACCCTAGTTTTATAATTCTAGAAACTTATTCTAAGTAAATTTGCCAATCACTTATCAGAAAGAAGAGGAATTTATATGCATTTGTCCTTGCAAAACCCAAGTAGATCATTGTTATATTAGTATTTGTGTTGTATGTCTAAGATTATTTCTAAGTAAAAAATGTAAGGCTTTATTGATTATCACCACATCATTGCTTTTGCCAGTTTCCCAAGGCTGATGACCACGCAGGAATTACTCCCACCGAAGAGGAGAAACTGGAGTTTCTCGATACAAAGTTATTGAGCTTTTCAACCAAAAATACACGATATCTAGCCTACCAAGTTTAAGCGTATATAATATATTGACAACTCAAAATACAGCCTACCTTTGTGAGTGTGTGTATATTTATCACCTAATGGAGGGTTGCCTAATACTAATATCTAATTCATTCTTATGTTCGTTTTCCTACCTACGTTAACTTGCTATCTATCTACTAAATTAAAATTTGGGGGGAAGAATTTTGTTTAGATGGCGACGGGAAGTGGGTGATCTTTTATTTTTTTTCCTCCCGTGGTTTTAAGTTAGTTTGCACTTATGCAAACTTTGGTAATTCCAGAGTCATAAATAGCCACAAAGAGTCCACAAAAAAGCGTGCAAGTGTAAGACTATAATTAAACTAGAGATGGGTGCTCACTAAAGAACTGATCGACTGATCCGGGTCTTTAAAAGAAACGGATCCGAAAGCCGATCACTGCCAAAAGACCCGGATCAATGGATGGATACGCATCTTTTTAGTGAGCGCTCAATTGAGCGGCGATCAGCATGGTGAACGGTTTTGCCCATCTCTAACTATAACTAAACGAAGTTGTCATTGACTTGAGAATCTTCTATCATGTAGAAATTGATGCTTGCTCTGCCAACACCGGAAGTCAAGAGCCAAATTTCCACATTTGGGCAACACGTGATCTATGTATGTAAGACACATGTAAGCGGCTTAGCCAAAAGACTAGAGAGGCGACAGCTAATAATTTAAGTTGGAAATAGAATCTACCACGCCCGTCAATAAGAAAGAAAATCTAGTTGTTGCGATTCTGCCCTATACTTTTAGGAGATGCCTTTGGTTGTAATATACCTGGTACTGGCAGACCGTTATTTCCCATACAGGCCCCTATCTAGTGGTACATAGTAACTTCATCCCCAGTCAATTCATCCCCGTCACTTCATCCCCGTCAATTAATCCCCGTCACTTCATCCCCGTCAATTAATCCCCGTCACTTCATCCCCGTCAATTAATCCCCGTCACTTCATCCCCGTCAATTAATCCCCGTCACTTCATCCCCGTCAATTAATCCCCGTCACTTCATCCCCGTCAATTAATCCCCGTCACTTCATCCCCGTCAATTAATCCTCGAGTTTCTTCATCCCCAGTCACTTCATCCCCAGACACTTAATCCCGAGACACTTAATCCCTAGACACTTAATCCCTAGACACTTAATCCTGAAGCAATATGTAGTGCATGGCTGACAACTTGAGCAGTTGTATTATGGTAGACTTAAAAGGCCCCCTTCTGTGACGATCTTTTATACTAATTAACAGAACATTAATTTGTCTGTGATATTCCAATTGATGATTTCTACGTTTGAAGATAAAAAAAAAATAAAAAGGTCAAGGGGATAAAGTATTGTCGTCGTTTATCTCAGTATTGCCCCTGGCTTAATTGCTCGACAATGTTTATTTAACTTGGCCACCGGTGCTACCGGTAACTCGCGGTCGGCTCTACCTTTGTTTGATACAGCCGTGCACCGGGCTCGTTTTGATGATAAAAGGCACGATGGACAAATAGGACGATGGATAGAAATAGGACACCACACTTACTCAGACACAAGCTGTCCAATGGATCTATGTCTTTGAAGCGGCAATGTTGTCGATTAAATTAGACAGACAATATGGATCGACAATTTGTGAATAACGATTAACGATTAAATTACAACATTGTGCAGCGCTACAAGTCAATGGATCGTCTTCTCTATCTCTGATCTTTAGCTTTTCTGTCACACTGATTTAAAAAAAACACTCACCTCAAAAACTCTTAATAACAAAATAAAAAATTGAATATCGAACTATTAGCTTTTTTTGTGTTTGTTATGATTTATATTTCGATTTAATAATTCTATACCTAAAATTGCATTTTTAGGATTAATTCTCTGGGGATGAAGTGACTCGAGGATGAAGTGACGGGGATGAAGTGACGGGGGATGAAGTGACTCGAGGATGAAGTGACGGGGATGAAGTGACTGGGGATGAAGTGACTCGAGGATGAAGTGACGGGGATGAAGTGACTGGGGATGAAGTGACTCGAGGGTGAAGTGACGGGGATGAAGTGACTGGGGATGAAGTGACTCGAGGATGAAGTGACTCGAGGATGAAGTGACGGGGGATGAATTGACTGGGGATGAAGTGGCCTGTCACCCTATCTAGTATCTAGGTAACTTTAGTCTCCTAAATTTTCTCAGGCCCAACCACAAGGTAGTTTTAAAAACATTGGGGGTATACAAAACAAATATTAAAAGAATGTAAAAAATATTTTGGGAAGGTGGGGGGGGGGGAGGCTTATATTTCTTCTAGTTCTTGTCTAGTCACTGACCATGCTTAGATTTAGTTTAATATAAAAAAACATCCTAAATTAAAATTGAGAACCTTGATTGAGATTTTTTTGGTTGTTTGATTGTCTATTGATTATCTCTATCAACAGATATTACAAATTTAACTAAATAAATACTCTGAATACAAGTATGTAGCAACAAAAATGAAATGTATTTATCGCTTGAACTTGAATAACTTGTAACATAATCCCTTGAACACATACAAAATAAGGCCTTACTGCTAAGCCCGCAGTCTTTACATATTACAAGACCCTGATATAATAATATTCTTCTCCAATGTATCTGCTTTGTTTGCTGCAATGAGATTTAATCTTTTCCAATTTTAGGTTTCACTAAATGAGCTTTTGGTACATTGTTATAATTGTTCAATAAACCTTTTCATCATCATTGATATGCCTTCTTCTACAGGCAATTTTTCCTTTGCTTTTTCTTCAAAATGATCGAACATATCCCTGGAACCTTTAACAAAATGCGAAAGTGAAGTAGGCCCTAAAGGCCTACAATTTCCTACATAGGGCCTACATATAGACTAATTTTGGGGTCTGACTGCGATTGACTAGTCTTGTGAAATTCACCCAGCAAGTAATTCTTTTTTTGCACTCATTATATGGTGCCTGTGCACAATATTTGCAACATTTTCCCCTGTGTGGCTACGCATAGGCCTATCTAGGAAAGTTAGAAAACGTTCAATAGGGAGCCCATCATCTGGTGAAACATATATAGACATATAGGCCTACCTCACAATAACAATCAGTGAGATGATCAATATGGGACCGGTCTGTAGTGGAATCTAAGACTTACAGATAAACTGAAGTACCCTGCAGTTCTTAAATCATCCAAGATTGAGTATCTTACTTTAGTGTGCCATAATTTTGATAAATTTATCACATTTTGTATAATTAAGTAGGCTATATATGGCAATTACTCACTCGTACAATTTATTTTTGGGAACCCTAAGTTATTTCTTGTGTAGCTTATAAGTAAATACTGCACTGTCCATACACAGATCTACAAACTATATATAACAAGATGAACACAAAAATAACGTGTCATATCCATAATTGATATCGTCGGCATCCATCCGTCTCGAGAGACGATGGTGTAGCTTCATGGTTGAGGTGACCAGCTGCCCCGCCGAGAATGTGTAGACCAATTCGGGAGTGGCAGTCCCTGCCGCACTTCAGGCATTTGAAGGTGGATGGCTGTTGTAGTAGATCTTTCCGCATCTAATTGATATATTATTTGTATTAAACGTAAAACCATGTTTTTACAAATTTACATGTTTGCTAAGTAGGCTACGTGGCACAGGAGACATCTAGAATTTTATAATAAATTTGTATCATTTCTAGGTAATAAAAAGTAACATTGTTGACGTCAAATTTTATTGACCTCCCCTCTTTCTATGTTGACAATTGTCAAACCTTTTCAGACCCCCTATCCCCTATTTAGTTGACGTCCAGTTACTTTCGGCTTTTCTACTCACATAAGTAAGTGATTTTATCTTAAACATTATAAGCCGAAGAACTATTATTTCACAAAAATATATAGATCAGTGCTTATAATGTATACATATTTTTTACTCTATTTTGAAACATAATTTCATTTAAAATGGTATTTTTTAATTTAAAAGAGCAATGTACATAATATTTTTCTTTTTTTTTATAATTTTAACAAATCTTGTAAAAAAAATATAATTGCAAGGTTGCTAATGACGCATCGATAAAACCAACAGTTTTAAAATGCACAGTGTCGGAACACGGAACATTAGGCTATTCTATTCCTACTCGGAACATCCGAGTTTCCGACTTTCCCACTTCGTCGAATGCCATATAAACACTTGGGTGACTCTTAGGGTAATTCCGGTTATATTCCCAATTTCAAACCTTTGCTTATCAGAATTTTTTTATAGTATTGACAACTCATTATTATTTTCTTTTTCATAAACATACTCTTCATTTGTAATTACTTATATAAATGAAACTGACTTGAGAAATAGTAATATTTCACAACAGTGACACTAGACTACTCTATCAGAGCCTCACGTCTTTAAAATGTAAATAAACTAAACTAGGTCACTAGGTCAATGTAAAATTTCTTTTTAAATTAAAGTTATACGTACATGTTAAGCACTAAAATATTTTGTTTTAAAATAAGACCAAAAAATATATAATATAATGCCCAACATTTTAAGACCCTATAAGCCATAGCTTTGGTTTTATCGGTATATAAAGTTATTTTCGACTACTTTAATCGCTGGGAGTGGTGGCGCACTCCTGTAATCCAGCTACTTGGAGGCTTGGGCTGTTGGACGGCTTGAGGACGGGAGTTCTGCTCTCGGCCGTACTGTGTCGATCGGGTGTCCGCACTAAGTCTGGCATCAATATGGTGATCTTGTGGGAGCATGAGACCTCCAGGTTGACTAAGGAAGGAAGCACCGGCCCAGGGGGGAAACCCAGCAGGCAAAATTCCTCGTGTCACGCAGTAGTGGGATCGCACCTGTGAATGGACGTACGTTGGCAGCCCGTCCGATACAGCTGAACACAGTCCTAATTTTTTTTTTTTTTTTTTTTACTTTTTACATTTGTTATGCGACAAACAAACTAATGTTTCTAACTAAAATAAGTCTATAAAAACGTTAAAATAGAAAACGAAAAACAGAAGATAAAAAAAATAAATAAAACAGCACTTGATATAAAAAAAAAAATTGTCTTATATTGCAAAATAGGCCTACTTAGTTTTTAAGTTCTTTTTGAAAGTGACGATGCATGTTGTTTGAGCTGAATGGGGAGAGAATTCCAGACCTTCAGGTCAAATAATAATCTCTTGATTAAATTAAAGGAGAAACTGGGCACTTCTTGAAGAGATGAGTCAAGGGAACTTATAGTGACTTTGAGTCAAGGATGGTAGCCTACCCAGATTTTTTACCTACAAATTTACAAAGGTGATATGGCAGTTTATTGGCCTAACCTTTAATGTTTCCAGACCATCAATTTTAGCCCTTTTACTTTTTTTTTGGGATCCAATATGAATGTAAAAGTAAAGTAGCCTGCCAACCTAACAAACTGATCATAGGGCTGGTGAAGCAGCGTTCACCAGTTTCTGTGGCCACGGTATACTAGGGGATGTATGGCCAGCACAATGCCCAGTCACCTTTACTTTACCCCAACTAATGTCAGGTATCCATCAGAGCTGGGTAGACTGAGGGACACCCTCAAGTCCTGGGAAAAAATCCTAGCTTCCACCAGGATTCGAACCCAGGACCTTCGGATCGCCAGTCAAACGCGCGCCCAGCTACCGTGGCCCATTCAACATGAATTACTTCATTCTTATCCTCATTCAATTTAAGTTTATTTGTCACCATGCAGGTGCAAACACTGACAATACCACAACTGAGGTTAGCTGCAAGACAAGAGACTTCAGTTGCAAATCGTCGTAGATGCTAAGAGTGGTATAAAATTCAGAAAGGCTTGATAACATCACCAATAGGGTCCCTTAGTCGACCCAGCTCTGTTGGGTACTGCCCAACTTACCCAGCTCTAGCATAATTTATATAGGTAATGCAAGTATGGGTGGCTATGCATTGTACTGACCACCAAATCCCCCTTATATGCAGTAGCTACAAAACTTCATCACAATCCTTATAATAATATGGTTTGAATGGGATACTTCAGTTATATCATGATGTAGGTAGACAGTGTAGTTTAGTTGATTATATTTGTTTTTCTATTGGTAATTCTTGACCACAACAGCCTGGGTTCTAGCCCTGCCGCCCTGCAGGAGTTTTGGGCCCAGTGGACGTAATAATTTTATACGTAGAAGGAACATCTGTAAACTTATAAGATAATAAGATATCTGACATGGTTTACTCTATTGAATGTTTTCAAATTATAAAAATGAATAAACACATTACAATAGACTTTGAAAAAGTAACATTTTATTAGAATTATCACAACCAATCATTTATATCTTTTTACTCAACTTTTTTGTTTTAAAAAAAGTAAAAAAATATATGTACAAAAATTAATAATTGTAAGCAAATCCAGTATAGTGTTCATTCTAAAATACCATACAAAACCGTGACACAAGAGATAAATGATGAAATAAATACTATGAAAAAATACAATACTTATGAATTTGAAATATATTCTTATATTAGTTATATAGGTATAGAGGGAGAGTGGGGTGAGTTGGGCCATTATTTTGTTGATTGAACACAAATGGTCATCGCTTGGGGAACTATTTGACCAAACCTAATACATTTGGTCCCACTGGAAAAAGAATTCAATGCATTGAAAATGATGTTGGAGCCACATCTGTTGAATAAATAGCTTTAAAGCAAGTGTATGTTTCTCACACATACCCAAAAAAGGGAAAGTTGGACATAGCGTGGGTAAAATGGACCAGAGGGAGACATGGTCAGGGCTGGGGAGACATTTATTTTTGTCAATATAAACTTTGATACAATTCAATATAAATGCATGTATAGATTTTACTTATTGTACATAAGTAAGTTGTTTTACATTTTAAAATTTTAAGGAAACATTAATTGAATATCCAAATAGCAGCAGGAATGCAATTTCCTAATGTAGTTCAAGCACACAACTACTTATTCACATCTTTATTGAGGAGAAATATGTTTTAATAGTTTTAACCCATAGAGTAAATCACCTCAGCGCAAACACCAGTACGTTGCAAACACCACTCGAAAAAACGTTTGCAGTTTCTCTATTTTCATGTCTACTACAAAAGCGAGCGTCAATATAAAGAAAGCAGCTATTCCTCAATATCCTTATGCCGTTTCAGTTACGGGAAGAGCATTTTTGTGATCAAAGAGTGCCGACATTTGAGACTTTGGTGGTGGCTATGCTAAAAACCTCCCACCGGATGAACGAGGGTGGTATCCGGGTTAAGACTACTTTTCCTTTCCGTTTTACATTTTAATGTGTTTGCTATCGGATTACCACTAGGGTATAGTTAAGGAACAATGCTGTTTGCAATAATTATTTAGAGAAATGTTCGTTTTAAAGGGGTGTTCGCAATGAAGTATGCAACACGTAGGATTTATCATCATAGCGAACACTTTTTTTCTGTTGGGGTGGGTATCTAAAAACTGTCGAAAATGCACGTCAAAGGGATAATTACTAGATTAGAGAAGAAGAGCAGAAAAAAACACTGAAAAGAGAAGGATCAAGAAACGTAATTGAAGTAAGCTCTGATAGCAGCTACTACATATATTATATATATGATATTACATTTAATGGAACTAGAAATGGCTTCAATTTCAATGTTGTTTGTTTGAAAATACAGTACATATATCATGCATTTATCAAAAGGCGCATGTAGACTATAGGAACACTAGCTTGTCTTTCTTTTTACTGTCGGTGCAGAGGTTTTCTTGACTCATAAATAGATCTAGATTTTACACCATTAAACTCATTGGTTTAGAAAAAAAATTATTAAATAAAAGTAAACGATCTGTCAAGGTCTAGACAAATGCATGTGGCAATACAATAGCAAGGGCATCTCCAGTGTTTGTTACATTAACAAAATAATAAATATTTGATGACTTTGGCTTAGTGTTTGCTCTGAAATTAAAGTGTTGGCTGTGAAGTTTCATGAAAAAAAGTGTTCGCTATGAAGCAGCAAACATGGTCGTCTGAGTATGCAATATACACCCTAACCATGCGTAGTAATACAATAATGTATTATCAATCAAGTAGCCGCGTTGTTGTACTAACTTTTGGTACTTTTGTTTTTATCCTATGTCTAACGGTTTAGAAACTAGGTCACAAAAACTTAGTAGGGTTCTATTTTTAGCCAAGCTATAAATTAGTATAAATCTAATATTTAAGTTATTATATTTTACTGAAGACTTTTAGGAAAGTAATTTAAAATAAATGTTGTAATCGGGTAAAAGAATAGGCAAGTATTTTTATTTAACAAAAATCTAAATTGCCCGTACATTTACCAAGTCTTTTGTTTTTAAAAGTTTGAAAAAATTTTTTAGAAAAAAAAAAGGTATAGTCTAACTGGAGAATCGAACCCGGGTCACCTGCATAGCAGTTTGCTACGTTAACCACTGAGCTAGCAGAGACGCATGTCCAATGTGAAAAATTATTAGACAGTTTTTAGGGCTAGGCATAAATAGGTCAGTGACACAAACTCACAAGATTTCAAATTGACCAATGGGGATCCGTATGGGGACAAACAGTCTCATTTTATATATATTGTTACAAAACTTTGAGGTAGTCTTTTTATAAATTTGAAATTTAGTTTCAGAGATTTGAGGGTGGTCCAACTCTCCCACTTCACCTCAATCTCCCCTATATTTTAAATACATTCTGAAATAGATAATGCTATTAATATAAAAATACTTTATTTAGTAAAAGTAATTTTAAAGTTATTTGCAAAATACTGCTTGAAAAAAATCACAATGCCCTGGAATGGGTTAAAAAAAAGGTAAAACAACACATCACAGATATTATTTGAACAAAGCCCTATATTGTTCCAACAATATTGTAAAAAAATATGTAAAGATGTTGTGATTTTGTTTTTGCATACAAATTATTAGCTAAATTTACTAATATAGTTTGAAAACATTTTTGGTGTACTTTTCATTGTGAAAATTAGCTGATACTGATATGTTGAGTTGTGTGAAGCAGTAAGTAGTAGTAAAATATTTTCAAATAACAAAATCAATTTCTATAATTTAGCAACAAAGTTCAATGTAATTTGCTGTAATAAATCACATTAGGATAAGAAAAGTACATTTACGTACATTTGCAGGCCTAGCTCCATGCTTGTGACTATGAATGGCCAGCAACATTTTTTTAATGTAGTCAGCCTGTGATACAATTCAAACTTTTTACTTTTTCTTTTCTGCTTATAAGTATATTATGTAAGGTAATTAATTAAACCGACAACTGTTCCATGTGTTCATAAATCATGATGGCTGTCATGGGCAACAACTAAGTCTGGGCGATCAGAGTTCCTCATGAGGTGATAGTAAAAATTGATTGCCTGTTCATAATTCTTCACGGACAGCCGCTCGTTGATGCCATGGAACCGTTGAGGGTCGCCGGGGTACATGTAGGTTGGTGAAAAGCGGTAAACATTGCTGGTGAAGTTCAGGTAGAACCGGGTGTCAGTATTACCCAACATTATAGCTGTTGATGAATAAAGGACAATTTAAAGCCGTTTTCTAGCACAGCTGTTGTCACGGAGGAAATTGCAAAGGGAGATCAGAAATAATTACTAAAGAGTTGCTTTCCTTGGGTTAGTGATTTTGAACTATAGCAGTTAGATTTAACTGAGTATATCGACTGTCAAACTACATTTAATTTGAAATTGTGTATGTGTGTGGATTCACAGAGTGTGGCGTATGAGGTGGTGTTGTGAGACAGTGATGTATAAAAAAAGGGATTGCATATGGACGGTGACAGCAGTTATTTGGTGAAACAATAGCAACAGCAATGTGGTGCAACAGTGATAGATAATTTATAATGTGATGTGACAGTAATGGGAGTAATGTGTAGGTGGCAGTGAAGGTTTTGATGTGAATGAGTCAATGTGGCATATATGATAGCAATGTATATGGATGGTGATAGTAGTGATGTGCAAGGATAGTTTTATGGCTTGGTGAATAGCTGATGCAGTTAATTATAATCATTATCCTAAGCACTACTGGTTTATGAAACTAATTCTACTATGGAAATCATTCACTGATTTTTCATTTGATAAGACACAGATTGACCATAACCATACACAAAAGAAATGTGACAGCTGACTCATGAGTGTTACTCTAAAAATAAAACAATGAAAACTTCAAAAGTAAGTATTTTTGTATAAGCCAAAACAGAAACTTTCTGTTAATATATTTGTTTAAAAATTTGAATAAGAAAATTTTTTAAAAGATTTTGAGATTTTGTTTCAAATCTTGAAACGGTCTGACCACTGATATTCAGGCTTTAAGATTGTTATTCTACAAAATGATATAATTAGGAAAACGTAATTCTAATTGTTTTATTAGTAGAAATGTTTTTAAAATTGTTTAACAATGAAATCATTACATTATGTAACTATATCCCATTTTAACATACCAGTAGTTAAATTATTTTTTGTTAATTAAAATTAAAAGTTTATACAACATTTAAAATATTTACCTGGAACAACAACAGACTTTGGCCAAATCTGACTTATGGTTGTTTTTAATACCTTTCAATACAAAAGTAATTAAAATTTGAGTATTTCATGAAAATGTACATTTTTCTTAAGTTTAATGAGAGTATTAAACAGGTTTTAAAAAACAATAACTTTATTGATGACACGAGGGTTGAATGGATTTGGTGGACAAGACAAACAAGAGAGTGCTCTCCTCATCAGCATTCTCTGTCAACTTGCCATCATAGGAACAAAGAAAAGCCTACTGGGCATCAGTCACAGCCCTATTCTTTCAGCATTTTCTCAGGTTGAGGTTAGTAATTAGTATAACCTCTTAAATGAGGCTTTGATATACTCTACAATACCTATGGTACTATGGGACAGGCTGGCCTAGCGTCACAGGCCCTATAGATCAAATTGGTCTGTCAGGGATAATTTAGTTTTACTTATTTACTTTGAACATTACTATTTCAGTTTTTCTTATTTTCAATTTTTTTTTAATCAAAAATTTTCTAGTTACACATTTCTTTTTACAATCTTAATAATTAAAATTTTACTAATACCATTTTACTAATTGCACTCCACAATAAAAGTAAAAAAATTAAAACTTTACTAATTGCATTTTTTCTATTACTGAATACCATTTTGCTAATTAGTTCTACTTATTACAGTTTAGCTAATAACAATTTTATTAAGCACTGTTATATATATTACAACTAAATAGTATATCAAGAATAATGCCTGCCACTAAGAAATGAGTCTTCTTTGGAACTATAGAATCACAGACAAAAATTTAAGATTTTTACTGAGAGGCAATTAACAAGATTAGCAAAAAGAGCTTTGTCATTAAATCCAATTACCTGGTAACCAAAGTCTTTACTTCCATAGCCTGCAATGGGATGCGGCTCCATTTTATTTATGATCTTAAACTTCACTCTATCGTCAGCAATGACAGCTTTATCATATCTGATAACCTGCAAAAAAAGTTGACACTTTAAACTTAAAAACTAATAATTCATTTTTAATTAATTATGTATAAAAAAGTCATATGAAAAGATGAATATTTTTGCTGTGGATACAGAATGAAAAATGTCATGCATAATTAATAAATATATTAATATATAAAAAATACGGTACAGATAAACTTTGCAGTAAACAATCATACTTTGTCTGTAAAATTTACTAATAAGTATTCTATTAATAGTGGAAACTTAATGTTTAATCAACACTATACACTGTGACATTCTTTATACAGTAAATTTAATTAACGCTGTGATCTATTATTTTCTTTATAATACAAACTGTCACATTCTTTATAATTTAATTAACATTATTAACTATAATACTTTTTATTAACTACAAGCTACATTGCCCGGCGTTGCCCGGGTGAAAAAAAAAACAGGACTGTATAAGGTGCAGATATATATTTTATAGAAAGCTATAAATCTAATAATTAAATAATATTTTTTTTACTGCAGACTTTTAGGAAAGTCATTTAAAATAAATATTGTAATCGGGCAAAAAAATAGGCAAGTATTTTTATTTAACAAAAATCTAAATTACTCGTAGATTGACAATGTCTTTTGTTTTTAAAAGTTTGAAAAAAAGTTTGTAGAAAAAAAGGTATAGTCTAACTGAAGAATTGAACCTGGGTCCCCCGCATAGCAGTCCGCTACGTTAACCACTGAGCTAGCGAAGACAGATGTCCGATGTGAAAAATTATTAGACAGTAAATAGGCCTATGCCTTAAATAGGTCAGTGACACAAACTCACGTGTTTTCAAATTGACCAATGGGGATCCGTGGGGACACAAACACGATCTTTTTATATATATATAGATGAGACTTATTTATTTACTATGAGACTTATTTATTTACTATGAGACTTATTTATTTACTATGAGACTTATTTATTTACTATGAGACTTATTTATTTACTATGAGACTTATTTATTTACTATGAGACTTATTTATTTAAAATGAGACTTATTTATTTACTATTTCATTTTGTATCACTGTTTTTTTTCTCATTAGCAAATCAGATTGATAAAAGCATGTTTTCAAAACCTTATACACTCATGTATTGCTTTTAGCAAGAAAGTATTCTCTGAATGTGACAAAGTTTCCACATAGATTAATTTCAAACGTTCAATTGAACAAACGCTAATGACAGGCTCCAAGAGGGTATAAAATTATATAAAACCAATGCACCTATATATATTAATATTACTATAATTTATAATAGTTTAAAAAGTGCACAGTTCTTAGAAAAAGTATCATGTACATAGGCTGCACACGGGATATACGTATGTGCCAAGTATGGGTCAAAATATGACAAAAACCAAACCAATAAATCAAGACATAAACTATTCAATGCCACAGATTGAAAAGGAGTAAAAAGTAAATAAAAGAATTAAGTTAGTTGTATGGTATACAAACAGAAAAACATGGTACCGAATGATCCATTGCATCTAGAAGAGATCATAAAGAAATAATTACAGTAAAACTGCCTTCAAAAAAGTTTTGACAAAATAGAGGGTAATTCCAAAATAATTATTGTTTTTAGTGAAGCACTGTTTTCTGTTCTGGTATAGAAGTAGCATAATTATTACCATATAGAAGATAATTGTAAGACAAAATGCCTTTAAATTATATTTTTTTACAAGTAATGGCAACAAAAGTAGGCCTAACTTTGTTTGGTGGTTTTCAATTTTGTTTTTAGAAAAGCAGCTTTTATTAGCGTTCACAGCGGTATCAGAGCTGGGGGGATCCAGGGACACACCCCAGACCTGAGGAAAATATTTTAAAGTTGCAACGCAATTTGCTGTTGGTAGACTGGGCCCTGTATTACTTGGATGTAAGTAAAAAGTAAAGTATGCTGTCAGACCAATTTGATCCATAGGGTTAGTAAAACAGCGTTCACAAGCTTGTGTGACCATGGCATACTAGGGGATTGTGTGGCTGGCATTGCCCAACTAATGTCAGGTACCCATCAGAGCTGGGAAACCTTCCAGATCCAGGAACCAATCCTAGCCTTCACCATGATTTCAAACCCGGTACTTTCAGTATGCTAGGAGAATGTGGGGCTGCTAGGCCATCGTGTATCGTTGCTTGTAGTCATAAAATTAAAATATTATTTATATTAATTAAGTAGAAAGAGTTCTCTAGAAGGTACAATATATATATACTATGCAGTGAAGATACTAATGTTGACAAACAGACTTTTAGTGGCATACAAATTCACACTAACCTCTTCCACAGTCTGAGATGGGTGAATTCTGTGATTTACTATAGCCTCAGCATGGGGTGGAATAATGTTGTTCTAAGATAAACAAAAACACAAGAAAATGAAAAATGTAAAAAAACGGAGGAAAAAAAAGCACAAAACAAATGAAATACGACATCTATATCACATGATAATAATGCAAAATATGGTCACACAGTTCATCATAGCAAATGTGTTTTCTTTTATAAAACCTTTCTTATATGTTACAGACACACAGAATATTTTTTTCATCCTTGCTTATTCATGGTTTGAGTCTAGTCTTGCATTTTGATTAGTGTTTTGAACAGCAAAGACATACAATAGGTCTCCAAGGCTAGTAATGGAGAGTTTACTAAATTCAATTATCATGCACTTTATTATGCTGGTAACAAAAGAGGTTATCTGCTTTGAAAGAACAACAGAGTTGTCTGCTTTGAAAGAACAACCAAGTTATCTGCTTTGAAAGAACAACCAAGTTATCTGCTTTGACAGAACAACAGAGTTATCTGCTTTAAAAGAACAACAGAGTTATCTGCTTTGAAAGAATAATAGAGTTATTGGCTTTGAAAGAACATTAATATTTCCAGGCTGACACAAATTTTCACACTTAAAATACATGAAGAAGAAAGAAAAGATAACATACCTTTACACCTGCCTGGAACATTGTCACAGCAGTTACAGTTCGTATCACAGCACTAGTCAAAGGTTTCTTGGACATTATCCTAAGAATATAGAGTAAAGGTGTTTTTTGGTTGTTTTTTTTACAGCATTCATAATTTCATACATGTCCTAGCCAGTGAAAGACGCCTAAGATGGCTAGGACATGTAAGAAGAATGAGTCCAGGCATAATCCCTAAGGACCTCCTATATGGAGAATTGGCATCTGGGAAGAGGAAAACAGGTCGCCCACGCCTCCGCTATAAAGATGTCTGCATGAGGGACATGAGAGCAGCCAGAATAAGTACAAGTGACTGGGAGGAGAAGGCAGAGGATCGGTCCACCTGGCCCACTGCTGTCAGGGAGGGGGTTAAAATGGCAGAAAAAAATAGAATGGAGGAGAGCATAAATAAAAGGGCTAAAAGAAAAGCGGAGAAAATAGGATCCACGGAACATGTGTGCAAAGGCTGTAAAAAAGACTGTCACTCAAGGATAGGCCTGCTCAGCCATACGAGGAAGTGCAACCTCGAATCACGGTGATGCACCATCGTCTCGCGAGATGGAAGGATGCCATTGAATTTCATAACACTTTACAGCAGACAAAAATCTAGGTAGATTAACTATGAAAAAAAAAAAAAGCAGAACAAAATTTGCTGCGACTTAATGGTTCTCAAAGATATCACAATACATGGTGTCTCACAGAGTATGTTGGTAACAACTGAACAGGCAATAAAAAGCTTTCTGTACAAAACAAACATGTCTTAATTTTCATGTTGTTGTTATTTTTTACACTAAAATAAAAATAAAATCAGCCTACCAAGACAGCAGAGGCTTGAAAAACCAAATATTAGACATCACAATCTTTGGAAAGAAGTTCATCTAGAGACAAATAAAATAAAGAAAAACTGCATATAATATAATGTATAATGGATTATTTACAAGTTCAATTGATAACAGCTGCCAACTTAGATTATCTTGTAAGTTAAAAAAAAATATTTGAAAACCATAAGCTTGCAAGATTTATTTCATAAATTCACTGGACAGGGACTAAAACATGCAATGTGACTTTTGGATGTACTGTAAATTTAAATATTTAAGCAAAGTAAAAAAAAAAAGCTCCCTCAAATTTTTGCTTTTCATTGACTTTATATTTTTTATAGACTCTTGTATCATATTTTGTGTATTTTCCTTTTAAAATAGACGTGGTTGAAAATAAATCCAGGATAAAAACCATTTCTTAGTTATCTTTGCTCCCTATAACATCTTTGTAATGCTAACAATTTGACTTATTCATTATCTTATCTCATTACCCATGTTATAGTCTGCTGGTAATGTGTATTCACCACTTTGATATGGACAGATGACTTGTTGGGAGATAAAACATGTAGCTTACACATCT
This sequence comes from Anisus vortex, assembly GCA_949126835.1. Taxonomy (NCBI): domain Eukaryota; kingdom Metazoa; phylum Mollusca; class Gastropoda; family Planorbidae; genus Anisus; species Anisus vortex. The sequence continues at coordinate 37,660,045 of OX421496.1, forward strand.
CCGAAGATGAAAGTGGAAAGAGAAAGGGAAAGGAATTGATCTTACCAACAGGCCACAACTTACCTCTGGCACCAAACGTTCTAACATATCAGTCTCTACACTTTGACCTAACATGCTTGGATGTGGGTTGGACTCAAGACTGTTGAATTTTAATACAATAATTGAATTTTACTATGGATTTAAAGTATTAGCTTTGTTTAAGTACCGGTACTTACTTTGCTATAAAGATAAACAGTAAGTGTTTAATGTATTACTATTTGGTGCGGCTGTGTCAAAAATATAAATTATGCATTCACATTAATGAAGATATTTATTGATGCACTTTTTTTTAACCTGCAAATATATCAACTATCCAGGATAAAGCTAAAGTTAAATTATCTTTCGCAGCTATTACTTTTTTTATTTTTATATTTATATATTTTGTTCAGGTACCATGCAATCATAACTCATTTCCTAACTTTGATCAAATAAAATTGACAGACCTATTCTTAACGGACAACTTACAATCATTTGCCTACTACAACGGCTTTTGAAATTATCAGATCTTTTATAGTTTTAGAAAAAAAACTATTATTTATACTGATACAATAGAATTGGGTTATAATATCATGCTCAAGAGCACTGACTTGTGCACAGCATTAGCCAGAATTCCAATAGTTGACTCCCTTGGTGGCATAGAGGAGTGTCCTGGCTCATCATTGACAAACAACTTTAACAGAACACTACCTTTCTCACTGACTCCAACACTAGAAATAACAAAGTAAAGACTTAACATAAGCTTGGAATAGATAATGCATACAAAATTTTTTTGGCTCAAGTGTAAAAAAAACAACCTTTATGTTATTTTAATGTGCTCAAAAGAATCAGTTAATTAAAATCTTTATGTCTGGAAAAAAGTACTACAACTCAACCTTTTCCACTTAAGGCTTATGATTTATAAGATTATACAGACGTTACTTCTACTTCTAGATAGAAGATTATTACTTCCTAGGCCCAGAACGTGTGCAGGGCAGCAGGGATTGGACAGCAGCGGGGCTAGAACCCAGATTGTCAGCAGGGATTGGACAGCAGCGGGGCTAGAACCCAGATTGTCAGCAGGGATTGGACAGCAGCGGGGCTAGAACCCAGATTGTCAGCAGGGATTGGACAGCAGCGGGGCTAGAACCCAGATTGTCAGCAGGGATTGGACAGCAGCGGGGCTAGAACCCAGATTGTCAGCAGGGATTGGACAGCAGCGGGGCTAGAACCCAGATTGTCAGCAGGGATTGGACAGCAGCGGGGCTAGAACCCAGATTGTCACGTTGACAGACTGGTGTGATAAAATCACCAGCCAGCCTTATCCTTTGTGGATAACCCCATTGGTCATGATAGACTGATGACTTTGTGGATAACCCCATTGGTCATGATAGACTGATGACTTTGTGGATAACCCCATTGGTCATGATAGACTGATAACTTTGTGGATAACCCCATTGGTCATGATAGACTGATGACTTTGTGGATAACCCCATTGGTCATGATAGACTGATGACTTTGTGGATAACCCCATTGGTCATGATAGACTGATGACTTTGTGGATAACCCCATTGGTCATGATAGACTGATGACTTTGTGGATAACCCCATTGGTCATGATAGACTGATGACTTTGTGGATAACCCCATTGGTCATGATAGACTGATGACTTTGTGGATAACCCCATTGGTCATGATAGACTGATGACTTTGTGGATAACCCCATTGGTCATGATAGACTGATGACTTTGTGGATAACCCCATTGGTCATGATAGACTGATGACTTTGTGGATAACCCCATTGGTCATGATAGACTGATGACTTTGTGGATAACCCCATTGGTCATGATAGACTGATGACTTTGTGGATAACCCCATTGGTCATGATAGACTGATGACTTTGTGGATAACCCCATTGGTCATGATAGACTGATGACTTTGTGGATAACCCCATTGGTCATGATAGACTGATGACTTTGTGGATAACCCCATTGGTCATGATAGACTGATGACTTTGTGGATAACCCCATTGGTCATGATAGACTGATGACTTTGTGGATAACCCCATTGGTCATGATAGACTGATGACTTTGTGGATAACCCCATTGGTCATGATAGACTGATGACTTTGTGGATAACCCCATTGGTCATGATAGACTGATGACTTTGTGGATAACCCCATTGGTCATGATAGACTGATGACTTTGTGGATAACCCCATTGGTCATGATAGACTGATGACTTTGTGGATAACCCCATTGGTCATGATAGACTGATGACTTTGTGGATAACCCCATTGGTCATGATAGACTGATGACTTTGTGGATAACCCCATTGGTCATGATAGACTGATGACTTTGTGGATAACCCCATTGGTCATGATAGACTGATGACTTTGTGGATAACCCCATTGGTCATGATAGACTGATGACTTTGTGAATAACCCCATTGTCCAGCTGCCCAAGAACCTAATGTCATGATAGACTGATAAAAAAATGACTTAAAGATGAAAGAATTTGATCTAAGAAAATTGTGATGTTGTCCCAAGATCAGGTACGGAAGTTGGCAAAGATGAAATCTTGCTAGACGCAAAGTCATTTCTGAGAAATTGATTATTTTATATTTATCAAATCACTTAACTTATATCTGTGAAAATTTTAAACCTAAATTGTTTCTAGAAATACCTTACCAAGTCTTTTTATGCAGCTATTTCATAAAATAAAGTAAAATGTGTCCTGCACATACAGTTATGGAAAAGTTAACCTACTATCAGTGCCATTGCCAAGTTTCCTTGCAATCAGTTTATAAATATTGACTCCTTAATATTTTATTCTGCCTTGCATTAAGTTTGGAAAATCAGTTTAGTTTTCTTTTTTTCTCTGAAAGAGCTACTGTCAGTGATTGAAACAGAGCATAATAAATAGTCTATGGTCAAAGAGAGATAACCAATGAAAAGAAGAATACACCTTGACCTTAAATAGTAAAAACAGACTATATTTATTATATGACAAGAGAAGACTATAGTTATTGCGCAGTTTAGTGATTTGTTGTTAATTCACGTGTTGAAGAAAAAAAGGTCAGAGAAAATCGGTAGGGAAGGTTACAAGACTCGACCTTAGTCAGTAGTGGGCATCCAGCTTTTGAGGTGATAAGAGCTGACGTTTTTTATGTGGATATTTTGTAATGGATATAATATTGGAGATCTCAGTGAATCTATTCTGTAAATTCTATTATGTAAATTGCAATGCTATTGAGTGAATATATATCTATATCATTGTGCATGGATATTCACATGAATTGTGAGGACATAAAAATATATGTGTGTGAATAAACTTATCTATATATTTTACTGTTCCTGGAGAGTTTTATTAACTTTGTCAAAGCCTCGAAGAGATTGTTAGTGAAAGTGTTGAACAGTACTAAATAACAACTTACAGCTACCATTTCCTTAAATTATGCAATTTTGAATAGTTTTAAAATTAATTTTCTATTTATTTTTTGCCAAACTATAGATAAATAAATTTGCTTCCAAAAAAATATCTAAAATTTGATATCTTTTTTTTGCCTGCTTCAATACCATTCCTTGGGGTTGCACCACAACAATTAACAATTAAAGACATAACAACATTTAGCATTTTAACTAGCAGTACTAAATTGATAATTAGAACTTATAAATAATTTTTGTTTTTTTTCCTACCTGGCAACAGGCACATTAACACCAGGCATAAGACCTTCGGCTATAGGCATTCCTTCATCAGATATAAACTCCAGCTCTTTGACTCCCTGTTTTACGATGGCCTCCGCCAATCTATACGCTTCACTCCCAGCAAATAGCTGCAATATATAGAGAAAAAAAGGGTTATAAAAAATAATTATTAAAATGTAAACAACTATTGATAAGAAAAAACACAGAAAAATTACTACATCCAGACATTTACAAGAGCTCCCCCCTATGCCACTAGAAAATCTTATTGAAAGATAAATATTTGTTAGTGTTATCTAATCTAAACAGTTTATAATGAGGAATAAAACAAAGAGGAAAGAGAATTAACTGAAATATAATTAGCTTGAGGTATTTGATGTCTTTATTTTAATAGTTTATCAGATAAATATTTCTTACCTCTTCGTTATGGCCAAATGCTATATAAAATGAACGTTTGGGCACAGTTCCTTGACTAATTAGAAAGTCAGCAGCTTCTAAAATGGCCTGAAAGAAAGACAAAAGAAATGACACATAAACTTAACTTTCCTCTTTTATTTCCACTTCTCTTAATTAACCATTATTTACTTGTAAGGCTTGTGTTAAAAAAAAAAAGACAAGTTGCTAACAAAGTCAAATGATGAGTTTTTTTTAAAATGTGCTCTGTGAGTGTTTTATATTTTAAAAAAATATTCCACAGAACAATATTTGCATTTGGTATGATCATATGATATGGTATAATATGGATCGGAGGTGACTTCAACCTCCCAGACATTGTTTGGAACGACCTGAAGGTAGTCGGTCACCAGTATCCACGTGTAGTAAGCCAGACCTTCATTGATAAAATCAACGATCTAGGCTTACATCAAGTTAACGATAGTCCCGCCAGAGGCGACAACATCCTTGACCTATTCCTCACCAACAGACCAGGCCTACTGACCAGATGTTCCACCATTCCAGCACTGGGCGACCACGATATTGTCCTTATTGATAGTAAGGTCAAGGCATCAAGAGTTAAGCCTGTGTCCAGGAACGTCAGCATTTGGAAAAAAGCGGACTTCGTTGCCATCAAGAAATCCACAGAGGCATTCAGTGAGAATATAACATGCCATCCAGAACTACCTGTGGGGGAACTTTGGCGGCGTATCCAGGACCACCTAACCTCTATGATGAACAAGCATGTCCCAAGTAAAAAAACATCCACCAAGAACCATGTGCCTTGGATAAACAGTAGGCTTATGAGGATCTCGAGACGCAAGTATCGGGCTTGGCGGTTAGCAAAAACCACCAACAAAGCTGCATACTGGGAGCGCTTCAAAAAATCAAGAAAGAAGCCAGACGATCTAATCGACAGAGCTACCAGAACTATATCAACAAGATCGTTGAAGAAGACTCAAACAACAACCTATGGCGGCTAATAAAAAACAAGCGAAGCGATCCAATGGGTATTGCACCCCTAAAAAGTAATGGTCTGACATTCAGCGACAGTAGGGTGAAAGCTGACATTCTCAATAATCTTTTCTGCGCCGCATTCACCAGAGAAGACCTGAGCGACTTGCCCAGGATGGACGTCAGCACCCATCCAGACATGCCTGACATATTAATCACCAATAATGGTGTACAGAAGTTACTGTCCAATCTCAACCCAAAAAAAGCAGCAGGCCCTGACAATATCCCATGCCGTCTACTGAAGGAATTGGCCTCAGAATTGGCACCCTCACTGACCCTTCTCTTCAATAAATCACTGGCCACTGGCGAAATTCCTACCATCTGGAAACACGCCAATGTACAGCCAGTCTTCAAAAAAGGAGATAGAAGCTAGCCAGCCAACTACAGGCCAATCTCACTGACTTGTGTGTGTTGCAAGCTTCTTGAACATATCGTCAGATCGGGGATCTCGAGCCACCTGGATAGGAACAAGATTATTACTGATGCCCAACACGGATTCAGAAAAAAAGGTCTTGCGAGTCCCAGCTCATCCTCACAGTAGACGATCTGGCTGCGGTGGTTGACAAGGCTGGCCAAATCGACACCATACTATTGGATTTTTCCAAGGCCTTTGATAAGGTCCCTCACCAACGTCTTCTCCTCAAGCTGGACTACTACGGAATAAGAGGTCAGACCAAAAGATGGATTGAAAATTTCATTTTCAGCCGCACTCAACGCGTCGTCGTGGAAGGTAAGAGCGCCTGCTTTGGTCCGGTCATGTCTGGAGTTCCACAGGGTTCGGTGCTGGGGCCCACTCTGTTCTTGATCTACATCAATGACCTGGGAGACGGGATCCACGCCAGGGTTCGGCTTTTTGCAGATGATACCATCCTGTATTCTCACATCGAGAGCCCCAATGACGCTTTATATCTACAGGGCGACCTAAATAGGTTGGAGAACTGGGAATCGAAATGGCAAATGACGTTCAATGTTGATAAGTGCAACCTCCTCTCTATATCAAGGAAGAGGTCTAGGATCCCCACCAGCTATACCTTGCATGGTCACACTCTTGAGAGGGTTTCAGATGCCAAGTACCTTGGAGTGAACATCACAGAAAAACTCCACTGGGGCACACATGTCCAATCTATTGCTGCCAAAGCAAATAGAGCTTGCGCCTTCGTCCAAAGGAACCTCAAGGGATGCTCCACCAGGATCCAGACCCATTGTTATAAAAGTTTAGCTCGTCCCATCCTGGAGTACGCATCGACTGTATGGGATCCTCATCAACAACACCTGATATCTAAGCTGGAGATGACCCAACGTCGAGCGGCACGTCGTATCTTACAGGACTACGGCCTTAAAACTAGCGCCTCAGCTTTGGTGGCCCAACTTCAACTGGAGCCCCTACATCATCGCAGAGCGATAAACAAGGTCACCACTGTTTACAAGATCGTGAACCGCCACATGGAAATGTCCACTCAGCCAGGCCGAATCCAACAGGTGTCCCGCTCTACCCGAGGCCACCAGCTCAAGCTGCATGTCCCACATGCACGCACCGATGTCTACAAATATTCTTTTTTTCCGTCAGCCATTAGGCTGTGGAACACCCTGGACCAGGCCTCCATCACTGCCCCTACAGTTCAGGCTTTTAAATCGTCACTGAAGGGCTGGTCTAAAAACCTAAAGTGACACTCTGTCACCTGTTTATAATTGTTGTTTGTGATGCTTTTTATTTTATGTGTATTTAAATTGTGGACTCTTTCCTCGGTTCTATCGAGGTCTCCACAGTATTATGAATAAGATAAGATAAGATATATATGATAGAAAATGGAATACTAACTTTTGTGGAAGCTGCATAATTTGTACAACTTTAAATATTGACAATAGCAGTATTAATTAAGAAAAATGTTTGCTCACAAATTTTTATTGTTATTGTAAGACAAGTGTTCTTGTGAGAGCAAAATGGACACTGGAAACCTCTTTAATGACTTTATGGTTAACTGAATAAGACATTGATAATTGGCTAATTGAATTCTGAATAGGTTAGAGACATACTTTTCATTTGTTTTGTCTTATAAAAGGTGCATACCATAATAGAATGTTTCATATCCATAGCTCCTCGACCATAAATAAAACCATTTAAAAGTTGGCCGGAGAATGGCGGTGCATCCCAAGCTTCCAAGTTTGTTACAGGCACCACATCGAGGTGGCCCATAATCAAGTATGGCTTTAGGTTGGGGTCACTTCCCTTCACACTGAACAGTAAACTGTAATTGTTTACCACTTCCCATTTAACAAATGCACAATTAAAGAAATGAGGAAAATCTGTGGGAAAAAAAAAAATTCAGAGTTTGTAATATAGCCTACTTTCCAGAAAAAAAGACTGTCTACAATATTCATATCTGTAGGAGACAAAAAACTTAATTTAATTTAATATAAGAGTTTACATTTGAAATAAAATTTGTCATAGCAAATCCCTACTAATAAATAGATTTATATTGAAGTTAAATATCATTTAAAATTACTTTGTTTCTATCATTGTAAATTAATTGATCAAGAACTTACACTTACTGTGAGTGATAAAATGTATGTATTTTGTCAATTCATCTTTATTATAATCAATATCATCATAGCTTATTGTTTTAAAACGTAAAGCTTCTTGAAATCTGTTAAGTCTTTCATTTGTCAGCTGTATGAAGTCAGTATCATTTGTTTTACATTCTTTAACTGGACTGTCTCGTTTTGAAAGATAAATTGTCCTGACAGCCAATGTTAAAACAAGCACAGCCAGCCCTGCTAATAAGACTAATTTGAGCATTTCAAAGCCTGGAGAATCTCTGTGAAAGTATAATAATAATATTCATTATTAAAATATTAATAAGGTAAAAATTTAAAATATTTTTAAAATATAAAATAAATATAATATTAATATTAGGCAATATATATATAATATAACATTATAAATTATAATAGGTAATAATAGTATTAAATTATAATAGGCCTATAAATTATAAACCTATAAATTATAAATAAATAAATTTTAAAAATAAAAATACTACATAATTTTTACCTGTTATGTTTAATTGTTAATAAATACAAAAAAGTTAAAAGTATCTAGCCTGTAAAATTATAGACATGTAAAATACGTAATATGTTCAATAACAGTGTAACTTATTTATTTATAATATTTTTATTATAATAAATCATATGTGATATGGCTAAGAAAGAAGTGGCTACTGATGTTGTACACTGTACACACTCCCACCGATGTTTACCATCATTCTTTTAGCAATGCTCTCCCTTGGCACACGACCTTTACCCTTTGAGCCCATTCTTGTGACCCCAGTAAATTTAATTTTAGTCTTTTGCCTTTTATTTAGCTCAATTGAAAAACGTTTCTTTTATTATTACCGCTTAAAATACCAAGCCGATTTTTATAGCTTGCATGAATTATGATGGCATGCCTGATATTCATTATTAATATTCAGTTATATAGGCCTATTCAAACACTCTCGCTAAATTGTATGAATCACTTACCTCTGCTATCACAATATAAAGATATACAGATAAGTGCATTGATGCATATCACTGAGCTATATATAACTATATATCAGAGATGCGAGTAAAAAATCGGAAAAACAACATCAAACATCACCAAATTTCTAAAAAAATGACATTTGATTTGAATATCAGTCATATCATCCGTAGCAAGCAGTGTATCGAATGTGATTACGCCCAACGTTATTTCACATAGCCAACGCCTACCCCTACACTATTTATTCCTGGTAAATTGTACCGTAATAAATAGTAATCTTTTTATATTAAATTATATTAATTATTAATAGTTTTATTAATTGATTAATTTCATTAATAATTGAATATTTAAATATTTAATAGTAATAGTAAATAGTCAGCCCCATTGGGCCTAATAGTCATAATAGTCCTAATAGTAATACCCTAATATACTAAAATAATACTTTTTAATAATAGTATGGTATAGTAGTATAGTCAGCATAGTAATAGTAATAGCTAAATAGCATAATTAATAATAGGTAGCCTACTTAAATTGATTTAATACTAAAAAAAAAAGGCTACTCTAAAGTAGTCTAAAGTCTAAAGTACGATGGTCTAAAGTCTAAAGACACTAAAGACTAAAGTCTAAACTCTAAACTAGTAGGCCTAGTGGCCTAGTAGTAGGCCTACAAGTAATACCTAGCCTACTACTACTACTACTACCCGACTACTAATACTGATTCGAGTATTAAGCATGTAGGCCTACTGAAGTCAGTGACGACTGAAAAGATAAATTAAGACTCAAAGTAAAGTACTAAAGGTATAGTATAGAGTATAGTCTGAACTGAGGAGTATTGAGTATAAAGGCGAAAATTAACATAACAAGTAGCCTAACAAGTTAACAACAATTATTCACATCATAATTAAGATATGAATGGGCATTTCTTATAGCGCTTCTATCCATGCTATTAAATTAGCATGCACAGTGCGCTCTTGCCAAGAGTCTTGGTGGGATTTGTAGTGGCAGAGGTATTAGCCAAAGAGAAATGTCTTTAAATAAGCCAAAAAATTATTATTTATTTGGCTAATCTTATCTTACAGACACTCCTTATGCTTTACTTTTATAAACTTTATAAAGAAGATTATTGCGTTCTATGCTTATCCTTGGTATAATATCAGTCTAGTCTTGCATTTTGATTACGGTAGCATTTTAAGTTTTAAATGATGTTAAGTTACTGGTTTTCCTGTTATGTTCAGGCAACCCATTCCATTTCTGAATGCCACTCTGGAAGAAAAAGCACTTTGTTATTGCATCATCATTGGCTCCATAGTCTCTAAAGACTAAAGACAATTAGATTTGCGCCCTTGTGATTTCACCAGAGTCCTTTCCTTGAGAGACAGACTCTGTTGTATCGCTGGTACTTGAAAGTCTGTCCGTTAGAGTTGAGCAGGGGCAGCCTATACTCTTTGCTGCTTATTTAGCCTCCTAAATGAGTAGCCGTACAAGGCTGGTGAGCCCCATCAGCCTGAAGCATTGGTTTTGAGGCGCCAGTGGACCGCCTTATAGCCCTTCTCCTGTCAGTTGTAAACAGGTTTAGCTGGGCTCATAGGCTGAGCCACTTGTGATGACCAGGAGCTGGATTTGGTTGTCAGAGGCATTCAGAGATGCTAGCTGTTTGAATCTTTCTTGAGAAAACGGGAGCTATATACCCATTTCCACCCCAGCAGTAACCCAGTTCTTGTATATGGGATAAAAAAATTGTTTTTGTCCTTATGTTATTCTGAACATTGTAATATTTTGTTATTGTGTTGTAGGCCTATCTTTAAGTTATAATTCAATGTCTTATGTAGGCTATTATTAATACTTTAATATTTTAAGAATAAGAAAACATTTGGTCACATTTGGCACTGAACATTTTTTATTTTCCTGATGCAGTGAGATGTCATCAAATACCCTTGCTGATTCTGATGAATTGATGCAACCTCTGCGTAAAGGGAATCAGTTTGAGAATCCATGGCAAGCATGGAACTATTCATTTTACAATCTATTCAAATTTCTCTTTTTAACAAAAAGTGAAGGAAATAGGCCCGATAGTGAGGTAATGTGTTTAATGAAAATTTTGGAACATGTATTTATTGACAAACTCCCCTTGATGCGAGGCCTTCCCAATAATTCCCCTTTTGACGTAATGTCTAACATTTCATTTTTTTTTCATTAATGGTAGATGTTCGCTTTATTATATTAATTTTAAGTAATAGTAACCAAATTTTTTAATTATTTCATGGATTCTTGTGGCTATTGAGATCATCCTTTAATGAGTGACTTTATACAACCTATCAATTAAACAATAAAAAAAAGAACAAAAACTAAATACCGAAAGAAACTTTCTCACTGCAGTTTTTATATTGTAATTTTTTTTTCTTTTCTCTTAACAAAACACATTCTAATTCGTTTCTCCGTCATTTTGATGGGAGTAACCACTAGTTAATATAAAAAATTCTTAAAATATCTTTATCACATCTTTTTTTTAATTTATGAAGACTCCTTTTAAAAAAAAAAACAACTATTTTATCTTAGCGCCTTGATGAATTGCTGCCTGTGATAAAAGACGACATGTCAAAGTTTAGGACACCCCCATCCAACGGTGTGAGACATATGTGGATAGGCCATGCATCTTCACTTGTTCAGTTGGACGGTGTCACCTTCTTGACCGACCCAATCTTTGGTGATTATTGCTCACCACTTAGCATGATGGGTCCCAGGAGATACAGACCTCCCCCGTGTAGCATTGACCAGTTACCACACATTGACTTTGTCCTTATCAGTCACAATCACTATGACCACTTGGACTACAGTTCAGTTGTATTATTGAATCAAAGGTGAGATTTATCAATTTAGTCTCATTTAAATTGTTAAAGACTTATCGGACCAAATTGATGGCCATGGCATACTAGGGGATGTGTGGCCAGCACAATGCCCAGCCGCCCTTACTTTACCCCAACTCCCCATCAGAGCTGGGTAGACTCAGGGACACCCTCAAGTCCCGGGAAAAAATCCTAGCATCCACCAGGATTCAAACCCAGAACCTTCAAATCACCAGTTGAACACGCTGCTGCTTGGTCATGTTAAAGACAAATACTACTATTGTAAACTCCCGGATATAGTGAACAACTTTTCTGATAATTTACCAAATGAATTAATTTTGTTAAGATATTTTTTTTATATCTTTTATGGCAGGTTTGGTGACCAATTGAGGTGGTTTGTTCCCATGGGCCTAAAGAAGTGGATGAATGACAGCGGATGCAGGAATGTGATAGAGATGACCTGGTGGCAGGAGCACATGGTCAATGAGCGGGATGATGTCAGAGTAGTCTTTACTCCAAGCCAGCACTGGTGTCAGCGTGGAGTTTTCGATAGAAACAAGGTCTTTCCTTGCCCTCATATAGAGTCTTTATGTCATAAATTACTCATGTGTTTGTTGTAAAGTATTCTTGTGGGGACGAGGATTCACATAACTACGAACTCTGTGATTGACTATAACTCTGAAGACTCTCTAGATGTTAGGCAATGATCCAAGCACTGCTGCTATAGTCATTGCATTCTGGGCAGATATTGAAAACTTTTGATCTGAATAATATTCCTTTTTTTGAAGAAGAAAGAAGTAAATTTTACAAATAGGAAAGTAAAGACGCACAAAAATGTCTAGGTTTTTATAGAATAGAATGACCCAAACATAGATAAAGATGCTGTTTATAAATCCTTTTCAGACTCGAGTATAGTTTGATTTGTTAAACATGGAGAAAACATTGGCATACAAAGACTTTTAAAGAAATTGTAAAAATATGCAAAGTGAGCAAATATTTGTATGAATGAAAGGGTTAAGGATCAAAGAGTCCTACAATAGCATATGTAGAGTAGCTTAAAAGTATTAGTATGGGCTAATGGAGAAAGATAGAGGATTATAGTTATAGATGGAAAGAACTAGTTGAGACAGATTGGCATGCAAACAAGATTTAAGATGGCAAATTTCAATGCTAAAAAATAATTTAATTTTATTAGCCTGTTTATTATTATATGCAATGAATGCATAGTTACAAGCCTGCATTTTGCTCTGTTTAAACAAAAGATCTGTGAAAGTTTTGATTTTAAAAAATGTAGATGTATTTCAACATTTGTATTAAAATACTGAACTCTTTATTAGAGAAATTATTTTGGATTTGGATTTAATTATAGATTCATTAATTTCTTATTTAAAAGAAAGCCTTTTGATAGAATTCATACAGTTATTTGTAACATTGTTTATTTTCTGATTTGCAGGTTCTTTGGGGCAGCTGGTGTGTCATTGGTCCCAAATCTAAGTTTTACTTTGCCGGAGACACAGGTTACTGTGGTGTATTCAAGACAATAGGGAAGCGTTATGGTCCATTTGACTTGGCTACCATTCCCATTGGTGCTTACAATCCCAGGTATTTTTTTAAAATTTTAAATATTGGTTTAAATATTCTAGCTTTGTACCTATCCAATTTGTGTCAATCCAAATCGATATATGAGTTATTTCCATTACTTGTACAAAAATGGTCCCTTCAGACCAAATTGATCCGTAGGGCATGTAACGCTGCGTTCACCAGTATTTACTTTCTGTGTCAAGGTATATTAGGGTATTGTGGGGCCAGCATAATGCCTAGCTGCCTTTACTTTTTCCTAACTAATGTCATGTACCCCTCAGAAGTGGTAGATTTAGGGACACCCTCCAGACACAGGAACAAATCATAGCTTGCACTAGAATTTGAAACCCAGGACCTTCGTTACACCAGCCGAACAAATGGACGCAAATCATCAAGATGTTCTATTCAATGATGAATTTATTCATATTAAGATTATGGTAGTCTTATTATTTTTACACATTTGAAAACCATTCCAATACAGTTATTGTAGAATTAACTTCTTATCAATGAAGAATTGAATCGACATAGTAAGCATAACATTTTAAAATACAAAATATAAAAGTCTTTCTGTGCCCTTTACAATGTCACTATCTTGTTAACTTCTGACCCGTAAACTGTATCTATGACTCAATTTATTTTATAATTGGTATCCTTTTATTAAACCTTCATAAAAGTAATTTATTAAGATTTTTAAATTTAGTAGTTTATATAATCAATTTGTTTAATATTTAATCTAAAAAATTTTTTTTAAAAGATGGATGTTGGCTTATCAACATGTAGACCCAGAAGAAGCCATACAAATTCACAAGGATGTCAAAGCTAGCCAATCCATTGGGATCCATTGGGGAACATTTCCAATGGGAGCAAAAGAGGTAAAAATGTTTTGTGTGTTTGAAGTTTATATTTATTGCTTCATTTAATATTTGAGCCGAATTACAAATGTTTATAAAACAATTGATACTCTGTTAATCCTATGGCTAATCAAAAATCAGTTTAAACTTAAACAAAGCTTTTTAATATATGGGCCTCAAACGTAAAATCTCATGCCGAAAGAAATTTCATCACATTTCTCAGTCAACTTAATCTTTTTTCTATCCCAGCATTCAATTTACATTTTTCTAATATGTCAATATTGTAACAACACATTATAATGCTGGGGTGAAATATTTATGTTTAATTCGTAGTTTGTTGTTTTATAAAATTATGTAGACCTATCTGCTTATACGTTATCAAAACTGGTTCCAAGCTTGCATCCTTGGGGATGAAACTTCAATAGTTAGCTAATCACTTTTTTTTTAATGTGATAAAGACGCTATGGATCAATTTGGTCTGATGGGATACTTTACTTATTTTTAATAACATAATAAATGTAGGCAGTTTTGTCTTTTGTTTTTTGTTTTGTTTTTTTAAGTCTTCTGTTTAACTGAACACATTATTTTGATATTCTTTCAGCATTTTCTTGAGCCCCAGACCAAACTCAGAGAGTTATTAGTTGAAAAAGGAATGAATCCAGACACATTTTGTACAGTTCCCCATGGCAAGATTATTACATTTGGTGATGCCTGATATTCTAGCACTGTTGTTTTTTATTGTTTCACATGTCATTTTTTCAGGCATCATTTAGAGGATATTAACTCTGTCTTCTTAAGATAAAGGCTATAGCAAATATACAAAGATATACCATAACATTTTTTTTTATATCAATCAGGGTTAATATGGTTTGGGAAAGTTAGGGATAACTGACAAAGCCATGGAAAAGTTTGTGAATTTCAATAATGTGGACAATACAGCTTAAAAATACCTACCTAAATTGCATTTTTATTTTAAAGTAAATAACCATGTAGTGAAAAAAAACTCTTTTCTTGTTTTCTTCTTTACAAATTCCTTATTAAGCATCCACAAACTTTTACAAATTTGGATTATCTATGTACACTGCCAGTATACTTTAAAAATGTCAAACATGCCGGTGAAAATTGGTTTAAGAATGTTTTTTTTTAAGTTTGAAAATTATTTAAATGATTTTAGAGTTAGAACCCTGTCAATGGAAATCAAATTGAATATATTATTTAAATATTATTTTAAAAGAAAAAAACTTCATTCGTTACAAAAAACACAAAAGAGTTACTTTAAAATTTAATTTTCATTTTTGTATTGTTATTTTCACTATTTTGAATTAATTGAAATAGTCTGCTTGTATAGTACATTCTTAGAACAATAAAAATTCATAGTTTGATCAATTAAAAAAAAAAATTATTCACAAAATTTTAGTAAAATTTAAAAATTCAGTGAATTAAATTTGTCTTAAGTTTTACTATGTCAATTAAAAATGCAATCAGATAATAAAATTAGGTCAAGTTATAATATATCAATAGCAATAGAAAGGCCTAAACTAACATTGTTTTCTGTATATTTGTTTTGAAATGTATTTTTTTATAAAATAATTTTTAGTTTCAGTGTTATTTTCACTATTTGCAATGTATTGCATTTGTCTTTCTTACAGAGCCAATAAAACTATTAAAAAAAAGAAAACTATCTGTACTTTAGAGGCCAATGTTTATTATGCTACTGATTGATATGTGACACCCCCAGAGGCATTCTCATTCACTGTCTATGTGATATTTCTAAATATAATATTTACTTCTCATGTCTTTCAATACAAATTCCTTGTTGCTAGGGAATAATACTTTTATTAAAAACATTATATATATAAAAAAAATTGATAAATACAAACAACTTATATTATACCATCCAGTCATTAAAATTTAAGTTTATCTTTGCTAGCTACACTGCTCATATATCTGCCTATAGAAACTTTTATTTCTCATCTCTTCTGCCCAATTTTCTTATCTTAAGATAAGATTTCTGTATTGATCCGGAATGGAAATGTGGCTTGAATACATTGATTACATTAAAACAAGAAAAATATTCCATACACAAGCACACGATCCAGAACAGATACAGTACACCCGCACACACACACACACCCTCTAGTCATCTTCAAATCTGCAAAACACAAGCATCTGGCTTCATTATGCTTTACAGTCAAGGAGCAGCATTGATACAATCTCACAGAGTAAGGAACAAACAAGCTCTTGTACCTTTCAGTTTTTGCTCTGATTCATGGGTTGGCAACCTAAGGCACTTGTGCCAAACTTGGCACGCAGAGCGATTTTCAATGGCACGCAAGAGACCTCAAGATGTGTTTATTATTGATAAAAAACAACATCATTTTTCTGTTCTGAATGAGAAAAACCTGAATGAAGACACATTAAACTCAAATGGATATCTTGCATTATGCATTGGGGAAAGGAAGGAGGGCGGCATAAAGCAAATGTAGCCTACAAACCGATCTTTAGGGAACTGATGGTAGGCTACACTTTTCACATTGTTATTAATGAACAAACAACTAGATTGTTAGGCTATCTTATCTAGATATGTTTTATTTTGTTATTTTTCAAATAAATCTTGGATACGAAGATTCTGTTTTTTTTTTTTATTATTTTTTAATATTATTTCAAATTCTTTTGTTATGGAAAGTTATAATCCATATTTTATAAATAATGCATTTAATAGTGATGGGAGAGAACTGCTTTTTTATACCAACTAATTAATTTCTAGAGTAAAGTCCCCTGTTTCACCTGAACTCACTGAGCTATATCATATCCTAACTTCATTGTAAACAATTTTACCTGACCTCTTATGTAAACAGAAAAATTGCAAGGTAATCGTAGGGTTGCAAGGTAAAATTGATGTTCTTTTAAAAATGTGTACATGCAAGTCATAATTTAAAACAAATGTTATAATTTATAATACGGTACTAAAAACTATAATATGATGGCACAAGCTTTGTATCTACTGAAGTTATATATTAATTATAGTAGGCCTAGGCCCTATACCCTATCCTATACCTAATTTAGTAGTAATAGTAATAGTCACAGCAGTCAGCAGGGAGAGAGCCAGTTATGAGATCCTTCAAACAGTAACAGGAGTGATGTGCTCAGACTTTTTCTTCAGCAATAAAATCCGTCTTGAAGAGATTGGTAACCTCTGAATCTGGTTTTGAGATTTGACATCAATTGAGGCAGACCTCATAAAAAAACTTTTATGGTACTAACTGTATACAGTAATATCAATCCTTGATTGAGTCATAGTCATATTAGACTCATATTGAATGAGACTCATGAGATAGCAACAGTCAACAGTGTTGGCTAATTCTCTCTTGTTATCAAGGACATATCTACTAAGAGCTTGTAAATGTATAAAACAAGCCCTAACAACAGAGCTGACCTAAAAAACTACTGTAAGCCTATAGTAAAGTACCCGTCGGACCGAACTGATCCATAGGTCCGATGAAGCAGCGTTCACCAGTTTCTGTGGCCACGGCATACTAGGTGATTGTGTGGCCAGCACTATGCACAGCCGCCTTAACTTTACCACAACTAAGGTCAGGTACCCATCAGAGCTGGGTAGACTCAGGGACACCCTCCAGTCCCTGGAAAAAATCATACCCTGCACCAGGATTCGAACCCGGGACCTTCGGCTTGCCAGTCGAACGCGCTGCCGCTCGGCTACCGTGCCCCATTGTAAGCCTATAGTATCAATGAAAAAGCCAAGATCTCTAGCCTTGTTGGATAAGGGATTGCATTGACAGAAAGGCTACACAAATGACCACCACTTTATCATAAACAAAAATAGACATTTAGTAATACGTCAGCATTATTAATTTTTTAAAATAATGACAGCTATTTTATATTTTACATACATTTCAGATACATTCAAAATTAATTTAAAATAGATATTCTATTGTTATTGCTGAGATGAAATGGAAGCTTTAGTAGAAGATTCGGAGATTGCTGACAATGAGATCAAAGGTAGTCATCATCTGTTTACACCAGACGGCAGATATAACAGCTCCTGGGAAGCATGGAGAAAACCCAGCTTTGGAAGTTTGCTCAAATTTTTATTTATGCGCGGTGAAGCTAATGTACCAAACAGTGTGGTAAGTAAAATATTTTATTGAAGCTTTTAAGTAAGTAAAGTACCCTTCGGACCAAACTGATCATAGGGTTTGAGAAGCAGCGTTCACCAGTTTCTGTGGCAAAGGCATGCTCTGGGATGTGTGGCCAGCACAATGCCCAGCCGCCTTTACTTTACCCCAACTAATGTTTGTTACCAATTAGCGCTGGGTAGACTCAGGGACACCCTCAAGTCCTGGGAAAAAATCATA
The DNA here is from genome assembly GCA_949126835.1 of Anisus vortex. NCBI lineage: Eukaryota > Metazoa > Mollusca > Gastropoda > Planorbidae > Anisus > Anisus vortex. The sequence continues at coordinate 37,678,371 of OX421496.1, forward strand.
ATCTCTACCAGGATTCGAACCCAGGACTTTTGGATCGCCAGTCAAACGGGTTGCAGCTGTGCCCCATATTGACACTTATAACTGTCCTTAATTAAATTTTAACATGGAATAACATTTATATATTCACTTTTTCTGCCATTGTATAATATAGTTTTAAAAGATTTAAAATGAGTTTAATTCATGTAAGAAACATTTTTTTTTAATTCTGTAAATACATTTTTTTATTTGTCAAACTTTTTGTATATTCTATATCAACTATATCTAATTCTGTTTGTGCAGGAGCTGGATAAAACATTGCCTGTTATAAAGCCTGACACATCACAGTTTAGTAAATCCCCCGAAAAAGGTGTAAGGCACATGTGGATTGGTCACGCCACATCTCTTGTCCAGCTGGATGGTATCACACTGTTGACTGACCCAATATTTAGTGATCGTTGTTCGCCCTCTCAGTGGTTTGGCACAAAACGGTACCGGCCACCACCTCTTGCAGTCAACCAGCTGCCAAAAATTGATTGTGTCATAATTAGCCACAACCATTATGATCACCTGGATTTGAATAGCGTGAAAGCTTTAAATGAAAGGTGAGTTTTTGAGCAAAAGAAAATTGAACTTTTATATGTTTGGCAAAATAAACACTTGTTTGTGAAATGTGTTAATTTTAAATTACGTCAATTATAATTTGAAATTATTGCCCTAGACTCACTTGTCTAAAATCGCGTCTTATATAAGAAGCTTATTAGAAAAACAAACACCCCCTTTTTTCTTTACGAAAAGGGGAAATAGATTTGCCTGATTTTCTGTTAATAAATAAGTCTTATCAGTCTAAATGATTGTAAACCGTAGCATCCTTTCCGATTTTCCATTATACTGAATTGTTCATATGAATTGTTATATTATTAATTATCTATAATAGACTATTGCTGTATCCTGTGGTCCAAGGTTAGTGCAGCAGAGGATTAGAGTGGAAAATAGCCCCCACTTTTCTGGAACTATCCTCTTGGCGAGCGTCTCAAATAACTTCTGTAAACTAAAGTCCAACTTCTGCCGGTCTTTAACAACTTGGTTCCTTATATAAATCTGGCAGATCTAGTTTCTAATAATAAAAAGGGGTTCAAGGAGGGCCACTAGCGCCTTAAAAGCCAGTAGCTTCAGGCAGTTGGAGTTCAAAAACCTTGTTGGGTAACTCATCTAGGGAGAGGGAAACTCCAATCCCAGTTGTCCGCTACCTTGAGGTTACACATGTCAAGAGGTCAGGTTTAGGGGGGAAACTAACTGAAAATCAGGGGATGGAGTCCCTAAGGCTATAGCAATCGCGCTATATCTAAGGCAACTCCTTTGCAATGCAGACAGTCCCATTTTGTATCAACCTAGCTGTTCCCTTAGAAGAGGGTGTGGAGAGGGGGGCCTTCTGCCTAGGCAATAGCTTACCTTCTTAACCCATTGCCTGGACTAATATAGCTCCTTCTACTTCCTATACCAGACATGGTTTTTCCAAGCATTCAACTAAACTAGAGAGGTCACTCCAGCAGGCCACCCTGGCATTGGAAGACACAGAGAGGGTAGCCAGGAGAAAAGCAGAGACCCAAGAAACTATGCCATCATCCCTTAATAATACCTAATTATCCAACTATCATAAAGCCTTGAGTTTTAGAGTTTAAAAGAAAAAAAAGGTTCATAATTATTACTTTGCTCATATTTCTGAAAGTATTTCACTGCCTCTTCTTTTTATTCTGTTTCCTAACACTGAAGGTTTGGAGAAAGTCTGACCTGGTATGTGCCCATGGGTCTGAAGCAATGGATGAACGACAGGGGCTGCACAAACGTTGTTGAGCTTCTGTGGTGGCAGGAACACCTTCACAGTGAGGAGTCAAAGGTCAAGGTGGTGTGCACACCTTGCCAGCACTGGTGCAAGAGGACTTTGAATGACGACAATAAGGTTTAGAATTTGCTTTTAAATAATCCATTGAAAAAAATATGCAGTATAATATATATTATAAATGAATACGTTTGTATGCAAGAGTTTACCCTGCTTTCCACTAAATCCTGTATCCCTTTTACCATCTTCATAGCTATGTCGAACAGTGTTTTCAATTCCCCAATATGCAGAAACATTTTGTAAGACATTCTGTTTTTTTACATATTCATGAAAACACCTAAATATAGATAATATCCATTTAAGTAGCATCAAGCTGGAAAGCCTAATCACTCCACAATAGAAAATAAACACCTTAGAGCTTTTAAACTGGATATATAGCTTTTTTTAAATATATACATATAAAACTAAAACATCTAGTTTCCATGCTCTTGGGCTATTTAAAATCTTTTTTAATCAAATGAATTTTTATTAAGCTCTTAGGTATTAAAAAAATAAACGAAGACATAAGCATAAGAAACCAGCAGCTAAGACTTGATTTCCATATTGCGTATTAAAAGGAATAACTTTTTCTTTGCTCGTATTTGTCTCTCCAGGTTTTATGGGCTAGCTGGTGTGTGCTGGGACCGAAACATAATTTTTACTTTGCAGGAGACACTGGTTATTGCAACGTATTTAAAGAAATTGGTAAAAAATATGGACCTTTCTCTCTTTCAACTATACCTATAGGAGCTTACAATCCAAGGTGCTTTTTGCCAGGTTTTCCTAAGAATTAGATATTATAATAAAAAGTCTTAAAAATTGCTTTCAAAAAACAATGTTTGGATATCTTTCATAATACTATTGCTATTTATTGTTTTTTTTTTTTTTTGTGAGGGCTTCCCATAAACAGTGTTGTTTGATATTTCTTTTAGATCATATACTCTCTTTGGTACAAATAATATGTCAGACAAAGCAACTTAAAAGAAAAAATACTAATTGGTTGAAATAAAGTTATAAAAATTATTAAAATGTTACTTTTTTTATTGAATATTTCATGAAACCTGCCAAAAAATTATTACTTTAAAAAACAAACAAACTGGGACTGTTATAATAATTCCATATAATATAATGGGACTTGTTTATATTTTTTTTAAGTTGAATATTAAATTTGATGTAAAATCTTTCAACCACCCTTTCTCTTTGGACGCCTATTGTGAAAAAAAGTGACTCCTATCCCTATCATGCCATTTATAGAGAACCCATTTTCAAATGACAGATTTGGACTTGGTTTAAAATCTAAAATCTAAGTTTGCATTGTTACCAATCTTTTTTGCTTTGTTTAAGATGGTTCCTGAAGAAACATCATGTTGACCCTGCTGAAGCTGTTGAAATTCACAATGACGTCAAGTCTAAAACATCAATAGGAATTCACTGGGGAACATTTGTTTTATCGAAGGAGGTATTGAGGACATTTTCTTTTATTCATTTACAATTTATAGATAGAAAACAACAAAATCCATAATAAATGTGTAGACTCTCTAAATATTTTAAATAAGTTTATAATTTTAACTTTATAGGTCTAATAGGTTTGCATTCACATTTTTTAGAAATTCAAATATTTGGAAAAGTAAATAAAATAAGAAAAATTATAATTTAAAAAAAAAGTAAAATGTTACACCTTGCATTTAAAACACTCAGAAAGATTCTTATACCGTATTAACCATTGTTTTACTGTAATTTGTGATTATAATCAAGATTCGAATAATATACCGTAATAACCTCTGTTTTACTGTAATTTGTGATTATAATCAAGATTCGAATAATATACCGTAATAACCTCTGTTTTACTGTAATTTGTGATTATAATCAAGATTCTAATAATATACCGTAATAACCTTTGTTTTACTGTAATTTGTGATTATAATCAAGATTTTAATAATATGCCGTATTAACCATTGTTTTACTGTAATATATGATTATAATCAAGTCTCTAAACTAATAAAAGAAAATAACAATAAATATCTTCCAATAAAAGCTCTTGAAATTGTGCTTTTTCTTTTCTTTTTCTTTTCAGTTTTATTTGGAGCCAAGGGAAAAACTTAGAGAGGAATTAGAGAAACGAGGAATGAACCTATCATCATTTATAACAGTCAATCATGGAGATGTTATAGTTGCAGATGATAAATAGTTGTAGTCTTTTTCTGTCACAAAATTTAGCAAAATCACAAATTAAATTTAGTTTTAAACTAGTAGAATCTTTTAATGATTGCAATTTTTTAACAGAGCAAGTTAAAACAAAAAAACAACAGAATCAGTTTAAAGGAAAAAAAAGCACTTTAAAAGATTTTATTAAAAATCCCGGTAAAATCCGAACTTCTATATGTTAGCACTTATAAGAAGAAGAGTTGTTATTAAAACATTCTTTTGTGGCCATTAAAAACTTTGAGCCAAAATTAAAAAAAATTAATGCCAAATCTAAAACCACAAACCGAAAGTAAGGATAATTGTAAATCTCCTTTCTAAAGTTAAATTTTTTTTAAATATAATATCAAAACAAAACAATTTAAACACGTAGCCTCCATATTTTGAAAGTCTTTGTATCATATTGTATGACTAGTAGTAGTGGTCTAGTTTACTGAATGAATTTATAATAGCCTACTAGTTCAGAATAATTGTAGGCCTATTTAATTTTGAAGGTACGTATAGCCAGTATAGGCATACATTGCTTTACACAAATAATACTTTACTTCACTGTAAAACTAGATTAGATCTAGATTCTAGACCTAGTAATAGACTAAATAGTAATAGTAGGCCTATCGCTATAGTATTAGTTTAGTAAATTTAGTACTATTAGTAACTATTGGTATAGTAAACTATAACTTAGACTTAGAATACTTAGAATAACTAGACTATAACTATATTATTACTATTTTTTTATAGTATAGCCAGTATAGGCCTAGTCTATTAAGTCTATTGTATTTGTAATTTTCGTAGAACTATTCAACTCTTGATTATTGACTATTATTATCATTATTTATTATAGGCCTACCAGGTAGTAGTCCTATTAGTAGTAGTAGGCTATAGTTTAGAGTATAGACTATTGACTATATAATAGTATAGTATAGAAGAGTTGTCCTAGACTGGCGTCGACTCACTGTATCAGTATCAGTAAAAACTGAATAAATCATGACCGGAAAATTCTTTGTAGCCTATGCGATACAGTTATGATCAGTTATATGAGTTAGGCTGTAGCTATAATCTAGTAAGACTAGTAGGCCTAGCTATATCCACTATCATTTAGGCTATATTATAATCTAGTTAAATCTAGTAGGGCCTATCATATTAAATGATATTATTACTAATTTCTGCTGTTTGTACAAAAATAGTAGGCTTAGGGCTTAGGCCTATAGTAGTCTATACTATACTATACTGCTATAGCCGCGCTATAGTGACCTAGCCTACGTTATGCCTATAGTAGGCCTATAGCATTTAGGCCTAGTAGGTAGGCCCATGCCGCATGCCCTATAGGCTATGCTATATATATTTAATAATTGGTAGTGTAGGCCTAGGTCTATTGTTTGAGGGCTTTTTCGTTGACCTATAATATGTCTAAACTTTAATGTTAGGACCTACTATGTTAGGCCTACTACTACTAGGCCTATAGCTATGTATTTTTATGTGATAGACCTATTTGTAGGCCCTAACTAATTGGCCTAAGCCTATTAATAAATCATAGCAGGCCGGGAATCGGCTATGGCACATAGGCATAGGCCTGATATATATTAGCCTATAATGAGCTCCAAAGAAGTAACAAATAGGGCTTAAACTAAGACTATATTGTGTGTGTGTGTGGGGGGGGGGGTAATGTGTTGCTTATGCTTCCCCCACCCCTTCTGTGCCTATTCTTGAATATGAAATCTGTTAAAGAAGTTTTTAAAATTTTTGTGTAATTTTCAATCTCTATCCTATTTTAATTAAACATAATATAGTCAGTCATATAAAATATTGTTAGTTTGTAGATAGTCTAAGATAGGAAGGGGAGGGCAATTGTTGGGCATTGTTTTATTAGGCAGGTTTCTGAATGTTGGACAATTGTAACAGTAAATTTTCCTAAAAAATGTTAACATAATTGTGAACATCACCTCAATCTCTAATAATTATTTAGTAAGAAAGACTAAATTTGGCAGAAATCCTTATACATTTAATTTTAATACTTTCTATAGAATGGCTCACTTGGAGAAGATTATGAACAATATAGGCTATATAAATATTAAATATATAATGTATTGTAGTCCACACTTTGTGTAAAAAATAATTTAGATTAATTTTAAAATGTACACTACTTTAACTTTATATATATTTGTAATTAAAAAAGTTATTCATTAAAAATGAAATGAACATTTTTGATAACAGGCTATTATCTCCAGAGTGTAACGTGGAAGGGTTTGTTAGCCCTGGGGTGGGGAGGGGTGCATACCAAGACCCTGTCAGTGTCATGCAGCCTATGGCATGGTTTTGGGTAGAGTCAAAATTGCGCAAACCCAGGACCCCTTCAATAATAGGACCCCGACCAACATATGGAAGCTACATCATCCATTACTAAGAGCAAACTAATTGGTCCAAAAACGCTCATTCAAGATTCACGACTAATTCTTAAACGTACAGGTCGATCCCCTAATGGCGAAAAAAAATAGTAGATGCAAGCACCGTTTTTTTACTATATAACCTATATTAAGAACACACGGCGCTTTGTTTTCAGTTTTTAAACTTCTACAGATTCAAGAACCATAGAGATAAAGACTCTAAACTCTAGGCATATGAAGATTGCCCACTCACAGATGAGTCCAAATGCCCAATTCATTTTTGCCAAAGCTAGATTACGCTACAAAAATTATTAGCGACAAGCACCGTTTTTTTACTATATAAAGCCTATTAAAAAACTAATTATATTAAACTTCATAGATATATAGTTTAGGGCTGTCTATTTCAATTAAAGTTAATATATATAGGTTAGGGCTGTATTATATTATTATTATTATTCCCCATGCCAAACTGGCAAATAAATGTTGTTATTGCCAACTCTTATATAGTGAAATTTGTCACGTATAGAAGTTCGGATTTTACCAAAATCCCTATGATCCAATCATAAAATTGCCAAGTAATGTAGATGCTCATACATAAAAATAAGAAAGTATATGTATATTTGAAACTATTTGTCTTGGCAAATAATATTAGACTAATAAGCACACAAATAGTTGCCAATACGAACAGATACATTTTTTTATATTTCCATAAAAGTCATTCATTTTATTACATGATCCGGATTTCAGTTTTGCAAAAAAAAGTCCTAACTACAGCCAGTATAACTACTGTTATTGTTGTAAGTTGGCACATAAAAGGAAATGCAAGGGTTGAAGTTGAAGTAGACGAAGCTTTTACTCTGTTCATGGCTGGATTCAGCAAACAGTATGCCCAAATAGACATAATCTGTACTTGGTGGAAATGTCTATTTAGTTAAGCCCTAATGTATACTAGGGGGTGTCCATTAATTACTGCATGTCAACAAAATAATAAAAGAGGGTCTAAAAAAAGTGACCATTGTTGACTTGGGGGAGAGGGGAAGGTCAGGAAAAGTTGGCGTCAACAATGTTACTTTTTTTTTTAAAATAAATAAAAAATGGACACAAGTCGTGCATTTGTATGACACTCACTCATTGCCCATCAACAGCCTACCACTTAATACGAGATCTAGTACTAGATTATGCTTATACTAAATCGCAAACATGGCCTTTGGGCCTACCCTCTCTAAGCTGATCTGAACAAAATAAAAACAAAAGGCATTATGATTGTGTAGGGGGTGCAAAGGTGATGGGCACATATATAGTGCCAGTGGGGGAGGCAGGGGGTGTGCAAATTGTGTGTATGTGGGAGAAAATATTGCACCAGGGAGGGCAATACAAGTTTTATTCTCCTTTATAAACTAATATAGTTTCGCGAATAACTTTATAATAGGTGAAACATTAAAATTAGGTAGATTAAATAGATCTATTAAAAAAAAGTTCCAAGTTTTAATTTTCTGGAAAATATTATATGATTTATATAAATATACAATTTGTAACAATCAGTGGTATACGTAGGTGAGAAGGGGGGGGGGGGGGCAAATAGTGCAAGGCAGTAGTGGTAGGTATGTTCATACTATTAAATATTATTATGTATAAAGAACGGGGGGGGGGATGCAAGAGGGAATATATATAGTGAACTTACAGTGGCCTAAAAAAATTTGGAAGGCTAATCAACTCATGCATGATTGCCCCTAATCTATTTAACAACTTGCATTGTATTATATTATCTATAGTGAAATGTAAAATTATATTCATTAAATAATTCTATGAAAATGAGAAAAAAACAAAAAAGAAAAAATCCTTGGATTGGCGGCACATTGTGACCTACAGTTACCCTTCCACCCCGTGGCTATACACCTATGAGAGTTAAATAGTCAATTTGAATTCTATTATTTTAATTATGCTATTTAAAAAATAAAATCCAGCATATAAATTTTTTTTAGTTTTAGGGAGGGGGGGGGGGTCCAAGTTGTTGACATAGTTTTAATTCTAAAAGTTTGACAATTGTTGATAAGGGGAGAGGGGAGGGAAAAATGGCCTGAAAACTGTTGACGTAAATAATGGACGTCCCCCTAGTTTATATTATCAAAACCATTGTAAAGTAAAAGATAACTTTACACAACTTTCACTAATTAAAGTTATCTTAATAACGTGTTGCGTTATGGCTGTTTGTACTATTAGAATAAGATCACCATTGTTATTGTTAAAATAATTTTCTTGATTATTTTTGTTACATTTGCAAAATGTACATTTTCATAAGGTATTTTTTACATGAGTTTAATATAATTTAAAAAAATGAAAATTGTTTTAATAGATATGCACATTTTATTCAATTTTCTTCAATATGATGAATTGGCACATATTGCATAACCCACATTCTCCATTTATGTGTAACATATTAATTTGTGTTTAATGGATTTAGATTTATTAAACATTCACATTTCTGTAGCGATCAGATCTTTGTTTTTAATCATTATTAAAATGAAGTTGAATAAGTTTTTTTTATTGTAAGTAATTTCTGACAAATGTAGAGCAATATATGTATGGCCCTTAACGTGCAGGTTAATAATAATAATTGAACTTTAAGTCTAACCAAAATTGTTTAAAGACACAAGTAAAATTTTTTTCAGTTTTGTTTTTAACTAATAAATCTTTATTGTTTATGAATCCCTTTAATTTGCAATTATCTTTATTGGTCAATATACAATCATCCTCATATAATAAGCCTTTTAGGAACTGGTAAGCACTATAAAAAAAGGTTAAGGAAACTCCACAGAATATAATTCTAGTTCATAAAAAGAGCAAAAGAAGCTGTACTTCACAACCAGGGTCTTTTGTTGTCTGCTTAGCGTCTGGTTCACCATAATACACTCAAGGCACTTGATGAAGGTTCTAAAGAAGAATTTAGTATGCACAATAAAAACATTCAACTTCACTGGTCAATAATATTTACGGTAGCTACTTTATTGCTATGCAAAACAACAACCAAATTACACCACTGTGTGCCTTAATATAGGTTTTGGTACAGAAAGTGCTAGATTGGGTTTTCAAAAATGAGCCCAATGGATTTTGTTTTGTATTTTTTTGTAAATAAGGTGTTAATAGTAATTTAATATAAGAAATTATTTTTTTTTAAATTACCTTTAATTTAATATTATGGGGCTAATCATATTTTTATTATACTAAAATCCTTGAAATTGAAATACTTTACCCTAAATTTAAAAGAAAAAAGCGGCATACTATTATTGTACCATGTGTTTTCAGCAATAACAAATTTAATGTAAAATATTAACTGACAGTTTGTAGGCCTATATTTTTAGTTTTATGAATTTTATGAAATGTAGGCTAATCGAAATTCCATAATAGGCCTATATGATTTTAATAAAATTTAATAGATCTTTGTTTGACAAATTTAATCAAGATTAAATATTGTATACAAATAAAGCATAGACTTTAATTTCCATATTTTTACAGCATAACGACAAAAACCTATTCATTTTCGAAGTGATCCGATTTTAAAATTAATAAGTTTTGTTATTTTTTAAAATTTAATAATGATTGAATGAATATTTCAATCACACCCCGCCATTGGCAAAGCCTGATATCCCACCTGCAGACTCACTGCTTAAAGACAATTTTTAACCCTAACCCTCCTACGAAGGCAGAATTCCCAAAAGCACCAAAAAGTGAAAAATGGAAAAGCAGCCGGTCCAGATGGAATCCCTCCAGAGGCGCTTAAGCAGACCCATCGACCACAGCCAATATTGTTGCTAGGCTGCCTTAACTGCAGAAGATTTTGAGGGAGCGTAAAGTACCAGTAATACACTGGTAAAGGTGCCACGTGGTAAAACTCCCCAAGAAAGGAGACGTATTATAGGATCCTGCAAAAAAAAAAGGCGTGGAATCATGCAGCTATTATAGTTATAGTGCCTAGCAAAATTCTGACCCGCATTATTCTCGACCGAATAAAGTGACTAAAGGATGCAGTGGAAGAAAAACGTAGACCCGAACAAGCCGGCTTCAGTTCCTTGAAGACATGGACTTCGCGGATGTGGGAGAGCGGGGCTAGTTGTCAGTGCGGGTAAGTTGTCATAGTCACTATTTTGGAATGTTGTAGCTAGATTGATGCTGTCATCTTTTGGTATTATTTAAAGGACATATAATTATGATTGTTATAATTGATCTTATTAAATTGGCGTTAATAGTTTTTATTCAAAATGCAAAAATGTCAAAATCATCATTTTGAGTAACTTTTTAAATTTTTTGTTTTATCTTACACTACATTGACAATAGCTATTCTTTGACTTTTATTTTTTGATAATATTGTAGTGTTGGGATCGCTTATGTTGATGAGCTAGTCAGTTATCAGTCTTACACCAAGGATAAAAAGTTATTTAGGTCAAACCGTCCTCTACCCTATGTGGGGCAAGTTGTCATATACACAAATTACTGTTAAACTACTCTTTTTTTATATTTACATTACTAAACTTATTAAATTAATGTTAGTAGCGTAAGCAATGCTAATTATTACCAACATATAAATCAATGATGTATTTATACAAAAAATAGTTTGATTTACCAGTATAGACCTAAATTTCTAATAAGTTTAATATAATTAATAGACCTTAAAACACTATTGACTTACTGATTTTTTTGTTAAATATCTAAAATTATGAAAATAACCATACAAAATATTATCAACTTTTTACATTATCAGACCTAGCATTTTGGATAGTAAATATAAAAAAAATCCTTTAAAAATAAATGTGCTAAAAACACAATTTTCAAACATAATTGCCTGCAAACTTTTATTGTTTGAATAAGTATGATTATTTAAGTTTTTTAAAAAGAAATTATGAATACAATTCTCGTTTTCTTCATTCAGCGTATATTTTATACAGTTTTCCCATTTCATTTTGCTGTATAAGCCTACATTTCAAACAAAACCTTAACATGACAACTTGCCCCTCAATGGATGACAACTTGCCCCACCCATGGGGCAAGTTGTTATGCCTTAGAGCCTTCCGAAAAAGTGATCATATTTATTTCTGGAATAGTTTAAAGATGTATAAAGCTACTGTTTAAGCAACTATAAAAGTAAACTTCTAAATAAAACAGATTTTAAAAATATTGACCCATAACTTTTTTTATTATGTAATTGTAATAAAATATAAAAAGTACAACTAGCCCCGGTCTCCCCTACCTAATGTCACAGAAGAACCAGCACATGCAACAAAAAACAGATAGGCAGTGGCGTAGCTAGGGTCATCTGCGCCCGGGGACATGACACAAAGGCTGCGCCCCTTCTCGGACCGACAAAGTCTGGGGGCTTAATGAGCCCCCAAGAAAATTTTGAAAATTTACGGTTTATATGGTTCATTTTCGAAGCATCTGGTATTTTAATGAAATAGAATACAGACTAATAATTCTCTATTGACCTAGAAATACAAATGAGATGTAATTTAAAAGATCACCTAGTTCTATAATAGTGTAGGTTTCGTGACTAAATTATTACTGGAAATTTGTATTGAAGTCGCTATATAGGGATGCACCGTTATTATTATTATTATTATTATTAACTCAAGTGATCGCCACCTTGGGTCAAAAGAAAATGACGGAAGCCGAGCTTCACTTTTAGTGACTGCGCATATAATGATTGCGCATTCTGTTCTATACCTATTTTGTGGTGCGAAAATGGTATCGATATTTGCACTTTGTCCTATTTCAATAAAATTAAATTTATCTTAGACGCATTTCGCTTTTTTTTCTTGGACGTTGTATCAAAATGTATTATTGCTAGTCATTAAAAAAAAATAACATTGAGTTTTACTACGTGGTGTACAAGAACTTTAACCTATACGGTTGATAAAATGTGCCATGTACTAACAATGCGGGTGTCAATGTGAATTCCTAGAGAAATGTATCTAGTTTACGACTCGATAGAGAAAACGGAATCAGGTTGTTTCATTTGGCTTTTCGAACTCTACAAGTGCTCTTTGTACAGAAAATTCACCTATAACTATAAGGTGACAAAATGCTAATGGCACTTAATGAAGTAGTGTGCAAAATGATTTCCCTTGAAAAATGTATCTAGTCAAAGACTAGTCACCGACTCGATAGAGAAATCGGGATCATATTGTTTCAATTACTGTTTTAACCGGGTTTCAATGGCTGGCATAGCCGGGGTGGATGAGGGGACAAGCTCCCTCATCTCATGAAATGCTCCAATGGCTTGCGTCTCTAATTGCCTCTGACAGCCGAATCCAGCTCCTGGCCTTCACGAGTGACTTGCAAATAAGTCCGGCGAAGCCCGTTCCTAACTAACAGGAGAAGGAATGAAAGGCGGACCACTGGCGCCTAAAAAACCAGTTGCTTCGGGCAGATGGCGCTCGTCAGCCTTGGTTGGCTGCTCATCTGGGAGAAGGAAAACTCTGACTACTAACCTCCGCTGCCTTGCGGCCACTCATTCCTGGCTAGGGGAGTTAAACTTAGGGGACATATAGAAACTAGTTTATTATATTTTTTTATATAAATTATAATCACGAAAAAACAAACATTCGAAGTCTTAAAATTTGTCTGCCATTTGTCTTTTTATTCTTAGCCTATAATTTTTTTAAAAATTTTAAACTAAAAATTGTGTTGACATAGACATAACTTTTGCCTTTAACTTTAACAAAATCAGGAAGTAATACACAAATATATTGCCATAGGCCTACTCATACATGGGCATGTAGCCTATATAGAAATGTTGATAATTTTCAAAAATAAGTGGGGGCTCTAAACTAAACATTTAATTCAATTATAAAACATTTGCAATTTTTTTTTCTTTTTTTTTTTTCAAAATGGGGGCCCAACACCCCCCACCCCTTTTCACAGTGGCTCGATTCCCAACACTCCAACACCTCCCCAGTGGACCTCACACACACAGTGTCGCACACTCACACTGTGCCTAGATTTGGGATGAAGTTAGAATGTTTGAGGAGTGGGTTTGACATGTCACGTTACAAACATTATTTAAATACATTTTACCCAAATATAGGGAAAAAATGTAAATACTTTGCAAAAAAAAATAATTTTCAATAACATTACAAGTCTCTACCCCCCCCCCTCCCCCATGTAGCTACACCACTTGTCTAGAAAAGTATTTGTATCCAGTTGGGGGATCGGGGATGAAGAGGCTTTCTGATGAGTAGAAAACCTCAGATCTATGTTTATTATATATATAGGTCAGTGAGGTGAAATTGTGTTTAATAGTAAAATACTAAATTATGGAGAAAACGAGGTTCTGGGCCCCCTCCCCAATCAACACCTATGTAAATAGCTATTTTAAAATACAAATAATATATAGTAGAATAAGTGTTTCAAATTTCATACATTTATCTTTTACGGTTTTGAAGTTATAGCAATTTAAACAACATGTTTTTGGGTCACACTTTTTTTTATTTAGATGGGTCAAATAGGCTTAATTTTTCGGACACTTAAAAAATTCATAACTTCGTTAATATTTCATATAGAAACAAAAATGAGGTGTCATTGGAAAGCCTATACCCAAACTACATCAAACTAAATAGGTTTTGTTTAATTTTATTAATTTTAACAATTTTGAAAATTTTATCGAAGTATAAATCTATATGGTAGAAGTTAACTAGTTTTAGGCCTACCAATGATAATAAAGTAAGCAAAGTACCATTCACCATTCGGACCAAACTGATCATAGGGCTGGTGAAGCAGCGTTCACCAGTTTCTGTGGCCAGGGCATACGAGGATATATGTGTGGCCAGCATAATGCCCATTAATTTACCCCAACTAGTGTCAGGTACACATCAGAGCTGGGTATATAGACTCAGGAGCATATACTGACCCGCATTATTCTCGACCGACTAAAGGATGCAGTGGAAGAAAAACGTAGACCCGAACAAGCCGGCTTCAGTTCCTTGAAGACCTGGACTTCGCGGATGTGTGCCTAATGTCCCAGAAAAAAACAGCACATGCAACAAAAAACAGCCTAACCTGGCCCAAGAAGCATCCAAGACCGGACTGCAGATAAACTTGGAGAAGACAGAAACGATGACCCTATATATGAAATAAGAGAAGCCAATCAAGGTTGGAGACAGTGAGTTGAAATAAGTCACCTCTTTCACATACCTGGGCAGTATATTAATAGTCTCAGGAACAGGTGGCTCAAACGAAGACATCAAAGCCAGAATAGGGAAAGCGAGTCATGTCTTCATCACACTGAGACCAGTCTGGATAGGTCAACAACCATGTCTGTCCGAAACAAACTACGAATCTTCAACACCAACGTAAAGTCAATGCTTCAAATTCTCTACAGCTCCGAGACCCGGAGATTCACAAACACTCTAAGCAATAAGCTTTAAGCCTTTGTCAATGGCTGCCCCCGCAACATTAAAGATTCGATGGACAGAAAAAGTAAAAAAAAAAACACCGACTTAATTGTGGCGGCCAACAAACCAGGATCCCCTCGAACAGCAGATCGCTAGGCGAAAGTGGCGGTGGATTGGGCACACCCTACGGAAACCCACACAGGAATCACCCAACAGGGAAGACCGAAGACCACCTGGAGATGCTTGTGCAAAGAGCAAATGACAATAGTTGCAACTTTTCATGGGGTGAACTAAAAAAGGCTACACAGAATCGAGTGCGCTGTAGAGCTGTTGCGGAGACTCTAATATGTTTCACATATTATACTTCATCAAAATCCTTATACGTTTACAGACGTTCCTTCTACTCTAGATAGAAGATTAATAACTTAATACGCTCTCTTATAGGCCCAAACCTTTATTTTATAATTTACAGTCGGCTGAGTAGGCGTACGTAGGCCTATATTCATTAATTATCAAATTAATATCTAACTCAATGGCTCTGTCTACGGGAAGTGCATGCGACCTTTGAATAGGTGTTCAAGGTTTCAGTTTGATAAGAATAAGAGTTTTAGACTAATCCGAAACGCCCCCCCCCCCCCTTTTGCAAAAAGAATCCATTACGAGTACGCCGGTATTTAATTTATACTGAGCTATGACAATATATATATATAGCTCAGTGCTTGATAGTGTGCGCTTTTTTGTTACAGAGATCAAAAGAAGGCAGAATGACTTTACGTGAACCAATAGAAATTAAGTAATTTGTCACATGACTATTCTAAAGCTTTGAGCCTATCCAAATAAAATACACAAAATACAAAATTAAATTATAAGTTGCAGGTCTTTAGATCTACATATCTATTTATTTATTGAATACCGAATTAAATAAAGGAAAGTACTCAAACAATCATTGCTAGGAAATATACGGCAATACGGTAGTTTTCAAGAAATTTTCACGGTACGAGAAATAAGTTTTTAAAATATTTAGATTTAGGAATTTAGGCATTTTTTTAGGCCTACTGATTAAAAAATCATTAAAATGTAAGTTTTAGTTTAGTCTGTGAAGTAGTTTAGTTAGTCTATTAAAATTACTAAAATATTTTAATTTAGTAGTAGGCCTAATAGTGTGAATGGTAATTGTAAATGTAGGCCTGCTAACTCAGGAATAGCCGAATAGGTCATAAGTCATTTATAATTTATAAGAAAAGTCATAGGATGATAGTCACTCATAGTCATAGTTATAGATCTAGTCATAGTCATACTCTCATACTCACCCTCAACATATTCATACCCATATATGACAGTCACACTTCACAGGAGTTCCTGTGACTCGGTAAATGGTAAATCAAATCATGTATCATATTTTATGTAATGTTAAATAAATGTAGGCCCTACAGCCTACACCTACGCTAAAGTCCTACAGTAGACTATAGAGACTATATATTATATATATAGGTCTAGGAATCTAGAGTCTAGGCCTTTTAATTTATATTTATTTACACAGGGCCACAATAACAATACCTTTCCTTTCATTAGATAAAGGCTACTTTGACTAGTAGTACTAGTAGCCTAACTCAACTTACTGCCAACTGCCTAGCCTAACTAGAAGGCACTTATTTAAATTACTGTAGGGCAGGGCCGTACCGTACTCTATAGTTAACAAAACTTAGAATATAGTAATAGGCTACACATCTCCATAGTCCATAGGCTTTTAGTAATCTTAGAAGTTGCTAGGTATATCGGTATATATAATATATTATATATACTATAGTTATATATAGGGGGAATATAGTATATAGGAGACACATATTTGATATTATCTTGCCTTACTAGGGCAGAGCTTTCAGTGAATATTTTTTCTTGGTCTGGGGGTGTCCCTGAGCCTGAGTCTACCCAGATCTGATCGGTAGGCCTACCTGACAATAGTTGGGGCGAGTAAAGGGAGCTGGCCACACAATACCCCTAGTTTGCTATAAAATATAATATCAAAAGGATAAAGTTAAAGTAGATTTGTAATAGATAAAATAAAAGGTTCATTCACAGTTTTAAGCTTAGCCTTGGCTTTTATACTAAATTAAGTAGGCCTAATAAGTTCAATGATATTAAATATTATCGTATGGGGCACGGTCGCCAAGCATCAGCGCGTTCGACTGGTGATTTGAAGATTCTGGGTTCGAATCCTGGTGCAGGCTAGGATTTTTTCCAGGGACTTGAGGGTGTCCCTGAGTTTACCCAGCTCTGATGGGTACCTGACATTAGTTGGGGTAAAGTAAAGGCGGCTGGGCATTGTGCTTGCCACACATCCCCTAGTATGCCGTGGCCACAGAAACTGGTGAATGTTGCTTCACCAGCCCTATGATCAGTTTGGTCCGAAGGGTACTTTTTTTTGTTTTTTAATATTATCATAATTCATAATAATGAATGATTGTGCCATAGCCATGATAAATTACTAAAAATACTTTCTCAATTCAGGCCTTAAGTTCAAGATTGGAAACATGGATAAGACACCTGTTGACTGGGAAGAATTTGTGAGTTCTTATATACTTATCTTATCTTACACATTACAGACACTCCTTCTATAAAGAAGATTATTGTGTCCTACTCTCATCCGTGGTCCGAGTCTAATCCTGCATTTTTATTAATGTTTTAAATGATGTTAAATTACTGGTTTTCCTGGTTTGTTCAGGCATCCCATTCCATGCTTGAATGCCACTTGGGAAAAAAGAGTACTTATATGCATTTGTTCACGCATAAGATAAGGAAAGTGTTTTTGTCTTTATCTTTATTTGAGCTATGCAACAAATTACTTCTTGTCTGATCTAGTATTAATTAATTTCCATAGAAATCATTTTTTTAGATATGACTTTATTTATGTAACATAGTTTATACTTATTTCTTTCCTATATGAGTGGGCTAATGTTGTTGACATCAAAAATAGGCTATGACCAATTAGGATAGTTTGTTGAGTTCTTCCCCTTAAAGTATTTCATGTGTCCGTTGAGATTTGAAGCTACTGCAATATTCCTTTTTATGTGTGCAGAACAATTAAAAGACTAATGAAAATTATACTTAATTTTAGTTTGAATATATATATCATACAGGTTGCTTAATTTCTAATATAATACAAATATTTTAAAGATTGCTGTAGTTAAAATGTATCATCTATGATTTTAATATTGTGATTTTATATTTTTATGTAACATAGCTTATACTTTCTTTCCTAGCCTATCTGAGTGGGCTAATGTTGTTGAAATAAAATTAAAAAACAGGCTTTGACCGATTAGGATAGTTTTTTGAGTTCTTCATAATGTGATTTTATATTTATATAGGAGGCTCAAGCAGTGCTTATACAAAGACTAATAGCTGATCAGCTCACCAGCCCTGAGTCACCTCACTATATTACCAGACTAACAGAGCCTGCAAATCTGATCAAGTTCAATGTCGATTCCCCGTTGATCGAACCTCCAGTTTCCAGTTTCCCTTCCCAGACAGAGAGATGCAAGGGTGAGGCTTTTCATCTCAAATCTGCAGAGGTGCAAGATCTGAGGTCACCCCTGAAAAATGTCACCAATGCCAACTGTAACAACAGCACACCAGAAAAGCAGAAGAGTGAATCTCTACCTTGTAGCTGTCCAACATCTGCAGAGTTTAAAGAGTTTCTATTGCAAATTGCTGAAGTTTCATTAGTTTCCCAGGACAGTGTGGATGATTCTCTCAAAGATGATATGCTGCCACGCTCAGAGAAAATGCGCGCCAGAAAGGGGACATATGATGTCAATAGCGAGGGCACAAAAACAGAGCTTGGAGAAGCCTGCAAGAGCATTACCAGAGGGAGAATTGGAACTTACGATGCTACTCCATCATCCCCATTGTTGGCCAGTTTGATAAATCATATAGGAGATGATAAGAAAGATGATAATGTTTTTGCAGTGGACACAAAAAATGAACCCGGAGAAGCCTGTAAAAGCATTACCAGAAGGAGAATCGGAACTTACGATGCTGCTCCATCATCCCCATTGCGAGCCAGTTTGTTGAATCCTATAGGAGATGATAAGAAAGATAATAATGCTTTTGCAGAGGAACGCACATGTGTTGTGAAACCAGTCAGACTTCTAATCCCCCCAAGTCTGGCAAGCTGCAGCCTTGATGACAGTGATACAGTTTCAAGTTCTAGTGATGAAAGCGTTGAGGAGGATCAGCTTGAAGAACCTATTCCGGACTCAGAGCTTTTAGTTGTCATTGATAAGGTACCAAGTACAAAATTTTCTGCAAAAAGAAAAAAAAAATCCAAGCTCACCGGGTCTATGGTTAAAAGCCATGTTAGCAGTACGGCGACATCAAGAGCTGATGATGGTGCTACTGCTATACATGTTTCTGTTGACAAAACTAAACCTGCAGGCTTAGATGGTAATGACATTTGTAAAGAGAGCATTGTGACAACTGCTTCTAGTGGTGATGGATCAGTGCAAGGTGTTAATGATTGTTTACTGGCTGTACAAGAAGCCAATCTACAATCTGCAGGAGATGGTAGCACAGTATGTGAACCTGCCAATATCACATCTGTGGCCATTAAAAGTGACAATAAGGCCAACCCGGTGAAAAACTCTGGGGGCAGCGTTGTGCCCTCTTCGAGGCTCATTCCCAAGCAGGCCAAGGCTCCTGGGACTGTGCAGCAGAATTTTGACCAGAAGCCACCTAGTAAAATGACCAAAATGAATGTTCCAGCTAAAAGGTCAAGCTTAGGCCAGCCATCACAAGCCAAAGCAGCAGTAGATGTAAGTGTTCATTTAGATATAGATGCTCAAATTCTGAAATAGTAATAGATATGCATAAGTAAGAAAAGTGCCACAATGACTTTTGTTCTTTTAGATAGTCTAATAAATGAAAAGAGTTCCAAATTTGTTTGAAACTTAAAATCTTCACAATGTAATAAAATGTCTGACATAAATGCAATGTGGAACTTTTATTAACATGTGCCTCAATAAAAAGTTAAGGAGAATGATTTATAAAGAAGTATGTATTTAATTTTAATATGAAACTCAAAGTGTTTTCTTTTTGGAATGTAGTTTTAGGAGTTCAGAAAATGTGTTATTGAATGTACCTACAGCTATTTAGAACCTGTTGTTTTAGATCAATCTTTCAATTAAATGTACAAGTTAAACTAAACTGAATGTGTATTGATGATATATATTTAAAAGAAAGGAAATGCTATAACAAACACCACTTTCTTGACTATGCAGACATCAGAGAGAAGATCCTTTGGTGCAACTGCCCCAACAATCAAACCTACACTTCTGAAACCTGGTGGACTACAACCAAAGCTTGTTGCCAAAAGACCTTCACTTGGAATATATGGCACTAAGGAAGTGTCTGAAGGTGAGTGGATAAACTACAAGGCAGCCATGTTTTTACATGGATGTTATTTTAATCAATTGAATAATTTGAAAGAAAAAATCCCCTCATTTGTAGAAATGGAAGAAGATAAAACAGTTTCTTTCTTATATTAGGATTCTTAGTTGCTCCAAAGAGCACAACATAACCTGTAAATGAAACAATTTAAAAACATTTTCTTTTAATAAACAGAAGTGCCCAGGTTGTTGTATAAATTTTTTTTGTCATTGGATTCTATTTATCTAAAATTGTGAAGAATTTATTTTTGAAAATATGTTTGACAATAGATTCTATCGATGCATAGTGGTAAACTTAACATTTTCTCATCGACTTAGAATAAAGAAGCCACCTGTCCAAAATGTTTCATGTTTGTTTGATTGCATATTTAAATATTTTTTTTTTATATTGTATATTTCCTTTAAAAAAAGTTTATTGCTTATATGCAGTTATTAAATTATGACAAAAATTAAGTACGTAGCTGTAACCCAATCCTTTTCATTTAATATTTGTTTAGCTCCTGGCAGTGATGCAATGAGACCACCTGATTCCATTTTGTCTAAAACTGTCACAAAGTTGCAGCCTGCAGTGTCCAAGCTTTCACAAAGAAACAGCAAGCTACACCTGCCACTGCAAACCAGTGAGACCAAAGCCTCAGCCCAGACATCTGATGTCAGCCAAACAAAAGAAACAAAGGTGACCGCAGTTTCAAGGCTATCTCTACTACCGCCCAAACCTTCTATAGGCAGATGCCTGCCGCCACCTCCAAAATCTATTTCAAAGCCTGCAGGGGAGTCGACTAAAACTGTCCCAGAGCCACCCAAGGCTGCTCCGGAGTCAACAAGAACTGCTAATGTGCAGATAAAAGCACCACTTACCGCCACGAGGACTCTGAGACTAGTTAGGCCTGGATTTAGCAAGGCGCCCCAGCCTGGGACAATCTCTGCAGCTAGCAGCAACAGTTCCTTGAATGAATCAGAGAAAGATGTAGAGGAAGTTGTCAATAAAAGACCCGCTGACGCTAAGCAGTCTGCACCAGATGAAGGCAGCACAAAGGCAATATCTCAACTGAAAAGAAAAGGACCAGCACCCGTGAAAGCTATTTTTCAGCCCAGCTGCCCTCAGGCGGAAGAGTCGAGGACAGTGACTAAAGAGAAAAATGACACCTCGAGACTCTCTACCAAAGGAGAACAACCTGATCTTTCAAAAACTGTCACGAAAGTAAAGCCTGAAGATGGGAAAAGAACTGTCACATTATGTAAGTATTACTGACGGCAATCAACACCCTTGCCTTGCAATATTCAGATAATATGAATATTTATTATTAAATTGTTCTGCTAATACTGATAATACAGTATGACACCCCCCTCTGCCTCATTTAGTTTTGTTACACTAAATGTTCAGTGTGATAATGGCAACCATTGGTCCTTAGATGAAAATGTTAAACACTAGGGTAAGTCCCATTAAAGAGTTCCCCCCCTTTTTCTAATGTTACACAGGGATGACAGCACCCAGTGATTATCAACTCCATAATGTTGCTTATCTTGCAACAATGTACCAATGACTAAAAGATAAATTAGTTGACCTCATTATTGACTTGATTTACATGGCTGTAACATAGATCAGGGGTCGGCAACCTTTTGAGCTTCATCGAAAGACGACATGTGAAGTTAAAGCCTAGTGTCAATAAAAGAGGGTGTATAATAAAATACTAATGTTTCTTTCTATGCAGCTTCTGAGAATGGCTCATCGGCAAATGCTAAAGTTGAGATCCAATTTACACCAATGAAAAGTGAGAAGGTTTTTAACCCAAGACGTTTGTCGGATGTCTTTCACAATGCACTCAGTCCTAATAGGTAATTAAAAAAGTTGGCCAAGTTTTTTAAAAAATGTAACATTATTATAAATATTACATTCTTTACAATTATATATTTGGGCATAACTGGAAAACGCCTTGGACGTTTATTTCAGAGCTGAGTATTACATTTGTTTGCCTCAGCAAATAATTTGGTCTGACTTTAGTAATTTTGATAATATTTCCCATGTAGCATAGCATTTCTGTTAACAAAGATCACAATAATTGCCTGGTACTGCTATGAGTCATTATAAGCTTTGTCCCAGAGATATACTTATCAAAGAATTATTGATATCTTGTATATTTATTTTCTAGAACAGCGGTAAAAGAACCTTTGTTATAGACGGTTAAAAATTATAATTATGTCTATGGATCTGTGTAAATATTTAAGAAAATTGACACCATTTATAATAAAATTATAAGAGATTATTGCATTGTAGTAAAAATAAAATTAATAAAATAATAAGTAAATAAATCTTTTAAATTATTTATGCATACATTTTAATCTTCCCATATGATAACCAAACTTATGGTACTCTCTGAAACATGGAGTTGCTGCTCCTGTTCAGTTCATCAAATACTATGATTCAATACTCTGTGAAAATCATCTCATGGGCTAGGCCCTAACTTTAGAACATTTGTATGTATAAAGTATTCAACGAAAGATCTACTCATTATTTTCAAATTACAGTGCCAATGGTGAAGTTAAAGGGAAAACCTCAAAGATTCCCACCCCAAGGAGCTCACGATTCTCAAGGTACATCTTAATCTAATAATTTCATTTAAGAAACAGTTCTTTCATTATAAATGTATTTGTTGACCTTATAGACATTTTATATTTCAACCTGAATCAAATAATTAAACTTTTTTTTCCCACAGCCATTCAAGCACGGGGTCCAATGCTAGTTTTTCATTTCGTAAACCTTCAGATTTTGAATCGCCCATGCCAGGCCGAAAGGTAACTAGAACAATAAACTGTAGGCCTGCTGGTTATGCATGTGATGCATGTAAACTAAATAACATCGCTTCCTATTCTTTCTATTTTTGATAAACACGTCTATACACAACACTGTCAATACTACTGGAAAAATATTTTCATTACTATGTTCTTCTTCTTCATATTACTGTGGAGACCCCGTTAGGACCGAGGAAAGAGTCCACAATTTAACTAAACATAAAATAAAAAACATCAAAAACAACAAATATATACAGATGACGGAGTGTCACTTTAGGTTTTTAGACCAGCCCTTTAGTGACGACGAAGCAGGACGTTTGGGCGCAGCCGTTTTGGCGCGACGGACGTTTTGGCTCAGCCGTTTTGGCGCGATGTACTAAAAACACATCACATCATTTAATCAACTTAACTTAATAACTTCATTTGATGAAAACAATATTATTTGAGCATTATCGACTGTCATGTGTAGGCAGGCTTTACATTAGTTCTTCAACTCACACCGCACTGAACCTATCAAACACGTAAAGTTATCCGTCGTGGTCAAACTTTTCTTTACCACATTTAGATTGAACAGTATTTATTATAAGGTTTTGATACTTAGAAATCACTGCACAGTAACACTTGAATATATATTGAAAGGGTAACAGTGATCCAATGAATTTTCAAAATCACTTAATGTGTGCTTGGCAACTCACAATATATTTATTGAAATGAGGACAAAACATTTCTTAGTGACATATACATACAGTTGTCTCAAGTCTCAACTGAAACTGCTTATTTGCCGCTCCCAATCTAGATAACCACAACCAAATAATTATATCAAATAATTATTATATCTCGTTGACTGGACGAAATGACCACTCCTCATTGACCATTCCAAATCAAAAAAAGTTTCTTTTTATCTTTTTACTACCCACCCATTATTCTAAGATATCCATTGTTATCATTAAATCTCTGACCATCTTTGTCTACGATTGACCTTGGTTTTAATCACTTCCAACTATTTTACAACAGTCAAGTTATTTGAAAGGTGTGGCCACTGAGTTACTTCATGAACATGTGTAGTTATTAGAATTTTGTTGAAAGACTAGCACGCGCAATTTTCGCATATAGGCCTAACGTTCTAGGGGTTGAATAAAAAACAAACAAACAACTTCCCTATTAAGACGACATATACACAAATAGATAAATAGATAAGCATTTTTTGCCCATAAATAGATACTTAAGTCTTTATGCATATATAAAAAACAAAGTTTTTAAAGTTTAATAGTCCGATAAATGCATTAAAGTACGCCTTAAACGTTTTAAATTATTATTATTTATTTTTAGATTCATTTAATTTAACAACAAAAAAAAAGTTTTCCTCAATTATTTCCTCGCGCCAAAACATCCCGCGCCAAAATGGCTCGCGCCAAAACGGCTGCGCCAAAACGTCACGTGCCGAGTGACGATTTGAAAGTCGGCACAGTAGGGGCAGTGATGGAGGCCTGATCCAGGGTGTTCCACAGCCTAGTGGCTGACGGAAAAAAAAAGAATATTTGTAGACGTCGGTGAGTGCATGTGGGACATGCAGCTCGAGCTGTTGTTTGAAAGTAGACCCAATTTGATGAATTTAATTGCCATATTAAGTTAATAACCAACATTTTTGTTAACTACATTTGTTCAATAATACAATTGATAATTAAAAATATTTCTAAAAAATGTAAATTAATAATGAAATAGTGTGGAAAGAGTTGATATCCTATAATTTGTTGGTACTCTCCTTTCTTACTTAAAACACAAGTTCGTAAATTTCTTTCAAAGTTGAAATTTCGTATGTATATTATTGCAATTCTTCTTCTTTTTTTTAAAATATATAAATATATATCATTATTTATTATGCATATTATATTATGTATTGGACTATATTTATTATATCCAATCCCTGATAATCCTTAATTTCCCACATCATTCATTCTCAGCACTAATTAATGTCAATCTGCTTGCTTTTTATTCCTTGTTTTTTTCTTGTATGAAAATTATATTTATCTTTTATAAAGGGTGCAATTGTCCTTTTGGGCTTTTTTTTTCAGGACAGCACTGAAACTTCATTGTCAGCTTTTAAGGTAAATAACAGAAATTTGATTTCTTTGAGAAAAAAAAGCAAAACAAAATGTCATTCATTGGGTTTAGAATTTGTAATCTTATATGGTGTTTCATAGAGAACCCAGTTTTAAAAATTTAATAAATTAGCCTAAATGTAAACAAAAGTTACAATTAACTTTTTTTTTTTTTTACTTCATTCAAGATAGCCCTAGATTTAATAATAATAATAAAAAATTATTGAGCATATATCCACCTCAACTTTCACTGCAGGCAATCCTACATTCTATTTTAATCAATAATAATTGATGTCATATAATTATTGTTCACTTTCGTTATTTCCCTTGGATTTCACCCCCCTTAGTTTGGTCATCATTTAATTTGAAGTTTAGTAACTTCACATTTTATCATTGTCCATTTTTTCTAGAGAAGGCCGTTCTAGAGCAGGCCACAAAAGTTAGATGTCATGTCCTAGCTAGGACAGTAACTGTAATATCAAAATCTTCAACAAGAAAAGAAAAGGTGAATCAAATCTTCTAGCCAGAAGAATATAACACCTGATCCTGACCAGCAGGAGATTCATTTTGTGCTCTTTGATCACTATAAGGTTTTTGCTTCAATTCTGTTTATTGACATAACCTGCTTGAGATGGAGACATCTTTTGTCACTCTTTTTGAAAATGTTTCTTTCGCTTGTTGTCTAGTCAAAATCACAGTTTTGATGGTTAGCAGCAGTTTTTCAGCTCTTTTGTCAACTGAATCTTGTTGAGGTTGCTCATTAAGATATATTTATCTTAGTGTTCAATGCATGATGACTATAACCAGTTGTTGTGAATGAAGGTAAAGGTGAAACACCTTCACTCTCCCACTGTCTTGCACCACTGCAAAGTTTTGTTGAACTCGAGCTAGATGGTTATGTCCAGGCAACTTTCCTTATAATTGCAACTAACTTAGATTCCTCAAATTTCTCTTGCTGCAGTAGGGTCATGTGCTAAGTCCAAAAATTGCAATTCTTTGATGGACAGTTTGTAATGCATTTTTTACAACGCTGGGTCTTATAGCTTCTCTGTGACTACCAATTGAGAAACCAATGATTTTCTAGATGGAAGGACACAAGATTACAAAAATGATAAAAATTGCTGGCAGTCTTGAAATAAACAAAAGCAGAGAACTACAAAAAAACTGTGGTCTTTATGAAACACCCTATTTGAGGTTAATGACAGCCATGTCATCCCACTATATTGTCCAGTTACTAGGCTATAATCCCACTATATTGTCCAGTTACTAGGCTATAATCCCACTATATTGTCCAGTTACTAGGCTATAATCTCACTATATTGTCCAGTTACTAGGCTATAATCCCACTATATTGTCCAGTTACTAGGCTATAATCCCACTATATTGTGCAGTTACTAGGCTAATATGTGGTCAGCATTTAAATCAGGCTCACAATTTAGCAGACATTACATGTTGACAGGGGTGTTCTTGTGCTTTTGTGTTAAGCATGCTTTTTTTTTCTGTGTCCTAACTCTTAGTTTTTTTCAAAAATTAAAGAAACAAAACACTACATGGCTCACCATAAATAGTTTTGAACATTACTGATAAAAGCATAATTTTACTGTAATTTTAAAGACATTAAACAAACAGATATTTTTTTTACTATAATATTTATTTTTCCTTTGCTCAAAAATAGTTCTAAAATGGTGAGTAAAAATGTTCAGTTGGATTTTCCTAGTTGTTAGAATTGACCAATTGGTAAACTGGTTCCTTTCCTGACAAACTGGTGAGGTTTATTAATGCACAATCCTTTTTATTTTGCTTTTTGCTTAATAATTTACATTTTTAAAATTATTAATTGAAAATGCAATATTGAATGCCTCAGTTATCTTTAATATTATTCTGCTGTTCATTCTACCTACTAATGTTAAATAAATACATATTACTATAACTATTAAACACAAAGTATGCATGCTTTTAATGCACAAGCTAGGTATACTGAATAATACTGTGCTGAAAAGAATGGTGATAAACCATATCGGACCAGAAAACACTGGCCATTCATTCATTCTGGTACTAAAAGTACATTGATTAAGTGCTGCACAACTATTGGGTGACAGGAGGTTGATGTAACATACGAAGCCTCAAGCTGACTCATCTCAAAAAGCAAGTTGTCCAGATTAAATACTAAATGGTAGTTCTGGTACTTGTCACTGAAATATAACTCTCTGGGGTTTCACACTGTGATGCAGGTTTACAGCTTTAGAACTTAGGCTCCTTTTTATATCTAAATTTTTAGGATGGTCATGGTACTTCTCTGCCGTCTTTTGGGATTCTTACCTTACTAAAGGTGTATGATGAAAGCTTTTATTTAAAACAAATAAAATATTACCGGTACTTTCCCACAACCATTGTGCAGAGTCAAGAAGCAATTTTTTTTGTAGAAACTTTGTGAACTTGTGTCAGCATGTAAGCTTTAGCACACACCTCTGGGAGAATGATAGGATTGTGACTTGAGTTGAAGACTGTAAGAGCACTTGATCAAAACTTCATACATAAAGCAAGGGTATTTGGTATCCACACATAATGGTTAATAGACTCAAATTATGTGGCCAATGAGGCTATTCTTATGCTTTCCTTATCCCTTAAGTCTCAGACTTAACTTTATTAATTGTATATCATAGCCAGTACATATTTCTTTTTTTAGTTTTGGTTTTGACACTTTATAAATTAAAAAGGCAAGTTAAAATCAAATCTTGATTCTTGGCTCTAAAACCTTAGTAAAGGTCTATGTTGTTGCACAGTTTTATATAGTTTGTGTGTGTGTGTTGAATAATTTACTATACTGTTGTTTTTTGCTTTTGCAGCCCAAGCGTGCACTGGTTAGGTACACCCCCGATGTCGAGCCGAGGAGACAGTCCATGTGGTCGCCGGTGAAAAAGAAGCCCTTGACTGACGAGGATATGGCTCACCTGTGCACCAAGAAGCTACGCCCTGGAGTAGAGGGCTCCTTATAATTGCAGACCCCCCTCCATCTGTGTGTATCCCTCTGGGTACCTTTTGCCTTTCAAACTAATGGATCTGCAGTGATTCAATGACTACGAAATCAAGTCGGCATTTAGTCATAATATAGTCAATAGACTTTTATAGTCACATTTATTTCTATAAACTTGTTTATGCTCTCATTTTCCTCACCATATATTTACATAAAATTGGATTTAAGAATCTTGTTATTCAATTTAAATTTTATTTAAAGATTTTGTTTACTTCAAAACAAATATATTTTTTTTCTGATATCGGGTTTGGCACTAGTGGTCAATGTCCAGTGACATTTTTTCAGAAACCAGTATTTATGTTTGAAAAATTTAAAGTGCCTTAAATGCAGCCTCTTCCTTTTTGATATATTTGTTAAAAAGAACATAGGAAAAAAAAAAAAAGGCTGGAGACATTATATGTCAGGGGTGGGCTAATGATGACCTAGTTGAATAAAAGTGGCCGCTCCTTTGGAACATTCAAATTCTTTCCTTTTAGTTAAAATTATGTGTGTATTTTCATGAAGGAAATTTTGAAATAACTACTTTAGATGCACTTTACACAACAATTGTATAAAAAAGGGAATGGGTCTCCTTATGGTTTCATGCATGCCCTCATCTGATGTGTAACTATCAATTTATTTACGCATGTATTATTTATTTACATAGTGGTAATTCATTTGTGATACCGGTACTTTTCAATTTTGTATGTGTGTAAGTTACTTTCAGTAATGCAGTCGTAATAAAATAACACAGAGTACTTGCACTTATAAATAGTTACTTTATACTATTCTATTGAACTTATATTGCTTTAAGGGCAATAAATTGTACATAACAGCAATATTTTTCAGCATCTAATAACTATTTGTTATAAATATATATATACTTGATTCCAAACTTCCAATATTGGTAATATGTTATAGTTGGGCCTTTAAAATATATATTTTGTAATTTTTCTACTGCATATTTTTAATAATCAGATGATTTCTTGTCATGGTTATCTTTCAATCTATAGTTATTTAAATTTATCTATTCGTGTTTTGATTAGTTATAATATCAGCTGTTTTTTTGTGTGTGTTTTTGTTAATTTATACCAAAATAAATTTCAGTGTATACAGCAAGTACAGTTGTCTATGCAATTACGTACTATTCAATTTAGAAGGCAGTAAAGCTGCCAACTGTATCATTCTGTTACAACTTCAATAAATATTATGTCTTTTTCAGAAAAGTTATTGTGTTCTGAATTCTTGTGAAAATATCATAGTTGGTACCGGTAATCTTACTTATGTTATTGTGTAACCTGTTTATCTCTAATATTAAATTGTAGATTTAAAAAAAGGCCATCCTTTAAAATACAGCTTTCACACAAAACAGATGAAATCTAATTTAGTAATACTTCACAAAACGCAGATGAAATCTAATACTTCACAAACAACAGATGAAATCTAATACTTCAGAAACAACAGATGCAATCTAACACTTCAATAACAACAGATGAAATCTAATACTTCACAAACAGCAAATGAAATCTAATATTTCACAAAAACAAATGAAATAAAATACAGGATCTTTATAAAAAGTTTTTTTATTCTCACTCATGATAATTAAACCTCCACTCATCCAGCTAAAATTATGGGATATTGTACAGTGCTTATCAATTTCTAAGATAACTGTGAACTCTGAATGGAAATGTTGGAATCTTTGTTTACAATATCTACTATTATAATAATAATAGTCTAAGTGATTCTGACACTGTACTAAGCAAATAACCTTTGGGCTGTTAGCGACATGGCCACTCCATAGGGTAAAAAAAAAAGACGAAACAATAAAACAAATATTGCAAATGCACATCTTGCTGTACTGCAGCTGTACAGTAAGCAAAGTAATCGAAGTAATTAACCACCGTTTGCTTACTTTTTAAAGTGGTCTAGGCAATCCTGACCACTGCACTTGTCTCTACATTTCATTTTCAAGCAGTCACTAATCAGAATAAATACATTAAGACATAAAAAATGTTGACATAAAATGTAAGGCAAAACAAAAAAGGTATATGCTTACACACAGAAAAATTGTATATATATATACCAAAACAATTGTGTGAGTAGATAAACCTATTGACACAACCAAAAAAAAGCTAACAATAATTGAGTGAAATAATTATTTAAAAAATGTATACATCTAAAAGTTAAGTGAATACTATCTATTGACACAAAAAAAAAGAAAGAAATAGTTCATGATTGAGTAATATATTACACATCTCAAAATTATGTGAATATAAGATCAACATACAATATATATCTATGAAAATAAAAAAGAAAACAAACTAATAGTTAACAATTGAGTGAAGTGATTAACAATAATAAAATTAAATATCCGAAAATGATGTGAATTTTTATCTAATATCAAACAAATATAATATTTGTAAAAATTATCATGTAAATATTTATTGACAAATCAAAACCACATTTAAAAAGCTATTATTATTCTGACGTCATACATAGCAGAAAACATTACCAGTATGTATATATATAAATCTATATCAATTCGAGGTACACAGTAATGAATACATCATGAAAACAACTCTGTTAAATCATAGACTATAATAAGATGGACCGCTTGCTCTATTTTTAGAGCTTATATCAACTTTTTTCCCGTGCGCAACCAATAAGGCTGTCTTAAATTACTTCTACGCTCCTCGTTGTTTCTTAAATGTTTCCGCTGTATAGAACTTTCGATTTTAATTTTTCATTGAGAAAATCGAAGCGATTCAATAAAACGGAAGTGCAAAGGAAACAACGAATCGGAAATTTTGAAAATCAGTGTTTTGAGTCATCATATAGCAGAAATACTAACGCAAGCGGTCCATGTATATTATAGTCTATGGTTAAATGATTCGCCGAACTTGTGAATGAATAAATCCCCATAATATAACAACAGGTACTTTATTCTCACATTTTAATTTGTTGATTGTTGCCCTTTGTACAGGCCCCTAAAGTACAAAAGGGGGGTAATTAAAAATACTTACGCATTACTTGTGTATGTATTACTTACATACACCCGATATACAAAGTAATCTTAATGAACTTACTGCTCCTTGAAATGTACAAGGCTAAATTATCCAAGTATATCAAACCTTTTTCTTAAGGGTTTTCAACTTATGATGTCGCAAGACTTCAATTTTCGCATTAAAAAACAACATAAACCGTCTGAAACCGAGATACTACTCAAGAGTGACAGCAGACATTACCATTTTTTTTTTCACATGGCACATTTTTGTATTATTTTTTTAATCTAGTGTACTAATATAAATATGCATACAACATACAAATATAGCGATAATAACACACACATCTCATTAGATAGATTTACACGTGTACACCACATTTCTTAATATAACAAGACAAACATTGGATGCGTCCACCACTCACATCACTGATACTGTTTTATATAAAGTAGATATCAGCAATTTAGTAATGCATTCAAAAATACAATAATTGGGACATGACATTCATTACCGCCCCCCTCCCCCCCTCCCCCCCCCCCAAAATAAAATAAATCCATCATTATTACACTAATATCCAGAAGCTTAACACTTTTCCAAACTGCACAATGTAATATAAAGCTATATCTATATTGTTTTATAGACTTATATACCGTATATATATATCAAATATATATATATAATATATTTGCAACAATTTTTTCAATAGATAGTTGGGGGTGGGGGGCAACAAAAGTGTTGGTTGGAAAAATGATGAGGGGAGGGGGGGGGGGGCAAACGTGAATTCTTAATATGGTCATTTAGTTAAAAAAAAACACAATGACAATGAGTTCCGTGGATAATCTAGTGTCTGGGACTGACAGACCAAGAACGGTGAGTGCACGTATAGATGGTAAGGATAATAAGGAATCAGGATGATTGTCTAAAAATATTATACCCCCCCCCCCCCACCCCCGTACCAGTCGCCTTTGATATGGGAGATAAACAAGTGTATATGTGTGTGTGTGTGGGGGGGGGGGAGATAAGTTCATCAACCAATAAAAGAAAAGAGCATCAACATTAATTGTAAAATAGATTTTGAGTTTCTTAAATAAGATGGTTACCTCTGCAGCTTTTTGGTTGGGGTTTTGGCCACCCAAGTTTAAATCCTCAACGAAAAGCTACACATCCTATGGGAACAATGGTTGATTTGTAAAGAAACACAATTCTAGTGCCCCATTCACAACATACAACATGGAGCAAAATTATTTAGATTTAAAATAAACCCACAACTACAGCATAATGTACTAGAAAAAGATATTTGTACAATTAATCATTAGTGCGGCCATACCAAAAAAAAAAAACAACAAATAATTTTTACAGAGTTTAAAAATGTTACCTAAATATACAATTTATTAAAATGTTTGCTTGATAATAACATAGATCTATCACTATTCACAGGATGCCAGAAGGAAAAATCCAATAAAAATAACAATAAACAAACAAACAAACAAAATAAATATAAACGAAACGGGAAACAAAGTTTAAAAAACCACTACCCAGAATTTCCCGTACATTTGAGTATTCATTAGTTCTAATTATATACAAACATGGCAATTTATAGGCACGTGATAAAAGCAGAGTCAAGATACTTTAACGGAACTTATTTATAGTTCTTTTTTTTTTTTTGAATCCTTAAATCATTTTAGTGTTTATTCTATCAACTTTAAAATAATTATTATTATATTATAGGAAAGATAACAGGAACAAATGAAAACCGTATTAACGTGTGTGCCCTTCAAGCTAGCAGGAGGGGAAGAAATGAGAGCTCCTCGAGCCTGCTATTTAAAAAAAAAAGGAAATTGATTTATTACAGTGATCATGGACCAACAACCTTTTTAGGTGGCCCGCATGCACCCGAACCTAAATGGATTGCACAGTGAGCGAACATGCTGATCCACGACTAAGCGTGACATCTCTTTGGTGTTTGCTCTCAGTACGGGCTTACTGATGCTACCGACCATGCTCAGCAAAAAGCCGAAAGACATACCTAATACAAAAAGGCCGAACAAGAATGATTCAAGAAGTTTGAAAGCCTCAAGCGGCTCGTATAAAAAAATATCTATTAAGTATTACAAAGAAATCGGTAGTCCTAAGCGCTTGGTAAAAAAAGTTTCTAATAAGCATACGGGATTTACTGATTGAATTTTGGTTATAGCAAGTTCAGTTATTATCAAATAGCTTTACTTTATATTGTTCCAGGGTCTGCAACAAAACAACGTCAAGCCGATATATTTTTATGTTTTTTTTTTTTTACCGCGTTCTACCTTTCAGTATTTCCAGTCTGCTTTTTAACCTTTTGTGACTGCATACTTCTTTACGTCATCAATGAAGGCCGCATAAAAGTGAGACTGCGCGCGTAGATTTTCATTTTGTTGTAAAGATAAACTCCTTCCTAATCTTATCATATACAGGCGCGCCTCATTCGATGTCTTACTCTTGTTTTTGCATTTTGGTTTTTAAAGGTTGAAAGTCTTGTCATGTTGTTCGGGTAACCCATTTCATTACTGAATTTCCAACAAGTACAACACTCCAATAAATGTGTTTTAACGTTCTAGCATAATGGAACAAGAAAAGTGTTTTTATTTGATCTAACTGTCTTTCTGAGTGTTTAAAAAAAAGATTATTGTGTTGTTTTTCTATGTTAGAATTTAATGCTTTATGTGCGGGTATTGGCAGTCTATAAGACAATACAAAATGAATGTCAATTACTATTTCGTATATACTTTGAACCACTGGAAATTGGAAGGAAGGGGTACAAGACCCAATATTGTAAAAAAGAAATCACAACAACAGCCAGGGGTGGCAATTTTCAGGAGAACAGGAGGGGGAAGTGTTGTAACGCAACATTGTTACAATATACATTTCTCCCAGACAGGGGTTGCCTGCAATAAAACAAAACATATTGGGCTGTGAGAAACCCACTTGCATTATTATTTTTTTTATATTTCTACTCAACAAACGATACTAGGTTTGAATATAAATAAATAATCCACGTATCCCCCAAAGCGTTGACATATCGGTGTTTTAGGGTTTCGTTTTTTAGAGCAAGGGGAGGGGGCGCAATGAAGGGGCGGTGGTGCTCTATTTGTTTACCTTTCCAGATATACATCGTCTCCCCCCCCTACCCTCTCTTTTACCGATACATATATTTTTTGTAAACACACACCTAGACGAAGTAATGCAGTGAAGGGAGGAGAGAATGTTGAGGAAAATAGAGAAGGGGAGGGTATGTTATGAAGACGTTTGGGGGAGGGGGATGGCATTTGTTGGTAGCACTAAATAAAAAATGAGATGGGACGCTTACGGAGAAGGGGGGAGGGGAGGGGGCAGGGCGTGAAGATAGATCTCAGGTTGTGTTTTGGGTCTGCGTTTACAAATAAATGATGGCGTTAGTCAAATAAAAAGTCATCTTTGATCCGCCGACACAGACAAATGGCAAACGTCATTCCGAGCACCTGCGGAATAAAAAAAAAAGAGATAATGTCAAGGTCAAACACTGGAAGCAAGGTCGATGTATTTATATGCGCAAGGTACACACACGCAAAGAAAAAAATAAGACCCAGACACCTGCATCTATATCCATTACATGGCATCACCAAAATGATATAAGTAGCTAACAAAATGAAAGCTTTACACTACATCTACACTACTAGTCAAAGCTTTGCAAGTAATCCATAAATTATATTTGCATCATAAATCTATAAATCATTTGGTTATATACAACTAAAATTCGGCTTTAATTGTGCGGTTCACGTAAATGTTATCATTGGGATAACCGGATAGTGCTTTAGGATAATGATTTAAATTGCTTTCTGATTAATATATTATAAAAAACAACAACAACACCTCAAGTAAAATAACTCATCTGCGCAGTACAGATGCACTTTTGGTTTCGAGGAAATTTATTTTTTGGGCCCATTGGACTTTGATCTATTGTTTTTTCTTTATTCATTTGTATTCCGTAGAAATTTGCGCCAGGATTGGGTCAGCAATGGCGTCAATGGCTAGACTAGACAGAATCTTGACCAGCAAAAGCATTAAAGTTCAGGCTTTACAGAGCCCTTGTGAAAACTCTGAAAACCATTGTTCTGTACGGATCTGAGACATGGACACTGCTAGCAGCCATGAAAACAAGTTGCAGGCATTCCAAAATAAATGTATGAGAAAAATCATTCGAATCTCCTACCCAGTAGCGTAGTCGGGCGGGGGGGGGGGGGGAAGCGGGCGCTCCCCCTACGACCATTTTCGAAAAAAAAGGGCCCTTTCGGGAAAAATATTTTAATAATTCTAACAAGCAATGAACAGAGCCTTTACAAGCATATGTAGCGCCCCAGGGCAAACGTTTCAGCGCCGCTCCTTGCATACTGTAACTGCTTGTTTAGTGCCCCCCCCCCTGGAAGTGTCGCCCCCGGGCATATGCCCCCTCTGGCCCCTACCCCCCAAAGTGAGGGCACTGGCCATGAAGCACAGTTTATACTATTTCTAATATTTTTCTTTTTTTAAATTGCATTTTAACAATTTAATTTGTTACAATATGATTAATAAACCTTGTTAGATCTAGTTAATTTTAGTATTTTTTAATTTGATACGAAGTGAAGGTCACACGCTAGTGCAATGGGTCGGCAACCTTTTGCTAACGCCGCCAAACGGCTAACGGTGTGCCAAACTAGGATTTCTAAATCATTCAGCGTGTTAACAGCCTAAAAGTCAACCTGCTCTGTTATACTTATTTTCTTAAACAATGTGTTTGTGATTATCATCCTTTTTATTAGCATTGATACCAAATACAAAATTATATTACCAAACTTTCACATTTATGGTAACTATTTTGTAAAGTTGTCAAGATACATATCTATCAACTAAGTATCAACTCCTAATATTGATTTTGTTCTCAGTTTACCAGAGATGTTCTTTAATTCAAATAAGTTAGAAATCAAACAGGATAAAATCAGCATAATCGTTTAACGGAATTGATACAAAGTAATCATACAAACTGGGTAGTTAATGTAATGTTTAGAAAATGTGCATATATTATATTAGTCATATGATATTTAAATCATTTTCAACTATTTTTTGACAGTTTGGTCATTATAAAGTTATACGTTTTAGACCTATTAGTCTTTTAAAAATTAAAAATAAAAAAAACATTATATTAGAAATATTAGCGGAAATAAAAGTAGCTAATTATCTCCCTTTAATTAAAATAAAGATTCTAAATTTGATTCAATAGTGATGCCAAACAAGTTATGTTCTGTAATATAAAAAAATATTACCGACTAATTATTATTTATTTACATAAAGTAGCGTTGTGGTATCCATTACAAGATTTAATTATTAGAGGTATAAAATTAATTTACGTTTAACAGTTGTGAATAAACAATTCCTGCATTAATTATTTGGCCATTCAACCTTAAGGAGTTTATCTCTTAAACAATTTGGCACATTTCGATGCCCAGTTCATTAAAGGTTTAAAATTCAACTAGCTACGTTTTAAAATCGCCAATATCCCTACACTTAATTTTTTTTAAAAGTATTGTCACAAATTAACAGTTCACAGTATTATTCACACCTCAATCTCGCTTATTTTGTAGGAGGGGCAAGGACTACTTAAGACAGGACGTGCAAGCTTGAATTTCTGACTTAGCTAGCTAAGGCCAGTTTTTTTAACAGTAGCGAAACACTCCCTTGTCGCGCTGATATATGAAGTAAACTATTATTAAGTAATTAACATAATTAATGTCAATAATGTCAATAATGTTAATGTGCAGGGCCGTTTACTAATGAGGGGTTAGGATTAAGGGAGTTTAAAAGAGCATTCGAATAGGGCAAGCATTTATTTTTACTTGCGTAAGGAGTGCAAAATTCTGGGAATTTACTTGAAAGCAGTGGGCAAAATCTGGGAATAGTTCATTATTTAACGTGCATGGAGATCCCTTTAAAACAATCGTCTTTTATCATGGGTTAAGTAATAAATACCAAATTTGCATCCCTCCAGTAATGGACTGGCTCTCGCTGTCATTGCCTTATATAAAGGAGTGCGGGGTCTTAAGCCGTTTAGTTTACTGAGCAGTTTCTGATTAGTCTGTTTAATGACG
Organism: Anisus vortex; assembly: GCA_949126835.1. Classification (NCBI taxonomy): domain Eukaryota; kingdom Metazoa; phylum Mollusca; class Gastropoda; family Planorbidae; genus Anisus; species Anisus vortex. Next base: position 37,715,675 of record OX421496.1, read on the forward strand.
CTTGTGTTAGCCCTACTTTACTGACACTGTACATAGTTATTTTATTGTATATATTTTCAAGAATTGGCCTTTTATCTGGGTTAAAGATTCAACTGAATGAACTTCATACACCCTCGTTACTGTTGTATATTGAATGTATCGTTATTTGCAATATAATATATATTTATAACATCAAGTTGGAATACCAATATCTACCAGTGCTGGGTTAGTGAAGGAACTGTCAGACAACAAATTCTGAGTTTGCACAAAGAGCAAAAAGGAGATAGTGTATAAATGAAATTTAATATAACGTCAACCCTAGGACGAATGAGAATATAGAACATCATCTACACTACTCGGGCCACTATAAGATACTGGTTGTAACAGTATCTAAATTTAAGAAGGTCGTAGTAAGATTAAGCCAGTTATGCTTGATTAGGTATGAAAAAAATCAATTTGAAAGTCTTGAAACTCCGCTTTGAGTGATTCGATGTGCTTTTGAAAAAGCCCAACTATCTATCTATGCATTTGTTAAGGGAAGTACATAGGCCTACAGATAAATGTTTTGAAATTGATTTCACTCAATATAAATATATTACTGGAAAATAAGTTGTTTTTGTTTTCATCAATAATAAACACCCCTTGAAGGTCTCTAGCGCGCCATTGAAAATCGCTCTGAGTGCCGAATTTGGCACGCGTTCCTTAGGTTGCCAACCCTTGCTCTAGTGGATACCAGGTCATAAACAGGAACTTGAGTGGACAGGAAGGGCCAACCGTTTGTGCCGAACTTTTACGGTTATGTGTCAATGGTGCGTGACACAGCAGAGTTAGATCTCCGAGCCCCAAAAGAGTACGCTCGCTCGCATTCTCAAAAAAAGGTGTGGTTCAAGTCTGGTGTACTCACCGAAAAGTAATAATGTGACTTAAAGCGCGCTGGCTTTCTCCTTCTCGGTCATATACGTGTAGTGATACAAAACTTGATGACATGAACTTCGCAAAGAAAAAAGATACCCACAGAATTTAAATGAAAGAAGAAAATAAGAGAAATAACTTTTTAAAGAAATTCCGTTGTTAAGGATATAATCATCGGGCGTGGTGTTTTAGTAGCTGAGAGGAAAAATTAGAAAAGAATAGAACGTTCCTATAGCGTATCATAGAGACAGTGTTATGTAATTGATACATAAATAAAAATGTTGAGACTCTTTTTTTTTATCTCTTTAAAAATGTCTATACTGGCAATTTATCTCGTCTTTCAAATGTAAAAGAAGAATTCAGTCCTATAGAAGCATTCGCATTGATTCTATAAATACTTTTCGACACTAGATGTTCATCCCGAAAATGAGCAGTAGATGCAATCAATTTTGCAGAAATTCACATCACTAATAGTTGCTAGTAAAAATCGTGGATGGTTAAAAAAAATATTGCACTATTATACAGTGTGTGTAGCCTGAAGCACGGGATATTCTTATAACACTTGATACGTACGAATTCTTAGTTCTTCTATTAATGTGGAAAAATTGCTAAAAGTGGGGCCTTTTTCCTAAAAGTTTGCTCCCCCTAGCGTCAAAACCTGGCTACGCCACTGATCCTACCTAGAACACAGGACTAATGCATATGTATGGGACGGAATATCTTCATTTGAGGGCCCTCAAGAATCCATTACGGCAACAATCAGAGGGCGCAAGCTGACATGGTTCGGTCATGTGTTGCGGTATAATAACCTGCCAAAAACATTCCTCCAATGCACTGTAGAAGGTGGAAGTTGGAATGGCTGACAGCGGAGATGCTGGTTCGACAACATAAAATATTGGACAGGGCTGCAGATGACTAAATTATTGACAGTCGCTAAAAAAAAAAAGTACCCGTCAGACCGAATTGATCCATAGGTCCGGTGAAGCAGCGCTCACCAGTTTCCATGGCTACGGCATACTAGGTGATTGTGTGGCCAGGACTATGCACAGCCGCCTTTACATGTACCCAGATACCCAGATACCCATCAGAGCTGGGTAGACTCAGGGACACCCTAAAAGTCCTGGAAAAAAATCCTGGTTTAACCAGGATTCGAACCCAATACCTTCGGCATCGTCAGTCGAACGCGCTGCCGCTCGGCTACCGTGCCTCATGACAGCCGCTCAAGATAGACAAAAATGGAGAAAGATGTCTGCTGAGGTGTCCAATCGCTCCCCATCGGTCAAGGATAATGAATTAATTGATGGGCCCGAATAAGGAACTGAAATAGCTTGGGTTACCTACTTCTCCCCACGTTCTGAATTACAAAACAAAAAACTATCTGACTCATTCAGTACCTACCATTAAAACTGATATCCCCGATGCCGCACCTGCTACAATTTTTACATTCTCTGTTAATATAGTTGCAACTGCAGTGTAGCATCCCTGTGTAATAAAAGAAACACACCATAACAATAAAATAAGAACTAAATCTTTGAGGTGTTACAGTTTTTAATTATCACTAAAACACTTGTACAATTACTACAAGATGAGATCAGTGATGGATTAACACATGAAGCAAAACAAGCATATGCTTACGGCATCAAGGAAAGTGAATTTACCATGGTCTTTGAACATTGTGGCGCAAGAATGCAAATATTGCCTGCGTGTACCTGAACCAGGGTCCCTATCGTTAAATAATATACGGACACTATACGTTGTTAATTGTTTTGTAGCACTTCAAACAAAATATTCATTTAATTAATTTAGATAAAATATATAAGCGCTCCGGGCCTTTAAGGTTCTTGACCCGGCACTGGCTGGAATTACTCATTCATTAGATATTTATTTGGATATCAACTCTGACGTCGAGATTAAGAGGCATGTTTTTATATAAATGTTTTAGGGAGTTTGGGGGAAGGGGAAGAAAAAAGTAACGTATCCCAACGGGTAAATAAAGCAGCGTTCACCAGTTTCTGTGGCCACGGCATACTAGGAGTTTGGTTGGCCAGCACAATGCCGCGTCGCTTTTACTTTACCCTAACTAAAGTCAGGTACCCATCAGAGCTGGGTAGACTCAGGAACACCCTCCAGACCCGGGAACAAATCCTAGCCTGCACCAGGATTTGAACTCCGGACTTTGGTATGCCAGCCGGCTCGGCCACCGTATCCCCACAACCCTCATAAAGAAACCAATAATAAAAAAAGGTTTTGAAGACAGATTTGAAGACAGATTTGAAGACAGATTTGAAGACAGATTTGAAGACAGATTTGAAGACAGATTTGAAGACAGATTTGAAGACAGATTTGAAGACAGATTTGAAGACAGATTTGAAGACAGATTTGAAGACAGATTTGAAGACAGATTTGAAGACAGATTTGAAGACAGATTTGAAGACAGATTTGAAGACAGATTTGAAGACAGATTTGAAGACAGATTTGAAGACAGATTTGAAGACAGATTTGAAGACAGATTTGAAGACAGATTTGAAGACAGATTTGAAGACAGATTTGAAGACAGATTTGAAGACAGATTTGAAGACAGAGACATGGGCCCCCACTTGTCCCTCACCTCATCCTTGTCAACACCCAGATGACAATCAATGTTTGTTTTCCCATAACTAACTATTGATACCCAAGGGGCGTCAATATGAGTATTGAAACAACTAGAGACTTCAAATTGCCCCGCCCCCCTCTCCCCCAACCACATTATATAATTCCGAATATGAAAAATGGAGAATTATTATTATAATATTGTAGGCATACATCTCCAATAGAAGAGAATTTACCTCAGTGAAAAGTAAATCGTTTTCTTGGTTCGCCCCTACGGGCGGGAGTATAGCTGGGATGATGCTTTCGTAGCCGCTGCCACCCACACATTTTGTCCTGTTGTTGCCGAATGTGTTACGACAGCAGCTCTCCGGAACGTACTCTTTCAGATCTGTAGCAGCGAAACAAAATGTGATATTTTAAAATATAAATTACGTGAACATTGAAATAATGGGCCGTATTGCTGCTGAGCGTTAACACCCTTGCCCCTTATACAAGTAAAAATTTTATGACTGACTTGTAAATTACAAGTCAGTCATAAAAGATTGTCTTGTATAAGGGGCAAGGGTGTTAACTCTCAGCAGCAATACGGCCCATTAATGTGACAACTGAAATATAAATGTGATCATTCAAATATAAATCTGATAATTCAACTATGAATATGATCATTCAAATTAGAATGTGATAAGCCAAGTATAATCATGCTATGCAAAAAAAATATCATTTATTATTCTTTTTTCTTATTTCACAAAACAATTAGGTCTAGATCTACCCTTTGAGAGCCAATTTTCATAGACGTCAAAATATGTTTTCCCAAATTACAAGGGGACATTTTTTTTTACGTTCCCAAAATCATTTTGGGAGACAACACAAATTTTCTTGTAGAATTGTTAAAAACAAAACCTGTGCATACGCTGTGTAGCCTACAACCAAAACTCTGCTCTGGATAGATGTAGGCCTACACTAGAAACTAGAAATGTCCAAAATTTAGAGTGCGCCTAGGTCTACGTGTGATTACAATATCTTATCTTATACATTATAGACGCTCTTTCTATAAAGAAGATTATTGCGTCCTAAGCACATCCGTGTTTTAAGTCTAGTCCTGCATTTCTATTAGTGTTTTAAATGATGTTAAGTTACTGGTCTTTCTGGTTTGTTCAAGCAACCCATTTTCTATGCCCGAATGCCACTCGACAAGAAAGAGTACTTATATGCATTTGTCCTCACATAAAGGGATAATAAAGCCCGAAAAGGACATTGTTTTTATCCTTATGTTTATCTGAGCATTGTAACAAATTGTTTTTGTGTTGCATTTCTAAATTATAATTTAATGTCTTATGTAGGTCTATTATTACTACTTTACTATTTAGTGCTTCATATTTAAGGACTTATCGCCCCTGCATATTAAAGAGTTCGAGTTATCAAAGTGAAGATAACATGGAACACAAATAAATAGTAAATTTCCGAAAATAGAATATTTTTAAAAAAAAGAAAAAAGCGAACAAAAGTGTCATGGGTTTTTGGAGAATGGTATAAAAGTTGGCAAGTGTTTATTTATTTATGTAGGCCTAGAGCTCTCCAGTATTGAAATGTGGTTTTTACGTCACTTACCTAGCAGGCGTGTGAAGTGAATGTTTAGGCGGTTTCGATCTTACGTCACGTTATTTTTAAAATAGTTGTCAAAAAGAAAAAAAAAGATTTATGACGCATGATAATTTAGCTCTAAAGGTTAGGATAATCTAGCGACATAGAATGGGTTGTTATTAACTAGAGCTAAGGAATTGGATAATTTAGCGACAGAGAGATGATTATTAGGCCTAAATGAAAGTTTTGGGTAGGCTATCAATCGAGATAAAAACGTATGATTTGTTTTCCGGGTTTGATATATAGGTAGGGTTGCCATCCGTCCCGATATATCGGGACTGTCACCGTTATGGACCTTCTTGTCCCGACTGTTATGCAGGGGAAATGACTCGTGTAAATCAATTGTAATATTAAGACAAGTAAGAGTTATACAACATAGATAAAACTAGAATGGTGTCTTGAATAAAACTTAGAATCTCGCTTGGTAAAACGGAAGTGGTCACATGATCAAACAAGCTGGTTTTAGTCAGTCTCCCGCAGCATCTTGTAACGTATAGACGTATATTTATATTTGGGATGGACTTAGAAGTAATTCTAATATTCTTGGACTTGTAATATTATTTCATTGATGTGAAACGTTAATTGTGATTTATGTGAATTAAATATAATATGATGCAGAGGAGTGTTCCTTTCATTGAATTATAAATTGAAAGTGTTATGTATTTATCTGTCGATGTCAGACAGCAGCATAAGCAAAGTTAAAATACTATTTTATTGAATATAATAAATAATCCGAAGAGACTGGAATAATTGTATAATGGGCAAGACAAAAGATAACCCATTAACACCGACATCCCGACAAGACCCAATTTTGTCCCGTTTTTGCAAAATACTGTTACGAGCTTGGATCAAGTACTGAAGTAACGCCATCTGTTAGCGCAACATGTATAAAAAATGCAGCCTCAGTTAGTTTTATTATTTTATTATTAATTTTATTTGTCAACGAGATTATGTTGACAAGGTCGTCTCACAGATTGCCTGTTGCGTATCCTGTATCGACGATGAAAGTACCTTCTAAATCTAGCGTCATCATTCGAGACTGACTTGCATGGCGTTTTTTAAATACGTAAAAGGGAAAAAAATATTGGCGAAAAAGGTTAAATCTTCCGAAAAATATGGTGCACCAACTACTTCTGCTGCAACACGTAATCTAGGCCCTATTTGTGTTCTAAATAAAAATTAATTATATTAAATTCATGTTTACTTCATTTCTACCCCCCCTCACCATCTCAGAGTGTCCCGACGAGGTCCCAGCTAGATATGGCAACCCTATCTGTAGGGCCTAGAGCAGTGGTTCCAAAATTTTTTAGGCCGCGACCCCTTTATACAGTTTTTCATGCTTTGGTAGCCTGACTTGATAGACTTGTTGAAAATGGAAGAAAATGGCGCAACACAATCTCAGTCAAAATAATTTATGACTGCAAACATTTTATCCAGAATTTTGTACCTGGCATTATAGAGAAATCAGTTCTCAATACATCGTTGTTAATACGCTTAATGAACTCCTTTGTGCTTTCTCAGAAACATCTTAAACTTTGAATGTGAATGGGCTTCTGGCAAGTACATAGATATGGGGTGTCAGTCAGGTAGATTTGGAAAGTACCATGAAATTTCGGCTGCATGCATGTGAAAGTGTTATTTCACAGAATGCATCGCTGTAATCATTTTGTCTGCTTAAATGTAAAGTTTTTCAAAGAAAGCAGATAAAGTAGACCAGGAGCCGCATGAGAAAAAAAAAGTGCTAGTTCGATCTTTCTTTCCAACACTAGTCAAATCTAGATGATTTATTTGCATTACATACGTTTATAGAAACCGGAAATCTTTTAAAAGGTCTGTGGACCATTTTATCAAACTGTCTTAAGAGTTAGGGCCTACCATTAGAATGTAATCATATTATTCACAGCCTTGCAGGCCTATTCACAAACTTTAATCAAGTACAGCTTTTAATTTAAATTAATGTAACTTTTCCTATTGATCTTACAAATAATATTACAAAGATAAACTCTTATGGGCCCCGGCGCAGTGCCATAACTGCACACACACTCACACACTCACAAACACACACCCTCTTCGTGGGGCCTGAAGTAGACAGCATATACATTTCATTTTCATCAAATTTTTTTATGCAAAGGCTAAAGTTTTATTTGGAATGATCGGATCTTTTTTAGATAAATTAAGGCATTTACCTCCTTGCAGTGATAAATTTAACTCATTCAAGACGACAATGATGTCAACCAAGTAAGTTATTGTATGCAGTTCACTTTTATCACCAAAAAGTGCTTCAAAGAGCAGTCTCGCTTTCTGATTAAAAATATATTAAAAAAACTAGTTCACCATGAAGCTAAAAAAACATACGTTTTCCGAAGGTCTTTGGCGACCCCCGCGAAATGGTCATTCGACCCCCTAAGGGGGTCGGGACCCCCAGTCTGGAAACCGCTGGCCTAGAGCAAGGGTGTGAAACAGACAGCTTGTTGGTATGATCAGGTTTCGCCAACATGGATCTAAAGGGCTAGTTTACTGTTAACCTTGTCTCCATCATATGTTTAAAAAGAGATGTAAGCATTAATCTATATATACAATTAATCACCTAAAATTATCGGGAAAATGGAGTTTTTTTTATAGATAGATAAGTAGTGTTTATTGGGGGTGTAAGCTAATGGCCGATTTTAGACACTGACATACATAATTATAAACATCTATAAAAGGCAATTGCTCAGTGGATGTAAGCTTACATTTACTTTACTATCCGCTTGGCATCTCCAGTTTAAAGCCTTTTAAATCAATTTTAATAAAAACAGAATTCAATTACTTTTAAAAGCATTTCAGCCTCATTAAATGGGCTATTAACTTTAAAAAAAAATAATTACATTTTAACCCTATGAACAGAAATGTTGTCCAAAAATAATTTGTCATGCGGTTTATCGATTTCGAGAAAAGAGGTGAGAAATCCTTAGAGAGCACGGAGGCTTCTGGCGTTAAATTAAAATATGGAAAAATAATGACATATATAGAAAAAAAAGTAAGTTATTGTCCTAAGAGAATAATTCTCTTCGCTCGTTTATCAAGACAGAAATGTTAGGAACATAATTGTAACAATTTCGTTACAGACCAAATGACATTTTATTGATACATTCGTCTAGAGTCGAGTTGAAACCTTTTACATCTTTGTGAAGTTTTTTGTTGTTTCGGAATGAAGTTAATGCATTCCTGTTCTCAATTTCTACTATTGTTGAATGTTAGATAGTCTATTTTTTTAAAATTCTTTGTCTTATAAACACGGCTGATTTAATGTAAGAGTGAAATGAGATTCATAAACACGTCAGCAGTGGCTTAGCTAGGGGAGATGGGAGGGGGGGGGTCCAAATTCGAAAGTCCACCCGGGCCCCTACTTCTTGAGGGGGGGGGCAAAGGAGTGTCCGAATATTCTTTTCTCATGTCATAATGTCGAATGTCAAAATGCAGGGGCCCCTAAACAGGGCCAAGCCCCCCGGACCCTTAAATCCCTAGCAACGGCACTGCACGTCAGGTCAACCTTCACAAGCTGATGTTGTCCCAGCTGACACTTGATGCTAGTTACCAGCTGATGTCACTTCTAAACCTTTCCCAGCTAATGTCAGATGTCAACTAGGCCTTCTAAACCTTTTCGAGCTAATGTCAGATGTCAACTAGGTCTTCTTAACCTGTCCTAGCTAATGACTACTACTAGATTCTAAACCTTTCCCAGCAGATATAAACTACTATGCTTTTAACAGTTGAAAGTAGCCCATTTTAAATGATCTATTCTAGGTTCGATGCCAACTAAGAAAATTATCCCGAGGTTCGATGCCAACTAAGAGATCTATTCCAACTGAAGTCAGATTCACAACATGCCCCTCGGCCACGTGCATTTAAGTCGTGCCTTTATCAAATCCTAGTGTGGCACATACTTGACCTACTCGTAAAACGTAATTACTTAAGATCTCTAAGAAAAACAAAACAAAAGAGAGACCACTCTTGGTGTAGACATTGTTGGTCGTGGCTTCAAATTGTTTATTGCCCTTTGCAAACGATTAAAAAAAATTGAGAGATACTTAGAAAAAACTCGACCATGCCGGTAAGTATAATATTACATTTGAATAATTGAAGGAATGAAGGGAGAAGTCGAACCATAAACAGACTCACTGGGGGGGGGGGGGGGGAGAGAAAATATGTTGTTGAGGTAAGAGCAGTACATGCGCCTCTTCTACCACTCTCTAGCTCCCCTCCCACTTCTCCCGAAGTATTAGGGGCGTAGAGTATATTTGCTGAAAAGTATTTTATTTTTTTATGAGTAGGGGTGGTTACGATTCTGCTGAATGCGTGAAGATAAGGAATCTCTTTCTGAGCAAGTTGTTTCATGGGACTAGTGAATCTGACTTAACCAGTTTCCGCGGCCAGATTTGCAAGCAAAAAAACAACTTAGAAATAACAATTTTTTAAATTTCTTTTCAAATATAATCAGCCGAATAAAACACAAGATGTTTTTATGCACTCTGTGACCATCTTTACTCAATATACAACATAAAGTACCAAAGTCTTCCATTTTATTGTAACAAACTAGCCTATTTATGGTAAAATGTAACCCGATTTGATCTGAAAATGTAGCTAGGTACATCAAAAGCAAATATACCTAGATCTATAGAAAAATACCCAGCAGAGGAGAGGCACTTCTACCATGTAGACAACTTTGATCTTACAGCTGCCACCCTAACACTTCTTATCATTCAGACGTCATCAAACAGTACTAGATCTAGTCCGGGCTACATTAACTTAATCTATCACATCATGCAATGAAGCGCAGAACTAGAATGAAATGTAGGACAGGAAGTAACCTTCGATAACAACATTTCGTAATGAGGATAATTTTCTTTTCGCACTTTTAACAAAGTCACTTATGGCTTTCCTAAAGAATTAATAATTGTCAATATAATATAATCAGTTTTAGTTTGTAACTCTTCATGACTTAGTCTATTTTCTATTCTTATTCAATTAGGAAATAGAAAAAATAAAAGAACAAAAACTCTAGGAGAAAATGAACAAAAGGGTCACAATGAATATTTTAAAGTAGAGAGAGAAAAAAGATAGAGATAGAGAGAGAGAGAGAGAGAGAAAACGAGTTTCTCGGGTCTAGATCTAAGTAGGAATCCATAAATTTAAGTCTACATATTTAAAAATAAAAAAATTGTTTGTTTCAACATGTTTTTAGTGAGTTTTACTCCAATATAATAAGTAGACTAATTAGTAGGACTTTTGCAAGTGTAATGCGCTTGAGCTGTCGGACAAAGATTGCACAGAATAAAATGTATATGATACAATTTCTGCTGAAGAATTAAGTAGAAGGTTGAAGAAACAAGTTGGCATTGTTTGGCCGAATCCTGGTGAAGGCTAGGATTATTTCGAGGGTGTCCCTGAGTCTACCAAGCTCTGATGGGTACCTGACATTAGTTGGGGTAATGTTAAGGCGGCAGGGCATTGTGCTGGCGACACATCACCTAGTATGCTGTTGCCACAGAAACTGATGCACCTGGTGAAGGCTAGGATTATTTCGAGGGTGTCCCTGAGTCTACCAAGCTCTGATGGGTACCTGACATTAGTTGGGGTAATGTAAAGGCGGCAGGGCATTGTGCTGGCGACACATCCCCTAGTATGCTGTTGCGCGATGCCCATTGTTTTGACGCAGCGGATCCCCTAGAGTGCACAATTTGGGAACCATCAGACTAGATCTAAATTTTATACGAAACCTTAACCAGCGAGTCGAGAAAGAGAGAGAGAGAGAGATAATAAAAAAAGCCTAAACAACTTGCCAGATGGAAGTTGCTACATAATTCATTGGCTAATTTTCTCTGGCCACTTTCCGGTTTTTGATAGAAAGTCGTTTAGGAGAATTGGGGCAATGGGGGGAGGGGGTATGGTGGAGAGGGTGACGACAAACTGGGCTGAGACAATTCTGTGAAATCTGAAAGTAATGAGCTGTGTTCTAGACATAAGGGCTTTGTCCATGGACAATTCTCTGAAAAGTCCTTCCTGAATAAAAAATGGATCAATAAATATTATGTTTCTCCCTCTCCTTCTAGTTGCACTATTATGGTCTGTTTCCGAAAGATGACCTCGTCAGAAAAAAACTAAGACTAATTCCCCTTCGTTTTGTCTTTCGTCTTCCTTTACGACTTTACGCAAAATAAATGAAGGATAATGTGGTGGAATGATGGGATTGTCGTAAAAAAAAAAAGAATGGTTGAACAAAGCAGCAGACGATATGCGGAAATCGTTTTCGGTAGAAAGTAGAAACTAACCGTTCGTGGTATATAATAGATCTATGCTACACCCAGATAGTGTCATTGCCCACTTAATGATCTTGGCAACAATTTATGTTTAATAGTAACCTAAGGAGTTTTACTTACTGCTAAATATAAGCATTATAATCTAGGTCCTTCGCAAATAAAATTATAATTATTCTAGTCTGTTATCCTTAGTGTTGTATCCCACTCTCTATTTCTTTAAAATTATATAGGAGAGAAATTATTTTTTAAAAGGTCTATTATGTATTGTATTAATTGTAGGCTAATATATTATATTATGTTTCGAGGCATATGTCTATTCCTTTTACTTATGTGCCTATGGCCTATTGTATAATAGTTAAAAAATAAAGATACATGACTAATACAAATAAAGCGATAAACTAAACAACCGTTTTGTTATACAGAGGCAAATATAGATCTAAAAGCGATTGGCCCAGTTCGTGAAATGGACAATTACAGTATCTGTTCGTAACATATAGGCTATTACAAAAGCCTCGCTTTACCTCTATTTAGTAATACTACAATTGTTTGTCGTAGTGTATTCGTCTTGTTATAGATGCACCGGTATTTTAAATATTCACAAGGTGAATGGATCTTTTAGTAGCAGCAATGTTCTATGGATTTATCACAGCGACAACAATAACACTTCAAAATAGTATGTTGCTATCACATCTTATCTTATCTTATACACATGTTTGTATTAGTAGAGCCTTCTCCTTAATATATAGAAAATACTCTGTATATCTTCCAAACCTGGGGTCGGCAACCTTTTGATAACAATATGTCAAAGTATGATTTCGAATTCCTTCAGCGTGCCAACGGTCTAAAAGGCTTTTTGCTCCACCAATTTTTTTCTTGTAGACGTGACTTCAAAGTGCCTTTTCTAGGAGGTCATACGCGTAGCATTGAAAATTGCTCTGCGTGCCAAGTCTGCCACGCTTTCCATAGGTTTACCGACCCCTGTTCCAGACTACCAAAAAGAAAAGGCGCACATCATTTATATATAGGCTATTAGGCTACATATGTTTGTATAAAGTTGTTTTTGTTCAACAGATGAACTATTTCTATGTTGTTTTTTCTCGTCATAAAAAACCCATAGAAGATCCTTAAAAATATTTCACGTTCGTACATCCCAATAATTTATTTATAATTCAACTAAATTAAATTAATTTTATAGCAAATAAATTGAAAGAAAAATTCTAAACTTGTTTTAAGGTGACATCTTGATGGAACGATATTTTAAAATTATATTTTTTAAATAATTATTGTACACAATTTAATTATTTAAAATTAATGAAGCTTATAAACTAAATGGAGTCGATGAAAATCGAGTTTTATATTATCTAAGAATAAATAAGATCTTGTATGTTATAGATGCTTCTTCTGGTAAACGTTGCTTCACTGGCCCTATGATCAATTTAGTCCGACGGATAGTTTACTTTACTTCTTCAATATAGAAGATTATTGTATCCTACGCTTATCCGTGGTTTGAGACGAGTCTTGCATTTTGATTAGTGTTTTAAATGATGTTACGTTTCTGGCTTTCCTCGTTTGTTCAGGCAACCCGTTTCATCTCCAGATGCCACTCGGAATGAAAGAGAATTTATTTGCAATTGTTCTTGCATATGAAATAAGAAAAGGGATATTTTCCTAATGTTTATCTGAGCATTCTGTTGCTTTTTAAATAATAATCAAATACTTTACGTATTATTACTACTTTGACCTTATTTCCTCTAGTGTTTCTAGGTTTAACTCTTGGTGTTACAATTTTTTTGATGTGAATATTAACTAGTAATGAGCCTTGCAGCTCTTTTCTTAATTTTTCCAATGAAGAGATGTTATAACGGCCCTACGCTACTATACATGATAGAGTCTGTGATTTAGATTTTTACCAATTTACATAGTAAGATATAATGAAATTGAAAGATATGATATTATGAAAGACAGATGGATGGGTGTTGCCGTTCGATATTATCCAACGCAATAATCTTCTTTGTAGAAAGAGCGTTTGTAATGTATAAGATATGACTCAAACCGCGGATGAGCGTAGGACGCAATAATCTTCTTTATAGAAGGCGCGTCTGTAATGTATAAGATAATGATGTTGCTATGAAGCCATAAAATAATATATAGGTAGTAGCTATATTAATAATTAAAAAGTCGAAATAAAACCCATTTTTGGATATTAAGAAAACCTATATCGGAAGTAGAGATAGTTAAGTGACTGTCCATGCGGTCGGCAGTCTTTTCTCATAACTCACAAGGAACGCAGGCATTATTTTAGACTCAGGAAAAATAAATAAAATTGTGTATTATGTTGATACTATAAAGCTATATTTGTTCATTGGATGTGAAGTGTCAACTGTTAATGAATTGTTATTAAATAATATGCTGCAATAAGTCGTTCTTTTATTATTTACAAGTTTGGAAGTTATATTGTGGTGATGTCGTCCATTTTGATGTTCAAACCAATCAAATAATTCAGCTACTACAACTCAAATACTCTGAGAAGACTGGTGGTAATGTTTGATAGTCCAATAATAATAATAGGACATCAACAGGTTTGGTGGCAGCGAACGGAGAGAGAAGCTGAAGGATATAATATTATGTTCAAATTCGAAACTTTTTGAACTTTTTGAAGACGTACTACAAACCACATGGAAAATTATGTGAGTACCAGTTTTTGAACAAAACTGAAGCCTGAGTCAATTATTTCAAATACATATACTATTTATATGATTGAGCACTATAATAGCTCTAAGAAAATATAACATTTGTACACCGATGACAAATATTTCATCATTGGAAAATTCGATACAAAAAAATCGAAAAAAAGTGACTATACGCAGATCATTATTTAATATTTGCAACCGGAAAAAGTTTCGTTCCCACATGTTATCAACAAGGAACCTAAACTATATACATATGTTCAAATCCGATGTGACACAACCATGTGTTGAATTTTATGTAGCCTACATAACCATATGTTCAAATCCGATGTGACACAACGATGTGTTGAATTTTATGTAGAATAACCACATGTTCAAATCCGATGTGACACGACCAGGTGTTGAAATCTGATGTGTTGAAGTCCGATGTGCTTATCGGAAGATAAATAAATAACATTAAATAACTTTAAATATAATTAATATTTAATCTGTATACCAAAGACTTTGACATTAATTTTAATTAATGGTATACATTTTTTTTTTCTTGTGTTAATTCTAAAATTGGATTATACCATACTGAAGTGGAAACTTGAAGCAACTCAACTTGATACAGTGTGAACATTCATTGGATTATTAAATAATTAATTAAGTTTCTTCTGGATTTCTACTCTGGATTTACATTGCAGTAATTTCATACAGTGAATGTGTTTTCATTTGGATTATTAAGTAATCTTTAATTTAATCATATTTTTTACATTCATTAGTATGAATTATATATATATATATGTATTATTTATGTATAAAGCGGGCTCTGGTTGGCGGGACTTTCTAAAATAAATCTCTTGTCTATTCTTATTCTGTCTATCATCTATTTCTATTTCTTAAAAGAGATTGATTAGAAATGATTCTTTGTTAGGGTTATTTCTGTTAGTTGTCTTGACTTTGTTTGTTATTGTTAAGAATTATTGAAGTAAAATTACTATAGTCTTGTCAATGTTATACATGTTGTGATTCTTTGTCAAAAATTCCTCTATCATTTGTGGTCCAAGCAGCATTAGTGTATTGTGATTGTGTTTTTTTTCTATTGTTACTTGATATAATTTTTTTGTTGTGTATTTTTTGAAATATCATTAATATGCATTGGTTAGTTTTTGCTCTCTGAGTATAATGGTCTATGGTAAGAACATTAACAATAATAAGTTCACCTAGATAATAATAATATGAATATTCACATTTATAACTATATAATTTAAGTAGTGCCCAAATACATGTAACTACAATTAACAAAATAATAATTGATATCTAATACATGTAACTACAAATGTACAAAATATTCACAATATAACAGGTAAAATAACCTAAATAAAAATAATATTGTGCTTTGCAGTGCTACTGTAATAATATTATCTAGAATTTACATTGCTATTAATTATAGTAAAATTATTGTGTATTGGCATTAATGAAAATGTACTTCCAGTAATCACAATGAAAATGTACTTCCAATACTGATAATAATTACATCCATTTCAATTGCTCATAAGAATAATATCATAGTGGCTTATGATAACATTAATCTAATTCTTATATGCCATCCTCAATAATAATAATAATATTGTATATGTGCTACCATTGGTAATAATAAGATTGTACTTTGCTTTGCGGAAAATAATTGTGCAACCTATATAGTAATAATAAGTCACAATAGTAAAAAGTGACTTGCACTTGCTTTAAACTCTACTATAAAATTGCTAATAATAATAAAATAAACAAGCCATAATAGAAAATGTGTCTTGGCTTAGCATACTTGTTGACATTCTAGCATTTTGCATTCTGAATTATAAACATTTTACTACAGCATAGGATTAAAAAAAAAAGTTGCTGTGATATTATATGACTGCTCATTCTGTATTTAATAAATATTGTCATTCAGTAATATAAAAATGCTCATTCAGTAATTAATAAATATTGCCATCCAGTATAGGAATAAAACATTGCTGTACTATAAAATAGTGCATTATAATAATTGTACTGTACTATAATATAATAAATCTTGACATTCATAATAAATAATAATGGAGTCAAAGGTTCAATTACTCTATGATGAGGCTGAATTGTTGGCAAAAAAATATGGTATTACTGATAAGAAGGAATATCAGGAATTTGTTGAAAATAAAGTTAAACAATTGAAAAAAGAATTAGCAGATAAGGAAAGAGATGAGCGAGCAGAATTAAGGGCTCATGAAATTAAACAAAAAGAACTTGATAATGAAATTAAACAAAAAGAACTAGAAATGAATAAAGAAAAAGAATTGAAAGCACTAGAATTAAAAGAAAAAGAATTACAATTGAATAAAGAAAAAGAAATTCAATTGAGAGAAACACAACTAAAATTAACTCATGAATTGGAGTTGGCTAAGTTGCAAAATACTAAAGTTGAGCAAACAAATAATGAAAAATCAAAACATGGTGTTAGATTCAAAATGCCTCCTTTTGATGGAAAAGAGAAAATTGTTGATTTTCTAAATTTATTTGAAGCAACATGTAAAGGATATGGGATTCCCATTTCAGAATATTACATTCACCTTATCCCACAATTGAAAGATAAGGGTAGGGAAGCACTATCACATATTGATAAAGAAATAACTGATTATGCCATTATCAAAGAACAGTTAATTAAATTCTTTATCCACTCTGAGGATTATTACAGACAAAAGTTCCATAACTTTATCTTAACAGACAAGATAGAACCGAGAGCTTTTGTGTCTGAAGTGAAAACATTTTTACTTACCTGGTTAGACTTAGTAAAAATAGATACCAAAAATCCTAATGAGATTATAGAAATCATGGTTGTTGATAAAGTATTAGAACAAGCTTCTAAACCATTGTTTACTCACATTATGGAAAGAAAAGTTAAGACAGTTGAAAATTTGATAGAGGCAATCTCAAATTTTAAGGATAGTCATCCTAATGTAGAACTGACTAAACAAAATCAAACAGTAAATACAATTCAACATAGAAGAAGGAGCTATTCACCTCCTAGGTCTAGACATAATCAATTTGGCAATAGAAAAAAATTTGGTAATCAACCAAAATCTAATAATTATAGATGTATTTTTTGCAATGGTACAAACCATTCATCAGAATATTGTTACAGAAATAACAATGCAAGAGGTAGAAATTTTAATCCAAACTTCAATAGATCAAATGTTGATCATAGAGGTTTTTCAAATCAAAATTTTTCTAATTTTGATAATAGAAACTTTCCAAATCAGAATTTTTCAAATTTTGGAAACAGAAATATGCCAAATCAGAATTTTTCCAATAACAATGTGCCAAATCAACATGTTGGAAGACAAGATTTTCCTAATACTCAAAACAGACCTCAATCAAATTTCCAAAATAGAAGAAATAGAGGAAAACTTAACAATTCCACATCTCAATCTAATAATGTCATATTTGAAAACAGGGGTCAGTTAATACTTTTTCCTGCTTATGTGGAAGGAAAGACCACTTACTGTCTAAGAGACACCGGAAGTAGTATAATATGTATAGATGAAAGTATCATTCCAAATCAGAAACCCACCAATATAATAAGAGTGGATACAATAAAACTTGGAAATGGTTCCACTGTAAATTGTCCTGTCACTATAATAGACATTGATTGTCCTTGGCTCACTGGAAAAGCAGAGGCAGCCATAATGAAAAACTGTGTTGCACCTTTAATTATTGGTAATTCTTTCAATGTCAAACATGATAATAGTTTTGACATTTTTCAAAAATGGATGAATGAAAAATCCAATGACTTGAATTTGAAACCTGTTCTATTGCAAAATGAGAAGTTAGTAGATTTACCAGAACAAGAATTTTACCCTGCTCTACAAACTTTTAATTTCTTACAAACCATAGGAAAGTCAGAAAATAATATTCTCAATGAGACACCTAATATTGACTTATCCATAAATAATGAAAAGGATAATCCTATTCCCAAATGGAATGGAACAGAAAAACTAGAACAGTATGTAAGCAAATTTGAGAGTCAATGTGAAATAAACAATGTACCAAAAGAATTACATGCTATTTCACTATGTAGACATTTAGAAGGTCATAAACAAATATTCAACATTGCTAAAAATCAAATATCTGATTTTACTAAAATGAAGAGTGAGATATTATCATACATTGATAGTCCTCATAAAAAGGAAACCCAAATGAAAAAAACAGAAAATATAAGTTTAATAAACATGCCTTTTGATGAGCTAACTCTAAAACAAGAACAGAAAAAAGATCCATACATAATTAAAATGGTATCAGAAATTGAAAAAGGTCAGGTTAAAAATAAAAACATTGAAATAATAAATGGAATTCTCTGTAGAAAGGACACTAAATTAGATATAACTCAAATAGTTATACCTAAAACATTAACTGTCAAAGTAATGCAAATTTCGCATAACAATGCATTGTCAGGTCATTTGAGTAGCAAGAAAACAGTTTGTAAACTCAAAAGGAATTTCTGGTGGCCTAAAATGGAAAAAGATTTGAAAACATTTATTAAAAGCTGTGATACCTGTCTTAGACATAATAAAAAAGATTCTAAACATAAGGCTCCAATACAAATGACAGATACCATAAACAAACCTTTTTACAAGATAGCAGTTGATATAATAGGGCCCATGAAGCAGACTAAAACTACCAAAGCAAAGTTTGCCTTAACCATTATAGACATGGGGAGTAGATGGATAGAGGTAGTTCCATTAAGGGAAATAACTGCAGAAAGGGTCTGTAATGCTCTTTTACCTATCTTTTGTCGTTTCGGTTTTCCAAAGTTCATATTGAGTGACAATGGAACTCAATTCAAATCAAGCCTTACTCAAGCTTTTGCACAAATGTTAAAAATCACTCAAATTTTTAGTTCTATATACCATCCTGAATCAAATGGTATGATAGAAAGGGCTAATCAAACAATAAAACAAATGATAACAAAAGTGTGTGAAGACCATCCATTTGAATGGGATGATTACCTTCCAGCTATTTTGTTTGCTTATAGACAATCGGTTCATGAAAGCACAGGTTTTTCACCATTTGAATTAGTGCTTGGCAAAAATCCCAATGGACCATTGGATAATTTCAAATCAGAATTATTAGGACTTAAAGAAAAAAAAATGTCTCCATTTGACTTAGTCAATAAAACTGAAAAACATATGAAAACAGCTTATGAATTTGCTGTACAAAAAAATGAAGAAATCAAATCTAAAACTTTAATCAGAGAAAATATTCATAAGAACATGAGAAAACTAGAAGTTGGTAATAAAGTACTTGTTTATTTGCCAATTGGCAGTGGCAATACTATGGAATGGAAAGGACCTTTTGAAATAATACTTAAGCTGTCTGATGTATTTTACAAGGTTAACATTAATAACAAAGAAAAAATTGTTCATTTAAACAATTTGAGAACTTATGAAGAAAACAAAGTAATTGAAAATAAATCAGAAGATGAAATGATATTTGAAAATAAATCAGAAGATGATTTGATAATTGAAAATAAATCAGAAGATGATATCAATATATCAGAACATGCAAAAATGACATTAAATAAATGTTGTGCAATTCTAAAAAGCTATAATAGGGAAAATAAAAGCAAAATAATTGAAATTGAAAATAAACCAGACAATGATATTAGTAAATCTGAACATAGAAAAATAACATTGAGAAAATGTTGTGAAATTCTAAGGAATTTTAGCAGAGAACTCAGGTATAATCAATAAAATTATACATAGGAATAAATAAATTTATGAATGAGATATGATATTTTCAGTAACAGGTATAATGACATGATAACAATTTTTTTTTTCTTTGTAAAGAACAAATATGTAAATATGGATACTGGTATATAATAATCTAATTGATGAAAATAATAATTATCAGTTGGAAATTTTTTTTATGTAGCCTCTGAACAGTTTGGTAAGACTGTTAAGCACATAAATTTTGTGGCCTCTGAACAGTGAATCTGTTATGCCATATGTTAATATTAATATGCCTATGTAAGTCTTTAAAAAAAGCATTAGATGAATTGAAATAAGAATGATATAATAATGAAATGCCTATGTAAGACTCTAAAGTCAGAGCATTAGATGATAATATTGTATTGTATTCATGTAAGACTAAAGATAGCATTGAAGCCAATAAATAAATGATACATATAAGACTCACAGGAATATGAGCAGTGTAATATAATGATATATTTGAAGGGAAGACTTGAATAATTTGTGTAATATTTTATTGTAAACTAAGATGGAAGATAATCATGTTACATTGTAAGTAATGTTATTGAGAATATCAATCTATAACAATCAATAATAATCAATAAAAATCAAGAATAATCAATAAAAATATCAATACAAAATTACAATTGAAAAAACCGACATTAGTATTATATTAATTTTGTTGTATAAAATAATAAATGTTGTATGAAAAAATTTTCATGGAATCTATTTAGATTTTGTGAGATAAAGATAATAGATAATCTCGACAGCCTTGATGAGTATTTAGCATAATTATTATCGATACACATCACTGATATCCAATAGTTTATCTCAGTATTACTGAAGTTGATTAGACAATACCTAAAGATAGTTGTCTATGACTAATTGTCATATAAACATTAGACATTATTCTTTGTGTCATATTTCTGCCTATAAATATGTTTTTTTGATTGTTTGTACATATATTAAATGAATTTTTTTTCTCTATGTATTATTAAATGAATGATTATATGCATTAATTAAGATTAAGATAATTTTTTTCATTATTGTAAACATTTTTCGTATCAAAAATAATAATAAATTATTATTTTTTCTCTGTGGTTGGGGGGTATGCTATGAAGCCATAAAATAATATATAGGTAGTAGCTATATTAATAATTAAAAAGTCGAAATAAAACCCATTTTTGGATATTAAGAAAACCTATATCGGAAGTAGAGATAGTTAAGTGACTGTCCATGCGGTCGGCAGTCTTTTCTCATAACTCACAAGGAACGCAGGCATTATTTTAGACTCAGGAAAAATAAATAAAATTGTGTATTATGTTGATACTATAAAGCTATATTTGTTCATTGGATGTGAAGTGTCAACTGTTAATGAATTGTTATTAAATAATATGCTGCAATAAGTCGTTCTTTTATTATTTACAAGTTTGGAAGTTATATTGTGGTGATGTCGTCCATTTTGATGTTCAAACCAATCAAATAATTCAGCTACTACAACTCAAATACTCTGAGAAGACTGGTGGTAATGTTTGATAGTCCAATAATAATAATAGGACATCAACAGATGTATTAGATTGTTTGACACCTGAGTTGATAGAAAAGATTTGAAAGAAATGGGAATGGATAGATGTAAAACAAAACAACAACAACAACAACAACACGTTAAAGTAATAGATAGACCACTCACCATCTGTTTGATTTTTAAACCAGACAGAGTATTCTCTGTAATAAGCCCACGACGTGGTGGAGTTGACGCCGCCGTAGACTCCACAACATTGAAACTAGGTCAGAAGGAAAAAAAAATAGGATTATGCGATTTAGAATTATGCTAAATGGGATCATGTTAAATAAAATTAGACTAACACAAAGATGAGCTCTAAGTAAGTTATTAGTTCAATCGATAGCTACAAAGTGTAACTACACCTGAATTTACCTGTCTTGCTACTAGAATCAACGACTTTCATAGGATGTCTATTTTCTTATTTAAAATATACAATCCTCTAAAAGACCTTCCGTTCTACAGCATGCATAAAACTGGGTTTGCGAGTAAGTGTTGGCTTACAAAGGGGCTGATGTAGCCAGCACAATGCCAGACTCACTCTCCACATCACCCATTTTTTTTTAAACTTTCCCTTCTTCGCTCCCGGTGGAACCCAAGGCACCAAAAATTACTCTTTTATAATTGGCGATCAAATTGACCCCACCTTCCGGAAACAAGATGGCGCTGAGTTAAGCGACACTTGGAAAATGGTGCATGAATTCCATTTAACTTTCGGATCAAACCTACAATATTGTGGACAAGAGCGCACTGAGCATGTTAAATATGATAGCTTGGAGAGTCGAGCTCTAGAAATGAACATCAACTTCATTATTGTATGTCTTTTCTCCACTTTTTTAAATATCTTTTCCGACGGTTCTTGTTTAACGTACTTTTTTTTTTGTGGTCATCTCCTCTTTGCCTCTTTCAGTGAGTGTGTGTATGTGTGTGCGGTTGGGGGAGGGGGCTTTTCCGAGTAAAAAAAATGTCCCGTAAAATTGGGTTGATCTTTCTAGGGGTGATTCCAGAAAAAGAACACCCCCCACCCTTCCCCATCTTTAAACATGAAACGAAGATAATTTCGTTTAATTACATGCACGTCATAAAAATGTAAATATGCAAAGAAGAAATAAATACAGAGAGAGAGGGCAAGAGAGAGAGAGAGAGGGGAGAGAGAGAGAGGGGAGATAAGAATTCTAAAAGAAGAGAAACTTACCAATTTCTGCGCAAGATTCCATCCATCAGTGATTTCTTGATTCCCACTGACTCCGTAGGTTGTGTTCAAGGCTTCGGACATTCCTCTTAAGATAACGTTACCAATCTGTTAATGGAAAAAAACATGTGAATAAAGTGATAGAGTGAGTCGAATTCATTCATAGAGTGATAGAGTGAATCGAATTCATTCATAGAATGAAAGAGTGAGTCGAATTCATTCATAGAGTGATAGAGTGAGTCGAATTTATTCATAAAGCATCAGTGTCCTCGGAACTATTTCCCCAGAATTCGAGAGATACAAACCATTGAAGAGAAAAAGGGGGAGGGGGGGGTATGCAAATCTAAAAGTTTCTTTTCTTTTTATTGCTATGTTATTCAATTATACTTTTTTCAAAAAAGACTTGTCACTGGTAGGTCTATTATCTTTAGTGTTATTGTAGTGACGTTTTAGCGTGACCTTCGTGATGTGTTATCAGACAAAGTGCCGACTTCCATCCTAGAGATGAGAATCGAACCCACTTTTTGAAGTTCGGGCTTGGTTTGTTTCGGTGACACCCTAAGTTCCGGTTTGGTTCGGTTCGGTGACACCCTAGGTTCGGGTTCGATTCGGTAGGACCCTAAGTTCGGTTTGGTTGGGTAGGACCCTAAGTTCGGTTTGGTTGGGTAGGACCCTAAGTTCGGTTTGGTTGGATAGGACCCTAAGTTCGGTTCGGTTGGGTAGGACCCTAAGTTCGGTTTGGTTGGATAGGACCCTAAGTTCGGTTTGGTTGGATAGGACCCTAAGTTCGGTTTGGTTGGGTAGGACCCTAAGTTCGGTTTGGTTGGGTAGGACCCTAAGTTCGGTTTGGTTGGGTAGGACCCTAAGTTCGGTTTGGTTGGATAGGACCCTAAGTTCGGTTTGGTTGGGTAGGACCCTAAGTTCGGTTTGGTTGGATAGGACCCTAAGTTCGGTTTGGTTGGGTAGGACCCTAAGTTCGGTTTGGTTGGGTAGGACCCTAAGTTCGGTTTGGTTGGATAGGACCCTAAGTTCGGTTTGGTTGGATAGGACCCTAAGTTCGGTTCGGTTGGGTAGGACCCTAAGTTCGGTTTGGTTAAGTAGGACCCTAAGTTCGGTTTGGTTGGGTAGGACCCTAAGTTCGGTTTGGTTGGATAGGACCCTAGGTTCGGGTTCGGTTGGGTAGGACCCTAAGTTCGGTTTGGTTGGATAGGACCCTAAGTTCGGTTTGGTTAAGTAGGACCCTAAGTTCGGTTTGGTTGGGTAGGACCCTAAGTTCGGTTTGGTTGGATAGGACCCTAGGTTCGGGTTCGGTTGGGTAGGACCCTAAGTTCGGTTTGGTTGGGTAGGACCCTAGGTTCGGGTTCGATTCGGTAGGACCCTAAGTTCGGTTTGGTTGGATAGGACCCTAGGTTCGGGTTCGATTCGGTAGGACCCTAAGTTCGGTTTGGTTGGATAGGACCCTAAGTTCGGTTTGGTTGGGTAGGACCCTAAGTTCGGTTTGGTTGGATAGGACCCTAAGTTCGGTTCGGTTGGGTAGGACCCTAAGTTCGGTTTGGTTAAGTAGGACCCTAAGTTCGGTTTGGTTGGGTAGGACCCTATGTTCGGTTTGGTTGGATAGGACCCTAGGTTCGGGTTCGGTTGGGTAGGACCCTAAGTTCGGTTTGGTTGGGTAGGACCCTAAGTTCGGTTTGGTTGGATAGGACCCTAAGTTCGGTTTGGTTAAGTAGGACCCTAAGTTCGGTTTGGTTGGGTAGGACCCTAAGTTCGGTTTGGTTGGATAGGACCCTAGGTTCGGGTTCGGTTGGGTAGGACCCTAAGTTCGGTTTGGTTGGGTAGGACCCTAAGTTCGGTTTGGTTGGATAGGACCCTAAGTTCGGTTTGGTTGGGTAGGACCCTAAGTTCGGTTTGGTTGGATAGGACCCTAAGTTCGGTTCGGTTGGGCAGGACCCTAAGTTCGGTTCGGTGTTCAGTATTTCCGTAGCTTGAAACTATTTTTTTAACACGCTAGCGAAGTAGTAACATTTTTAAAAATATGTTCGGTTTTTATAGGTTTAAGTTACTATTATTACTATACATTAATTAGTACAATCCATTCTCTCTTGCATTCAATGAGTCTCGCAAGTCGTTTTTATAGTAAGCATTTATTGTTTAACAATACATATAATACACACACATACATTATTCTTACTTTATTTCTTCTAAATATCAACTTCTAAATATCAACTTCTAAATATCAATTTCTAAATATCAACACTCTGTATCTCTACAACACTAGATCTCCCTTTCTTCGTGTGTGTCTACTCTCTCCCTCTGTCCATCTCACACCCTCTGGACCTCCGTGCTGACCCCTTGACCGCTTACGTGTCGATGGACAATCATTTTTGGTGTTGCCACCTTATGCAATTTATGTGTTAGTGACAAGACTCATCTTTTCGAAATTGTTTAACGATTAAACGAGGCGTAACATTTTTTTAGTTTTAAAGAATCTGATCTGATACAAAAGTTTGAGAAAACTGTTCAAATACGAATAAAGTGGAAGTATTTACAAATTAAACATTTTCTCCATCTTTTTCTCCATCTTATTGTTAGAAAGTTTCGATATTTACAATTTTATTGCTTTTTTTTTTTTTTAAAGTACTCAGGGCCTCAATGGGTCTTAAACTGACCCTGATTTCAGCATAAGGCTTCCCTTCACAATCTAGCCTATGTTACACAAGCTTCAATAGAACATATTATAGACTACATTCTAAACAATCTTTATAGGCTTGTACTTTTTTAAAAGTGAATATCTTTAATAATTTTTTTATTACTATATCTAGATTACATTACAATAATTGTAACCTAGATACGCCTGAAAGACTTTTACAAAATAGGTCTCGAGAACCTTTTCATAGTCTTTTAAAAACCTATTTTTGGTCCTATATAGATCTCTCTATATTTTCAAATCAAGTTATTTTAGGGATGCAACGACCAACTATTTTTTTTTACGGCTTACTTTTTAGATCTTACTTTACAAAAAAAATATATTTACAAATGAATAATTGATAATAAATAATAATATTAAAAAAATAAGAATCATACATTTATGATTGTGGTCAGATTCTATTTGTGTAAAAGTAAACGGGACAAGCTTAATTTAAAAATACTTTCACTAAAGACAATATTCTATACAGACTAGTGCTACGACTACCTCTTGACTTGCAGACGATTTGTTGTTCCATTTTATTCATCGAATATTAAATTGTTAGATCCAGAACAAAAAGCTCTATAAATTACCATTTATAATGTACAACATCTTGCCATTTATATTTCACACTTGGTGGCAATTAGTCTAGACTATTGGTATTCATTTGTTTTTACGTATGAGTAAGACAGAGGCTTTTTCTCTTTGAACGTTGTCTAGTTTTGTATTTGGTTTCGTGTAGGCCTATCACGTGATACATTTCTCTGGAGGTCTGGATGTGTAACAGTTGTGGAGAAAAAAAAAAAGCCGATAAAACAAATTATTAAAAATAAATTAAAAAGACTGTGTGTGAGTATGTGTATGTGTGCGTGGGGTTTTAGTATGATGAAGTGGATTATTCAAATTGACATATAAATGCCATCCTATATTTTTTTTTGGCCTACTTTAAAATGTTAACTTAACCCACTTGACCTAAAAAAAAAGTGACTTAATTTACTTTCAAAAGTTTAAATGAACAGGTTTTCTCTATGTTTGTGTCTTTTTGAAAACATTTTTCAAGATGCAAGTACAGAGTTATAGAATTGGGGCAGGTTTCTATAAATAGCTTCTTTTTGGCACCGTCGTTCTGTTTATTTAACAAAAGTGTGACTAAAGAACTGAGAATGCCCCAATTCAAGTTGATTTAGAAATACGTTCTCAGAAGAAAAAAAAATGTCTTGACATTCTGAAGAAGTACAAACTGTTTTGGATTACTTAGACAAGGAGTTGGCAACCTACGGCACGCGTGCCAGACTTGGCACGCATAGCAATTTTCAATGGCACGCGGAAGACCCCAAAAAGAAAAGGCATTTCAAGTCTCATCTATCAGAAATTGAGTACAGGATGATTTTTAAGCTGTTGGCATGCTGAACGAATTAGAAATCCTTTTTTGGCACTCTACTGGCTTAGACAGTTTACTCTAAATAAACAACAACAACAAGAAAGAAAACAGACGTTGTCAATTTTAAAAAAGAAATCGTTTTTAAAAACTTCCTATTTATTTAAAATAAACCACCATTAAATTTGTATGCTTGATTATTGTTCTATAATCAGATCTATTTTTTTTTAAAAATAAGGCACAATATAAAGTTAGAAATAATTTGGAGACATTCACCAACCATCTTGAAAAATTTAAACTTCAGGTCTGAACTGGTTGTAACCATCTGTAAGATTAAGGCGCTAATTAGGCGGGAAGATGACATTGTGAAGACGCAGTGTGTATGCACTACGACAAGGGTAGGCAATCTTTTGATTATAGTGTGCTGAAGTTGGATTTCTATTTTATTCAGCGGGCCAACAACCTAAAAGTCATCCAGCTTGTAGAAGAGACTTCTTTGGGGGGGGGGGGGGTCTACCGCGTGCCATTGAAATTGCTCCGTGTGCTAAGTCTGGCATGCGTACAGTAGGTTGCCGACCTTATCACTACAATATACTGGCATATATAAGCTTTACTACTATACAGATAAACTACCTACTTATATATATGAACAGAGAATCGTTAAATAATTTTTCTCTTTTCTATTTTTTTAATAGGTTGTAAATCGAAAGGCACAAAAAAAAAATCTGCAATCGCTTCAGGCTGGGTGTGAAGGTGTTACAAACCATCAGTAACTCACACACCGGAAGACGAGAAGAAGTTTCCTTCCCCAGAATTCAATACTCATTCATGCCAGTCTTCACCGCTGACCTTTCACTGCCTTTCAATAAAAGATTAGACTCCAGGTCCGGAAGTTATTCACTCCCACCCTCACCCCTTTCCCACCCCCTTTTAGGCAACGACCACCCATTATATTTAACCAGCGATGGTTCTCTCAAGCCCCCACCCTCAAGCACACACGCACTCACTCACAAACACTCTCTTATTCTCTAGCCCCGACCCCCCCCCCTCCCCCCCGGCCTTTCTCACACACAAACACTGTCCCACGAATGTGATAGCGCGAGCTTTAGATTGGACAAGGGCGCGTCAATAAAACTGTATGCATAGGCGCCATCTTATTTTCGTACTTTGTTTAATTTCTTTCTTCTATACTCAGCTCTATTATGGACGTCAATTTTTTAAAAAAGGAAACTCTAAATTAAGCCTATATTCGAAAACCAAGGAACCAGATTCTAAAAAGTACAGTAATGCTACAAAAATATAAGACTTATCCTGTCCATGACCATCTCACTTTGTCGCTGGTGAACCCTATCCTACCCAGTATTCCAGAAAAAGAATTGGGTTGTCCCCACATTCAATACCCAACAGATGGTTGCTATACTGGACAGCAACCAGTGCCAAGGCAGAAGGAGCAGCGCTCAACGAAGTCGGTTCTATATCACCTGTTCCAATTGTCAAGAACATCAACAACAAACGGACCTACACGTCAAATGTGTAATGTCAAATAAATCTAGATCTAGTATTTTTTAAAAATCTTCCATAAGCTATAACAAAAAAAAAAAACAACGTTTGCACTAATATTTTAACAAACAACTTAAAAAAAACGTCATGATGTTTGCGTCTTTGTGTTCATTGATGTGTTTGTGTTTAAATGTAAATATATGTGTGACTCTGTTTGTCTGTTAGTGCGTCTGTGTTTGTGTTTTCTAAAAATAAACTTTATATTTGATATCTAAAAAAAGATCGAGAAACAAATAAAAGAAGAAACACATATCAAATGAAACAAATAACAACGGTCAAACCAAGTCTGTTGATTAAAGTTTTCTTAAGATTTGTTTTTTCTTTCTTTTGTAAAATATTCTAGTGTGTGGAAGAGTATTTATTTTTGAAGCGTAGTTGATGTTTGTGTGATTTGGTCCGGGCTTGGCGCAAGAATATTAAGAAGAAAAAAAAACGATTTCATTGTGAGAGATTTAAATTAAAAAAAAATTAAAAAATCGAGAAATATTGATTGAATGATCTGAAGATATTTCTTTGAAAGACTGGGTTTGTTGATATGGGAATTATTAAAGATGAAGAGGAGGGTGGTGGCGCCCGTAAACAGTTTGCTATAAAGAAAGGTTGAGTTAGTGAAAATGTAAAGATTATTTAATCTTTATTATGTGCTTTTAAAAATGTTAGAATTTTGTATTTTATAGCCTGAACTTTGTAATTACTTTGTATTTAAACTTGATGGCAGTGGTGGGATAAGGACAGCGTGACACTCTGGGTAAAGTCATAATGGCGCCGTCCCACCTCAACATAAAGTTATGGGATCATTAAAACAGTCGATTTGCAATGGGTGGGTAGCTCACCGGCAGGTCTTGGAGCAATGTTTAAACGCTCTTAATAGGCTGTTAATTAACACACGTTTATTTGAATCATAGTTGATGTTTTTGATTTCTAATAAAGTAATAATAAAGTAATACAATTTTAATACCCGTTGGACTAGGCCGATGAAGCAGCGTTTAGAAGTTTCTGTGGCCACGGCATACTAGGGGATGTGTGGCCACCACAATGCTCAGCCGCCTTTACTGTACCCTCAACTAAAGTCAGGTACTAGGTACCCATCACCGTTCCCCCTGATATGGTAGTTAAACGTGTAAAAATGGATTGAAAAGACTTTTGAAATGTGGTATATTATCAGGTATAAATATACCTAGTTGTGTGATATTATCAGTTATAAATATACCTAGTTGTGTGATATTATCAGTTATAAATATACCTAGTTGTGTGAATGTTGCTTTATTTAGATTATATCATTTTCTATTTTTTTTTTTATAGAAAACCAGCGTGAATTTATTTGTGTGCCATCAGCAGACAAGAGCAAATAATTAATAAGGGCCATTTTCTGATAGAGACATGACTGTAATATATAAACTGTAAAGTAACAAGCCTCATGTTGTTAAGTTTAGACAAAAACAAAAAAAAATCACAGATAGGATTTAAAGTAAAGATAGCATATTTAATAAAAAAAAAGTAGCTTCTTGACAATCTAACATTATAAACAGCCTCAACAAAACCAAACGATATTAAATGAACGAATAAAGGACAGCAACAGTTCCTTAGTTTTGACATCTTTAAAAAAAAAAATTCTTATTCATTTTTTATGAGCATTTTATATTTATATTTATTCGATATTATGTTACAGGTTTGTACAGAAAGGATTCACCACAAAGAGGGAAAAAAAAGTATGTATGTGTATGTATGTGTGTGTGTGTGGGGGGGGGGTGTAATAATCGCATCACCATACGGTTCGGCGCCCATCACCGTCGCTATATATATCAACCAATCAAAATCTTCACTTACGTCATCTCTGTACACGTAGATGACGATTCCACCAATCACCATGCTCAGTAGCATCACAAGCAGAACAAAGAAAAACTGAAAGAGAAATAACAACATTGAAAATAAATACAAAATATTTCAAGGTACAGTTGTCTTTATCGAGAAGAAAAATAGTTTATACCAGGGGTGGGGGGTGTCAAACTGAATCGTAAATAGGACCGAAAAAAATCAAATTAAACTGGAGGTTGCTAGCCGAACAGGATAAGTATGCATTGAGGAATGGCAATTATTTTATACCGTAAGACGAATGGATGCATTAAAAATGTTTTTGCCTAAGCTTTTCCCGAGGGTCAGATATAATGATACGCTATACCGGATGCGGCCCGCGGGACTTGAGTTTGACACCTATAGTATAGAGTCAGTATAGACCTTATTTAAAGCAGCGACCTTTGGTGTCAGTTTTTCTTCTGCTTGGGGGTGAAGAGGGTTAAGGCTTTGTTTAAGTTTCAGTTAGAGTCAGAGGCGTGTGTCACTCTCAATATAAAACGTACAAGCCCGATGTCTTGTCAACCACCCAACTCTGATGGGTATCTGACATTAGTTGGGGTAAAGTACTGGGGCACTGTACCGGCCACACAATCTCCTAGTATGTTGTGGCCAGAGAAACTGGTGAACGCTGCTTCACCGGCCCTATGATCAATTTGGTCCGACGGGATTCTTGACTTTACTATGTCATGACCCGCACAATTGACAAGTCTTAATGAGGCGTGACCTTTTCAAATGGAAGAGATCTTTAACTCCCGGTTCAATTTTTTAAATTTTTATTATTTTAGGCATTTCCGTAAACAAAAAAGCATCCTTTGCTGGTGTTTGACAATTAATTTCAACCTCGACGGCCAGTTCTAGTCTTTTAGAAATATACAAAGGCTACATTATTAGTTATGAGGAATCCATTTTTAACATCAAAAGTGAGTAGGCGACCATTAATACTCAAAGTGTTAGTTGCTTTAAGTTAAATTTAGCTTTGTTTATAAAATAAATTGGTCAAGAGTTGCGTCCTTGGTTATTAAAAAAACACAATTCGTAGATTCATAAAAATATAAAACGAAAATTATTTTGCATCAAGCAATACGTTTGAGGTTATAAATAGGTGATTCTTCACGGTAGACATTCACAATCCATCGTTTTCTTTTGGCAACATCTTTTGGAAATGAAATAACATTTAATCTCTTACATCTTTTGGTACAACCAGTAACGTAGAACACAGACATGCGTTTTTAATTAAATGATCGAATCAGACCGGAAATGTTCTTCTTGCATGCATTATCGTTAAGACTTGTCAATGCACGTATAAAAAAATGTACTTCAATATATTTTATTATATTTAATATATGTATATTATTCAAATAAAATAAATAATAAAAAACAAATAATAAAACAAAACAAAAACAATATTTAGACTTTATTTTTTGTACATTAAAACTAATTTGCTTAAAACATCTGAAATCTATGTAAAGAATTCATGAAAAAATAATTTCCCTTGGGATGGAATGGAATTATACTCTATCCAGAAGGACCATTATATACAGCTGCCTTTAAAATGAATATATGGAAAGGGTGGTGGAGGTTTATGAAAGAAAGCTCTTGAGTCATTGAAATTGCTTTTTTGTGAAAATGTCTTTTACTTACATTAAAAAAAAAACTATATTTATTTGTTTAAATTGTATGATTCTAGAAGCGAAAGGATTGTATAGTTCATGGGACTAAAAGATGGTTAAATAAAGAAGATCACTCGACATTCATTATGACGTTGCCATACTATTCGGCCTATATTTGAATCTTTGGTTTAATGTAATGCCGATATTGGGCCAACATAGTGTGCTGTTAGGGAAAAGTAATTCTGATAAAACGGGATATAATTATTATTATTCATTTTAAAAATTTAAAATAGATCAGATTGATATCTTCAATCAATTCACGCTTTATCTCTAGCATCGATTGCTGTTTGTTTTAATTTTCAAACAGTAAATTTATTTATTGAAGTTCTCTTAGTTAAACTAGATTATCTTCTATGGCGTGCCGCCGGGTGGCTAGTCTCGGACAGGATCTTGGTGTCCCCCCCCCCCCCGCTCCTGATCAAACCCTTTACATTGCTACGCCCTGGAGTTAAAATAAAAGCCGGAAGGCTCGTCCGGTTTTTCTTTTGAGAAATATATTTCATTAGGCATGATTTAGAATGTCTTGCAGAGGCCTCCCATATTTATATGAACAGCTGATCGTGACATTATTTTCTCCTATCGCCACCACATAAAGATATGAAAATACAAAAAGACAACAACAAAAAGAGTTTGTAAATTCTCTAAGTACTTCACTTCCTACTTACAGTTCCCAGCATGCACTTGACCTCCTTGATTGCCCCGCAGCAGCCCAGGAAGGAGATGACGATGATCACACCCCCCATGGCTATCAAGGTCGTTGTGAAGACGTTATAGTAGTAATTGCTTAGGAGGGACCTCAGCACGTCCAGGTGGTTGTCCTGGTTACGAGCGTAGATGCCATAGCCCAGAATGCCGCAGCCTGCAATCTGTATAAAATAAACAACAACAACAAATGAGCAGACGTCAAAACATGTTTATTAGTTCTTCGAAGACATTTTTTTCTTCATCTTTCGCTGACTGCACAAGACTTATATCCATCCCCTCTTCCATGTCTCTCTTCCTCCGTCTCGGTTTCCTTGCCTGCCTCCTTCCCTGTCTTCTCCTGCCTCCCCCCCCTGCCTCCCTGCCTTCTACATTCCATTGAAAATGGCTCAGTACAGGTGGCTTTAGTACAGGTGTCTCAAGTACAGGTGTCTCAAGTTCATGCGTCTCGAGTATAGGGGTCTCAACTACATGTGTCTATAGTACAGGTGTTTATAGTAGAGTTGTCTTGAGTACAGGTGTCTTAAAACAGGTGTCTTAAAAACAGTTGTCTCAAGTACAGATGTCTCGAGTACAGGTGTCTCGAGCACAGGGTTTCAACTCCATGTGTCTATAGTACATGTGTCTCGAGTACACGTGTCTTAAGTACAGGTCTATCAAGCACAGGTGTCTATAGTACAGGTGTCTTGAGTACAAATGTCTTATAAACAGGTGTCTATAGTAAATGTATCTCGAGTACAGGTGTCTCAGGTACAGTTGTCTCGAGTAAATGTGTCTAAAGTGCAAAGTTTAGAGTACAGGTGTCTGCTAACATTCCATTGTCATATAGAGTGTCAATACGTTTTTTCTTTACAGACAATGTTCACGCCTATAGTCTTAAAACAGACAAATTATCTATGTATTGTCATATTATTAGCTAATTAATTTTAGAGCCAATATGCAAATACATGTTATAGTAATTCGATACCAATAACAACAAAGCCCAACAAATAGTTGTAATCAAAGCCTCCATAACAGTCTATATAATACATAGCTCAAATAGAAATGATCTTATTTCGTATTGCGTTATGGAAGCTAAAAAATTGACGTCATTTTCAACAAAATTAACAGTCTGACCTCATTATCATACACACCAAAACACTGATATATATATATTCCCCCCCCCCCCCTTCTGCAACTTCTTCCCCAAAGTAAATCTATTTAACGTTCACTACCGTACATCCGGTCGGTATTCCATCGCTATTCCCTTAAGACCAGCTCCCTTAAAAAAATATTTCCCCACTTTCCAGCATTAAAGATGGTGCATCAGCTGTTTCTTTCACTTATTTCGGCCATTTAGTTACTTTCTATTTCTATTCTCTACTCCTCACATAATATACCAAAAACAAAAACAAAAAAAAATGTTGTACAGACTGGTGTACCGAAGGTCTTTGGATCGAATCCCAGAGAAGGCTGAAGATTTTTTTTTAAAGGTCTGGAGGGGATTTTCACGAGTCAACCCAGATCTGATGGGTACCTGACATTAGTTGGGGTAATGTAAAGGCGGATGGGCATTGTGCTGGCCACACAATCTCCTAGTATGCCCTGGCAATGGGATCTTGTGAACGTTGCTTTACAGTCTCCATAGATCAAATTGGAACTCACGGGAAATACTTTGATTTTAATCTATATATATTTTAAAAAAATCTAGATTCAGGGAGTCAACAATATTATTATGAGATATAAACTTCTAGTCTGCTGCTGTAGGGCAGGAAATAATCAAAACTTGCCAGTTTTTACTGCATCTGTCATCTAAAAAAATAGTTGTACATTTCCATGATTCTCTTCATTATTTTCCTATTTTATTCATCACCCCTCCTCCATCCCTCTTTCTCCTTTTCTTTGCCGCTCACCCCCCCCATCCCATCAATAATTACCTACTAACCTTTTTCTTCTCCGTTCTCTCCATTCTCTAACCGATTCCTTCTGTCTACCCTTCATCTCTCTCTCTATATATATCTACGATATATCTTCTTCATGATGCACACTCACCATTCATTCATGCCATCAATCTTCCGCGCCCCCACTCATTGTTTTCTCCTCCTTTCCGCCCCCCCCCCCATACAGGCTCTCACAAACACCTTTTCTTACTATTTTCCTCTTCCCCAACCATCTCCAATGACAAACCATTTCTCCTGACTCTTTATCTCTCCCTCCCTCTCTCTTTCCCTCTTTTTTCCTCCTCCGTCTCATTGTCTTACTTTTAAACAAAATGTATAGATATGATTGTTGCCGTTGTTGATATTGGTAGTGGCTGCTACTGCTGCTGATGCTGTCGCTGCTGCTGATGTTTACATTAACAATTTGTTACCGATTGTGAATTGGCACTTGCCAACTGCAGATACATACATACTCTTGATTGCAGCATCCTGGTTGATTTACGTTTCGCTATTATCCCACCATCCGCCCTAACCACCAACAACACCACCCCAGCTACCACCCCATCCTCACCAATGTTGACATCTATCCAGCCTGTACTGATTCTCAAAATGATCCAGACACACACAAAAAAAAGCTTAAACAAATTCGAGGTAAGATATAAAATTATAATTTACTAACAACGAGAAAATATCTTAAGCTGCATTGTAGAAAATATCCATTGAGTCTACGATTTACTATTTACTAAACAAGAATGAATAATTTATAAAGTCTGATGATATTTCGGAATTTCCCAATTTTTTAAAGTACAATTTAAACCTTTACGGAATTTCCCGTCACTTCCACGGACTAAAATGGAAAACTCCAATTTTACACAAACGTTGGGCTGTTTAGACATGCCACTTAAACAAAGCTCACGCTGACATTGCCCTGCCCCTGCTTTTTATCTACGAGCAATCGTCCAGCGCACATGATTAGCAGAAACCGCCAATTAATTGATTACTCTAAACTTAATATCAACCGTAAGACCATAGACTATAATATACATGGACCGCTTGCTTTAGTTTTTTATGCTATTATCTTCTGTTTTTTGCAATTCCCGATTCTAAATAAAGTATTTGTAATACAAGTTCCGTTTTATTAAATCGCATTTTTTTCGACTTTAAATGAATACTTGTAGGCCTATTAATATAATTAATCCTATTATCATTGACTATAATAAGATGGACCGCTTGCTCTATTTTTAGAGCTTATGTTCTTTTTCCGTGTGCACACAACACTGATCTATAAATGTTTCCGCTCTGTACTACTTTCGATTTTAATTTTTCATTGAGAAAACCAAAGCGATTCAATAAAACGGAAGTGCAAAGTATATTACGAATCGGGATATCAGTGTTTTGAGTCATCATAAAGCAGAAATACTAAAGCAAGCGGTCCATGTATATTATAGTCTATGGTAAGACATCTATATAATTTCTTAAACATCAACAATAGATTTGATAACCTCGATGCTAGTCAACACATGTTTGTTAATCTAGTTACTTGCATCAATACAGTCGTTACGTCTTTTTTTTTTCAGTTTTACGGTACTGGATTAGAGTGTAAACACGAGAACCACTGCCACAGCTACAATCTTTGTATTTATTTACTCTGCTCCTCTTACGTACGACTTCAATGGCAATCGGCTGCTGTGTCTAGCATTGATGCACACAGCCTTTGTGGGGAGACTAAATAAAACCGAGAGATAGAATGAATAAGGGTGGGGGATGGGTGGGTGCCAGTGTGTGAAACGCTACAAAATGATGACGTAGTAAAAGCCATTCTTTACTTTTGTTTGTTATTGACTGTGTGTGTGTGTGTGTGTGTGCGGTAGTTTGTTTGTGCGTTTGTTGTTTTGTTAGCGTGTAAAGAAAAAATACGACATTGTTTTTTTTTAACAATGATTTTTTTCTCAAAGACTTTTTTTTACTCCCTTTCTATTAAGTTATATTTTCGGTCTGCCTGCTTGCTTGCTTGTTAGCAAAACTTTGCATCGATTTTTCGACCACTTCCCGTCGTCCAATCGAGCTTGAAACTTGAAACTTGGACAGCAGACTTGTCCAGACTGACAATACATTCTATAAAACTTTCAGCATCATAGCGTTTAGAATAGTCACGAATTCATTCGACCAATTTGCGAATCGAGAAATATATTCCACGTCCAACATGGCTGCGTTTCCCGGAAGAGACGGAAGTAAACTTTTTGGATATGTTCGTTTTTACGAAATAAATAGATGCATAGAATGAAAACGACACAATATAGCCGAAACAAAGCGAGTTATCTTTTTATGGTTTTTGCGAGCCAAAGCTATAAAAAAAAAAGGATGCGCAAAAGCAAAGCCACGATCGTGGCTTCATGCATTTAAAAGAAAAATGTGCAATCGTTATAATTAGATATGTATTTGCCGACATTATCGATTCGAAATTTTAGTTTTGTAGTGAAGTGAAAATGGTAAACTTAGTTTACAAAGAAATGGGAGTATAATAAAAACTGTGTTTTTATGGTTTTCTTGTTTTATATTAACTAATTTTTAGAAATACAACATAGTAATGTAATAAATAAAGTAACAAGAAATACAAAGAGGGGAAAAACACATTTCTTATTCCATATGCAAGGACGCACTAGACAGTAACACTTTAACATCTTTCTCTTTCTGAGTAAGGAACGGAAAACTGAAAACTTAATAAACAAAAATTAAACAAAATGACAATGCAAGGCTAGACTCGCCCTCGGATAAGCTGCCACGCAATAATCTTTTGTACAGACCAGACTTTAACTCCGATTAGTGTGAGAGCTGGGATGACTAAACCCTTAGAGCCCTGGATATTAACTCTGCTGTGCATCTGAGTACGGTCGAAATCTCCGTAGAGAAAAGTGGAAAGTCGACTGGCGATCCCAAAGGTTCTGGGTTCGAATCCTGGTGCAGGCTAGGATTTTTTCCCGGGACTTGAGCGTGCCCCTGAGTCTACCCAGCTCTGATGGGTACCTGACACTGGTTGGGGTAAAGTGAAGGCGGGTGGGCATTGTGCTGGCCACACATCCCCTCGTATGCCGTGGCCATAGAAACTGGTGAACGCTGTTTCACCGGCCCTATGATCAGTTTGGTCCGAAGGGTACTTTACTAACTGTCTCCTACAAACACTGTCATACTCGACCACAGATTACTATATTGCCCTTTTTGAATTAACAACCTTACACCAAGGGAGGTAATGTATCAATGATCTGCCGAACTATCTGGGAAGCTCGTCGCTGCTTTTCGCAGACGATCTTGTGGTCTCGTCGACCGGGAGGGAAGCGCCTGCTCTAAAGCGGACCCTCCAGCAGGATTTGAACGCAGTAGCCTGTTACGCCAAGCTTTGGAGGTAAATTGCCTAAAAACAGTTTGTTCGCTCTTTACCCTTGGAATCGATATCCTCAAGGTGCCGATCGAGCTGAACATCGATGGCCGCGCTTTGGCATGCGACCAGAAGCCGGTCTATCTCGGACACTGGACCGGAAGCTAACGATGTATGACCATGTGAGGTTAGTTCAAGAGAAGGCCGCTTCGAAGCTGAACATTGTCAAGAGACTGGCCAGTACTGGCTGGGGTGCAAAGGCGAGGGTGTTGAGAAATCTCTACCTAGGAGCGTTAAGATCTCAAATGGATTACAGCCTCCCGGTACAAATCTATGCGTCTGATAGTGCGTTGAAGACGTTCGACAATGTACAAAACCAAGCCCTCAGTCTAATGTGTGGAACGTTCGGAACCGCCCCGACAGCGGCTGTGGAAATCAGGGCCAACGTGCTGCCTCTGAATGGGAGAAGGAAAAGGGCTGTTATTACTGCATACGAGCGGTATAAATGACTGGAGGAAAGTTCGCCTCTCAGGATGCTCGTAGATTCCTGGGAGGGCAGGAAACGGATCTCAATGCAGTCCTTCAGGCACCACGCATTGAAGCTCAGCGCAGAGATCGGACTCACGGTCGACCGCACGCCCCTGCGGACGGGAGTGGAACCTCCTCCTCAACTATCTTTCAACCTACCAGAGGTACGTGCTACCAGAGATTCGTCGAGGCATACACTGATGTCAGCGCGATCAGTGGGACCGAAGTGCTATCTGGGGATGGTGCTCTTGTGTCGTACCCGAAGGTAGTAGAAAAACGGGTTGAGCTAAGTGGGCCTTGCGGGCAAATCTGCATCTTCGATGCGGAGATTGAAGCCATCAGAATTGCCGTAGGGGCAATTGGGAAAACGTTTGAAGAAACACCAGCGGCTCGTGTTGATGTGGTAATCTTCAGGGATGCGCTTTCAGTACTCCAGGCCATCGACGGCTTGGGGTCATGGCCCGATCTGCTTGTCCGGCTGTTGGCTGCTATTTCCGACCTGATCCTCAGGTACGAGGTGAATGTTATTTTGCAGTGGATTCCAGGTCATGCAGGCAATGAGATAGTGGATGCCTTGGCCTAGAAAGGATCCCTGGTACCCACTCCAAAAGGTCCGTCCTCCTTTAAGAGTGCCCGCAGATCAATACGAGTGCGAGTCAAGACAATGGTGGAATAACTGGGATGAGTCTGACAATGGTCGAGGCGTGTGGCAGCAACTAAAACGGCCAAATCGAGCTGATCCGTGATGGAGACTCCGCAGGAGAGAACAGGCTACGATAGCCGAGTTCCGGACAGGACACTGTCCTATTGGTGCCTATTTCGGACGATTTAGGCCCAATTTCGATTCGCGGTGTCGTCATTGCTTTGAAGCAGAAATGACGGTTGAGCATTTGCTTTTAGACTGCTCTGCCTTGCAGGAGGAAAGAGTGGATGGGAACGGTGAACTGTTTGCACCGAACCTTTATGGTGATTTAGCTGTGCTACGTAGTACAAGTGTGTTTGTCCTCCAAACCCTAAGAGATTAGTCTCGGTTCGATCAGTCCGGTGAAGTAAGGTTTAAAGTCTGTAATTCTAATTCTACAGAGAATTATCGAATTAGTTTGCTAGTTGTTTTTTTTAAATCAAGTCATTAACAGTAAGTATCTTCTGCACTTCGAGACACTCCGTCAGGGAACAAGCCATCGATTGAGTCTGTGCCTTCAAGAAAGCCATTACAAATTCAACTCTTTCTTGAATTAACAGGCTGATTAAAGATATTAAAACGAATTCGACCAATCCGGAACATCTTCTTCTTCGTAATACTGTGGAGACCCCGTAGAATCGAGGAAAAGTCCACAATTAAAATACACATAAAATAACATAGCAAACATAACATAACTTTGGACGAGAAAAGGAGCGGGAACGCCGAACGCATAGAACAAGGCAAGAGGAGAAATTAGCCAGAATAGCGAACACGCTAGGGCGGAGATTATAAAGTATAATAAGTTCTGACAGCATTGAACTGTAACCTGTGAAGCTGTAGGCATCGAGGCGGGAAATCGAATACAACTTT
The DNA here is from genome assembly GCA_949126835.1 of Anisus vortex. Classification (NCBI taxonomy): domain Eukaryota; kingdom Metazoa; phylum Mollusca; class Gastropoda; family Planorbidae; genus Anisus; species Anisus vortex. The sequence goes on from OX421496.1 coordinate 37,755,513, forward strand.
GACTAATTGGAACAAGGCGGGAAAACATAAAGGTAGGCGTACATAATAATAATTTTGGCCGGACGCGACTGGACTGAATAAAAAAGCATGCTATTAGTCCAACTTGAAGTGGGTACGTTTTTGGAAACTAGATAAATTTCTTACACAGCGGAAATTACGGAGATGTCAATCCATGGTTGTTGTTTTTTTTTTTAATAGAGAAAAATGACATTTGGTTTTCAATAGGAAAGAGATAGTTAGAAGATAAGATTAGGAAAAGGGGGACAAGTAGCTCAACTGAGAAAGTTATTGGTGTATATTCTATTGTACATTAAGGCTCAAAGAGTTTTTGTGTTGATTTGTTTTCTTAATTAGTGCATAGGGTTAAACCTTAACAGTCAATCTTCTCTCACCCTCCAAGAGAAGGTTTACTGTTCTGTTTTTTACTTTTATTGCCGTACAAAAAAACGTCACCCCACATTTCTTTATATATCTTGTATATTTACAGACGGTCCTTGCAAACAGATGATTATTGCGTCCTACGCTTATCCAGTGGTTTGAGTCTTGCATTTTGATTAGTGTTTTTAATGATGAGTTATTGTTTTTTTTCTGGTCTGTTCGGGCAACCCATTCCATGTTCGGATGCCACTGGGGAAGAATGAGATTGTATACGTTTGTTCTTGCATACGGAAAAAGACAATTGTTTAATCCTTATGTTCACCGGCGTACTGAAATAATAGGTTGTTATTGTGCTGTATAATTTGTGGGAAGGTATCGCCACTGAAAGGGTGTAAGCTAAGATAATTGGGTTACAGTTGACCAACAAAACAAGAACAAAGTCAATCGGAATAGTTCATGGTGCGGATACCTGGAGGAAATGTAATGGAGAATTCATACACAAACACACAAACGCATGCACACACACACACGTGAGCGACTCTACTCGTCTTCCTGACCAATCGTACTGAATGGTTCTGGATCTAGATCCGGTTAGATCCGCTTGGGGAGCACCAAAGATTTCGATGCTGATCCATACTCCGCTACCCACGGGGAGTCTCACCCTTAAAAACCATGTCTTCCCAGTCTACAGTTTCAAGGAGGGTCACCCCCCCACACACACACACACCACACCACACAAACTGACCACAAAAAGTCCCCCCCCACCACTCACTACCCAGTCTTCATTTCAATTAGATCAGTGGACAGTAGGGACAGTGCCTGGTCTCCTCTCATTGATTATTGCCCCTGGATCTAATCCTCGCGGTTCATGACCCGACAAGAACTTAGCCAGAAAAAAAATATCAGTGGCTTTTACGTGAAATGGGGGTTTGGAATTAAGGCAGAAGGGGGACACAGCAAATATTAAAGGACCTTTTTATTCATTCATTTAGCTTCTCTTAACTTTTTTTGGGCGTATTTGTTTCTTTCTGTCTTTGTCTGTATAAGGGAAGAGGGTGTGTTATACGCAGCGAATCAACAATAACTTTTCTTGGTGGTCCTGCCACGCCACAAGAAATAGCACGTGACAGATATAACGTGTCTAGCATGCCGGTGACGTCTGCATGTTACGTTGAGTAGACTTTCAGAGATGTGTAGAGAAACTGAGAACTTCGTCTTTCATTCCCTTATACTTGCACTCTATTGCCCCTCCCCCGGGGCATGCGCTATCTATTTATCTCTCGGTTGCACACAATATTTATCTATCTGTCTATCTATCTATCTATCTATCTATCTATCTATCTATCTATCTATCTATCTATCTATCTATCTATCTATCTATCTATCTATGTGTCTGTCTGTCTATCTATCTATATCTATCTCTCTATCTATCTGTCTGTCTGTCTGTATGTCTATCTATTTATCTATCTATCTATATCTATCACCTTCGATTATTGCGAGCTCGCTTATGCGTGGGCTGAGACTAGTCTTGCATTTCGATTAGTGTTTTCGATGATTTCAAATTATTGGTATTCCAGTTTTTTACAGTTAACCCTTTCCATGCCCGGATGAATCACAAAGGAAGAAAGAGAACTTATTATATGCGTTTGTTCTGCATATGGAATAAGAATAGTGTTGTTATCATTATGTTTCTCTCTGCATTGTAAAAGATTGTTATTATGTTTTATTTCTAAGTTAGAATTTAATGCATTATGCAATATTACTACTTTACTCTTTGCCCTTCTGTCCTTTAGTGCAGGGGGCGACAATTTTTTTGCTAGATCTAACAGTGTGTCAAACTGGGATTTCTAAATCATTCAGCGAGCCAACAGCCTGAAAGTAGACCTGCTCTATTATATTTTCATATTATTTCAAAAGTTAATTCATTTAGCGCCTTTGCAAGATCAAAGCCAAAAATAAGGAGATTTATAGAGAAAAAAAATGTTAAAGCGTTTTTTGTTTAATATAAAAAAATTACGTATTTCTTATTATCATCCGTTTCATTTGCATGTATACAAAATACACGATTTTATTACTAGACTAAACTTTTAAAATTATGGTGGATTATTGTATACAAATTATCATTTAGTTGTGCAACTAGGGATTTAGTACATTGATATAATTAATTTTGTGATCTCATAGTTTTGTTGTGGATAACGGCGTTGGTACTGTCATTAAGTGGAATAGATACGTAGTAATCATACAAACTGGGTAGTTAATGTAATGTTTGAAAATGTTCATATAAATTCTTTAGTCATAAAATATTTATATAGTTTTCCTTTATCTTTTACAGATTGATTTATAAATTGTAAAAAATAAAACAAATTACAAATATTACAGCAAAGAAAATGGTTAATTATCTCCATTTGATTAAAATAAGGTTTCAAATTTGATTCTATAGTGATGCCAAACATTCTATGTTTTGTAATATAGCTAATATTAGTGACGAATTATTATTTCTTTATTCAAATCCAGCTTTAAGGTAAGCAGTTTATCTTTAAAACATTAATAATTAGAACAATTACATCATATAATGCAATTAATAAGGTCTCTTATATTTATTAAATTAATAAAACAAAAACATTTGAGTGCTTCGATGTACTTCTGAAAATGTCCATTTATGTATCTTAATTTATACCTACAATTAGGTAAGTACAGGTGATAAAATGATTAGAAACGGATGACCAATGTAAATACATTGCCTTTGTCTAAAAGTTCAAGTGCTGTTTGATCGTTTGACCCCGTCAACTCACTGAAATGTGTCGCTATGTCAATCAGAAACAATGGCTTCAACAGTCAGTTCTCATTCAATACCGGAAAATGTTTTATTTTTTAATTATTACAGTTTGTTTTCTACCTTCAGTAAGTCTTGAATCCACTGATGTTAGGAACCAGAAATGTATCATTTAGTAAACTAAGATGGTGAACTTTGTTGAACGCTTTTTAAAAAGTCTAAAAATGTAGCATTTATTTGATTATTATTATCTATTCCTTTAGACATGGGTCAAGGTGGCCGAAGGTACCGAATGTCCCGGGTTCGAATCCTTGTATAGGCTAGGATATTTTCCTCCCGGAGTCTGGAGGGTGTCCCTGAGCCTACCCAGCTTTGATGGGTACCACCCCGTAGTTGGGGTAAAGTAAAGGCGGCTGTGCAATGTGCTGGCCACACAATCACCCAGTATGCCGTGGTTATAGAAACGAATGAGCGCTGCGTCACCGACCATATGATAAATTAATTTGGTTCGAATGGTATTTTTATTACTATTCCTTTAGACAAGTCTACTATGAAACCTATCATTTGGGTTATAAATAATGAAGTCCTAATTGCCTAAAAAATTATTTTCAAGAATAAACTTTATGGGTTTTTGAAACTTTATGATTACAGAAATAAAAAACAACAACAAAATCTTTGGAAGCATTACAAATATATGTTATAGAGCAGGGGTCGGCAACCTTTTGATACTAGTCTGTCTAAGTAGGATTTCTAATTCATTCAGCGTGCAAAAATCCTATAATGTATCAAGCACTCAATTTCTTGTTGAAAAGATTTTAATTACCATTTTAGAGGTCTTCCGCGTGCCATTGTAAATCGCTCTGCGTGCCAAGTCTGACACGTCGGGCAGAGGTTGCCGATACCTGTTATAGAGCGTCTGAGTTTTTTTTTTTTTAAAAAACACAAACAGTTATAAATTTACTTCTAACCTAATAAAAATCGAAAAGAATTTCAATCTAGAAATAAAATTATGAAACATTTTGTCATAGATTTCCTTATTCCGGATCTGAAACCCGGCAGCGGTCTAGAAAAGCTCAATTACTTGAAGTGTTTTATGCTATTGCGCTAATGCATTTGGATTAGCTTGCCGTGTATGTGTTCTTATTGTAACTTAAATACATTTAAAGAACCATGATTCATTCAGCATGACACTATTTATTATGATGCAAAGCGTCATTCTTGTTGGATGACAAGCATTGGCGCAGCAAGGGAGGGGGGGGGGGTTCCAAATTCGAATGCCCCCCCCGGGCCCCTACTTGAGGGGGGTCCCCAAAGGAGTGTCCGAATTGTTTTTTTTCTTATGTCATAAGAACATTACAAAACATTACATGATCGGGTCGCGAAAAAGCTTAAAGTCTAGGTCAGATGATCGTAATATTGTAAGCGTTACATCTATCTATAACATATCTTCACCTAACTATAACACATCTATCACCTATCTGTAACATATTATCTATCACCTATCTATAAACTATATATAACCCATCAATCACCTATCTACCACCTATCTATTACATATTATCTGTCACCTATATATAACATATTATATATGACCTATCGATAACATAATATCCATCAGCTATCTATAACATATTATCTATCACCTATCTATAACATAATATCTATCACCTATCTATAACATATTATCTGTCACCTATCTATAACATAATATCTATGACCTATCTATAAAATATTATCTATCACCTATATATAACATATTATATATGCCCTATCTATAACATAATATCTATCACCTATCTATAACATATTATCTATCACCTATCTATAACATATTATCTATCACCTATCTATTACATATTATCTATCACCTATCTATAACATATTTTTATAACCTAACTATCACCTATCTATAACATCTCAATCACCCATCTATGCCCTATCTATCACCTATCTATAGAGCGATTGCAATCACGTGACAAAAAGCGCGTGCTGTTTGTTTACTTTGTCTAGTGGGGATAAATGGCAGGCGTATTACTAGTCTATAGCCTTTAAGAAGGTTTTATTTTTAAATGTGATCAGTTCAACAATATAACTTAAAACATATATAAAACACTGTCAAGCGATGTAAATTAACATTCAAAGCGCAAATTTAAACCATTAAAAATCAATGGAAAAGGTTCCGTAAGTGCCGAATATTTAATTGAAGATGTCGATTGTCGAAAGTTAGCCTATTACTTAATATCTAAAAGTTAGTAAAAGTAAGGCATAAAGCAAAATGTAGGCCTACAAGGTTTCAAAAGAGCTATTGAAAAACTATAAAAGCCTAAGATCTTGTTTATTTCGTGGACGGACTACTAAGGACTAGTATCACAGTTAAATATCAAGATTTATGGAAACTAATTCCTTATATTTTGGGTTTAAAATACACATGGTAAATAACAATGTTTATTCCCCATTAATGCCATTATCACCAAGATGGCCGCTAATATTTACACAATTACGTCACTAAAAAACCTAAGCCACGCCTATTGCAATCGCTCTATAACCTATCTTTCACCTATCTATATAACAGTAAATAAATGCAGTGGTGACCTCACTATATTTTAAAATCATACCCTGTTTGTCCTACTTGGTCAGAAAGTATACGTTCAGAAATGACCTGGTTACAACATCACCAACAACAACAATTACAAAACTCGTTAGGGGAAAAAAACTATCTACACTGCCTATTTACACTTAAGCAATTATATTTTTTTTCATAGAAGAAACAACACGATTACACTATAAATAGGATGGGGAAAATAGGGACGGGGGTAAAATGTTGAAATGTAGAACAAACTTTAAACAGAATGGTGTTGATTAACTAAGGGTTAACAAGAGGTAGGTAGAGATAATCTTAGTGTTAAAAACTATTTTTTTTGTATTGACAGGACAGTTATAGATGAGTAGTTAACTATGTTTCTCACTCATTGGAATCTTTTCTTATCTTTAAAATACTTTAATCTGTTTATCTGTTTCACGTTATGTATCTTCCAGTCCCTCCTTGTTTTTTCTTCTGATTATGTTTCTTTTTTTCTTGTTTCTATCTATCTATCCATTCAACCAACCATAGATGGATCGAAACATGTATGAGTCTATCTATCTATCTATCTATCTATCTATCTATCTATCTATCTATCTATCTATCTATCTATCTATCTATCTATCTATCTATCTATCTATCTATCTATCAATCTATCTATCCATCTATCTGTCTGTTTGTCTATCTATCCATCTATCTATCTATCAATCTATCTATCTATCTATCTATCTATCTATCTATCTATCTATCTATCTATCTATCTATCTATCTATCCATCTATATGTCTGTTTGTCTATCTATCTATCTCTATCTATCTATCTATCTATCTATATCTATCTATCTATCTATCTATCTATCTATCTATCCATCTATCTATCTATCTATCTATCTATCTATCTGTCTATCTATCTATATATCTATCTATCTATCCATCTATATGTCTGTTTGTATATCTATCTATCTATCTATCTATCTATCTTTCTATCTATCTATCTATCTATCTATCTATCTATCTATCTATCTGTCTGTCTATCTATCTATCTATCTATCTATCTATCTATCCATCTATCTGTCTGTTTGTATATCTATCTATCTATCTATCTATCTATCTATCTATCTATCTATCCAACTATCTGTCTGTTTGTATACCTATCTATCTATCTATCTATCCATCTATCTGTCTGTTTGTATATCTATCTATCTATCTATATATCTATCCATCTATCTGTCTGTTTGTATATCTATCTATCTATCTATCTATCTATCTATCCATCCATTCTATCTGTCTGTTTGTATATCTATATATCTATCTATCCATCTATCTGTCTGTTTGTATATCTATCTATCTATCTATCTATCTATCCATCTATCTGTCTGTTTGTATATCTATCTATCTATCTATCCATCTATCTGTCTGTTTGTATATCTATCTATCTATCTATCTATCATTCGATCTATCTATCTATCTATATCTATCTATCAATCTGTCTGTTTGTCTATCTATCTATCTATCTATCTATCTATCTATCTATCTATCTATCTATCTATCTATCTATCTATCTATCTGTCTATCTATCTATCTATCTGACTATCTGTTTTTCTATCTATCTACCTATCTAGCTAGCTATCTGTCCGTTTCTTTTCCTGTCTGTGCGTCTGCGTGTTTATCTATCTATTAACTATTTATCTATATATTTATATCTCTGTATATCTATCGAACTATCTATACTTATCAATTCAGCTATCTATCGATCGATCGATCAGTCAATTATGTAATTGCCGTTCTAACTCTATACCTATACATCTTTTTATCTGTCTATCCGTCTATCTGTCTATTAGTCTGTCAGCCTATCTGTCTATCTAACTTTTCTATCTTTCTGTGCAGTATCTATGACCCTTATCTGTTAATATTTTCTCCTCTTTCCCACGTCCTTTCCTTATCTCTCGTGCTCCCATTTCTTCTTCTACCATTCCTGAAAATCTATATCTGTGTCAATCCCTGTGAATGTTACAGATAGGCTCTAGACCAAAGGTTCTCAACCTTTTTCGGATCACCGCCCCCTTTTACAATTTTTTTCCGCTCACCGCCCCCCCCCAACTTTCTTTTAGCTCCCACTCCCCCCCCCCCCTTCTGCCCATCTGGATTATAGTTTCCGCAATTTTTTTAGGCGGACTAGACTTTTTTTGTGAATAATTATCTTTAAAAAAAACTGAAAAGGAAACATATTGTAAGAATTAATAGATCAAAAATTTGGCCTCAACAAAAGGTTTAAATAAATCAATGCGAATCGTTTGCCTGGTGTGTTGCTAGCAATTTGTCTATTTTTGTATCAATTTTGGTTGCAAAAGCCTTAGGCCTAATAATCAGTAATATTTGTTATATTACAAAACAGAACTTGTTCGGCATCATTATTTAATCAAATGTGGAAACATGTTTTTTGTTAAAGGGAGATAATTAGCCCGTTTTTTTTAGCTAATATTTCTTTTTTTTTCTTTTATAAAAAATAACTGGCTTAGAATTTATAACTTTGAAATGATCAAACTGTAAAAATATTTGAAAATTATATAAATATTATATGACTAAAGAATTTATATGTATATTTTCAAACATTACAATAACTACCCAGTGGGTATGATCACTACTTATCTAGACCGCTTAACAATAGTTCCGTGTACTTCGGTGAGGTGAAAATACATTAAGGATATCTCGAGATCAAACTATCATTAATATTAGCAGATGTTAGGGCGACAGTGAACGGTCAGCAGGGTTGACAGTCCGGTGAAACAACCACAGGACCAGCCGGCCGCACACTATATTTGCCAAATACAGACCCCTACTTCATCGAAAAGTCACTGCGATTCCTATTTCTTATTAATATAATAATATTTTGGCATACTGTTGGGGGATATTAGATATTTAGCAGCACTTGCGTTAACATCGCATTTCATCCTCTAAAAACTAATGGATTCATATAGCTGAGGTGTTTAAATATATCAGGTACGTTTGTACCGCCCACTTGCCCTTCACCGCCCCCCAATCGTCCCCGGGAATGTCAGCGCCCCCCTAAAGCTTCTCACCGCCCCTGTTGAGAACCTATGCTCTGGACCGATGTTACCGCAAGTACCGACTCACTAATTATGTTACAGTGGTGAACGGGACTACATTTTTAACTGGCGTGACTTAAAGACTTGGCATTAATCTCTGTCACTGGTCTCAGACGTAGTTCTTTTCCCTCCAAACCCGAACAACAAGAACAAAACAATATAAAGCAGCCACAAGACGTATCAACCCCCCCCCCCCCCCAACAAAAAAAAAGTAATTGATCTTTACGTCTCTATAAGAGTCTTCTGGGCAGATAGAGAGATAGAGAGATGGAGAGATAGAGAGATGGAGAGATGGAGAGACAGAGAGATGGAGAGACAGAGAGATGGAGAGACAGAGATGGAGAGACAGAGATGGAGAGATAGGGAGATAGGGAGAGACGGGGAGAGGGAGAGAGGGAGAGAGGGGGAGAGGGAGAGAGGGAGAGAGGGAGAGAGGGAGAGAGGGAGAGAGGGAGAGAGGGAGAGAGGGAGAGAGGGAGAGAGGGAGAGACGGAGAGACGGAGAGACGGAGAGAGGGAGAGAGGGAGAGATAGAGAGAACTAGAGATAATGAGATAGAAAGAGAAAAATAGTGATAGAAGAAGATGATGAAGACTAAGTCATAAATTGACCGAGATGTAGAGCTTTCGGCTTGCGTACCGAAGGTTCTGGGTTCCAATCCTGGCGAAGGCTAGGATTTTTTCCCCCGGGAATGGAGGGTGTCTCTGAGTCTACTACCTAGCTCTGATGGGTATCTGACTTTAGGAGGGGTGAAGTAAAGACGACTGGGCAATGAACTGTCCACACAATCCCCCATAGTGCCGAGGCCATTAGAAACTAGTGAACGCTGCTTCAGGGACATCATCCAGACCCGTAAACAAGAGTTCGAACCCAGGACCCTTGGTACGTCAATCGAATGCCATTGTGCCCCATAACATATTATATATGACCTATATATGTCCTTCAGACCTGCCCTCTGTATCTTTCTACCCGGTCAGCCATTTGGCCCCTGGGGGCTATCTTCAACGACAAACTGTTCGGTGCCACGGCGCAGTTCATAACAACTATCGGACTTGTCTGAATCCTCCCAATCATAACATTTGAGAACGAAGAAGAAGAAGAAACCTATCTCTAACATAATATCTATCACCTATCTATAACATAATATCTATCACCTATTTATAACATACTATATATCACCTATCTATAACATATTATCTATCACCTATCTATAACATATTATCTATCACTTATCTATAACATATTATCTATCACCTATCTATAACATATTATCTATCACCTATCTATAACATAATATCTATTACCTATATTATCGATCACCTATCTATAACATATTATCTATCACCTATCTATAACATAATATCTATCACCTATATTATCTATCACCTATCTATAACATATTATCTATCACCTATCTATAACATATTATCTATCACCTATCTATAACATATTACCTATCACCTATCTATAACATATTATCTATCACCTATCTATAACATATTATCTATCACATATCTATAACATATTATCTATCACCTATTTATAACATATTATCTATCACATATCTATAACATATTATCTATCACCTATCTATAACATATTACTTATCAGCTATCTAAAACATATTATCTATCACCTATCTATAACATATTATCTATCACCTATCTATAACATATTATCTATCACCTATCTATAACATATTATCTAACACCTGTCTATAACATATTATCTTTGACCTATCTATAACATATTTTCTATGACCTATCTATAACATATTACCATGCCCTAAATTAAATAACCCTTTTAAAATTCCGTAAACTTAACAACTCTATATAATCTAGATGTCATAGATGTTGTCGTTTCTCATTTATCTCGGAAAAATACACACACAGAACCATTGATAAAGAAACAACGATGTGATTTCCAATCCAACTTAATTTGAAACATGTTGAGCAATAAAATGTATTAGTCTATATTATTGCTTTCTTCCATGTTTCTGCTTTATATCTATTTCCTTAAAGATAAATGCAATTAACACACTAGTATAGCTTGACCTCTGAACTCTGAACTAAACTTAACTCAAATGACGTCTTTTTACCAAATGACCCTTCTCGCCTCTTACACCTCCCACCCTTTGCACAAAGGTGGCCAAATGAAAAAGTACAGAGTACGAGATGGCTACAAAAAAAGCTGACACAATTGTCTGCTGAGCAGGTGTACCCACTCTGTGTTCCCGCCTATATTTGAATCACTCTCTCTCTAGAGTTCTGCTAAAATGGTTTAGTTTATACGCTATTTGATTGGCTGGTGGGTTATGACGTAGCAGTCTGAGCACATTTCCGTGTGTGTGTTCAATACGAAACAGCTGTGGACGATTTGTCTTTCTCAGAGATCGGTTAAAAAATATAATATAATAATTAGTTACCCAAGAGCAACATACCCACATTTGTCTCCTGGCTTTGTTTTTATGTGCATTTAAGTGATAGAGCGATGATTAAACCGAATGATTAAAGTTAAAAATAATAAATTAGAAAAGTAATCACGTCGGAACAAAATGATCCGTAGTGCCGATGTAGCAGCGTTCACCAGTTTATGTGGACACGGCACACTAGGGGATTGAGTGGCCAGTACAATGCCCATCCGCCTTTACCTTAAGTCAGGTACTCATCAGAGCTGCATAGACTCAGGAGCATCCTCTAGACGCGGGAACAAATGCTAGCCGTCATCAGGATTCGAACCCATCGCGCTTCCGTCCGGCCACCGTACCCCCGAATGCTTATAGTGCTAAGTGCTAAGGGTAAATTTTCTTAATGCTTATAGTGCTAAGTGCTAAGGGTAGATTTTCTTAATTTCCAATACATCTGTCAAGTGCTAATATCAAATACCAATGTGCTTTACTTATGTCAGATGAATGCGACCTTTGTCAATAATATTCTCGCTATATCAAGCTATAATATTAACTGCTAATGTGAAGTATCAATGTCAAGTATTAGTCAAGTATCATTACACCAAGTACCAATGGTATTGATTGAAGTCTGGTGCCTTTATCAAGTATCAGGAATCAGGAAGCAATATCTAGTATCAATGTGAAGTATTTATGTGAAGTATCAAATTCAAGTATCATTGTCAATAAATGATGTCCAATGTCGAGCTCTGCTGTGCGAAATTGATGTAAGTGTAAGGCTTTTAAATGAAAAGTGGGCATTCACAGGTATTGTAAATTAGAAAAGACAAATAAAGTCCAATACTTAGATGTAGAATGTAGATGGAATATCTAAATATCAGAGCTACAAAAACTATTGTATTATGTTCTGTGTCATGTACAACATTGTTACATTGTGCTTTCACGGCTACAGATAGATGGTGTTCTTAAAGACCAGTTTCAATGAAAAATCTTTTAATGTAAGGCTTATTGACATCTAGTCAAAAGATTGTTAGCAGACACAACAAAATACGGTACAAACGGGTTCATTCTAGTTCTAGACACAACACACTGCGGTACAAACGGGTTCATTCTAGTTCTAGACACAACAAAATACGGTACAAACGGGTTCATTCTAGTTCTAGACACAACACACTGCGGTACAAACGGGTTCATTCTAGTTCTAGACACAACACACTGCGGTAGAAACGGGTTCATTCTAGTTCTAGACACAACACACTGCGGTACAAACGGGTTCATTCTAGTTCTAGACACAACACACTGTGGTACAAACGGGTTCATTCTAGTTCTAGACACAACACACTGCGGTACAAACGGGTTCATTCTAGTTCTAGACACAACACACTGCGGTAGAAACGGGTTCATTCTAGTTCTAGTCTTAATATTAGCTGCTGTTAAAAAAACAACAACCAAAATCTGACACAGCTGACAATAACAGGGCCACTATTATTTGATGTCAAGCCAACCTTGGAACAAGGCGAGAGAAAGAAAGAGAGAGCGAGAGAGAGAGAGAGAGCGAGAGAGAGAAAAGACCACCAGATATGAAAAGCTCAGTGTGTTATTATTATTTGTCAGTAATCAACGAGCAGAGGTCTAGGTCAACATTCGCGCCCTAGTGTCATTGTTAACCCTCAGCATACCACGCCATGGAACACACGCAGCGACTGGGCGTAACGTAAACATTCAATGGGTTAATGCGCCACAGAGTTAATTTGTCAATGTTTTGCTTACATTTATTATACTGTTGCTATTGGAAGTTTCTTTTCGGGGTTTTTCTTGTGTTTTTGTTTGACAACATCTTGTTGAAGTTTGTTTTGTTGTATTGGCACACAAAAACCTCATAGCGAATTTTCATTCTATGAGACAGAGGTCGATGTTTTTTTTAAGGGGAAAATGTCAATGACAATGAGTTTATAGCTTTGATTTGAAATGGTCAAAGACTTGAGGACCAACGAGTTATGGCATATTTTTAACATCACTCCAAAAGCAGTAGCCAAAGATTGGTTAGGCGCCCAAATTGGACACTACGTATGCTCGCTTATTAATGAATAGGCCTGCGATACTAATAATATAGGCGCCAATTTCGGATACGGGTCCAGGCACCCTAGGTGCTCTTTTTTTCCCCATAATTACGCCACTGCTCAGAAAGAATCGAGTTCAATACCTGGATAAGCCGCCGTTATTTTTTTTTTTTTTTTTTTTTTTTTTTTTTTTTTTTTTTTTTTTTTTTTTTTGCAAAGTCATTTATGTTTCTGTCATGATGTGTTTAGGATTAGGACATCAACCTGGCAGAAGTTGGACAATGAGAGGGGTGCGGAGTCGTAGGTGAGTGGGGTAGTGGTGGCAGGTCGTCGTGGGGTATGAGTTACCGTGACTGGAATCGCCCTGGAATAATTATTATGTCTCTCCTGGCTCGTTAGATATTATGACGGTCACAACAGATAGTTCTAAGTAGGCAAATAAATCGCTGGTTAAATTCAGGTGTTTATTATCATATTTCAATTCTTCACTCAATGGCAGGATACATATACGAATTTGCACAGGCTTCAGTTAACACTCAACACATGGTACTGCTAGGTTATCCAACATTAGGAAAACGTAGCTATGTTCATGAAAATACTTATACTGGCAAAATATCTATCTATACACACGCGGGCGGTATATCCTATGGAACGAACTGAATAAGTGGAGGCTAGAATCGAACAAGTTTCTCCACCTAACGCTTGAGCCAAAGTGCCCTAAAACTAGTTAAGCGCTTTCGTGGATTTTAGTCACGTGATCAGTGGTCAATTTGATTGGATAGCTACATTAGTTTAGAATTAAATATGTTCTGGTTGGCTGGTTTGAAATATACTTGCATAGAGGATTGACTATTGGGGGGAAAATTAGGGGTGGGTGTAGGTGAACAATTAATACCGCCGACTTTGCGGGGTGGGGCCCAGGGGCGGAGGGGGTGTTTGTAGACGTATACGGAGATACAAAGGATAAGATAATGACTTATCTCCCTTGATGTACCTGTGTCTATTGGTTCTGGTCGAGCTCAGCCCGAGGCGCTTACGTATGTGCGAGACGCTTCGCTGGCCAGATGTCACTACGACGAGTAGATCAAGGGCTTGACCACGGGCGCTGAGTAGGGGACGAAGAGGGGAGATAATGAAAAAGGGGTAGAAGTGGGTGGGGGTGTCTACAGGTGGGTGGGGGTTTTACGTGTATGCTGAGTTTAGCAAATAAATGAGTAGTTACTATCAAAATACAACATGAATCATAATTGACAGCATAAAAGAATATATATATATATACATACATTAAAGAATACACACACATACAATCACACATACAAGTGGTGTAATACCAAATTGGCTGAATCCAGTAGCAAACTCTGAATTCGGGAATGAAAGAGTGTAGAGAGGGTTAAAGAACAGGTGAAGAAGAGGGGGAGGGGTGGGGTGTTCCTATTGCGTGAGAGAGGGAGAAGGTAATAGCTTCAGCTACTCTCATCCTATCTAATCTAAACTCTACGCTAACCTATGGTTCTATACTACTATCTACGCTATAATCTATCTATGAGTGCTAAGAGTCACGGTCTAAGTCCAAAATCGTGACAGTTTCTAAATCTGGACAACAGAATCTTCTTGTACGCAGAGTCAGAAGAAAACGTGAAACTCTTAACCCTTCCCGTACCGACCTACTTCTATCTATGCTGCCTTCAGTTCCGCTATATACGCGCCCGGGACTGTAAGGGTTAATACCTAGCAGTATTAAAATGGTCCAAGGTTGGCAATGCCAGGGCGGGAGTGGGAGATAAGCACCCACTCCTCTAGAAATGCTCTAAAAGGCCCGCGTCTCATAATGCCTCTGTCAACTAAAGTCCAACTCCTGGCCTTCACGTGTGGCTTAATTCTCTAAGCCCGGCGGACCATGTTGCTACTAACAGGAGAAGGGGCGAAGGCGGTCCACTGGCGCCTTAAAACCAGTCGCTTCGGGTAGATGAGGCTCGTTAACCTTTGTTGGTAGTTCATCTAGGAGAAGGCAACTCTGACTCCAAACCTCCGCTGCCTTGCGGCTATACCTGTTACCCGGGAAAGGCTAAGGGAGTAAACCCCGACAGAAAATCAGGAAACGGAGTACCTACAGGCGGTTTGTATATAAAAGCTATCTACATTCCGGCTTCTCCTGCGACGTCATTGGCGCCAAGCTGCATCGACGCAAGTCGCTCCCTTGGTTACACCAGTAACGTGGAGAGGGGGGATCTGCTGTTTGGGCTACAGCTAATTCTCCATACATCACCCGCCCAGGCTTGCATCACCTCTGGAGAGGACACTCCAGCGTCGCCGCAAGGTGTCGGCAAAACACGGGAAGCAGCAGTCTACCGGTTCTAAGCCAAAGCTCAATTGACGTAGAGCTGGGCGCCAGGGGTTGCTTCCGACGGTGGGAGAGACTAACAAGTTTCACTGGACAGCTACCGCCCGCCTTAAACTGGGCAGCCCCCAGTCAAATAGGTGCTATCCCGTCATGGCCTGCCTTCTCCACTGGGTGCGTGGAGATTAGAGCACCAGCTCAACAAGTGGGCCAAAAAGCCCTGCACCAGGAAATACGAAAAATAAAAAGAAGACTCCAGCTCTTCGAATTGCAAGCTGGAACGTTAGGACTATGTGTCCCGGCATCATAACTGACCTGCAATCCATCAACGATATGCGGAAGACAGGCATCATCGACAGAGAACTTGACAGGCTAAAAATTGACATCGCCTGCCTCCAGGAGACTAGGCTACCAGACAGCGGCTCACTGAAAGAAACAAACTACACATTCTTCTGGCAAGGCAGACCCACAGGTGCACCAAAACAGCATGGCGTGGGTTTCGCAGTGAAGAATACCCTCCTACCCTCCATTGAACCCCCATCATCAGGCACGGAGAGGATCATCGCACTACGACTCAGAACATCTGATGGCCCGGCCAACATATTTAGTGTGTACGCCCCAACTCTCTGCTCTACCTCAGAAGAGAAGGACCAGTTCTACGACGCCTTAGAACAAGCAATAGCCGGCATCCACAAAAATGAGGCAATCTATCTCTTAGGAGACTTCAACGCTAGAGTGGGGGGAGACCACGTGGCTTGGCCCACGTGCCTTGGTCTTTTTGGAAGGGGCAAAATAAATGAGAACGGACAGAGATTGCTGGAACTGTGTTGTTCAGGGGGCTTGTGTGTGACTAACACTTTCTTTAAATGCAAAGATATACACCAAGTGTCCTGGAGACACCCTCGATCGCGCCAATGGCACCAGTTGGACCTCATCATCACCAGGCGTTCACAACTTGCTAGTGTTCTTCTCACCCGTAGTTACCATAGTGCCGACTGCGACACTGATCACTCCCTAGTGGCCAGCAAGGTACGAATAATGCGAAGGAACTCGTATCACACCAAAGAAAAGAGACGTCAACGCATAAACACCTATTGCATGAAGGACCCAGTAAAAACACAGCTTTACATTGGCAAAATACAAGAAGCCCTCCCAAAATCAACCCAAAATGTCACTATTGACTCCAAATGGTCGGATCTCCGCGATTCGATATACGACTCAGCAATACATGCCTTTGGCAAAAAAAAACGCGAAAACACGGACTGGTTCGACGCCAACTGGGATGAAATGAAACCTGTCACCGAAGCTAAAAGGAAAGCTCTCCTGGCATACAAGGAGAAGCCTACTCCCGACACACTGCACGCCCTCAAAACAGCTAAGATGCATGCTCAGAGGGTTGCCCGTCAATGTGCCAATACCTACTGGCTTAACCTCTGCTCAAGCATACAATCAGCTGCTGATATGGGAAACGCCAAAGCCATGTACGAAAACATTAAAAAAGCAATCGGCCCTACGACGTCAAAGGTTGCACCCCTAAAATCCAAAACTGGAGAAATCATCAGGGACGAAGCGGAACAGCTCAAACGCTGGATTGAACATTACCTGGAACTGTATGCAACAGTTAACACAGTCTCCAGCACCGCCCTAGATGACATCCCCGACATGCCGCTCATGGAAGAACTAGATGCCATTCCCACACAGGAAGAGCTAAGCAAAGCCATCGACCGCCTAGCCTGTGGAAAAGCCCCTGGGAGCGATGGAATACCTCCAGAAGCTCTGAAGAACGGTAAGACAGTGCTGCTCCAGCCCTTACACGAGCTGCTAGTCCTCTGCTGGGAACAGGGATACATCCCCCAGGACATGAAGGACGCAAACATAGTGACGTTATATAAGAATAAGGGCGATAGAAGCGACTGCAATAACTACCGCGGTATCTCGCTTCTGAGCATCGTAGGAAAGGCTTTTGCCCGCGTCACTCTTACTCGCTTGCAAAGTTTAGCCTCCCGAGTTTATCCAGAGTCACAATGTGGTTTTCGGGCGGGTCGGTCTACCATAGACATGGTGTTCTCCATACGGCAGATGCAGGAAAAATGTAGAGAGCAGCAGATGCCACTATACATCGCCTTCATAGACCTGACAAAAGCCTTTGATTTAGTTAGTCGCAGTGGGCTGTTCCAAATTCTGGAAAAAATTGGCTGTCCCCCACACTTACTCGCCATCATCAGACAGTTCCATGATAACATGCAGGGCACAGTGCACCTCAACGGAGCCACCTCTGAAGCCTTCCCAGTCAGTAGCGGTGTAAAGCAAGGCTGTGTACTCGCACCAACACTGTTCGCAATATTCTTCTCTATACTGCTCCGATACGCCTTCAAGGATAGTAGTGATGGAATCTGGTTACACACCAGAGCTGATGGAGGACTTTTCAACACTGCCCGTCTCCGAGCCAAAACCAAAACGAAAGAGGTCCTAATTCGCGAGCTACTTTTTGCTGACGATGCGGCCCTGATATCACACACAGAAACAGGCCTACAACAGCTTGTGTCAAGCTTCGCCAACGCCTGCAAAGAATTCGGCCTGCAGGTGAGCATAAAGAAGACAAATATCATGGCCCAAGACACATGCTCCGTTCCTATCATTACTATAGAAAACGAAAACCTGGAAGTTGTGGACTGTTTCACCTACTTGGGGTCCAAGATTTCCAGCTCATTGTCCATAGAGGATGAACTAAATAGCAGAATCGGCAAGGCAGCTGCCACAATGGCTATACTTGGTAAACGGGTTTGGGAAAACACCAGGCTGACAGAAAGGACCAAACTATGTGTCTACCAGGCCTGCGTCATCAGCACGCTGCTTTATGGTAGCGAATCATGGACAACCTATGCGTCCCATGAGCGCAAGCTAAATAGCTTCCACCTGAGGTGTCTGCGTCGCGTCCTTGGCATTAAATGGCAGGACAAAGTCCCTAACAGTGAGGTACTGACGCGCGCCAGCGCCCAAAGCATGTTCGCAGTCCTCAGTGAAAGGCGCCTAAGATGGCTAGGACATGTAAGAAGAATGAGTCCAGGCAGAATCCCAAAGGACCTCCTATATGGAGAATTGGCATCTGGGAAGAGAAAGACAGGTCGCCCACGCCTCCGCTATAAAGATGTCTGTATGAGAGACATGAGAGCAGCCAGAATAAGTACAAGTGACTGGGAGGAGAAGGCAGAGGATCGGTCCACCTGGCGCACTGCTGTCAGGAAAGGGGTTAAAACGGCAGAGGAAAATAGAATGGAGGAGAGCATAAATAAAAGGGCTAAAAGAAAAGCGGAAAAAATAGGACCCACAGAACACGTGTGCAAAGGCTGTAAAAAAGACTGTCATTCAAGGATAGGCCTGCTCAGCCACACGAGGAAGTGCAACCTCGAATCACGGTGATGCACCATCGTCTCGCGAGACGGAAGGATGCCATTGATTAAAATGGACCCCAAAAAATTATTATGGACGGCTAAATCTGCGGTTAGTACACCGGGCTGTAATTGCTGTAATTATTACGCCCCGGTTTTCTAGCCCTGGCGCCATCCATTCTCTGCCACCCGGCAGTAGTTTTAGGGTTTGGACGCGCTTTTCTTCTTTCTAGAATATAGTTGTGTACATGACATTGTATAAGACAACGTTCAAATTAATAAGAAAATTACTACATAATATTAAGGACCATTGTGATATACATTAACCCATTTTGTCAGTAAAACAGCTTTCACAAGTTTCTGTGGCCACGGCGTACAAAGGCATGCGTGGCTAGCACAATGCCCAGCTGCCTTATTTGTTTCAGGTACCCATCACAGAATTTGAACCCAGGACGAACTTTGGTACGCCAGACCATGCGCGCTGCCTCTGGGCAACCGTGCCCGAAATATAATGCTACAAGTTAAATTTCCCTGCGTTGTCCGGGAGGGGGGGGGAATACATACTCCCATAGCTATACAATTTTTATAAACTACAATAAACAGGAAGCTATAATAATTTAAAAAAAATAAATGTATTAACTATTTACTGAAAACATTTAGGAAAGTAATTTAAAATAAATATTGTAATCGGGTTTAAAAAAAACACATTTCTTTTTATTTAAGAAAACGTTTTGGCTATCCCTGGCTGAGAATGGAAGAAATATAATTATTAGATTTTACTTATTGAAAACATTTCAGGAAAGCTTAATGTCCTGCATTTCTTGACAATCTTAAAAAAATAAAGTAATATTTATGGAATTAAAAAAAAAGTAGACAAAGAAAATACCAAGGTTCTCATATGGGAATCGAACCCAGGTCTCCCAAATGGCAGATCAGGACGCTAACCACTCAGCTAGGGAGAACACATGGTGAAAGCAAGATCGCAAAAGTAAAATAGTTAAGGCAATATGGTCACATGTATTCCAATCAACCAATGGGATTCGGAATGCACACACTCACAGTCTAGGCCTACTTTATATAATATATTGATAAGCTTCTTATAAAATGTAATGGCTGAAGCAGTGCTATTCTTCTTTCCATCTCTAGTTGTTAGTCTTTATTACATTGAGTTTACAATTATTTCTTTGTCTGTTTCTTTTAATTTTCATCATTATTAGTTGTGTTTTTTTTTTGTTTTGTTTTATTCAACTAAGATTAAAGAACGTAATCTCCATGGCACAAACAAACTTCCTAGCTCTCCCCCAGGGAACAAGAATGGAACACCAAGGACAAAGACCCCCACATCCTGCCACAACTGGTTTCTACGTCATGAAATGCCAACACTCACCCTCTTGTTTCACCTCTCTCTCTCTCTCTCTCTCTCTCTCTCTCTCTCTCTCTGTCTCTCTGTCTATTTCTCTCTGCTGCTAATTCGTTTTAATGGAAAGCACAGAATATTGTTAGCGCGAGATAAAGGGGGAGAGACTGACACAAAGCCTGCTTGACGTCACTCAAGAGTTGTCTCCGATCGCCTCGTTTAGTTTTAAATCTGAGGATTCGGGCAAACTCTCTAACCTCCTCCTACCCCCCCCCCCCCCCGTCCCTTCCCATCCACCACAACTCTGTATTCGACAAACCACTTGCCTATACTTTGGCCATAACGTTAATATATTTTAACCAAAATAAATGTTTTTAGAAAATTGTACAACTAACAAAACAACAACAAACAAAGACTAGGCCTACTCTCTACATACAAGGTGGGCCAAAAAATGTTACCACTTTTTAATCATACACAAGTTTTCAAAATTAGGACTTATTCGACATTTTTATTTACAGTTTTGTAACAAAAATATCAAATTAACATTTGATAACCAAGGTTTCCCACGTTGTCTCATGTTTTCTACACAGTTCAATAATTGACGACATGTTTAAACCACGCCACTCTTCATTGCATTACAGCTGCAACACGCACATTGAAGTTTGTGATGACATTGTCAAACATCTCAAGAGGGATTCTCCGAATTTCCCGACGGTTGTTGGTCTTCAGGGCCTCAATGGTCTGTGGGTTGTTGTAGTACCCTCTCTCCTTCAGGTACTCCCATAGAAAGTAGTTTGCGGGAGAAAGATCAGGAGAGTAGGCAGGCCATGGTGTGTCTGTGCGCCGTGATATGAGTCTAGCTCCAGGAAAGAACTCTTTGAGGAAATCCAGTGAGCAATGTGGAGGAGCACCATCCTGTTGGTAGATGACGTTATTCATGTTGACTTCCTGCTTTCTCTTCCTCCTCCTTATTTCCGCATAGTAAAAGTGGTAACATTTTATTGGCCCCACCCTGTAACAAGGATCAAAGGCCTAGCAAGGGTTGTGCGGCGGGCATAGATCTAGATCTAGGCCGCACCAGAAGTCTGGCAAAAATGTTGGGGGTAAGGGGTACCAAGCTCATCAAATTTGTTTAGTTTTTTTTTTTTAGTTTGGGGGCATCAACGAAACGTCCTTACCAGTCAGCAAATTCCATAGCTCCACCTCATGCATTGGAGGTTTAGGTTACTATTTTGTGTCTTTGATTTCCCTTTCCAACATTATAGATCTATCTAACTGTTATAATGTGTGTATAGCTTGTTATAATAGTTTTCATATTGTTTTTAGAACATTCTCTTTATTTGTAGTTATATATTTATATTCAATTTTGGCGTCGAGATTATTTGAGCAAAAGTTTTATATATAGTTATTTATTATGTCGTAATAACACCATTATGTTTCCCGTATTATCTACAACTTTCTAGTAGCATCTTCTTTTGTATCCTGAAAACTTCGGGGGAAAATCCATTCTAGTACTTTCTGCACCAAAACCTATATAAGGCCCGTAGAGATGGAGATAGGTTGTTGTCTTGCATAGCCAAAAATAAACCATTTACTACTGGCCAGTGAAGTTGAATGTTATTATAGTAGGCCTACATGTATTTAAGCATTAGATTCTTCTTTAAACATTCATCGAGTGGCTTGAGTGTATTATTTCAAAGGGAACAATACCCTAGGCCCTAGACTCTAGACCAGGGGTCGGGAACCTTTTTGTCTTAGAGAGCCATGGATACCAAATATTTTGAAAAGTAATTCTGTGAGAGCCATACATTATGTTTAAAACTAAAAATTCAAAATTCAAGTAAATGTGTGCATTTTGTGTAATTTCAACACTAAAAGTACAATAATTATGTCTCTGAAATCTTCTGATGCTGAGCTGCAGTAGACTTTAGCTCATTTGTAGAATGAAATATTGATATGCTATTAATATGTAGATTAAAAAGTCTAAAAAAACATTTTCTTAATAATGGAACATTTGTCTGCGAGCCAGATGCCGCCATCAAAAGAGCCACATCTGGCTCGCGAGCCATGGGTTCCCGACCCCTGCTCTAGACAAACGACAGAAGACCCGGAATGTAACGTAAAGCATCCATTTTTTTCCCCCGTCCTTCATGCTCCACGGAGGATGCCAGTAAATAATGCTCGTGCTTGTTGTTTTATTTTACTTCGAGCAAGGGCTATAACTACAAAATGATTTGACGCCGTAACCAAGACAACGCGAAAAGAACTTTTTTACAACAAATGGCTAAGAAAAAAAAAAGAAAAAAAAAGGAAGAAAGAAACATACAAAATGGGAGAAGAAAAGACCATACAAATGTTTTCTGATGAACTATAAAACAAAACACAGTTTAAAACAAAATCAATTCGGAACTGAGTTCTGGACTAATCAATGTAAGAATCTGTTCTATAAACAAATGAGGCAAACATCACATAAAGCATTTAGGAGGAAACACACATACAAAGTATAAACACTGTTACGAGTAGATTTATTTCCATATTATATTGGTTCTGTTATTATTAACTAAAGTTAAAATGAAATAATCTTAAACCCGAAATGTTTCCGTGTTAGGAATAAAACATGTATATGTCTAGACACTACGTCATAGCAATAAAATACGTCATATGCACGAGGGTTGAATACCGTTGTTTTAGTTCTAGTTTGGGCGCTAATGTGTGAGGACTGTTTTTGACCACTTTCTTAAAGATAGGATTACAGCTTAATTCATTATAGAAGAATCTCAACTGATTAAGTTTTATTATATAATACTGGTACATGTATTCTGTGGTATTGTTATATTTTATCATCTCAACTTGTTGGAATAAAATTGTGTTCAATTTCAAACAGGATTGTGGATTTCCTATATATTAAGGTACAGTTTATCGAAATCACTTTATACACAAAAGATTCATATCGTGACGAGTCAAATAAACATCCAATCTAATTGAATAACATCAATATAAATTCTTATACAACCTTGTGAGATCCAAGATGGTTATGAATCAAAATAATATATAATAATACATTACTAAAAATATCATCTAACGTCAGTAGCTGATTTCGCACGTGACAAAAGATTGGGGGCTCAAGTCCTGGATCTAAAGTTTGTATGTATAGGAATTGAGAATATACAACTGTTTTAGTGAAAACGATTTACAACAAATATTTATTCAAATTCTGTCTACGTGGGAGGCACTGTCTGTGTTCGGACATACTGTTTTCAGCTTTGTACACAACCATCCTTAAAATTTATCTTCTACAAATTAACAGTGGTGTAAAAATATTTTAAAGGACTTTATAAAAGGTAAAGTTGAAATTTTTTATCTTCTATTTACGTCATTAATATAAAACATGGCGGAAGCTAATCTTACGTTGGAGCAATTGAATATTTTTGCTATCACGTCAGAACAGTTAACTAGCATGTCACTAACCCAGTTAAAAGAGATGGCAAACTCTCTGGGAATAGACATTACTGAAGTTACACCAGTAAGGAGTAAATTGATTCAAGATATTAAGGACTGTTTGAAAAGACATGGTAGAATGCTTGAAGAAAATACTATGAATAATGAAGAATCAGTGGTTCTCAATGTATCAGAAACCATGAAAACAGACATAAATAACCATGAATTTAAAATGAATGTAAATGAACTAAGTGCGGACATGAAATTCCAGTTAGAAATGAAGAAGTTAGAATTACAGGTACAATTACAATTAGAGGGTAAAAGAATAGAAGTACAATTGAAAGAGAAAGAATTGGAAAAAGAAAGAATCGCTAGTAATGAAAGGATTGAATTGGCAAAGTCTCGTTCGTCAACTCATACGATTCAGGAAACAAATAATGTGGAACTATATAAGTTTAAAAAGCATGTCCCAAGCATGGAGAAAATGGACATTGATGAGTTCTTTATGGTCTTTGAAAGAAACTCGATCGATTATAAATTTCCGGAAGATAAGAAAGCAGTACTTTTACGTTCAGCTCTAACAAAAGGCAAGGCTCTAGATGTTGTATTGAATTTGACTCCAGAGGAATGCAATGATTATGAACTAATAAAGAGCAGAGTACTATTGAGTTATGTTCTAACTCCAGAAAAGTATCGAAAGTTATATCGTGAGTACAAGAAGGAACCAGAAGTTTCACATGTTGACTTCCTGAGATTAGAGAAAAAGTATTTTGATCGATGGTTACGTTCTAAGAATGTGAATAAAGATTATGAGAAACTATATAATCTCATACTGATGGAGGATTTTACTGAGAAGATTCGCACTGATATAAAAGTTCATTTGGCTGATCGTGGTATTGAAATAGCAGAACAAGCAGCAGTTAAAGCCGATGAATACGTCATTATTCACCCGCATAGCCATTATTTTCAAAATGACAGAACAAGTTTGAGGACTCAAAACAGTAATACAGAGAGGAAGTTAAGATCGACAGAGGATAAAAGTAAACAAAAAGCCGATAAACAAGAGAATTCAAGTTTTGTACAAAAGAGAATTACCTGTACATTCTGTAAGAAAGATGGACATATAAAAGAGAATTGTTGGAGTCTACATAAAGAGAAAAGACCCATTAAAAACAAGAACAACGTGGTTTTATCACACATCGCCGTACAAACTGAAACTCACATAAATAAAACTGCCCACAAAAGAATTAAAGCTGATAGAAAGACATTTGATGTTAGCCATGAGGAGATGGCGAAACACGCATGTCCAAGTTGCTCAAAGTCGGAAAAAGTCTTTGAAATGAAGACCGAGGCTATTGAACATTCTAGTTTCAACTCCAAAGGGAGTGTGACAGATGAACAATCAGTAAATAAAACGTTTACTTATGGAGGCAGTAGTGTAGCAAGAAACTCAGTAGGCAGAGAACTACCCGAGTGCATGCTATCGGATGTTAGCGAGGGCTATGTGTCACCTATAGATAATCAAGCTAGAGAACGGAAGATTAAAATTCTACGTGACTCCGGTGCTGATATATCTCTACTGTTGAAGAATACTGTACCAACGTCGAAATTGACTCATACAGGCCAGTATGCCTTAATCAGTACTATGGCTGGAACACTCACGGCACCGTTACATCGTATACAGTTGAAGAGTAATTACTTCACTGGATCTGTTATTGTTGGGATAGTGAAGAAATTTCCCTACAGAGGCATTTCATTACTTTTAGGAAGTGACATTGCCAAGAATCAGGTACATCCTGTACTTAAAGAAACCAAAGACTCTGTTCAGTGTAGGAATACTGAAAATTCAGTATGCGTTATCACCAGAGCTATGGAGAAACAGCAGATGGCTAATGAATCGACAAAGAAACCGGAACCAACACCAGAGATTGACTTGCAAGCAACCTTCATGGCGGATGTTCTAGGTGGTCACTCAAGTCATACTGATCAAAATAATTTGTCGCCTAGACAACTACTCATTCTTGCTCAAGGCAAAGATCCAGAGATTGGGAAGCTAAAAGAGGAAGCAAAGAATGAAGGAGAGTTAGAAACAATGGCCGCAGGTTATTACCTGAGGGACGAGTTGTTGATGAGGAAATGGAGAGGGAAAGAAAACGACGATGAAACATGCAGCGAAGTACATCAAATCGTGGTACCCAATGTTTACCGCAAGGACATACTACATATGGCCCATGATTCACCGTATGCTGGTCACCTAGGGATTCAGAAAACCTTCGATAGGATTCTTCCATATTTCTTCTGGCCTGGCCTACGTCGTGACGTCACATCGTTTTGCAGATCATGTCATGTCTGCCAGATGGTCGGCAAGCCGAATCAGACCATTCCGGTAGCTCCTCTACGACCCATACCAGCATTCTCAGAACCCTTCAGTCACATCATTATAAACTGCGTCGGTCCGTTGCCTAAAACTAAGGCTGGCCACCAGTATCTGTTCACTATAATGTGTTCGGCAACGAGATTTCCAGAGGCTATTCCTCTACGTAGCATCAATGCCGACAAAATCTCTGATGCACTTATCGGATTCTTCACCCGATATGGTCTTCCGAAAACCGTGCAGTCAGATCAAGGTTCAAATTTCACATCGAAATTATTTCGCCAAGTCTTAGAACGGCTGGGTATTCGTCATGCAGTATCGAGTGCATATCATCCACAGAGTCAAGGCGCACTGGAACGATACCACCAAACATTGAAGAATATGCTCCGTACTTTCTGTTTCGAGCATAACGACGACTGGGATCGTGGTATTCCCTTCGCACTCTTCGCAACCAGAGAGGCTGTACAAGAATCTCTTGGTTTCAGTCCCTTTGAACTGGTATTCGGACACACAGTTCGTGGACCACTAAAGCTGTTACAAGAGACATGGTTGTCATCCACTGAAGACACTGGTCTACTGACATACGTGGAAAATTTTAAAAATAGACTGTATAATACATTAAAAGTTGTCAGATCTAATCTTTTGCAGGCACAAGACAAGATGAAGGTCTATTATGACGTCAACGCAAGAACCCGTATCTTCCAACCTGGTGATAAAGTTCTCATGCTGACGCCACTGTCTGGTCAACCCCTGAGTGCCAAGTTTACAGGACCCTACGAGGTTATGGCTAAGCTTAGTGAGGTTAACTATCTTGTAAAGACCCCTGATAGACGGAAATCGCAACGAGTGTGCCATATCAATATGTTGAAACCATACATTACCAGAGAAGAACAAAAAGTTGTTGCCTCGGTAAACACTGTTATTAAAGTCGGGAATAATTCACCCGAAATTGAGCGTGAAGTGGCAGAAAGCAAACTGCAAAATACAAAGGCTCTAAAAAACCTAAATGAAAAATTGGCACATTTACCTGATTGCGAACAATCCGCTATCAAAGGTCTAATTAATGAAAATATCCATTTATTTGGAGATGTACCTAGTAGAACTAGTGTAGTTAAGCATGATGTTATTTTAAATGAAAATACTAAAGCTATTAAACAACATCCATACAGGTCAAATCCTATCCAGTTAGAATGCATCCGTAAAGAGGTTCACTACATGCTTGACAATGACATTATTACACCTAGTAGTAGTGACTGGTCTTCCCCTTGCGTATTGGTACCTAAAGCCGATGGATCCATGAGGTTTTGTGTGGACTACCGTAAGGTAAACAAAGTGACAAAAACTGATTCCTATCCAATACCAAGAATCGACGATCTAATAGATCAAGTGAGTAATGCTAAGTTTGTGACGAAAATTGACCTATTGACGGCGTATTTTCAGATTCCACTGACGGAGAGGGCTCAGGAGATATCATCGTTTGTAACCCCTGACGGACTGTACAAATTTAAGGTCATGCCCTTTGGTATGGTTAATGCACCCTCTACTTTTCAACGGTTAATAAATACCATTACTCAGGACATTCCTAAATGTCATGCATACCTCGATGATATTGTTGTCTTTAGTGACGATTTTAAATCTCATTTGGATCAACTACATTTGTTATTTACGAAATTGACTCATGCTAATCTCACCATTAATTTGACTAAGAGTCAGTTCTGCCATGCAACCATCGAGTATCTAGGTCACATGGTGGGAAATGGTTTGGTAAAACCATTAAATGCAAAGGTTAAGGCTATTCGTGAGTTCCCTGTTCCTGAAACCTGTAAACAACTCCGTAGTTTTCTCGGGATGGCGGGGTACTACCGTCGGTTCTGTCAAAATTTCTCAACCATTGCATGTCCATTAACAAATCTATTAAAGAAGAATTGCACTTTCAAATGGTCTAATAAATGCCACCAGGCCTTTGATAAATTAAAAGATGTTCTTTCTGAGGCACCTGTATTAGTAACACCCAATTACAGTAAACCCTTTAAAATTACCGTTGACGCGTGTGATACAGGGATGGGAGCGGTCATTTCCCAAAAGGGTGATGATTCACTGGAACACCCGATTAGTTTTTACTCTCAAAAATTTGATAAGCATCAAAGAAACTATAGTGTGATAGAAAAGGAACTTTTAGGATTAATCCTGGCATTGAAACATTTTGATTTTTATATCAATGGTTCTCCATATCCAATTGATATTTTAACTGATCATAACCCTTTAGTTTTCCTTTCCAGGGTTAAACAGAACCAAAGAATTATTCGCTGGAGCTTATTCCTCCAAGCATATAATTTAAATGTGTTATATTTACCAGGTAAACAAAATGTGGTCGCTGAGACGTTGTCGCGCATGTAACTGGTAAACCAGAAGATGAAAGTCAGTTTCTCATTAAATGTTTTCTTTTATGTCATTCATTGTATTGATTAACATTTATATTATTGTAAATATGACAATAAATAAACTATGTTTTGAAATATTGCAATATGAGACATTACAGAACAAAACTTCAAATTCTACTAGAAACAATCATACGTTGTAAGGTAAAAGGTAACTATTGCATACAGCAATTGCACACACACCGGTATTTAACTTGAATACATCCACACTTGTGTTTGTTCAATTGATTATTGATGTGTTTTGAAAATTGTTTGTTTCTATGTCGTCATGTTATAATTTGGATGTCTTATTTTATGCTATGTAAAAGCTAAATCAGCTGAGATTATAACATTTTTTTTTAAAATATTCTTGATGTCATAATTGAGACATCATAATAATAATATAATAACTGAAAATCATTAGTTAATGATACAGTGATCGGTTATAAATAAATTAAATTTTCTAAAGAATTATCTATCAATTATTAATCGGTTCCACTTATTTGGGTAATTCATATCAATTCTATGGGAATTGGTTATTGGTGGTAATAGTTTTATGGTCAACGTTGTACACACAATAATCATAATTGTAAATATTAATTGATAAATAAATGTTTAATTAATAATCATTGATAGAATAATGTGATAAGGGATTCCATAATAGCGACTTTGTTATTAGGGGAATATGTAAATAATATATGGTTCATTTTAATCTTAAAAAGATTGTCCAATAGTCAATTAAATCTTACGAATAGTTTGGGAATTCGGTTCATTTTATGGGTACTCTACAAAGAATTCAATACTTAACGCTGTCTGTAATTCCTTTGTGTCTTAAGGGGGGGCGAGTGTTACGAGTAGATTTATTTCCATATTATATTGGTTCTGTTATTATTAACTAAAGTTAAAATGAAATAATCTTAAACCCGAAATGTTTCCGTGTTAGGAATAAAACATGTATATGTCTAGACACTACGTCATAGCAATAAAATACGTCATATGCACGAGGGTTGAATACCGTTGTTTTAGTTCTAGTTTGGGCGCTAATGTGTGAGGACTGTTTTTGACCACTTTCTTAAAGATAGGATTACAGCTTAATTCATTATAGAAGAATCTCAACTGATTAAGTTTTATTATATAATACTGGTACATGTATTCTGTGGTATTGTTATATTTTATCATCTCAACTTGTTGGAATAAAATTGTGTTCAATTTCAAACAGGATTGTGGATTTCCTATATATTAAGGTACAGTTTATCGAAATCACTTTATACACAAAAGATTCATATCGTGACGAGTCAAATAAACATCCAATCTAATTGAATAACATCAATATAAATTCTTATACAACCTTGTGAGATCCAAGATGGTTATGAATCAAAATAATATATAATAATACATTACTAAAAATATCATCTAACGTCAGTAGCTGATTTCGCACGTGACAACACAAGTTGGAAGTTGGAATAATGAATTCTGAAAGTAATAAGCATTATTTTATATAACATTAAACCTAACCACAGCAGTCCTAATACAAAAACTTTTCAATCTTGACCACTCACCATTAAATTTATGCAGAATCTTTTATATCGTGACCCCTCAACATTAACATATTTTCATTTTAGATGTGTCTTAATAATTTTTTCTTCTTCAATTGTACTCCCACATATCCATTTAAAAGGATGCTGATCTCGTGGGTGAGACTGAGACATTGTGTCACATACCCGAATGCTTAGGGATATTAGAACGTGGTAAAATGTCTGGATTATTTTTTCTAGCATCAGCTGGCGATAGGCATCCGACATCGTATGTAGCTGAGCATTGTGTTGGCCACGCAATCTCCCCTCGCGCAACATAGCCATCGAAACGGATACACCCGTTTTCACCCAATATGCAAAGATTTTTTAAAAAGATCCACCAAAAGAGCTCCGTAGTTTTAACTACTCTTTCCAAAAGTGAACGAGGCATGATGAGCACGAGGCATGATGAGCACGAGGCATGATGAGCACGAGGCATGATGAGCACGAGGCATGATGAGCACGAGGTATGATGAGCATGATGAGCACGAGGCATGATGAGCACGAGGCATGATGAGCACGAGGCATGATGAGCACGAGGCATGATGAGAACGAGGCATGATGAGCACGAGGCATGATGAGCACGAGGCATGATGAGCACGAGGCATGATGAGCACGAGGCATGATGAGCACGAGGCATGATGAGCACGAGGCATGATGAGCACGAGGCATGATGAGCACGAGGCATGATGAGCACGAGGCATGATGAGCACGAGGCATGATGAGCACGAGGCATGATGAGCACGAGGCATGATGAGCACGAGGCATGATGAGCACGAGGCATGATGAGCACGAGGCATGATGAGCACGAGGCATGATGAGCACGAGGCATGATGAGAACGAGGCATGATGAGCACGAGGCATGACGAGCACGAGGCATGACGAGCACGAGGCATGACGAGCACGAGGCATGACGAGCACGAGGCATGACGAGCACGAGGCATGACGAGCACGAGGCATGACGAGCACGAGGCATGACGAGCACGAGGCATGACGAGCACGAGGCATGATGAGCACGAGGCATGATGAGCACGAGGCATGATGAGCACGAGGCATGATGAGCACGAGGCATGATGAGCACGAGGCATGATGAGCACGAGGCATGATGAGCACGAGGCATGATGAGCACGAGGCATGATGAGCACGATGCATGAGGAGCACGAGGCATGATGAGCACGAGGCATGATGAGCACGAGGCATGATGAGCACGAGGCATGATGAGCACGAGACATGATGAGAACTAGGCATGATGACCACGAGTCATGATGAGCACGAGGCATGATGAGCACGAGGCATGATGAGCACGAGGCATGATGAGCACGAGGCATGATGAGCACGAGGCATGATGAGCACGAGGCATGATGAGCACGAGGCATGATGAGCACGAGGCATGATGAGCACGAGGCATGATGAGCACGAGGCATGATGAGCACGAGGTATGATGAGCTATGTTCCCAGAGAATGATTTGTAGGGTGATACAGCGCTAGTCTTGTGTTGCTATACTAACAGACCAAAATAAATATTTAAAAAAATACCCGATATTCAAGCGACTTTCCTTTAAAAGGTGAAACCATTCTTTCAATTTTTAATATATTTACACTAAAACACATAGCTCAAATAATAATTTGATATATTTGTTAAAACTGTTTACTCTAATTTAGTGTGTCGACCAAATATAGATATCTTCATAAAACCATTTTTATAAGAAAACAACACCAACACAACAACAAATATCAGGACATTATTACTATCATAGCTAAAAGAGATTTCATAAAGACATATTATGTATTGAGTTGGTAAACTCAAGTGAAATATTTAAACAAACTTTCGGCCCCAATTGACACTCCTGCTTTCAGTTACTGCATAGGTTCTCAACCTTTTTCGGTTCACCGCCCCTTTTTAATTTTATTTTCCGCTCATCGCTCCCTCCCCCCCCCTCAAACTTTAGCGCCCACTCCCCCCACACCTCTGGACGTTAAAGGGTCAATATAGTTTCCGCAATTTTTTTTTTTAGGCCGACTAGATTTGTGTGCTTATTTATTATTATTAAAAGAACTGAAAAGGAAACATATTGTAAGAATGTATAAATCAACAAATTATCTAAACAAGAGGCGATTAGTCAGTAATTTTTGTTATAATAGAAAACAGAATTTGTTTAATATCACTATTGAATCAAATAAATGTGGAACGATTCTTTAATTAAATGGGAGATAATTAACCCGTTTCATTTGAGCTATTATTTCGAATGTTTCTTTTTTTTTTCTTTTATAAAAGAATAAATGGCTTACAATTGATAACTTTGAAATGATCAAACTGTAAAAAGTATTTGAAAATTACATAGATATTATATGACTAAATAATTTATACGTATATTTTCAAACATTCAATTAACTACCCAGTTTGTACAATTACTAAGTATCCATTCCGCTCAACGATGATTATCTGTTCGGCTTTCAGTCTCTTAACGCATTTAAGGACATCACAGTAAAACTGAGATTAAAATATCATTAATAATAGCAAATGTTTGGGCGACAGGGATCGGTCGGCGGAAGGGTTGGATCGCGTGTCGTGTCGTTTGACAGTGCGGTGAACTAACCATATAACGAGCCGGCCGCACACCATAGGCCTACTCGTGTAATAGTGACCCCTAGTTGTTGAAAAAGTACATGCGATTCATATCTCTTATTAGTATAATAATATGTAGGCCTACTGTTGGGGGATATCAGATATTTAGCATCACATGCGTCACATCACATTTGATCCAAAAACTAATCAATTAAAATAGCTGAGGTGTTCAAATTATATCAGGTACGTTTGTACCGCCCACTTGCTCTTCACCGCCCCCCAATCGTCCCCGGGAATGTCAGCGCCCCCTTAAAGCTTCTCACCGCCCCCCGGGGGGGGGGGCGATATCACCCCCGTTGAGAACCTATGAGTTAGACCGAAAGAATCAATGTTTTACAGTATTCGTTGTTTTTGTGTGTGTATGTGTAGTTTGACGTTACGGTTACATTTATGTTTCGTCTTCTTGTGATCTTGAAATCTGACGTCTGCTTAACTTCCATTTCAAAAGTAATTAGAAGCATCGGTTGTTGACCCTTGAGCTAAGATGACGGACACATGACAGAACTAGGAAGTAGGAGCTGAATTGGCTGGCATTGATCAGTTTTCGTTAATCAGCTACAAACAGCGTCGCTATGGCAACGGACACTCATCAGTGGAATGTAGGGGAGCGGCGGGAGATGTCTATTGGGTAGGTTACTTCGCCGCCATGCGTGAGATTTTTTTCAGATTTGACAAGAAGAAAGGGCGGGGGGGGGGGGGGGGTGTTGGGGGGGGGAATTCGATGGTGGAAACAATTGAAAGGGTGGGCGTTGGGAGCGGGTGGGTCGGGGTGGGCTAGGGTGGGGAGGGGCGTGGATGACGTAATAAGAGGGGGCAGACGCCGGGTGCAGACAGGCGGTGCTCCACGCACCAGGTGGTTGTGCAGAGTACCTAATGACCTAGGCGTGTCACAGACCCAGGTCAAACGTTGGTGTTAAGTATTCTGGGTGGCAGAGATTGTTGGCAAAACAACACAATCACGGAGGTAATATAGAATAACGGGAGGCAGACATTTTTAGGCAATATTGACTATAGGGAGGAAGACATTTTTAGGCAATATAGAATATTGGGAGGCAGACATTTTTAGGCAATATTGACTATAGGGAGGAAGAAACTTTTAGGCAATATAGAATACTGGGAGGCAGACATTTTTAGGCAATATAGAATATTGGGAGGCAGACATTTTTAGGCAATATTGACTATAGGGAGGAAGAAATTTTTAGGCAATATAGAATACTGGGAGGCAGACATTTTTAGGCAATATAAAATATTGGGAGGCAGACATTTTTAGGCAATATTGACTATAGGGAGGAAGAAATTTTTAGGCAATATAGTATATAGGGAGGAAGAAATTTTTAGGCAATATTGACTATAGGGAGG